>CM033032.1:2282500-3482500 GCA_019207045.1 Branchiostoma floridae x Branchiostoma belcheri
ACTCATAGAAGGAAATTAATTTTCAACCAGAAATTTCATAATGGCACATATTAATATACATCTGGGGTCAGTTTTGACCCCATACGGTGGTTTGAGGGTTAAGTTGTAAATTTCTTGTTATCTACATCAAATATTTTCACCAGCACTAGCGTTAATGTGTGTCTGTCAACAAGATAACTCAAGAATGGCTGGATGTATTGGTTTGGTGCTCGTTGTGTTGGTGGGGTGTGGAAATTATTTGATTTTTGGAAGATATAGATTTCCCTCATTAATTATGCAAATTAAGTGCCAGTTTGCATACTTTGCATTAGAAGATGTAGATCTCTGTCAAAGCTACTTTCATACCAAATGTCATCTAATTTTGTCCTTCCCTTGTTTAGTTATCCTCCTTAGAAGATTTTTAAAAAGCGCCCCTGCAGGTCCAGAGCAAGCTGCTAGGAAACCCAAACATACACCACATATTTCTTACGTCATAAGCTATCTGCTACCAAAAAATCAAGACAACAGCACACCCAGGTAAAAAGATACCAAAAATTCTATCAAGGTCATATACCAGGGGGCCCAAAATCGACCTTGTCCATTGTCGTTGTAACTCCTACCCACATAACAAATACCATCATATTCCATCCAGAGGTTCCCGAGTAATGCTGACGACAAATATGCGAAAACATAAACACATACAAACACACACACACCGTCACACACACAAACACACAAACACACACACACACACACACACACACACACACACACACATACACACACACAAACACAGACTGGCAAACCCAAAACTAAATTATATCTCCATTTTTCACCAAGATAACCAGTATGTATCCCCCTACGGGGATAACATAAAGGTATATATTTCAACCTATACCTGTGGTATGGATGAAACATAATTGCGCCCTGTCCCTACACATTGTTCAACTGTGGATTAAAACCTCTTTGTTTTCAGTCATGCGATTTGTGTGGTCATTTGTATTATTTCGAATTTTCAAGTAGATAACGTCAAATCAACAATTGTCTCTTCTACCAATCATGAAATGTTAATCCACAGTAAATAGAGAAGCAAAAGCTTCGTGGTCTCATACAGCAGTTTCGCTCGTCTGTGTCGTCATCGTCCCCATGGCCACAGTCCACGATGCCGTCACACACACTGCATTCTGGGATACATTTTCCGCTGTGAGGACAAACGATCTCGTCCTTTGCGCATAGACGTTTTTCTGATAACAAGAAGTAATGAGTTAGATCAATAACAATATACTCGGTGCAGTGCATTATTTAAAAAAAGAAGAACGAAATGGATCTGTTGTGTTTTCTAAATAATTCTATAATGCTCCCAGTCCGACACATGACACATTTGCTTGAAAAACAAAACAGGATGGCCGAAGAAAATATTTTTGCAAAAGTTTTGGCACAATTTAATCATCCACCATAAAATTCTATACAGCATAACCTTATGAGCCACGAGAACATTGTAATGTGGCTATCGTTGAGATGTGAAGCTTAAATGAAGCATAAATCATTAAATAAAACAAGTGCTTTAAATTTGAAAAAAAAAGATTCTGCCTTGGCGTGTTTGTAAGAACTGAAAAAAAGGTTAGTCATCGACATGTGCAAACTTAAAGGAGATGAGTTATTGTCATCGGACAATATGTACAAGATCTGTGGATTTACAGGATGCCTGTTTGTCAGCAGTGTGATGAAGAATAGCTATCAAAGAATTTGCAGTCCATTGTTTAGATAAGTTAACCCTATCTAGACCTGGGGGCTAAAAGTGCCTGCACCAACTTTGACGCCGTATAACTGCCGAACGACGTGTGCTAGGACTACAAAACTTGGTGACTTTTCCTGCAATATTGTTGGCAACAAGTAAATTGAGTTTGCAAGATTTCGTGTTGCCATGGCAACGGGTTTCTGGCAGGCATATTTTACCAAATGTATTAATTTCGGTTTGGATTATGGAATTTCATGGTTTTATTGCTAGACCACACTTGTTTATCTATATCATTAACATCCTGTGTAGTTTTTATTTACATTTCTAATTAAATATTCATAAACTATGCTAATTTGGTGACGTTATGGGTCAAAATCCAGGATGGCGGACAATGTCATCATCGCCGGTAAATACACGTTATTTTTACTCAAATTCCGTCAAAATCTTTTATTTTCTTACAAAATACAATCACGTGACCTTTTGTAGTCCAGTTCTATTGGGTTTTGGGGTTATATGTAAAAAACGTATTTTAGAAAATTCAAGCTTGTCGAACCAAGATGGCGGACAAATGACGTCATTTTCTGACGTCATATAGGCGTCAGTGTCGTCGTCATTGGCAAGAAAATACTTGGCAGACTTAAACCTAAAGAAGTTACCATTTATAGTCATCGTTTTGTTTAATACTTTTAGGTATAGCGAAAATCCATATTTAGACGATTTTAGCCCAAAATCTGACATTATGACGTCATAATTACGTCATATTTCGTCATAACGGTACCAAAATTACGGAAATTATAAAACTTTACGAGTACACCATCCCCTCTAAATTTGGTGATCGTAACCCAAGCCGTTTTAAAATTACGAAGGGAGGTCCAAAGAGCCCCCCCCCCCCCTCGGGCCCCAGGAATCCCAACAAGGGTGGTGTTTAAAAACACCCCGGCGACGTTAGGTAGATGATAATGTTGAAAATCAGTATCTTTATCAGCATAAGTAATGAGAAAATGTAATACATCTATTGGATTTCATAACAGTACTTTCAAACACACGGCGGATGTAACAGAGAAAGAGGGAAACATCTATTGATGACAATTATGCAAATTGAAGACCCCATTTGCATTACTAATAAGAAAATGGAAAGTTCCATAATGGTGTATTATAGTAATGCCGTCTCCGCTACAGCTCACGAAAAATTGGAAAGCCTGACTAAAATTCACTTACGGAAAATAATCACTTCCTCCGTATGATTTACATCAAATGAAATAGATTCCCTGCGAATTATGGGAAATCAAAATAGCCTGACCAGGCCTTACGGGAAGGAGCATACAGACCCTAGGTAATTGTCAGTTGTCTACGTTTTGACAACTATGCCCCTACAGTTCCAGAATCAGTTAGATGGCTCAAACCGGCTCCAACAGAAGCTATCTGCCACTTAAATGACAAGACCATATCATGATCAGGACAAGATTGTTATCAACGCCGTTCAACGGTTGGCGTTCCCTAGAAAAATTAGAAGTTTGTAAAGTTATGATTGTAACGCAAAGACACGATGCATATGGATCAGAATGTATGAGATAAAGTGAAACATTTAGAAAAGAACTAGACTTGAGCAGGGTGTTGTGTTGTCATTACAGTTAGAGAAGGAATGGGGAGTAAGGGGGAACGTAGTTTATATATAGGTAAAATTGGGGCCCCCGATATGTCGACACAAATCTAAATCCGAACAGAGGACAAAGGGATAAGGAATTGAGTACTATCCCGAGATGCTTTGCGAGAGGAAGGGTCTAAATACAGAGCACACCATATGCTCTCACTCGAGTTTAGCCAAGCGGGGAGTAGAAGGACGAGCCCGGAGCCCTGAACTACAGGATATAGGAGACGGGTAGTTATTTAAGAAAAGCAAGAGTGAGATAGAGAAGGCGTCCGCACAGTCATATACTTGGTCAACTTGCCACTGTACAGACCTTTGGAATTGGCCCTGATATATCGTATTAAAATTAATTCTGGAAATGACCTCCTATTTTGCATAATTCGTATTTCATTTTTGTACAACATTCATTTCGTCTAAGCTACATACAGACCAAAAATCATGAAAATCCGTTATTTCTTTTTTGAGTAATCGTCTTCGGAAAGTTTTGACAAAAAGTACCTTGCAATTTCAACACCAATCGCTGGGGGCCCAATGGTATGCCCTTCTTTCCTAGCACAACAGCTATCTACCAACCATCAATCGTAACCACGGCTTATTCAGAACACGAGATATATAAAAAAAACATGTTTCGCTGCAGTTCCAAGTGAAGCCGTTATGGGCCGAAGATTCCCGTAATTATTTCCGTTTTTGTCACACGCCACCAACACAGCAAAATCATTCACCATTCAGCAACAGTTCTTTAGTTATCTTGAGTTGACACAAACAATCACAGACATACATACACAGGCGAAAATATTACACCCATGAATATTTCAAAGGGTAATAAAGCTGCTTGTCACCATGTAAACAACACGTATCGTAGCATGAACATGAACATACTATTACCCAGTATTTGTGTCTTATTTATTACCTGTAATATCTTTTCTGCAAGAAATAGAAAGTTTCTGTATTTCAGTTTAATAAAAAAAAACTGCTTTGATGGTGAACCCTTGCAGGTCTTTTACGTGATCTATGAGAATTTTTACGTTTGAGCCCCGCGAGCACGCACTGACATGTACCTGTAAGTAGTGCGTGCTCGGAGTCATGTTTGAACCCCGTTTGAGCGTGCGTGCTCCGAGTCATGTGATCTTCGTTTTGCTAACTATAGACAAGCGTCCCGGGGCACTCTGTCCCAGTTCTCCCGCCTGATACAAACAAAATGCCGCTAGTCGAAGAAGTGTTTTTCCCGAGGATGATGTTGGTGCACGTAGCCGGGCCAGTAGTTTCGACTCAAGGTATCTGGAAGACGAGGAACCACCCCAGGTTAGTGAAAATCGGTACCGGAAAGTTGGTCTAAACAATGCTTTTTTGTATAGAATAAGGCGGAACTCGGAAGCGATTTGTAGTACCGGTTACTGTTAAATACACCGCAATTTTATGACACATTTTCGTCTGCACTTGTACCCCAATATGCCTCCTAATTCAAGGACTAATGCCAACTTCGTGTACAAGAGTTTTTGTTCTCGGCGATGTGTTGTTGATTATCTCTCCTGGTGATTTGCGCGAAAACAAAAAACAACAACAAACAAGTTACTTGTGATCTATCCCGACTCGGTCATTCAACAGTATTGTTGGGTGTGTAACAAAGCCCATCACTTGCCCCATTTCAACTTTTGGGATGTCAATAGACCAAGAATGCATGATCATGCATGCATGATCTGTGTATATTATTTTCTTTTTTCTTCGGGTTTGGCAGAAATTTCTTGGGAGAAAAGAAGAAGGGAATCTTATTACCTAACATCCATACTTTTGACGTTTGATCTGTTTCTGTGTTGTTTTATGTTCAAAATTTTATTTGACGTAGAGAAATACAGTTGATACGTGGTACATCATTCGAACAATAGGTTTATCCATAGGGGATTACGGTATGATCGGGCCACACTCAGGGTGTATACGATTGCAGAGTATAAAAATTGAATTTAAAGATAGATTTGTTTCTTGGTCTTCAAATTGTGTTCACTGAAACTGTTAATGTCATCTGTGTACAGTCACATTGATTTGATTCTAGATTACGTAGTATTCAAGTAGGACTTGTGTTTACTGTTGACTTAAGCTTGCAAAACAACATCTGGTTTGTGTAGAACTGGCCCGGATCTAATAGTGGATCTTTGGGCCCCCGGGGATCAAAGTTGTTAATTGGATGCAGTTGCTCCCAGGGTCTAACTTACACGTGGGATCCCCACTCACTCCCGCCATCAGATCTTAGGGAGCAGGCTGCATCCTCAGATCAGAGGTACACAAGCGCTGTCCAAAGTAGTACAAACACGCGAAGGTTTTAGATGTTCGTATTTATTTTTTGTGATATACATATGTATTTGACCAGTGTCAGGATTATGATCATTGTTTTCTGTGATTTATTGGCTGGTATACAGCTGCCCCAGGTCAGCAGCGGATGGATGTATATGAAAAGACAACCGCCGAACTTTAATATCAGTTGGAGACGAAACGCGGCTCGAAGAGGTCATGGCTTCGTAAGTACAGTCTAATGTTTGATTATAGCCGTCCTGTACTATGATGGTGATATACACACGTTTTAAGTTTTCCATATACATGAAATACACCCAAGAAATTGAAGAATGTGTGTGTCCGGCCGCTGCTGACATCTGCGATTGATTGTGTAATGTTTACTTATTTGAGGACGGAACCTGTGTGATAGAAATATCCCTATCTATTCAAAAGGATCATACAGCATGACAACAAGGAGGCTTCAGTTAGAAACCTCCATTTTAAACATTTTAGTGTTTTATTAGTTTTTCTTTTCCCTTTAGCAAGACGTTTATGAGATGTGTTTTTGGAAGAGTTTGTATGTTTTATTCAATATTCGCACAAGCAACACGCCTAACTGGGGGTAAATATCATTTCATTGATGAATAGATGATGATAAAATATTTTTCTCCTTTGGAGTAACAACTATGTTCAATGTTATTTCTTGATCTGTTAACGATTGTGGGTTGTCGTGATTTACCGGACCATCCGGCATGTCTGGTACTAATTAAGCTGGAATGGCTGCAGGGAGACCGCGTGTGGTCGAGATCAAAACACAAACATACAGTATTCCGTATTTGTGATTTAGCATCATAGCTAATCAAAGAGACGGATGGAAACTCATTGAATTCGGGACAGTTTTAGGTCGTATCTTAGAGGAAATGATTATTGATTCAATCCCTATGTTCCGAAATATCTGCGTTCCGACGTACAAGCATATCTAATCTCAAAGACGAAAGTCGTTTGTGTATAGAAGGGGCGGATTTTGTTTGAGACTTTGGAAGAGCATTGCCCAAGATACAGTTGAAGAATCTTCATGACTTTTGGCATGTATATAGCTTGAATAATGATTTATCTAATCAAAATCAAATCATGCTCTCAAGAGCTAATTTCCTTAACTGAGAAGAGTTTATAAATATATTGTATTTCATGATGGGACTCTTGGACATATGACATACGATACTAAAATTCCTGACATTCATGTAGGAAAAACGGACACACACTATACTATTAGGCTAGCCCCTGATTAAACTTTTTTATATTTAGTATATACATATTATGGGAACTTGGTTGCCATGGGCTTTCCTTCGTCTGAGAAGGATAAATCTTCTGTCATATTTGTCAGTGTCTACTTGTATGTTGCTTCTGTATGTCCGTTGTAATATCGTCTTGTTAGTTCATATTGATTTTTGATTTATTTTGGTTTATTTGTTTAGAGTGATTTGTTGCCCAAAGTCGGAGAAAGTGTCTCCTATAGCTAGGTTCTGGAGACTTAATATTTGGGCAGCTTGTGCAGACTGGAATATTTGTAACTTGATTAGATGGATACCACAGCTTCTTTGTAAATATTTCATTTACTTTGTATCCCATTGTCAGAGACAGTTGAAAGTTTCAATGTTTTGCCCATGAACAGATCAAACCGCCGTGGTCTCCAGGGCTCCATCGACTGCCTTGCTGATGGGAGGACTTAACCGGTCAGTGTGATGTGAGTGAGTGCGCCTGATGAAAGCGCAGACATAGGGATGTAATCAATGCAGACTTGTTGGAATATATCAATCAGCTAAGTTGATCATGTTGAGATGAGTGTGTGTCCTAAGAGCGACGAAGACAAAATATCCCTGGCACCCGTAAAGATGTTCACCATGACTCCACAACCCCGCCACGCCACATACTGCGACTCTTTTCGTTTATTTTTGTTCTCTCTACGTACGGCAGTGCCTACAACATATCTTAGCTGTGACGAGCATCCAAACAGCCGTACAACGACTGTGTCAAATTTATGCGAGTTGGCTTTCAATTGGAAGAAACCGCTATTTTCAGTATCAGTGTATCCGTTAAGTATTTGAAACGCGCGATGTGATCTCTGTGTTTTCTCTCGATCCCAACAGACTAACCATACATACTGGACATGAGTGACAACGTCAAGGTGTTCCTGACACCCGTACCTGTGTCCACCAGAACGTGCACAGGGACTCCTACCACGACAGGGAAAGTCAGTGGAGTCCGTGCAAGTCAGTGAGACGAGCTGCATCACTGAAGGAGCCGGAATAGACGTCCGCGTGCCTTATAAAGTCGGGAAGGAGCTACAAATCACCCAGAACAGCACCGTCGACAGGAGGAAGATAATGAGAGGGGAGTGCCAGACCAGTAGCAGATCTAGAATAGCCAATCGATTGCGCTGCTACAACCATAGTGAACCTAAAACTAGTTAGAGAATTCACTGACTAGTTTTGAGGTGATTTATACCATTACTGTGCATTTTAGTGTACTGGGTATACATTGCAGTAGTAGTTGATTGTGCATGTGTATCAAAGAACCGTACATAAGGTTAACCTCAGCGACGACGGACCTAATCAAACCGGAGATGTGATTAGTAAAGGAGAGAACCGCCAGAGGAATGTTCAGTACAATTATTCTGTATCCAACCTGTGACCGAAGTTAGCGGGGTCAGCATTATGTAGTAACATCAAAACACTTAAACAGTCTCCCGTGCCAAGTGTACGGAAAACCTTGTCTCTGCGTCCTTCCTTTATTCTAGCTGTGCTAGTCATAGTCTTCAAAGCAGAATCTAAACAACGTGAAATCCATTGGTTTCATGACTTGTTTGAAATATGTGACTTATTAACATTTCACAATCAGGCTTTACTTAATATGTATCTATATAGCCGGTATAACCGCCCTTCGGCGTAACACACCAGCTTCAATTCCAAACGACAATTACCTGAAATCACTTCACTTTATATTTTATAGATATCGACATAAAACTGACATATTCGTCTTCATTATTTGTTTTGACCCCGTGAAAGCATATCATCCCAAAGCTCAAAAGACAAAGGCGAAAGCTATTTTTCCTCAAAATCATCCTTTCTATAGCTCCAAACGACAACCACTTGAAGCATTCCATTCCAAATTGCAAAAAGCACAAACTTATATAAGAAATAAAAGCTGGGACATATTGATCTTCATTATGATATTCACAAGCATGCGAAACATCGTAACAATCTGTAACAGAGTGTACTGCCTATGATGTGCAAGGATTGCAGTCATAGCCGGTTATGTGAAAAGACCGTTCCTTAAATCATTAATCCTGACACAAAGAATGCCTAAACAAAGAAAAATAAACAGCTAGAATAGTCCTCAAATACCACTAACAAAGAACGACACCCCCCGAGTATAGCCAAAAATCAATTCCCAAGGGAATGCGTTCGTGGAATTTTCTAAATTCTTTCAAAGCGATCGTAATACTGTAGAAAATGCCTCCGCCCCTGAGGCGTCGCCAAAAAAGCCCGGTCTAGATAGGGT
Source organism: Branchiostoma floridae x Branchiostoma belcheri (assembly GCA_019207045.1). Classification (NCBI taxonomy): domain Eukaryota; kingdom Metazoa; phylum Chordata; class Leptocardii; order Amphioxiformes; family Branchiostomatidae; genus Branchiostoma; species Branchiostoma floridae x Branchiostoma belcheri. Next base: position 2,291,692 of record CM033032.1, read on the forward strand.
TAAAGAACCCACCGCATGTGCGAACATGTGCGGATCAAACCATTCCGGACAAAATGGGATAGGGAATCTCTCAAGCATCCCTCGTAACCCCTGCTTCGCCTATTGGGTTAGTTAGTTCTCACTCATAGTGAGCAATTGGGCTGGTCTCAATCATGATGTTTCTGACCTAGGGCGAAGAGATGCTGTTACAGTTAAAATCGTGTAACCCGCTAGCCACTAGGGGGCCTATTAACGAACTTGACCTTCGTTGTCCCGACGACACGACCCCTACCAACGTACCAAATATCATTAGGATCCATTCAAGGCTTCTCGGGTTATGCTGGTGACAGACAGTCAGACAGACAGGCAGACAGACAGACGTACAAGCCTAAAACATAACCTTGCCATTCTGGCGAAGGTAATAGAAACGACGCTGCAGATACACAGAAACCAGCTATAGGAGCCCCAAATTCACACTGCTTCTACCTTACATCAATACCTAACATCCACCTGAATATCAAGACTACAGCTGGTCCACCAACCAGATCAACAATACCAACGTTCACTGACGGGATCAGCACACTTAATGCGCAGTGGAGCTGGTCTCAATGATGATGTTTCTGACTTAGGGAGAAGAAATTCTGTTATAGCTTTATTGTAACCCGTAACCTTGAAATGGCCTTCGGGTTACACATTAAAATGACCTCAGTTTTTGTACCAGGTGCCCATTAAATAAAAAAATGACATCTGATTGTGCACTTTAAAGGAGCCACTAAGTTGAGTACGTGTTTTATCACAAAATAGAGTGATCTTACCCTTTTGTGTTGCGTAGCACATCGAACGTCCTTTCAGGCCCACTTGGCACACTTCCCTGCCGACAGGCTTTTGCAGAACATTTGCAAACACGTGGTTGTTGAAGTCTACACCCCAGACGATTCCGTCTCCCACAGCCACCTGCCGCAGATTTACTCCTGGTACATGCACCCACTCTTCACCAGGGGAGGTTTCATTTAGAAATGTCCCTGCTCTGTGGTACACGGAACCAACATCATCCACCGCCCAAACTCCTGCACCCCCCACCGACACAGACGCGAAGCATCCACCAACCGATTCCCAGTCGTACTTCGCTGTTAAAGGAAAAGGCGTTTAACAGAAAGGGTTCACTGGATGTTCCTGTCAACAACTTTTTTGTTATTGCTTTGACGTCACGAAAATCTTCCCTTGCCGGTTCCGAGGCTTAGTAACGAGTAATTTGAACGATGTCAACCGCGCTGTCCAGTATTATTTGATATTCACCTTTTCTTTAAGCATCTGTTATTGGATATAGTGACAGGTTTGCGTTTCATAATAATTCAGAAAAAAACATGTATGTTTTTTCCTTATACAAATCGGCGGTGTATCGTACCGTAGTACAGTCTCAACACATAAAAGGCGAGTTACCTCCTAGGGGACAAAGCATGCAGAATACTTACGAGCGAATCGTATTTCAGCTAGGGCTACAAATGCACATGTGATGACTGTATTGTACTGGTATTAATGCATTTATGTATGTTATGTTACCTGAAATTTCACAGTAGAAAGGTGCACGCCACACCTTGCCTCCCCTATCAACCGCCCACAGCTGCCCAGTTCTAGAGCTAACGCTGATTTCTTTCATGTTTATTGCTGGTACATTATACCATCTATCTTTTTCAGGCGTCTCTGGGCTAAAGCCTGCGAAGACAGAGTCGGTAACACAATTACGCACTGGGTGTCAGTTTTTCGTCCGTTATTTTTTTCCACATGCATAGAAAACAGTTTTTTTTAAATAACGTCAGTAACTATCATTTTTATAAGGTCATGCTACAATAGGCCAAATAGCAACTGGATATGATTTTGGAAACGGTTAGACGCTTCAAATAGCATCCACTAGTTTTCGTCAGTGACATTGAAGAGATCTTGTTGGGAAGGGGTTTTTATGAAACCAACTATTTATGAGTGTATCCAAAATACACGCTTACTTTCTAACTATTCCTGACAATGAGAAAGCAATCCTACTACTAAAATCAAAGAACTCACACATTATAAAAGAAGTGGGTAAATTCGTCTTCCACTGCCTAAAAAGAAGAAGTCAAACCCAACAAAACCAGTATAATGTACACTTCAGTAGCACAGCATAGTCATTGAATGTAGTTCCCAGCAACTTTTGTATTTCCCTTATTTTACTGTACATGTTGTTTGTAACTGCAATTAGCCCTCGGGCAAGAATTCGCAATAAACATTCTTATATCCTAGCTGTGAATTGATATGTAAAGCGCCAGATCCCAATTACCAGGACCCCCTTCCTGTTGAGGGTGAGATTGTATATTTTATCAGCCTCTCTAACATCCCGTTCGAACCAGCGGGGTTCGCGGTCTAGGATAGCGGTGGATTAGAGATTGAAGGAATGCCCCTGGTTGTGTTTTAGGTGATTGAAAATGGCAGAGGAGGAGGCGTCGGTGCTGGGTTTGCAATGTTCTTTGTACCTTTCCTTTAGTAATCATAATGAACAAATTCTTGCCCGAGGGCTAATTGCAAGTGACAAAGATGACATAAAAATAATGCTAAATAGTTTTTAATCGACTTCTCTAGTCTAACTTAGTAGCCGGCTGGTCTCACCAATGTATCTATTTATATTTCAGCCATACCATAGGTATGGTGAAATATGTTGTATTCGTAATGTTTCTTTCTCCTGTCAAATCTTCAAATCGATTCAACTCCGTCGTTCCTGGACCGAATTACTTGAAATTTAGCACAAGGGTAGAGTAGGTCAATACCCAGGTGCTTTTTCTCATTTTTTTCATATCTTCCTTTAAGATGATTTTATTGGTGTTTTTTGCAATTTTTATGTACATTTTGCCCCCCTGTTCCCTGGTGTTACAGCCGAATGACCTAAAATTTGGTACAGAGGTGCCTTGATCATATGCCCACAAAATGCAAAAGAAATTTTGGCATACGGTACAGCAAAATGCTTAATTTTGGTATTTTTTGCCATTTTTTGCCCCAGAAATGACATTTTTTGGCTCCTATACCCCCATTTTACAACCAAATGACCTGAAATTTGGTATAGGAGTGCCGTCTACATATGAGCATGACATGAATTCATTGACACCTTTGGCATACGGTACAACAAAATGCTTAATTTTGGAATTTTTTGGCCATTGTTTGACCAAAAACGTACGCTTTTGGCTCCTGTTCCCTGGTCTTGTAACCAAATGACCTACATTTTGGTAAATAGGTGCACTAGATAAGGTGCACTAGATATTCATTCAAATGACCCATGTATAATTTCTGGCATAAACCACTTCAAAATGATATATTTGGGTACTTTTTTAGTAATTCTCCACTGGCCAGAGGGTCAACGACCTCAAGGTCGTTGACCTCTCCCACCTGAAGACAGCATGTGCACATATACATATACTAGTAACTTGATTAAAGAGGCAACCAATCACGTAGCCTGAGTCAACATCCCGAAGGGGATTGGCAGCCAATCAGTGAGCCCGGTGTTATCTGGATGAGTCCATTCTGGCATGGAGGGGGTACATATTTTTTTTTAATTCATCTTTGGGCTGTTGATTATATAATGTCTCTCAATGGGAGTATTTTTGAACTGGACTATTTTGCAATTTTACATGGGGTGTATTGGAAGAGTCCATTCTTGCATGGAGGGGGGCATTTTTAAAAAAACTTGTTTATGGACTTTGGTGATTTGATATGTCAAAGTGTTTCAGTGTGGTTTATTTTTTGACTGGTCAACTTTGGGACCGCGTGGCACGATTGGGAGCGCGTTGGTCTCAGGCCCGAGAGGTCCCGGGTTCAAATCCGCTTGCCGTGTCACCGATCTTGTGCCCTTGGGAAAGGCACTTTACACGACTTTCCTCACCTAACTCAGGTGTAAATGAGTACATAGCTTCGGCTAGTGGCAGTGACAGGCCTTTGTTGTGGTGACAGGCCATAGGGGCATGTTCGGGCATGACGCACCCGCCATGACACACGAGTCAGGGGTAGGAGGAACCCCTTAAATCCTTGGTCGGAAGTCCTCCTAGGAGACGGAAACTCCAAATAACAAACCTGCATCTGCTGGGGCCGTCTTACACGTTGCAAACAATTGCCCCTGTAGGACTTAGTGCGCCAGTGGACGAGAGGGTGGTGGAGAAGGAAGTGCACACCCCTCCTTCACCTTAAAAAGTGCAGGCCAGGCAGACGGGTCGCCTTAAACCCACCCTGTCTGCCTACCATTGTCTTCCGAGACAGACGGATGCCAAAAGAAGAAGAGGTCAACTTTGCAATTTTACATAGGTTGTGCTGGAAGAGTCGATCCTTACATGGGGGGATTTTTTTAATCCATTTTTGGGACTTTGGTGATTACGTCCAAGTCCAATTTTAGCGGATGTATTTTTGGACTGCACCACTTTACATAGGGGCATCGCAAAAAGAGTCCATTCTTGCATGGGGACGTTTTCAAATTTAGTTTTAGAAAGGTGATAATTCAATATTCCATTTTTAGTGGAAGTGTTTTTGGACTGGTCTATTTTACCTTTTCATGCCTTTTTTGCTTAGTTCAACCTTGACCATGTTTTCAGTGAGAGTATTTCTGGACTGGTCTATTGTGAAAATTCACATGGGGTGCACTGGAAGAGTCCATTCTTGCACTAGGAATTTTGTAAGATTCATTTTTGGGTGTCATTAAGTGTCATTAGTGGAAGTGACTTTCAAACAAAAGTGTTTGATTCTTGCACATGGTTGATTTTGGAATAGTCTGTCGTTGCATGGGGAGGGAGATGGCTGAAATATGCTGCATTTGCTCTCAAGCAAATGTCGGCCTTTCTAGTGTTACTCTGTGACTGGAGGGTAACCTTCAGCGACAGAGTTTTGTGATCACTTTATGCGTTGGTGTTCGCACCTATAACTCTATGTTCCGTTTGCCGCAATTGTATGTGGTTTGGCATGTCGTCTGTACTCTGTTGCGAAATGATGCACGTTCTTTTTTTTTCGCGGTAGCTGTTTTTATCATAGATGTAGTAATTTCAGTTTTTACCCCTACGCCGTCCGGTAAAGTGGTTCAGGTCTTCGTAATTACCGCGCCTTGAGGTAATTGAATATTGCCAAGCAGCTGTTGTCCTCGTCGGAATATGCCATCTCGTTAGGGCTTTGCGTTTCCAGTTCTAAGGTTGGTTTAACATAGCATACTGTTGACATTTTGTGCGTCATTTGCATTTTATGGTTAGAACGTGTTTGATCCTTGGGATCTTTTGTTTTCGCGGTAGCTGTTTCGTTATCGATGTTAAAATTCGAGAAATCACCCCTATTTCCCTGGTATTGTGGAACAGCTGGCCTATGGGCAATGGGGGTTGGCAATTACTTATCTCCAAGCAGATATGGAGTTATGTCCACAGCTGTCACTGCCTCACTTTTTAAAATGTTGTGCATGGTTGTTTTCTCTGTTGATGCGTACAGGACTGTGTTTTAAATTTGGCAGTGATAGGTATGTTAGCTTTCAAGTAAGTTGATGTGATGTGTTCTGTATGCGATATATATCAAGTTTATTGCAAATTCTTGCCCGTGGGCTAATTGCAGATAACATAAAAGATTCAAACAGTGTAAAATACAATATCACAAGTGTCTACTCTAGTCTAAAACTAGTAAAAGCTAAAACTAGATCCTGGGTTATTGGGTTCGACTCCTTTTTCGAACACAGTGGAAGACGAAAGATCCCACTTTTTCTATAATGTGTGGGTTTTGTGATGTTGGAAGGTGAACTGCTTTCTGTTTGTCACTGAATGTGAGAAAGTTTGGATGGAATTTGATGGCCTCAATGAACAGCTCTTTTCTTTCTTGGTTATAGAAAGAGCAGTTTGACATAAAATGTGTTTCGTCTTCCACCACGTTTGACGAACATTGTTTGCGCGTTCCGTCACACAAGGATAGCCTATAATATAAATATATATAGATATAAACACCAAGTCATACACCACAGAAAACATCAAAACCGACATGAGCCATATTTAGATCACAGAGTATGCTACCTACGGTCACTTGTTGCAGTTTGGTTCTTCACATTTGAGTTTGTAGATTACTTTGGCCTTGTTACCTTTTCTGGGGTCGGTCTTTGGGATGTACTAGTTTGTGCGGGAGGGTCGAGTGAGGTTTGAAGTTAGTGGTAATGTATTGGAATATTCGTCTGAGTTTTTCCGAAACTCCCTGGACATATGGGATAGTAATGTTGACGTTTTTTCTTTCGGTTAGAGGTTTGCACTCTAGCGTTTTTTTAGAGTAGTCCGATGGGGTTTGAGTGCATTGTTCAATGTTCAGTTTTGGTAGCCACAACGGTCCTAAGATTTTTCACACTGTAACAAATGATTCGCACTATCTATGAAAATGAAAAGTCACAGAGAGCTGTCGAATGTATTTCCCATTACGTACACTGAGTGTTTTGTGATTTTGGAGTTGCAGTTTTTTTCGTAATCATTTTGTTAGTCGGGCCGCCGCATTCAGTGCATTCCGCCCATTTCCCATGAAAACACGACACAGATTGTGCTAGATTCAGCCCTCCTCACTTGACAGGGGAAGTAAACACAATTTTACTGTCAAAAGAAAACTAGAATATCAGATAATTCAATTCCTATTTCTGTTTACTTAAATTTATTATCAAGTTCTGACGAGAGCAAACTTACAAAAGAGCACCAAGTTAGGGCCCAATGTTTGGCGTAGGAATTGGAAAGCACATTCACAAAAACTTCTCACAGCATTTGCCGGTTGTAACTCAGAGGGTGAAGGGTTCATGAACCGTATCATTACATGCATTATCCATTATGTTATTCAGATGAATGTATAAAAAATCATTCATCAAAACTTGACCACTCATGCCTGACAACTAGCGATGGAGCGCCGTGAGTTCGAGCATGTGTAAAAGCATGCCATGTTAGGGCACCTCCCGTTATGTCCAGGGACTTTCGGAAAACATCAGACGAACATTCCAAAATTCCATGACTGTTCCAACCTCACTCAACTCTCCGGCACAAACTGGTACATCCCAAGGCCAATGTTATCTACAGACTAAAATGTGGAGAACCAAACTGCAACAATAGGTAACATTGTTGATACCAGCCGGCCACTAAAGGCAAGGTACAAAGAATATTGCAAACACAGCACCAACGGCTACTCCTCCGCCATTTTCCACCACCAAAAGCACAACCAGTGACACTCCTTCAATCTCCAATCCACCGATATCGTAGACCGTGATCTCCGCTGGTTTCAACGAGGAGTAAGAGAGGCTATATATGAGAGAATACACAATCCCCACCATCAACAGGAAGGGGGTCCTACGTATGGAACTATATCTGGTACTTGGGATCTGGCGCTTCGGCTACCCCCCGCCTCACCCCCGCGACAAACAATTAGCTTCGGTGATTCCAACAACACAAGCTAATCAACTCATTTGTATCAGCATAGTCTTAACTTGTCCTACCTTTGTAGCCTTTGAACACTTGAAAAATTGTTTTTCTGGCGTTTTCGCATATCGATTCATAGTTAGGATAGCTAGATCTCTTTTACATCAATTTACAAATAGGACATAAAAACAAAAATCTCCAACATGATCTCTTCAGTGTCACTGACGAAAATTAGCGGATGCTAGTTGAAACGTCTGACCGTTTCCAAAATCGTATTCATTTTCTTGAGTTTCTCCTTTTTGGCGTATCTAATTACGTGGATGTCTAACCTTTATCGACGTGTCATGTTATATTACAATAGTTCGGTACCTTTCAAAACTATGGTCTCTCCATATTGAATATGTGCAACCGGGCGGGATCCAATAACCCAAACTAGATTCTTTCCGGAATGTATCCAATCTATTTCGTGCCACCAGTCCATTGAGATCGCATTTTTCTCGAAGACGAATAGACCATGAGTCCGGGTAAAATCAAGATCAACTGTTTGCCAGTCGACCCCGGCTGTTTCGCTGTTCCTGTAAACAGGGAAAAAAGCTTAACAGCAACTAATGTCAATTCTCTTAACTCCTCTGGGTGCCTTTTCGGCTTTCGACCGCCATAGTATGATGTTATGGACGCTTTCACAACAATGTCTTCGGGCACTTTAGATACATTAAGTTCATACCCCGGGGATTACTGATGCTGCAGCTAGTAGAACTCCTTAATTAATCGCTTTTGGAAAGTCTTAGCGTAGCTGATGACATCATAACAGTCAACGTTGAATATGACTATAAGGTTGTGGACTGAACTGAGTGTGAAAATATGTCACTTTTGAACTACCCACCCGTACGTTCCCACTCGGTACATCACAGTAGAGTCATCATAGACCGCCCAGACTCCAACATGTCCAACTGAGATCTGCTGAAACCGCTCCGTACCGACTACTTCCCATCCGGTTCCTGTAGGACAAAGTCATGACAAATCTGATAACATGTACGTGTAAGATGTTTTAAAACAGGAGCAGTATTAACCGTTTGTCTCTTGTTATTGCTTTGACTCTTCATCTATATTCAAGACAAACCTGCTAGCCTATAAAGAGAAAATATTGATCACAGAATAAATGGTAACATGGCACACATACCCATAAACGACAGCAGTTCTGTCTTGCTTGGACGTTTCATCTACATGTGTATTCACGAGAAACTTGATAAACAAACATATGACTTAGGACGTCAAGATTTTTTGGGGCAAGCCTTCGAAGAGGAATTAATTACAATGTGGGTTTCAACTAGTTACCTCGACAAACTATAATTCTGTAAATAGCTGCCCATTGCAATGACAAGACTAAGAATTGTTGTCATTATATCTGCTGATATTCAAAAAGTTGCAGCCTGCAGTTATCCTCATCATGATACATGTAACACTACTTTCTCTCCGGGCCATATGCTTAAAACTGCGTTTGTTGATTTTGTTCTCTCCGTCTGCTTTCCTTGAGGAGCTGTTATGGTGATACCCGTGCGTACCTTGTGGAGCTGTTTTGGTGATACACGTGCGTACCTTGTGGAGCTGTTTTGCTGATACCCGTGCATACCTTGTGGAGCTGTTTTAGTGATACCCGTGCGTACATTGTGAAGCTGTTTTGGTGATACCCGTGCGTACCTTGTGGAGCTGTTTAGGTGATACCCGTGCGTACCTTGTGGAGCTGTTTAGGTGATACCCGTGATTACCTTGTGGAGCTGTTTAGGTGATACCCGTGCGTACCTTGTGCAGCTGTTTTAGTGATGCCCGTGCGTACCTTATGGAGCTGTTTAGGTGATACCCGTGCGTACCTTGTGGAGCTGTTTAGGTGATACCCGTGCTTAACTTGTGGAGCTGTTTTAGTGATACCCGTACTTACCTTGTGGAGCTGTTTAGGTGATACCCGTGCTTACCTTGTGGAGCTGTTTTAGTGATACCCGTGCGTACCTTGTGGAGCTGTTTAGGTGATGCCCGTGCGTACCTTGTGGAGCTGTTTTAGTGATACCCGTGCGTACCTTGTGGAGCTGTTTAGGTGATACCCGTGCTTACCTTGTGGAGCTGTTTTAGTGATACCCGTGCGTACATTGTGAAGCCGTTTTGGTGATACCCGTGCGTACCTTGTGGAGCTGTTTAGGTGATACCCGTGCGTACCTTGTGGAGCTGTTTAGGTGATACCCGTGCGTACATTGTGAAGCTGTTTTGGTGATACCCGTGCGTACCTTGTGGAGCTGTTTAGGTGATACCCGTGCTTACCTTGTGGAGCTGTTTTAGTGATACCCGTGCGTACCTTGTGGAGCTGTTTAGGTGATACCCGTGCTTACCTTGTGGAGCTGTTTTGGTGATCCCCGTGCTTACCTTGTGAAGCTGTTTTGCTGATACCCACACGTGCGTACCTTGTGGAGCTGTTTTAGTGATGCCCGTGCGTACCTTGTGGAGCTGTTTAGGTGATACCCGTGCTTACCTTGTGAAGCTGTTCTGGTGATACCCGTGCGTACCTTGTGGAGCTGTTTAGGTGATACCCGTGCTTAACTTGTGGAGCTGTTTTAGTGATACCCGTACTTACCTTGTGGAGCTGTTTAGGTGATACCCGTGCTTACCTTGTGGAGCTGTTTTAGTGATACCCGTGCGTACCTTGTGGAGCTGTTTAGGTGATACCCGTGCTTACCTTGTGGAGCTGTTTTAGTGATACCCGTGCGTACATTGTGAAGCTGTTTTGGTGATACCCGTGCGTACCTTGTGGAGCTGTTTAGGTGATACCCGTGCTTACCTTGTGAAGCTGTTCTGGTGATACCCGTGCGTACCTTGTGGAGCTGTTTAGGTGATACCCGTGCTTAACTTGTGAAGCTGTTCTGGTGATACCCGTGCGTACCTTGTGGAGCTGTTTAGGTGATACCCGTGCTTAACTTGTGGAGCTGTTTTAGTGATACCCGTACTTACCTTGTGGAGCTGTTTAGGTGATACCCGTGCTTACCTTGTGGAGCTGTTTTAGTGATACCCGTGCGTACCTTGTGGAGCTGTTTAGGTGATACCCGTGCTTACCTTGTGGAGCTGTTTTAGTGATACCCGTGCGTACATTGTGAAGCTGTTTTGGTGATACCCGTGCGTACCTTGTGGAGCTGTTTAGGTGATACCCGTGCTTAACTTGTGGAGCTGTTTTAGTGATACCCGTACTTACCTTGTGGAGCTGTTTAGGTGATACCCGTGCTTACCTTGTGGAGCTGTTTTAGTGATACCCGTGCGTACATTGTGAAGCTGTTTTGGTGATACCCGTGCGTACCTTGTGGAGCTGTTTAGGTGATACCCGTGATTACCTTGTGGAGCTGTTTTAGTGATACCTGTGCGTACATTGTGAAGCTGTTTTGGTGATACCCGTGCGTACCTTGTGGAGCTGTTTAGGTGATACCCGTGCGTACCTTGTGGAGCTGTTTTAGTGATACCCGTGCGTACCTTGTGGAGCTGTTTAGGTGATACCCGTGCGTACCTTGAGGAGCTGTTTTGGTGATACCCATTCGTCGCAGCGGCCTGCCGTCCACATCCAGAGCCCACACCTGATTGGTGGAGGCACTGACGCTGATTTGTTTGATCCCGTCGCTGACCAACAGCCAATCAGATGTAGTGTCTGGAACAGCTGGAGTAGGTGGTCCTATATTGTGCGGGAAACCGATACTAGGTAACTAAATTAAATTCTGTAGATGAATATTAGACATCTAGGTGATAAGATACGCCAAAATGCAACTACTCAAGCAACCTGATATGATTTTGACATGACTACCTCAAACATCCGACCGTCTGCATTTTCTACTCATCAGTGTCATGCAGTGTAATATAACTAGCTGCTGCCACGCCGCGTGCCTGTTAATCTGGTGTTTTAAGTCAAATTGCGGTTATACTCACATATATATACATATATATATATATATATATATATATAGAGAGAGAGAGAGAGAGAGAGAGAAAGAGAGAGATGAATAGATAGACAGATATACATAAATAGACAGATGGATAGATACATAGATCGATACATAGATAGATACATATAGATATAGATAGATACTATAGATAGATAGAAAATACTTTGAATAAAGACATACCTAGCCTGTTCTCCGCTGCCTCATACCGTGCTGAAAACCCAGCTCTGCGAATCACAAAGTCCGTGACGAAGAAGACGTACAGACTGTGTTCAGCTGAGGTTATAGTGTTAGTCGACGAGTGCGCACAAGTGCCACACCAAGACAAGGATTTGTGCTCATAGGGGTCTACAACTTGTACATAGTCGTTACGGCAGTGCCCCGGATAGCCTTGTGTATCGATGAACACAAGCGTGAGTTTGACAGCCTTGTGTGTATCCACGGTGATGTTCCACTGTTGGTACACGTGGTTATGGTAGGGGTAGTGCGGGTAGTTCATGGACGCGAACGTGCCAGAATCTCCCGTCAGTTGGTGCATTCGTTGGTATTCTTGACGATCTTATAACAGAGACGATTTCCGTTATACGTTACCTTCTATCATATGCGCCACGTACAGCAGGGACAAAACAATACTTCCCTTCATGAGTTTTCTTTAAATAATGCTTTGTCATAACATTATATTTAGTATTGAGTCTTGTCATAATACCCCCCCCCACACACACACACACAAGGAGCAAGTCGGAAAGCCAACCTGGGAAAGTGTCAATCTTCCACTTTCTTCACCAATATCGGGACGCAGAAAGAGTGCAATAAAATTAAGGCCACCATCAAAATATTGTTTCATACATACCGTCTTCGGACTTGTCTTGTAGATGATAATGGATTTTGAAACCAGTTCCCGGTCGCCAGAAGTCTTTGAATCCATCAGTGTGAAAATGAATCGTCAAGACCGGAGCCATCGACACGTACGAGGGAGGTGGAGTCCGACCACAAAAGGTTTGGTAGAAGTCTGGAACATTGTCAAAGTTCATTGTCAATGTCCAGAGATAGTCAAATATAAACGTTAGATATCGGTAGTGATAAGTACCATGTTTCCGGCAAGTAAACTAATAGATGCATAGGAGACGTTTAAGAAGAGAAAATAAGAATATTTTGTACTTGAGAACTGCAAGACAACAAAGTTCTTAGGACAGATAACAACTGGGGTCGTAGGTAAGTCGCAGAATAAAGACATGAAAAACTCCACAGGAGGTTCTACTAATAATGCTTTTCTGAATCCACAAACATACTCGTATTAATAATTTGACATTAAAGTTGAATGTGCCTTAAAAGGATGCTTAGTAGTTGAAGTTGATGTAGGCTGTTGACTTATTAAGGGTTTTAAAGGCTTTTAGGGTTGGCGAAATAGCATCTTTAGTGAATATAGTGCAGATTTTACATGCTGTAGCAAGTTTAGTACCTTCGCCAAGAAGGCTATATTTTCGGTTGAGAGATGGTGTTGTGTCTCTATAATATATATATCATGTAGGTCAATAGGATATAACTAGAGTAGCTGTGGATAGACTGTCATGATGTTTTGTGTTTGAGTAGCGGTTTCATGTCGAGTTCAAAAAAGGTTGGCGTAGCACTTTCCGTCGGCACTGCAGCAGGCCGATTGTTTGTGTTTGTTTGCTTGCGGACAGCATAACTCGAGACATTGCGGATCGTTTTGCATGATATTTGGTGGACAGGCAGGGATTGCAGAAAGTAAGGTCAATATAACGGGCCTTCTAGAGGCGAGATACGGTACTGCAGCGGAGGTTCAAAGTAGGAGGTAAAGTGTTCCTCAAGTGCCAGGTTCATGATCTTTGAGTAGTCTTTGGGCAGGGAGTAATAAGTCGTGTCAGTTTTTTAAACCGCAAGGCCGATTTTTATTTATTGTAGTAACTGTTTTCAACTTTGAAAGGGAATAACTCAAGAAAGGCTGGACGGATTGTCATGACATTTGGTGTGTTGATAGTTTGAGTAATAATTTATATAATCAAGATACAATCATGTTAATCCGTAACTAATTTACATAATTAATAAAAAATGTTGAGAGTTAATATGTGACATGACCTGACTTGGGGGAAAGTAGCTGCCTTAGATTATTTTGGTTGGTCTAAGTAGGTCAGGAAAACAAACAAATGTCATGCATTCATTCTTTTTCATTCATTATATTTCAGCCATACCATAGGTATGGTGAAATATATTGTATTCGTAATGTTTCTTTCTTTCTTTCTTCTTTCTCCTGCCAAATCTTCAACTCAAATCAACTCCGCCGTTTTTTAACCGATTGACTTGAAATTTGGCACAAAGATAGAGTAAGCCAATGCCCTCAGGTTTTTTTTTTCATTTTTTTCATATCTGCCTTTAAAATGATTTTATTGAGGTTTTTGTCAATTTTTATGTATATTTTGGGCTCCTGTACCCTGGTATTACAGCCGGATGACATGAAATTTGGTACAGAGGTGCCCTGATCATATGCCCACCCAGATTTAATAACAGTTTTGGCATACGGTACAACAAAATGCTTGATTTTGCGATTTTTGGCCATTTTTTGACCAAAAAAGCACATTTTTGCCTCCTGTACCGTCGTTTTACAACCGAATGACCTGAAATTTGGTATTAAAGTGCCCTTCAATTTTGTGCGCATGAATTCAATAACAGTTTTTCCATACAGTACAACATGATGCTTAATATTGCAATTTTATGGCCATTTTTAGACAAAAATTTGACATTTTTGGCTCCTGTTCCCTCGTTTAACAACCAAATGACCCGACATTTGGTAAAGGGGTGCTCTAGATATTTATCCAAATGACCCATGTATAATTTTTGGCATGGAACACTATTTGGGAATTTTTTGGGTCATTTTCCAATGGCCAAAGGGGTCAACGACCTCAAGGCCTATTGTTGCCTGAGGGAGATGGCTGAAATATGCTGTATTTGCTCTCAAGCAAATGTCGGCCTTTCTAGTTTTATTTATTTCTATATAATAGCCAGGTATACACGCTCAGGACAAAAGCGTGTGTGCCGTTTATTTTAAAAAAATGAAAATAATTTTCAGTCTCCATGCAGACGTGTCAGCTATATATATAGATGAAAAAAAGAATTTGGCCAAATAGGTTGCATTTTTCAGTCAGTCTTTCGCAGTCCATCCAGCGCCGGCCGGTCAGTTTAGTCCTAGGCCAGTTAACTCCTACTAGGGTTTTATTCCTAACTTGGAAAAAGTCCCCTATCATCATTTACTATACGGCAAGGCCGGAGTCTGGTAGAGCCTACGTGATTTTGACGAAGCACTATGAAAGTTGCGCTGGAAAGTATCCCAACAGTGTACATAATTTTATTGTTACCTTCACCAAGAAGGTTATGTTTTTGGTGGCGTTCGTGGGTTTGTGGAGAACACACGTTAATGCAGTCGTTTGATATTGGGGTAGGTACACTTTAGTAATACATGAAAAGACCTCAAAGTCTTGAATAAAGGCATGATTATTTGGCGAAGGGATGTATCCGTGGAACTCTAGTTCCTATAACGTTACCTATACAATTTAACATATACGTATAAAACGCGGTATTTGGTTAATCCGTAAGGGATGCTAATAAATTGCATTGTATTCAGTAGAACTGACAGGTATACTTAGACAACCAGAGGTTAACATGGGTATGTCCAACTTACCCAGATATGGCCTGTCTTGAATCTGAAGAAAATCATGACGGCACCTTGCCTCATACTCAATGTCGAATTCTGGAAACTCCACCACCACAACCTTTCCTGGGTCTGCCACGATTGTCCAGCTAGAAGAATAACAATGCTATAAAAAGGCCAAGATCGTCATCAGAAGTTGTTGTACAGATTTCACACATTTGCTTTCAAACTAATGAATTTTTGGGATGATGATAAAGAGACACACGGACCAAGGATGAGAAGTTGTCAAGGCTATATCAAAGAATATAATTTTAACTAATTATCGTAACCAACGAATTGATTTATTGCACTGTTTAATCCAATAAAGTTAAAATAACGTATGTATATGTTGTACCTGCAGTTGAGGTTAATCTGGTACCTCCCGGTCATTACGTCACGCGGAGGCACAATCTCTCCCTCCTCCTCGTACAAAAAGCGCCCCCCAGCGTCTACGCACGCATGTGCAGGGTCTTTTGTACGCACAGGGCAGAGAAGCACTTAGTTTTCAAAAGGGTCAGATTAAGGACGAAGTTTACACTGAACGTCTTTGCTGTACATAAATAAACTAGAATAAATAGACACACCTCAAGGATATAGGAATTTTAGAAAAAGGAAACAAACGGTTTAACCCTATTCAGACCGAAGGAAGGGCTTTTGAGGCCTGCGCCATCTTTGATGGTACATATCGCCCGAACGGCTTACGCTATAGCCACCAAATTTAATGACTTTTCTATAATTTACTTTGAAACAATTCTAGATAATCTTTCGATCTTCCATTTTTTCTCGTTGTCATGGCAACCGGTTGTTAACAAGCTTTTTTGACGAAATTGCTAATCTAACAACGTGTTTTTGTGGTTTTCTTTCTATATTAATGCTATTTGCTTAACATGAATGTAATCTGTTATAATTTAGTCCATTTTTTATAATTAAATATGTATGTTATGCTTATTTTTAACGTAATCGGCCAAATTCCAAGATGGCGGACCATATCACCAAAGCAACCATCACATTCATATGGACGTTTTTAGTCTAATTTTATTGTCTTTCGCGATTCTTCGTTGAAAAAATGTATTTTGGAAAATTCAAGTTGGCAGGTCCAAGATGGCGGTCCTCAACTGGTATTTCAATTAGGTATGACGTCATTTTTACGTCATGTATGTTGCTTTTGATAACAGAAGCAGTTAGCAGACATTAGTATCATCTTAACTTGCTGTAAACATGTTTGTAGCACTTTTTTCACGTTTCTAGCCCGTAAAATCGCATTAATGGCGCCATTATAACGCAATATTTGCTAAAAGTCTCAGAAGTTACCTTCACATCATTCTCTAAAAATTTGGTGGTCCAACAATATGAATGTTTAGGAGTAATAGGAGTTTGAGGCGCGGGACTCAAAAGCCCCCTCCCCAATCAGAGATTGAACAAAAAAAAACTGAATAGTGTCAACATGTCCTACCCTCACAACTTGGAGTGAGGAAGTTCCACTCTATTCCAACATGATCACCAAGCACACACGTCAGCCTTTCCTGGCCCTGGCCCAACATAACGTAGCCGTCGTTACAGCCGAACGAAACAACCGACCCCACAGTGAAGTTGTCTCCGGTTCTGTAGCCGTTGTCGGGAGTGCCAGGGTCCAGACACGGATCACTAAAGATAAATGCTAACGTCCGAAAGACATGGATAACAATTTGGTGCATCTTTCAATCTTTCATCTTACTATTGAAGACATCAAGAAGTACGCCTTAGTTTGAATACTTTTCTGTCGCGGAAATGTGCTGCCAATAATTTTTATGAACTCTTTAATGAAGCTATGCAATCAGGTCTTATTGTCACAGATATATATGATCGCCTCCCAATAATTTACATTATGAAACATGCATATAGTAGAGATAAGAAAATTGAATGTGAAAACACACGTGCGAGAAATTCAATATGAAAAATATTAACAGATTTAAACATGTTTTGTCTAACGTATCTTAGGAATGTGTATATGATAACACAAACCCAAACACTGGGTACACAAAGTAATTTCATGCAAATTTTCAATTCATATTTTGGTAACTACGACAAAGCGAAATCAACGCCTCGACAAGCCGCGGTTTACGACAAGCCTGCGAAAGTCCTCCAAAACGAAAAATAAACTTTACAAGAAATGTTTAAAGAATCCTTCTTCAATAACATTACATAGATACAAACCGTACAGAACCAAATTTAATTGTTTGATTCGTAACTACAAAAGGAAATGCGACCAATTTTCAGCTGCAGCCACTAACATACGTAGAGCTGGCAAACTAATTAATGAAATTCTTAATTCTTAACCGGTAAAACTAAATAAAGACCAGATAATGTAAACTATGGCCTTCAGTATGCTACAAGTAACCGTGTAGTGCACATCAGTGCTGGCCTGGCTAAGAAAGTTTACCAAGTACAAGTTACTCTCAATATCTTGCTTCAAATTATGTTTGAGACGACAGATAAGAAACTGAAGTATGACTTCACATAAAGACGTTAGCTTTAAGAACACCATGCTAAGAATATGAAGAAATGACAACACTGAGTTGATATTCAGTGTGAGACATCGATCGGCTGGCAGTTGCGTGTACAGTTCTACAAAGCACAATTATATACTAAAAAGAATTACAAGTCATTTTTCTACACACACAACTCATGAGAGCTAATTCAGCTGTGAGGAAGACAATTTCAAGTTCGAAATGTAGATTCAATAGATATGCTTTCATACAATTTTGATAGGACTGATTTGAAATTAGAAGAAAGTTGTTTTTCCATAACTGCAGATAGCCTTGACATGATCTTATCTGATTGAAACCTTGCATTATATCTGTTACCCACATTGGGTCATTCCGTATGGTTTGATAATGTTCATAATGAAAACCAGCACAGAATATTTAAATTAGTGACTAGTGTTATGCAAATCTGTCTCTAACCATTGTTCCTTGCTGGTAGACAGTCTGGCATGTTTATGAGTTTATGTAGTTATGGGGGTCAATCTACCCTTGCCCAGGGTTAGAATTTCTGGAGTTTAACACACACAAACACACAAAACAAATGTTCTTCGGAATAAGTTTGTCGTTGGGGAATTGGGGCTATGATCCCAAAGCGATTATAGTTGACAAATTCAATGAAGTTTTTTTTTGTAATCATTGGTCCCTCTCTGGCAAAAGAAATATATGAGACAGCTATTCCACGTCACACCTTCAAAATTCTTATACATCTATTAGGTCTGTCGAAGAACCTACCGCAATAGAAAGTAACGACATCATTACAAATTTAAAAACGCATCCCCAGGTCCAGACGATATAAGCGCCCTGATCTCAAAACAAATTCTTCCCAGTTCTGGAGCCAGTAACTATTCAGACCGAATGATATTTGGGCTTCTGAGAAAATATTCGAGATACATGGCGCTTTTACAACTCAACTTTGACAAGAATCACGATAGCCTTAGAAAATAACAAATACACAATAAGTATATTTCTAACATATACATACATAATATACATCGCTGAGTGGACGGGCCTCAGCCTACAGGAGAGACTAACCCTGGCTAGGGATAGAAGAACCTGGAGGCAACTCTCGATCTTCATGTCTACCTTGTCCCCCCAACGACCTGGAGGTCAAGGGACTAGGTAGGTAGGTAGGTAGGTATATTTCTAAATCTTTCCAAGCTTTCGGCACCCTAGACGACAGCGTACTTCTTAATAAACTATTAAAATATGACTCCACCCACTTTGGCTGGAAGACTACATAGATAACATACAGAAAACAGTTCGTAACTAATCAAGGTAATATTTTTTCCAAGGTAATATTTTTTTCAAAGTAATTTAACATGTGATGTACCACAAGGTTGTATTCTTGCACACCCCCCTTTATTTCTAATTTGTGTAAATAATCTTGCATCAGTATCAAAGAAACTATTCCCTTTGTTATTCGCAGACGAAAACAAATTATTTGCGTACCATAGCAATTTGAACACCCTAGGGACATCTATGAATAGTAAATTTTGTAAGGTAATCCAATGGTTCAGAGCGAATACATTATCCCTTAACGTAAAAAAGACAAAGTTCATTATCTTTACAGCATCGGTATTATAAGAAAAATCAAAACCTAAGTAATGTGAAACTTGAAATTATTGTACCGTCTCAAAAGGATCTCTGTCGTTCGAGAAGAATCGACTTTACTTCCACTTTGATCCATAGTTTGTCCGTATGCTGCATTTTAACTTGTTAAGTGGGCAAGTACTACTCGATCTTCTCTCAGGGTCTCGTGGAAAAATTCATGTTTTCCGCTCGTATGAGGTTTCTTCGTGCAGGTTCGGCCATTGGTAAGAACACAACCACTGTCCGACGGCGCGGATATATCTGAGTTCCACATAGGGCGCACCATATGGAATAATCTTAAACTAATACCTGCTCGTCTTTACACAGCTTCAAAAAACTCCCGCCCTTAAGATAGATTTCGCAGGAAATCCAACTACCATTTTTACTTGATTTGTTTCCTTGTTTGGGTTTTGTGCTTTTCATTCAGTATTTGATGATAATAATTCATGTCGATCTTTTTATAATTTCAACTACCTTACAATTTGTAAATTATGTTTATGATTGACTATCATTTGTTAATTTCATTTAGTTTTGGTAATGTAACCACGACTACTGCTATCATTATCATTATTTATTACCATTACCTGTTTTTTTCCTTGTTTCGGTTCTGCTTGCATATAGTATTTGATAACCAAAAAGTCATTTTGATCTTTCTGTATATTTTCAACCTCTTTACGATCCGCTTAGTATTGACAATTATTTGTTAATTTTATTTATATTTGGTTGTAATTACTACTGTCCTCATTATGATTATCTAAAATTATTTCTATTATATTGGTATTGTTTAGATTCTTTTTATTTAGTTTCTGGGGGAGACCCTCGAAAAATGTTTCTGCCCCTGTTTCTGAGTATATATGTATAGTTTTCTAAATGTTACGTATGTGCAATAAACAAACAAACAAAATATCACACAGAAATATTGTGAATGGATCAGTATTCAGTTTTGTAGAGTCTTCCAACAGCTTTAAAGAAATATAAAAGCAATTTGATAACAGTCAGCATCATTTAGTAATATGGCCTACATGATGTAAATAAGCACTTCAAACTATCTATGGAAAGTGTCATTCATATAATTCACCAGTGGTTTTCTTACCCTCAAAATGGATCTTGAAGTTGTCGTCAGCCATAGGGTTGTGTGTACTAAGGACGAGGTGGACCATGTTGGAAGCAGCACTGAGTTCCGCCGGAAAGATCGGTCCTGTTAAAAGTTTGCGAATGTAGAGCACGTTTTGTTAAGCTGGTTAGAAAATATACGCCAACTGTTAGGCTAGTTATTGAAGAAAATTTTATGTAACTTATAGGTTGACTGTTCTTTAATTTCTTATTCAAAACTTTCAAACTGCAAAATTTTACTACTGTCTGTCAGATCTGCAACAGATTATCACACAAAACTCGCCCGTTTATGTTAATTGAATCGGGACAGGGGCCGATACCGACTTCTGGCCCGTTGCTGACGTCAAAAATCAGAAAGGTTTCTAAGCAGTGCTTAAGAAAACAAGATGACTTGTTGAAAAATTGACGAGTCCACCAAGATTCTGTTTTGTCGAAAGGAAGACACCAAATACAGTAAATTGAATTTGGGCATACCTTGACTTTATAATTGGAAAGTCATGCAATATTACTGAAAAAACAACGGAAACTAGAAAGGCCGACATTTGCTTGGGAACAAACACGGCATATTTCAGCCATCTCCCTCCCAATGCAACAATAGACTGTTCCAAAAAATGGAACACTTTTGCTTAAAATGACTTTTAACACAAATCAGACTTAAGCCCAAAAATCAATCTTGAAAAATGCCCTATGCAAGAATGGACTCATCCAATGCACCCCATATAGAAAGGTAAATTAGACCAGTCCAGAAAAACTTCCGCTAAAAAATGGAATTCAAATCATCAAACGTCCAAAACTGAGTTAGAAAAAAAAGAATGGACTGTTCCTGTGAAAACCCTATGTAAAATGAAGCAGCCAAAAAACTTGTGCAAAAAAGGACTTTGACAAAATCACCAAGGCCCAAAATGAATTTTAAAGAATGCCCCCCTCCGTGCAAGAATTGACTCCTTGCACTTTATAAAAAATTGTAAATATACCAGTCAAGAAATAATCCCACTGAAAATATGGCCTTTTGTATAAACCCAGCCCTAAATTCAATTTAGAAAATAAAGTCCTGCCGTGCATGAATGAAATCTTTCAGATAACACCTGGGGCTCGCTGATTGGCTGCCGAATTCTCCCCAGGGAGCCAAAAGAACTCAATAAAATCCTTTCAAAGGCAGATATAAAAATTAAAAAAAAACTTGGGTATTGGCTCACTCTACCCTTGTGCCAAATTCCGGATCAATCGGTCCAGGAACGACGGAGATAAAGCGCTTTGAAGGTTTGAAACGAGAAAGAAAGAAGAAGAAACATTACGAATACAATATATTTTACCATACCGAAATATAATCACAAACGTGAAGCGATTCGATCTGTGAAATTCGTTGAGCGATCTGGTTCCTATCCTAGTGGAATGTAGGTAACAAGCACTTGAGACAAAATTGAGACAAACCTACCGGTGTAACTTCCCAACAAGACAGGGATGCCGAGCTCTTCCTTATAGACGTATAGCCAGTTTCGATCATAGTCTAAAGAAAACGTCACTGGTGTCATCTTCACCCCTTCACCTACGTTGACCTCTATGGTCCACACACGTTGTATGCTGGGGTACTCTCCGGTATATGTAGGCGAGTAAAGGTAGCCTGACGATCTCCGGGTAATATTAGTAGCAATGTAACCTAAACATTATTGGAAAGTTTCAGCATGTTAAACTCTGACACTACGCCTATCATTTATATACCGTTTATATAGTAAGTCGCTAAACCAAAATATAGCTCTTGCTCTACACAGACGTGGTCAGTAGTACATGTTTTAGCACAGAACCACTGCCACATTTAATGGATTGAAATTGGGGTAAACTGGGCATTGGATTTTTTACAACATTTCAGTGGCGGTAAAGAAATCCCCCAGTAACTTGAAACATCATGCATTACTTTGTCTTAATATACTCTACATGACATGAATAGGCATTTCGAAATAATGATTCTAGAAAGTGCCTCTATGATACATCCAAAAAATGTATATTTAATCACTGCTCTTTTTACCCTGAAAGCCGATCTTGAAACCTTGAGCATAAGTGTAAGAGTCGTCCGTACGAAGGACTAACTGCGCCACGTTGGATGTAGCAAGGAGTGTCCATGGGATAGCTGTTCCTGTTGACAATTTTGAGAATGTGGAATTAGCACGTTCATTTTTAACCTTGTTAGAAAATATCAAATCAGACTATTAACCAGAGTTCGGCGACCTCATACTTCCATGGAATATTTAGAGCTTTTGTAAATTTTATGCAAATGACTTACACATTTACATGATTTAAGCATGGTGTTCATCATTGACTAACGTACACTTGTCACAAGTATAAAATTCCCATCGTTAATCATAGGCGGTTTTGCAATTTTGGGGAAATATCATGCAAATCAATTCCACCTTTTCATAATTAGTATCTGCTTATGTGTTACCTATCATAATTTACATGTGTTACATTTATTGAAGTCCAGTTATTGAAATGGAAACAATACAAACTAATAAGGTCGTCCCCCGGCAACACCGGGACCGGGCTGTGAGTTGACGCCGTCACCGGGGGCGTCACGAAAGGACTTGTCGTTATAGCGGCAGTCGGCCTTCGGGTGTTTGGCTTCAACGTTACGTACCAACAGACACATGTTGCAAATATGCTTCACCTGGCCGCCCCAGCGCCGGTCCCAGTGGTCAGATGAATGATTGCAAGTCTTGTTTTGATACGGACCACAGTACCGCGGTCTATTGCCGGAGAGGCCCGTTGTCATGGCTACCGGCGGTTCGCGGTGTGACCTGGCGCCAGACTGGCTGCTCGATACATGCTTCGATTGATGTGCCCCCGCTGTTCGGTAATGCCTGTCCCTGACACCATCAATTTCATCCAAGTCAGCCCAGACAAAGGATCCCTTTTCAAGCGAATACATGATCGAGGCATACATCTCGTGGACCACTGACCAGTCATAATAAGTCGCGTCGTACATGACGTCGGCAAGAACGGACAGTTTACTATGCACAGTCGAGCTCAGACGATGTTCACCCATAACATTCCGAATAAACCCGCATACAAACATAGGCAAGGTCAGCTCGTCATACGTGACGGCGCCGCCTTTCCCATGCCCAGGGAAATGGACATTCCACTGGGGCCAGCTGACCTTGACTTTACGCCCTATATTATCGTTGATAGTGTATGAGCGGCCGCTCTTACCTTGTTTCCGCGATTTAGAGCGGGCGTGGGATCGGTGTCGGCTGGCGCTGCGACGAGGCGACCTTGACGAGCTCGAAGCATGGTGACGGCGCGAGCGGCGGCGGGGAGAAGATGATGGGCTGGAGCGGTGTCGACGCGAAGCGCGACGGCTTGACCGTGACGGACCCGATCGGTGACGCGAGGAACCACGGCGGAGTGACCGGGCCGGGCTGGAGCGATGGCGGTGTGAACGGCGTGGACGTGGAGAAGGAGACCGAGATGAGCTGGAAGACGAGGAACTGGAGGTGTCACGTCGGCCTGACTTCGCCCCGCGGTGCCGGCCAGAGTCGCGACGGGACGACGTGTCCCGTGCCCTGGGCCAGCTGTCTTTCCTGCGAACGCTCGGTGGTGACTTGAGACGTGGAGGAGAACGAGATGGCGTCCGAGCACTCGCCGCCTTGCCGTCGCGGTTGCTCTGGCGGGAGTGACGTGGGAGGTCCTGCTCAGTGAGAGTACCGAGCAGTTCATCTATGGTTTTGTCAACCTCTTTTTTCAGCTCATCATCAGCACGTAAATCCCGAACGGTTTTCTTCACGTCCTTCTCGGAGTCACTGGCCTCTGACCACATGTCCTTGGCGAACTCTCTCGTACGACTGCGGCGATGGAGGTCTCCCAAAGAGCGCCGCACTGATTTGTCCCGTCGCAAAGATTCATATTCCTCCTCCGAGCGGGGACGAGTGCGTGGACTATACACTTGGCACTTTCCAACTCCATGAGGTCCCGGGTGTCCTTTCACGGGCAGGGAGCAGGCCCGACAAGACTTCGAACCCGTTATACAATTTTCTCACTAATTACGCAAATTAAGTCCTCATTTGCATAACATGTATATCATTATAAACATCTTTGCCTAAGCTACCTGCATGCCTAAAATGATGGTAATCCATCGTTCCTTTCTGCAGTTATCCTCTTTGGACTGTCTTTGGAATGACAAAAATGCCCCTGCAGTTCCAGGATTAAACACTGCAGGGCTGACACTTGCGCAACTTTGTCATGACGTTGAAATCTGTCTACCACCGAAATGTCAACACCATATCATGTCTGGGACAAGAGATACATTGAAAAAAAAAACTGCTATGATAGAATATACTCATTAATCATGCAAATGTACTCTAATTTTGCATAATTAGTATTTTATTTTGTACAACATTGCCTAAGGTACATACAAACCAAACCATATGAAAATCCGTTGTTCCCTTCTTGAGTTATCCTCTTCAGAATTTTTTACGAAAATGTCCCTGCTATGCCAGACCTAGTTGCTAGGTGGCCCAAACTTATGTCACTTCTTCCTGAGCACAAGTGCTATGTAACAATCCAAAATCGTGACCATAACTTTTTCATAAAACGAGATAGCAAAACCGGAAGTTGTGCTGCAGTACGAAGGGAAACCGCTAGGGGGCCCAAAATCTAATCATTTTCCAGCTTTCGCCACACGAAATGACGAAGTCTGGAATTAGATTAGCCTAGCGGCTTCTGTTGGTAACTTCCGGGTCTGATATCTCGTGTTGTGTATATGCTATGATTATGATTTTGGGGTGATGGGTAGCTCTTGTGCTTGGACATGACATAAGTTTGGGCCCCCTAGCAACTAGTTTGGGAATTGCAGGGACAGTTTTTCAAGAATTGCTAAAGAGGATATCTCAAGAAAGGAATAACAGATTGTCATGATTTTTTGGTATGTAGGTACTTTAGACGAGGATGTACAAAATGTAGTAATAATTACGCCAAATATGCACACATTTGCATAATTAATGAGAATATTCTGTCATAGCAGTTTTTTTCAATGTATATCTTGTACTGGACTTGAAATGGGCTTGACATTTGGTTTGCATGTAGCTTTTTTTATACAAACGTTGTTAGTTTTGTTACACATGTACATCACTCTGAAAATTTAGTTTAAGTGTGGGTCCCCAAAGTTTTTAAAAAAACTGCACATTTTACAGGGGTCCGTTTGGACGCGAGTCACAGACTTTCCTTTATACTAAGTAACTTCCACAATATTGTGCCAATCTACGCGAAATTGAAGACAAGAGTACAGCAGATGTTTACTGACAATCCTGAAAGGAAATTTTCTTTAGATAAAAGATGTCCAGATGGTACTACAAAATTTGAGGATTAAGAATTGTTAATTAAAACATGTAATGCTGTAAACATCTGGTCAGTGTATAGGGTAGGGGAATGATTCCAATTCCCCTTTGCTATAGGGTATAGGGTAGGGGAATTATTCCAATTCCCCTTTTCTATAGGGTATAGGGTAGGGGAATGATCAATTCATCTTTTCTATATGGTATAGGGTAGGGGAATGATTCCAATTCCCCTTTTCTATAGGGTATAGGGTAGGGGAATGATTCCAATTTCCCTTTTCTATAGGGTATAGGGTAGGGGAATGATCAATTCCTCTTTTCTATATGGTGTAGGGAAGGGTATTGATTCCAATTTCCCTTTTCTATAGGGTATAGGGTAGGGGAATGATTCCAATTTCCCTTTTCTATAGGGTATAGGGTAGGGGAATGATTCCAATTCCCCTTTTCTATAGGGTATAGGGAAGGGTATTGATTCCAATTTCCCTTTTCTATAGGGTATAGGGTAGGGCAATGATTCCAATTCCCCTATTCTACAGGGTATAGGGAGGGGGGTAATTCCAATTCCTCTTTTCTATATGGTGTAGGGTAGGGGGTGATTCCTATTCCTCTTTTCTATATGGTGTAGGGTAGGGGGATAATTCCAATTCTACTTTTCTAGTACCCAGTACACCGACTTCAAACCGCATTTGACCCTTTGCTCAGGTCAAACTTCTCGAGGGCATCAGAGCAGCAGGCCACTTAGACATGCTAAAGGAGTCGAGGACTGGTCGGAAAACCTGAATCCCGACCCTCTAAAACAGCTGGACTAGGTTAAATCCTTCTCCAAATTGTTATTTATTTATATATGAACTTCACGATACAACCTACCTACACCAAAACCGGTGTACGACCCTAACAAGGTGCGGTTGTGTTGCCCTCCCATGTAGACGTCCAGCCAGTCATGACCATATTGTAAATCAAACCACCTTGGTGTGAACCCCACCCATTCCCCGGCGTTGACTTCTATGGTCCATGTGCAGTGCAAGTTGTTGTCGTACGGCCAAGGAAAATTGGGAGAAGTAATGATGTAGGAGCTCGAAGAATTCCCCTCAATATAAGCACCGCAGCCATCTGAAAATTGTTGGGAAATTTTAAGATGTTTGTATGATTGTTCTCATACCAACTCTGAAACGGGTCTGAAGGTCAGAGGTCAGTGGAAGCGGGTAGTGGTTGCGTGACCTCCGTAACTATACCAACATTTTTTGCCGTCTATTGTCTCTATTTGCGGGAAATTTAGTCCCGCAGTCCATTCAAACACAGGCTGAGCTGGGTAACACCTAACTTGAAGCCATTGCAAAGTTCATGACATTGCAAAGTGTTTTTGGAGAGAAATGTGCGGTAAATTGTAACGTGCAGTCATATGCATGCAGTCGGGACGCGGCGGCCATTGATTGCTGAACATTTTGCACGATAGCGCTTGCCGGATATCGCCATTTTCTGTCTGATGTCTCCTCAGCGCCCAGTTTGCCGGGCCTGGGGTTGACTACGCTGTTAAGACCGCTCTACTACAGGTGTTACTGTTTCATCTAAATTCTTATCTACAATAACAAAACATGCTTAGTCTTTCAATTTTTAAAGTCAAGAAAATACCAAACAACTTGTCCATGTCTCCCCCGAACAAGGAGGCTGATTATTTTAACCTCATTGCTTTAAACTAGTAATATTCTAGAGTAAGAATGTTACAGGAAGTAGCATAATGTATTATCTCCATAGCCAGGCCAGTATGCTCGTAAATTATTGTTTATTGTATATTGCTGAAATTAGGATATTCAGCATAACTAAACTTTAACGGGAGGTGCCCAACACCGTAAGCTTTTTCTTGCGCTCAAACTCATGGCGCTCCATCGCTAGTTGCCTGAGAGTGGTCAAATTTTGATGACTGAATTTTTTACACATAGATTTGAACAACATACTTGAATAAGAAATGCATTCATGTGGTTCATGAACCTTTCGCGCTGCGTGCTACAAGCGGCAAACACTGTGAGACAATTTCGTGTATGTAACCTTGCAATTTTGTGCTACCCTGGACAGTGTGCCTAACTTGGTACGCTTCTTTTTACATTTTGCTCTCTTCAGAAGTAAGTGGTAAATTTAAGTACACAGAAAAAAATTGATAGTATGATATTTTAGCTTTCTTTTGATAGTAAAGTCGTGACTGTATGTACTTTTTTTCTCACATGAGGAAGGTTGTACCTAGAACAATCCAGCTGATGTGTTTACGGGCAATGGCTGAATGCACTGATTGTGAATGCTCGACTAAAAAAACCATTACGAAAAAAATACACCGCCAACATCAACAAAACCCTATCTGATTATATGAAAATGTCATCTACGTCTCGCTATCAAGTCTTATTTTCATAGACAGCACGAATCATTTGTTACAGTCAAATAAATCTTTGGAGCGTTCTCTAGTCTGCCACCTTCACGGCCACACTCCCTTGGGAGTACAATGGTGGCAATGTTTATGTCGCTTCGTTTTAGTTGTTTTTCTACTCAAGAAACATTTGAAGACCCATATTCATAGTGTTTTATGGAGCTTTATTTATGTGTATCATGGCAGTTGTGTGACTGCTTGGAAGAGTTTGTATAGTTAGCGACACGAGCCGCCAATACGCAGAGGCCGGTGACCGCAGTGATTCAGCACTGTCAACATTACTGTTAGAATTCTGTTTAAAAAAACATGAAGTAAATATGTTAAAGTATACTTGGAATGCAAATTAAAGCTGTGTGCATGGACTTAGTTTATTTACATTTTTAATCAGCATAGTCAGTGGCAACAAACACGGTGTACTTATGGATGATACGATCAGCAAAAAACCCGTACCATAGTGTTGTACCAAGTGCATTTACTGTTACTTGGATAGACAGGTAATAAAAAAACTGTTTCCCTCCAACTTTCTTGGAATTCTGCTGTGTAATTGTGTGTGTGTGATGCTCCAATGCTTGAAAGTTTGTTTATTATTGATTAACAGCACCCAAGCTGGCTGTCTGGTTTGGCAGGTAAAGGTGTGACAAGCTGTGAACTTGCCCATTGTTCTCCTCAGGTAGACTAGTACTCTGCTGTCAGGTACTAAGTCCAGAAATTAATCATCTATGTTGTTCCTCTATCCAATTAAAGATATCACATTTCAGCCTTGAAATGGCCAAAAGTTGCAATTTTGTCATCCTATCTTTTTCGCAACCATATACAATGTTCTTATTTATCGCAAAAGATATGTCGGGTAAGTAGACATGTTGTACTTTAATGTTCAGGTGGTCCCATTGTTGTGCATATTACCACTTCCCTGTCAGGCTGCCACGAATATTTCACGTATGCCATTTTTGAAAATATTTTGAGCATATTAAAGAATATATCTGTTATAATCATACTAGTGGGCCTGGGACCACCTGAACATTATAGAGTACTCTTTACTGAAAACATGCTTACCATATTTGTGTCAAAAATATGTCCCTGTGTGTTGCGCCGAGGGCCTATAAGGTACTAGCTGTGCTTATCATATTCATATTTTAATATCAGTGAGTCTTTCGTGAAATCCATGTGGTCTCAAAATATGCTATGGGTCTGTGGCTCTACTTCCTGTTGGAAATTTCGGAAAATACCAAAACAGTAACTTTCTACAGCACATCAAAGTTGGTGAACCAGTTAATTAGGCAGAAGGGTGAAAAGTGTCTTAACTCAGTGAGATAATAATGATAATAAGAACTTTATTGCACGACAACTGTAGAAGATACAGTGTTTGTCAGCTTGTACATACAATACATACAAAACGGTTTAACTACATGGGTTACTAGAATCTAAACATCTTTTATTGTTCGATCCCAAGCCCTCAGGATCACCCAACTTTCCACCCCTTCAGTGCACCTGGAGACTCCACGATGCTGCCATGTCTTTGTATGGGTACCGGTGGAATATAGAAGTAACAAAAATTTTCACTCAAGAACAACGTGAACGAATCTTATATTATAAACATCAACGAGGTTGTCTTTATTTACATGACATAGTTGCGATTATTCCATAACTAGATTGAACATTGCCATCGCCTATCGTCACAAGAGAATGCCAGCAGTAAAGTTTTGCGTCATACTCATAGCTGTTGTGACGGGCCAAAGTTACATCAAAATTCCTGAATGTATACGTCAGTTTTGTCATTTTTTTGGTACTCCAAAAGCTTTGCATTTTGCGCAATTACTAACAGGAAAGAAACAACAACAATGGATGTATAAAGTTAAGTAACGCCAAGATAATTGTGCTGAGTTTCTTCCTGGCGGTATTACGCCATCACCTCCCGAGCACACACCCGTTCTTGGTGCATTTCCGCGGTGTGTTACGATTGCGATGTATCGTTTCCAGCAAGACAAGCGAGATAAAACAAAGATACACAGCATAAGTGGCAAAGGTAAGCTGTAATATCGACATGTCACTGGGGGGAAATATGCGTTGATCATTTGCCAAATTAGTACCGCTTGAGAAATTGCAGTAAACCTGGCGGTATCATGCTAATGGA
The DNA here is from genome assembly GCA_019207045.1 of Branchiostoma floridae x Branchiostoma belcheri. Classification (NCBI taxonomy): domain Eukaryota; kingdom Metazoa; phylum Chordata; class Leptocardii; order Amphioxiformes; family Branchiostomatidae; genus Branchiostoma; species Branchiostoma floridae x Branchiostoma belcheri. The sequence continues at coordinate 2,321,838 of CM033032.1, forward strand.
TGTTACAGCCTGCTGTTGTGTTTTCCTTTGCAATTGTGATTTAGCAAGAAACCCCAGAGAAGGAAGTTGTTTTGCATTGTGCTCGGGTGTACGTTCCCAATTTTATTTGGCCTTCAAATACAATGGAATGTTTTTTTTTTTTGGGGGGGGGGGGCTGCGTAGCCGGCAATCAAATTAGTCAGAAAATATTATTCATCGTATTAGATGGTGTTTTGGTCTTCTTGTTATATGATGATCTTTATTTGCATGTTCCTGCCCATGTGGGCTAAATGCAGCAAATCCCATGATGGGATACTAATTATAAAGACTAAGTACTATAACATGTAGTATTACAATTGAATAAACAATACATCTGCAACTAAGCTATCACTATATCTAACGTTTACATGACTCTTCCCTTTTCTTAAAACATGTGTATACGAACTCACAGAGTTTGTGTTGTACAAATGTATCTGTGGTTGTCATTATATGTACAAACAGGTTGTCGTTGGTTAACTCTTTACATCGTGTATCTACTACATTCAGAGCACTGATAAAAGACTTGCGCATGTCAGTGTATAAAGGACACTCTAATATAAAATGGACTTCATTCTCTATACGGTTGGAGTTACAAAGTGTACAGAGTCTATTATTCGGAGGAGTCTGGTTGTATCTTCCCACTTCAATTTGTAGGGGATGGTCACTGATTCTTAATCTAGCCATGGCTCGGCGATGGTTGAAATTCTGAATATTAAGGTACTGTTCTCTTTCGTAGGTATGTTTGATTTTTCTATATGTTCTTAGTTTGTTTCCTTGGTTTCCGGTCCTACCACTGGAGTTCAGCCCTGAGTGAAAGGTTTGAAGGTAAATGTCCTTCAGTCTTTGCTTCACCTCCGACTGAATTGATGGTATATCTCGACCGTTGTTTAACAATAGGTATGCATAACCCGACTCCTCCAAAATCTTACTTACATTAGATAGCCAGCATGGTATATTGCGTCCGTGTAGGTCTTGTTGTACAAGAAATGCTTCATATTGTATGCTATTTGTCGGTACTTCTCTAGTTAATCTATAATAATAAGAAAATAGTCTACTGAGAGCCTCGATCCATAGAGGGAATCTTCCTAGCTCCGCTCTAGTAGCGACATTACTGGCATTTCTTCTTACACCTAAGACAACTTTACAGAACTTTAGATGCGCTTGCTCTAATGGAGAATTGTCGTTTAAACTAGCATTGCTCCACACTTCTGCACCATACAATAATATTGGCACAATACAAGCGTCAAATAACTTACATTGCAGTGGTACTGAAGCATTGTTTCCTCCAAGAGTTGTTCTTATGCTAAATAGCGCCCTTAGTGCCTTCTTTTGGAGGGTTTTCATTATAATATTAATATTAAGTTATAATATTAAGTAAGCTTGCCATGCACAAATGACAAAGTTTAATTGTGCTGTTACAGACGAATGTTCCTTGGTCGGTTACTAGTATTTCGGCAATGTTTGATGTTGTACTGCATATTGAATTTGTGAAGTGAAAAAAATGCACGAGTTATTTGGGCAGAGAAGAATTTTATTGTTTTCAGTCTGCTTTTTGGCATAGTTCTCATTAAACTCTTTTTGCCGTGCCTGAACCAGGCGGCGCTCTCCCCCATACAAGTGTCATGTGTTGTTATTGTGTGCGCATCTTGGGAGCGGGCCTTGTGTGATGCAGAAACACCCTATCTATCATCGTATGGAAAATTTGGGAGGTATGTACTGTACCTTTACAAAAACAGTCATTGATTGATGAAAATTTTTGTAACCACCCTTATCTAGGTATCATACTTTCACACAACCTGAATTGGAATACACACATAGATTACATAGCAGCAAAAGCAAACAGTACTCTGCAATTCTTGAGAAGGAATCTAAGAGGAGCATGCAGATTCACATTGCACACTGTGTTTCTTCAAATAGTGCATAGCCGTCATTTATTGCTAAGTTATTAGCTTAATTGTACTACTTGTATACTGCTATAGGTGAGGTATACTGCTAGTTGTCTTATACATGTACAATATAATGTAGTATAACGTAACCGAAGTTTGCCTTACATTGTACCCGTTCTACAAATGTTGTGCAATAAACTTTGACTTCACTTGCAGAACAATCAGAGCTCAAGCCTATTTGTTAGACCAAAACTAGAGCATGCGTCCTCTGTGTGGGAGTCATCTTGGCCTCCCTGCCTAACCCTGCTCTATGGCCGCGCTCTTTTTGCGCTTATTAGTGTGGCTGTTGTACACAGTGCACAGCTTAGTTCACTTTATTTTTCACTTTTATTGTTTCGCGCACCATCACCTGCCACACTAGCTGCACCTTGTTTCCCAGAACGTGATGTGCCGCGAGGCACTTTGTCCTGTATGACGACGAAGAAAAAGGCACCACAGCTACCGCCCATTTGTCGTCATATCAAGCATACTTCTTACTCCAGAAAGACAAAGACATGTTTGATAAAGTCCCCTTACCGTGCTCTTGAGCGCTGGCTGTCAGGTGGAGAAGCATCCATGTTGTCACAAGAATGAGTTTCAGACACCAGAGCATGGCTGGCTCCGTTTAAAGCGGTTTTCGCCTCTTTTGTAGCGCTCCGATGTAGAAAGACGCTAGTGTCCTTCCACAAACCAACTGCAAAACTATTTTTCATGCGTCACTGGACTGAATAATTTAGTATTTGTGTCACATTCCAAACAGCACGAGACTCCTCGTCTATTAAGTATACCGTGTTATATTTCCACTGATCAATGACAATATAATTTCAGTTGTGTCTAAGAACTCAGTACTTGTTTTTCAATGATTCGCTGGCTCCGATCTGTAGTTGCACGATATAAATGGTATACCAGGGCTCTAGCCAGCGTCCGTTTTTCCATCAATTGACGGAAATTTGCTGCATCTGACGGAAAAATTTTAAAACCAATCCGTCAACCTTGACAGATAAAAATCCTTGGTTGAAGCTACAGGCGGCTTGGGGACGCTGTCCACGGCCGTAAAAGCCACACACTGTTTGTTTTGCTATTGTTATGATTGTTGACAATGTGTGTCGGCACCCTTTCGCATACGATAATCTCATTAAAACCCGTTTTTCAAGGTCTCAGTTCAGTCCTTCTAATTAATTTTCGCGGTTTTCGCGACGATTGTAATTGGCTGACGGAAAAAAATTTTGAGCTGGCTAGAGCCCTGTGGTATACGATAATTTTTGTTATCCATGAAACAGAATGGGCCTCAATACAAATCTATTTATCCGTGATCGAAGAGTAACCCATTGTTTTTGGCCATATAACGTGCGTTCGCATCTGTATCTGTATGTTACCTTTGCCGCATTCGTATGTAGTTCGGCATGTCGTCTGCACGGACCTGCCCAATGATGCATGCACGTTATATTTTTTTTAATCGTTGTAATATTTTCAAAAATCACCCCTATATTTATGGTATTATGGAACAGCCTGTATGGCTAAGGTGTTTGGTTATCTCTTAGCTTATATCTAAGCAGATATGGGGTTATATGTTCTCTAATGTAGAACAGCTAACGCGGCCGCCAGAGGAATCCCTGACATTTCCGAACAGATCCTGACACATTGCATTGGCCGGTTGCAATATGAGTTACAATAAAGAAGTACATACTTTCTCCTGGTACGCTATCAGTAATATTAGGGCTTCGTTTTTACCTCCATGACATTTCATGGAGGTTATATTTTACCCTGCGTTTGTGTGTGTGCGTGTGTGTCTGTCAACAAGATAACTCAAGAACGACTGGATGGATTAGTTTCATACTTGGTGTGTTGGTGGGGTGCGATAAAAGCTAGAAGTGATTAGATTTTGGGCCCCCTAGCGGCTTCCCTTGGTACTGCAGCGCAACTTCCGGTTTTGCTATCTCGTGTTCTGAACAAGCTATGGTCACGATTTTTGAGTGTTAGATAGCTCTTGTGCTCAGGAATAAGTGACAAAAGTTTTGGCCCCCTACCGACTAGGTTTGGGATAGCAGGGGCATTTTTGTCAAAAACTTCTGAAGAGGATAACTCAAGAAGGGAATAATGGATTTTCATGATTTTTGGTATGTAGGTACCTTAGACCATGTTGTACAAGATAAGATACCAATTATGCAAAATAGGAGTAAATTTGCATAATTAATGCGAATATTCTATCATGGCAGTTTTTTCAATGTATCTCTTGTCCCGGACATGATATAGTCTTGACATTTGAGTGGTAGATAGCTTGCAGTAACATGGCAAAGTGGGGCAAATTTCAGCCCCCTAACATGTAATTTCGGAACTGCAGGGGCGTTTTTGTCAAGACATTCCAAAGTGGATAACTGCAGAAAGGATTGACGGATTGGCATCATTTTAGGGGTGTAGGTAGCTTAGGCAAAGATGTTCATAATGATATACATGTTATGCAAATGAGGACCTTATTTGCATAATTAATGAGGAAATTGTATAATACCATTATTACTAATAACTGGACTTCAATAAATGTAACACTTATTAATTATGATAGATGGAATATAAGCAGATACCAAATATGGTAATGAGGAACTTATTTGCATAATTTATGTTAAATTGCAAAGCCGCTTAAAGTCTAATGATTGGAATTTTATACTTGTGACATGTGTACGTTAGTCAATGATGAACAACAACACGCATAAATTATGTTAATGTCTTAGTCAATTGCATGAAATTTACAAAAGCTCTAAATTTTCATGGAGGTATGAGGTCGCCGAACTCTAGTTTGTTTGTTTTTTTGTTTTATTGTTAAACATATCAAAGAACTAGAAAGGCCGACATTTGCTCGGGAGCAAATACAACATATTGCAATCCATCTTCATCCCCATGCAAAAATGTAGTGTTCCATATCAACCTTTTGCAGGAGTTGACCTGTCCTACAACATCATCCCGCTCCAAACTTGATTTTACAAGAATGGGCTCAGAACACCCCTATCTATGCAAAATGGATTGGTCTTTTTGGCTCATTTCCATAGCTAGTGCTAAAGCTACCCCAATACCAATTTCCAGATCAGTTGGCTTTTTCATGACACAGGAAGCAAAAATATAAATTTTCGGTCAAAAATGACAAAACTCCCAAATTTAACAATTTTCAAGTGACCCCCACCATATATGTGCATAGAGCCCTGCAGGTATATACCGCGCGCACCGTCATACCGAATTCCAGATCATTTGGTTTTCATACAAAGGCATAGGAACCAAAACTTAACATGTTTAGTCTAAAAATGGCAAAAAAATCTAAATTCAACAATTTAGAGTAATGTATGCTCAAAGGAAAAATTTCTAAGTGATCAATTAAGAAAGCGTTGATGGATTCCTGTGCTCACATGTCCAATGTACCTCTGTAGCAAATTTCAGGTCATTAGGTTGTAATACCAGGACACGGGGGCCCAAAATATACATATTTGGTCTAAAAATCACCAAAAACTCTAAATATAATAATTTCTAAGGCCTCTATAAAAAAAGTGAAAAAAAACAACGTTTGGGGGTATTTGCTGTCCCTACCTCCATGCCATATTTTTGCTCATTTTGTCAAAAAAAAGTTGAATCCATTTGAAGATTTGACAGGAGAAGGAGAAGAAGGAGAGACTGAGCAAAAACAATATATTGCAAATCCATACTGTAGTATGGATTACAATATTACAAGACACAGTGGTGATGTACTCTAACAGGGCTCATGTCATCATCACCACTGGGACATTTGAATATAAACTAGACAAAGGACAGTAAAATGTGAAATAAAATAAAATAACGTACAGCAGTGGGGTAAGGTAATCCAACAAGTATACATAAATACATACAATATTTTAAAAGATAATGTTCAATCATTTTGAAACGTTTGGTCTCAAGTATATATGACTGGGTAAGATGCATAATATTGCTATTTGTTTCCTTTGATAAAGAGGGTGAACCGCTGAGTAAAAATTGAGCTAGGGCTTGGCCATACAAAGTTTTCAAATGAAGGGTTGAGCTTACAAGGTCCTGAATATTTCAGAGAAGGGATATTTCAAGCTGCAAGAAGGACTTCGTCTTCTTTCCTGTTCGTCATTATATGTCTGTCAGGGACTGTTTATATCATCTGTATGATATATATTGTTGCTACTGTCTTGTGTACATGTTATCGGCAGCATAGACTGATTCCTAATCTAGTCAGAAATGTCAACAGAAACTAATGTTCAGAGTGGCTTTCTTGTAGCAACAAATGCGCAATGATATATGTCTGTGTGGAAAGCATTTGCTCTCACATACTGGATGCATATACAGCATTTATTTATATATTCACACATACACACACACACACACATATATATATATATATATAAGATTTATATGAACATTTTGAGAGTTTGAATCCATCTCAATCCTAAGCAAAGATGGTCGTTGACTTATGTTGCCGATGGAGTTTACAGTTTTTCATGTTCATTTCTATCTTTTGTTTTTACTTTTAGTCAGATAGCCCAAGGAAAGTTTAGCATTACTCATTTTGTCTTAATCCTATCTTTCAGAGTATGTAGCAAAACACGCGGTAGTTTCCCTGCACCAGTCAAGTGTTACTGTAGTCAGGTGTAAAACTCATTGGTTTTCCTGCGTCACTGGACTGAATAATTTAGTATTTGTGCCACATTCCAAACAGCACGAGACTCCTCGTCTATCGGGTATACCATATCTTATTTCAACGGATTGGTGTCAACAGAATTTTATTTGTGTCTAGCAAGAACTCAACATTTATTTTAGATTAGCGTTTGCTCCGATCGCGATCAGGATGGTTGTACGATATAAATGTAATTTTGCCAACACAACTGTTGGTCAACTCGGGCGATCTCAACATCCGTATCCATGTGTCCGCATTAAAACACCGAGTTGCCACCATGCCGAACTTTATGTGAGTGTCCGAAGAGCATGTCCATGAGAACTGCATGCAATGTATGTCGCATTTGCCACAACCTAACTTAAAGCAAGGGCACCGCCCTGCAGACGAGCCGATATTGCAGTCTTATTTCGTCAGAAAGCTTAGATTAGCTATATTATAATATCTGACTTTCTATGCACTCTCAAAATACCTTAACCTCACTTTCTTATCAGCAAACTCACCGAAATAAATAAAATCCCCATTGTAAGTGATATATGGCAACATTTAATGCCATCCAATTACAAGAAAATAGAGGGATTTCTTCTATGAATGAAATGTAACATGTTTTGTTTTTCTTGTTTGTATGTATAATGGAAATCAACTTTCAAAAGTTGTAGGGCCTAAAGACCTATTTTGAAATGAATAACTATGAACAAATAGATAAATACATTCACGTAACATTCTTCCAAGACGGGCCTAAGTTTTCTTACAAATGTATAAGTAAAAACTCGCCATCTGCAAACTTTCAAGCTAGTAGATAAACCCAGTCAATTATCCAGGAGAACTTCAAACAAAAATCGATGAAAACCATTCGTCATGATCTGCACTTTATGACGAACAACAGACGATCTTATTACAGTTCAGCCGGACCTGAAACGGGAATCTTTGACACGAGGCAGATAAGGACACAGCAAGTAAATGTTATGGATGACATCATCTGCAAGCAAGGTAAAAAAAAAAAACACGTCAATATTATCGTAAGTTTCAAAACAGACAGAATAAACGATGTCGATGAAACAAGAATTAAAGCTACAAAATATGGTCTCACAGCAAACCGTTCTGTATTTAAGGGTGCTCAAAGTGACACTTCTGTGATAGACTAGTATTAGCTAAACCAATTTAATAACTACAGCCATTTCTAAAACATTGGTGCTCCTTGACCTATCGAGGAACTACAATGTGCGTATCTGCACTGTACTACGGCCATGGGTACATCTACGCCCACCCTGAACATATAGCTCAAGCCAAAAAACTTGGAGGCATTTAAACATGCCCTCCGTACCAGCCATTAACCAACCATAGTCCACGGGTACTCGCCGCCACACAACAACACGGCGGTCAGGGAGCGGTGCCCCTGCCCACTGAGGAGCCACAAGCCAACTGCACAAGTCCTGCATCTAGGAAAATGACCTCTTCACCACAGTGCCAGAGCCCTCAACAAAATGAGGTTGGCGCTTAAAAAGAAGTAGAATAAGAAGAATCTAACTCAATATGTGTTCAAGGCTACCACACGATATATTGTCCCCTTTTGGTACTTTCTCGTCATGTTCACCTTCTCCTGTTTGGCTGGGGAGGGGGGTTCCCTCCAAAATCAGGCCAAATTGATGTCATGCACAAAATTCATTTGCTGTGGCCTAAACTCCTCTGACACCTCCACATTTCCGGTGGTGGGGAGAGAGAGAAATGGGGAATCGATTTCAGGAGGATTTAGGAGAGTTTAGTGAGTTAGAGATGTGGAGGTGTTTAGGTAAGATTGCAAAGTCAATACCGGGGGAAGATTTCACGGCGAAACTGGGACAAACACTGATCAAACTTCAAATTAGAATCGATCCGAGCTGGCCTTTTTTCGGAGTTCTTGGTCAAACAGTTTACGGATAGTGTGACCGAAGTTGGGAAGGCCTATTGAATGCTTATGATTTTTGATGCTGTAATTTGTATGTGTCATGATCATCTGATATATCAAATGGTGTACATCTGTGTTTGTCTGTGTACTATCATGAATGATTCTATGAACCCTGAAGTTCGAGGGATTGGCCTACTCTTTGAGCAGAGGTTAGGCTCCGGCTTTTTTTTTTTAGCCTTTTTTATCGGAGTTTCTATCTTGTATTGTTTCCAGTCCGCCAGCCCAACTTAGGGGCTAATAATAATGGGTATCGCAATAAGCTATAAAACTACACTAAATCAAACTGAACTAATATCAAAACTAAACTTCAGTAAAAAGGATAGAAGAAGAACTCGAAAGTCACCATGGAAACACACCCCGGGGACCGGGGTCGGCACCGACTTCCGACGAACTTTGACCCAGTGCTGACGTCACACGTGCTTAAAAGCACCCAGGGAAGATAGCCAAAAAATTTCCGCCGATCCAGCTGTAGGCTACGAAGTCGGCCTACTTTTTTTCACTTTCCTTCCCCACCCTGCCCTTGTAAGTTGAAGTTGATTACCGTGCGTAGGATCGATGCCTAGTTCCCAGGTTTATCGACCCCCCGCTGTAGAACACCTGTCACGATCCCTCCGGACCAGACCCAACACATGTTCCACACCAGAGGTCATCAGTTAGACCGGCTAGAACTTCTGCAAATCTGGGAACAGTGCCAATGTCTTAGCTAGGAGAATTAAAATCACTTGGCTGCAGCAAGGTCTGGAGGTTAGGAGGGCGTGGGTGAAGGGTATGTGATTCTGAATTGGCTCGTGTGACCGGTTAGGGGCAAGAGGTTTTTGAATTCAACGGCAATTCAATTTCTACAACTGGACATGTACTTCCACCGTTTCAAGTGACATCCATCACTCTTTTTCACTGACGTCAGCGTTACTAGAATTCAAAGTTTTAGAGATTGAATTGGCTTTAACTATTACGTACCTGGATGGCTAATCTTCCTAAACGTATCTAAAAGGCTTTAAGTTCAGTCTCCCATAAATTTAGACTTTTTACCGCTCCTAGCGCAAATTCAGTGCTCTACAGGGCAGTAAGAGAAGCAGTGGGCATGTCGAAGTGAGCTCCAGATCCGTTCAAATGGCCCTTGAGAAGACGTCAGGACAAATTTAGGCCGACAAACCTTAACAAACTCACAGTAATTACTGTGGAGGCTGTTGTGGAATTTCTGTATCGATGTGTACATGTAAACACGTTTATTTCGGAGAGAGAGAGAGAGAGAGAGAGAGAGAGAGAGAGAGAGAGAGAGAGAGAGAGAGAGAGAGAGAGAGAGAGCAAGAGAGAAAGGGTTTATTGACATTGAAATCCTTGCAGCACAAAATGAATGAATTGTTGTTTTGTTTTGTTGTTTAGGGTCAGGATTTCAATCACAAGCATGGCATAGTTAAAACTGGTCTAGTATCAAGTTCTTTAAGATATTTGATTCATGAATGGGAAGAGTTAACGTTATGACACGATAAACATTCAGTGCACAAATTACAAATTACACGTTATCGTTCAGGAGCTCACTAAGGTATGGCGCTGTTAGCGAAACGAACAGTTCTCCATCTGAACTGAGAGAATTTATCTTTGTTTCTTATTACGTTTCCTATTCTGAGTATGAGTATGAGTATCCCCTCGTCTTTCAGAATTGCGTAGTAGGCTTCCTTCCATCTTTGCAGATGATGGTAGCACTCTCTCCTTAAAGTTGGGCGGTTGACAGCGTCTACTGTGGGACATGAGGCAACAGCTAGTTATAAATGATTTATAACTAGCTGCTGCCGTATGTCTTCAAAGCCGATGTATGACGCCAAAGGGCTGCTATTTGTCAAAACTCGTAATCCCATGTCCAGTATTGCCTCTATCGGCATGGCTAGCATTGGTAATAGCCACCGGCTAGCCGGACAGACCTGACTGTATGTCTTACACGGGCAATAATAGACTAAAAGTCCAGTGGCATAGCCAAATTGTGCATGTGTAAGGTAAAAAAATTCCACCTTTATCTTCTGTCAGCACTGTGTATGTGGCACTGTTAATATGAGTGCAGTGTCGCAGATTGATCGTCTGTCCAATAGCAAAGTAGAAAAATAATTTTTGACCTAGTTCTCGCAACTCTCGCGAGAACTAGGTAACTCCGTGAGCAAGATGGACTGGATAGCCATTGAAAATTTGGAGGTACGTGTGCTTACCTTTAATAACAGTCACTGATTGATGAAACATGCTAAAATAATTGAGCAAACTTGCTTAGAAGCACCACATTTGGTGCAATTGTAGTTGATTGTAAACTAGTAGATATGGAGGTACATGTATCTAATGACTTTCTGCTTAAAATGGATTTTATTGTACTTTTTGGCAATTTTCAGACAAAATGTATGTTTGGGGCTTCTGTACCCTAGGGGTATTCAAACAATGACGTTAGTGTGGCAGTGCATATAACATATGTACACATTCTTTAATTGGTACCGTTTCATTCACTCTTTTTGCATGGTTAATTTTGATATTTTTGGCCATTTTAGACCAAACATGTGACCAAACAATTTTGGCTCCCTTGCCCCAAGATAATACAGTTACTGTAAATGCAGAAATGTTCGCGGTGGTTTTATGTTCGCGGTTTTCGCGATGGCCACTTCACCGCGAATTTAAAACCACCGCGAACATTTTCCATGTCAGTAAGATACTTCAGTGCATGGTGATACCGCGAACTTGAAACCACCGCGAAAAGTCCTTTTTACCGCTACCGCGAAATTAAATGCATTTACAGTATATACCAACAGAACAATACAGTAACAGATTACACTGTGTGCGCAATAACCCGCAATATTGATATGAACTAGGAACTGCAGTAAGAAATAACGCAGGGGAATTTATGTTTGTCATTTTAAAGTCTGTTCTTAATGGCAGAATCATATTGAAGAATTGGGTGGGTGTAATAGCCAGGAATAGGGACATGAAATTCAACCACACGCCTGTATGCAGAAGACATCGGTCTTTGCGTTTATGGGGACATTTGTCACAAAATATTTTGCCATTTTCTTAGACTATCTCCGAAATGAAATTACGTTTTCATATTTGGAGGTGACAATCATATACATTTATATGTGTATATTTACGTCTAATCAACTCTAGTACATTCGACTTCTTCTTGCTTCTTGGTAATTGCATAAATGTAGCTACGATTGGTTAGCTGTTTTAGTTGGTTTAGCGAAAGCTGTAGGGAATATACATTTCCTATTAGTAGACTTTACTATTCAAGTATCTGAAGTGGGGAAATCTATTTAACACATAGTTAAATTGAATGTTTCTATCGCTTTCATACAAAGAATAATCTACAGTAAAATGTACTTCATCTTCTACTTTACCTATACTACAAATGCTTAACAGTCTCCTCAGTATGGCATAGCAGTAACCATTGTGATGACCCACTTCGATAACTGGCACACACAATACAGCTACAACTGCACACTGGCCTTTCTGTTCGTGATAGATGCAGACGTTTTCCCAGGCTTTTGTGGCCCTCCCAGTATTTACGGGAATGTGCAGATTGAATTACCATTGATTCCAGGACACTCGCCCAGCCGTGTACGCCAGGTTTCCATCACGCGAGGTCTAATAACGTCCAACGTCAACGTCAGAGAGTCACGCACCACGCCGCGTTCCGACGTCCTGACGTTATTACGTAACGGCGTGGGAGGTCAGCTCGATTCTAACCCCGGCGCTCGCTCGGCGTAACACACCTGGGACCAGGTGACCCGGTTAGGGCACATTCACCTCCAGTGTGTTTCCTCCTCTTGGACTAGCAAGCCCGTCTTGTGTCCTGATCGTTTTCCGGAAATCTTGTGACTTGACGCAGTAGTGTGATAAGGTACGTTAAAACCTCTGGACTTGACGTTGTGCTTCAAAACCATAGCCGCGATTGAAGTAGCACACCAGTGGACGCCGTCGCTTTTACTCTTTCCTGGAAGCCACTACCTTTCCTGGAACTCATGGTTTCCTGGAATGGATCAAACATCTTCTCCCACGTGACGATAAGCTCACTTGAATCTAGAATGTCTTCGTCCCCAGCTCTGGTTGGCATCATAACCGTTTATGGTGGACCTTGTAGTTTTTAATTTTCCTGAAGTTCCGAGGCTATGGAGTTTTTCTGTCTCGTCTGGGCAGACTTTCGGGAATCAGAAAAATCTCCTGACTTGAGTTTGGACATCAAACATTGCAGTTACATTACTACACAGCGTCGTGGTGGAAACTCTGGTCGTGTCTCAGATCGCCCGCTGGATTACTGTTCTGGAGAAAACTCTGGTTTAGGTACATTGCGGCGTCAAACACTGATGGGCCGGTCTTTTGCCGATCAAGGAAACGTCAGGGATTTCCGTCTGTTCTCATAATCAGCGGCGTGGTTCTCTTCTGCCTTCACTCGTGGTAAGTGCTTTAGTGTCTCGTGTTTAGAATTCCATTCTTTCTTTCATTGGTAGCAATTTAACTTGATATAATTAACTAGAAAGTAAATTTGCGTGTACAGGCAGTTACAGTAATAGATATATGATAGATACTACATAGAGTTACAGAAATACTTTTAGGCGCAAACATTATTAGTCTTTATGTTACTGTTCTAAACAATAGCACAGGTAGTTACAGTGGAAGTGCTAAACTGTACAAGTGACCACCTCTACATTAGGGCCACCTGGCCATAGTAACCGCCTCTCTTGTCCCCTTATATAATTTCATTGACGCATCCTGCACCCTGCATCTTTAGTCACCACCAGTAAACTTTGCCAGTTTCCCAGCCCCATACTTTATTCAGCCCATTAACTATCATACATAAGCGGTCGGTCATTTAGGTAATTTCGACTATAACGTATAAAATATACACACTCATGCCGTAATGTACTAAGTATAGGATCCATATGACTTTCCTGAGACAGGTTTGACCATAACGTATAAAATATACACACTGATGCCGTAATGTACTAAGTATAGGATATGGCTTTCCTGAGACAGGTTTGACCATAACGTATAAGATATTCACACTAATGCCGTAATGTACTGAGTATAGGAAGTGACTTTCATGCCCTGTGATTTGTCGTGTGAGAGTTATCGCGCCCGCACCAGCTGCCGTATCGACCAGGAGAGACCGTTAACCTGCAATAACCGGTAAAACTGGGCCGGCACAGACTTGGACGGACATACATCAGTCTGGGCGCTTAACGATAGTTCACCTTTATCCGTGGTGTAGCCTATATCTGTTGTTTTAAAGTCAGTGCGTTTAGGGATATCAAGTCGACGGATGGTGCAATATTTTGAAAATAAATTTGAATTATGTTATGCAACCGTCTGGCGACTTGAGATTCCTAAATACCTAATTTTTTTTAAGACAGTGGATATAGGTTACCGCATGGATAAAGGTGAACTAGCATTACAAGGCATTGTTGAACACATAGCTATTGAAAAGCAAATTGCCAATATGGACTTTATGGTGAATATAGAAAAGATATGAAAACAGGAAAGTATGATAGTGTTAGAACTCTTTCCAAAATGTATACTATTAACGCTAGTTCACCGTTATAATCATCAGCAGGGTAATCTATATCCGTTCTAGTTAAAAAGAGGAGATTAAGGGATGTCAAGTCGATGGCCGGTATTTTCAAACTGCAATGTTTTGAAAAAAATGAAATCTTTAAACTACCGTCCGTAGACTTGACATTCCTTTACATGTAAATACCCTGTTTTTCAATACAACGGATAAAGGTTACCCCACGGATAAAGGTGAACTAGCGTTACTTTTACTTACTCAGAACCTTTTTAGATATTACCCTGTTATAGGAATATCCTTTCTGACGTCCTTTTCCAATCTATCTAAGCTTAATTAATGTTCCTCTCTCCATCTGTAGCGAACATTACCCTGTAATAACCCACTAAACTTGTCTGGCACAGACTTATACTGACATCCATCTGTCTGGGCGCTTACTGTTAAGCTAGGGGCACAACCCGCCTTACATGCTTTTTGTCCGTACGTTTTTTGGGAGTTCACGTCCGCCACGTTTTTCCGAAAACGTGGGGAATGACTGGCAAGAGCAGGGAGGGAGTACGTCTCAACACACGTCTCTCGCACGTTTGCGCATGCTAAGGTGTAAGTATGTGGTCTGCACGCCACGCCTTGCCGTGAGCCGGTTCCGTGCATCGTTCGTTGCGCAAGTGGTAAGTGAGTTGCACGTGCTTACAACGTACAATCTCTGTGCGATTGCCCACGTTTTGGCACGTAGACACCATGCAGTTGCAAGTACGGCGGGTTGTGCCCCTAGCTTTATACGTATTACTGTTAACTACATAGCGGCCATTGACATTCAAAGTGTTAACATGGCGAATAGTGGTAAAGCTGAGGTCAAGGTAGTGCATTGGACTTTTGGGGGCGTAAGGGTAGTTGGTTGTTACCTCATGTGTCTGTGGCACGGTATTGGGAGGCCGTGCCCAACACTCTCCTAACCACACCCCTCCCTTCACTGCCTCTTACACTCGATGCACCGGCTGCCACCTGTACGATGTTGGTTGGGGAATACTAGTAGGATAAGGGAGAAACTCTAACCAGTTTTTTTTTAAATGATTCACTGCTTAAATGTTTAATCGACGTGTTCTGCAAACATCAGAACGTAAGTTTTTATATACAAAAACCTAATATATTTATAGTAAGCCTTTCCTGGTTTGAGGGGAACGTAACGCAAAAACTAGGTTGCCTTTACCATTTCCTGTCCCTTATATATATCCCTTTGAAGGTAAAACTTCAATCACAGCTATAAATATTTGAGTGGCGGTAAAGCTGGATTCTGACCTTCTCCGACCTCATAAAATCTGGCTTATTTAGTTTGTGATCTACGCCAGAACTCATCTTACTCAATCCAGCTAATTTTATTACTCACACCACGGAGAACCAATAAAGTGGTATAGAACACAACAGGGCGTTTTTGCATACTTTATAACTACGTAGGCTGGTGTTATGAACCACAAGCATTATGTGCAGACCTTCTGGTGGCTGCTAGTTGTCTCTGTGTAGTGTGTGTGTGGGCGTGTTGCATACTTAAAAAGGCAAAAGATGCAATAAAAAAAGAAAGTCCTCCTACAATACCAAAAACACACACTAGGGGGCCCAAAATTCACCTAGGCATTAGCCGTCACGCATTTTGATTTTGGATTTCCAGAGGATGTCATCCACAAAATGTGGCCTAATAATAAGAAATAAGTTTTATTGCAAATTCTTGCCCGTGGGCTAATTGCAGGTAACATAAAAGATTCAAACAGTGTAAAATACAATATTACAAGTGTCTAATCTAGTCTAAAACTAGTGAAAGCTAACTCTAGATCCTGGGTTATTGGGTTCGACTTCTTTTTTGAAGACAGTGGAAGACGAAAGATCCCACCTTTTCTATTATGTGTGGGTTTTGTGATGTTAAAAGGAGAACTGTTTTCTTTTTGTCATTGAATGATGCACACATCTTTAGTCCCCACATCGGCGTAACTCATAACCAACGATATGACAACCCCCCCCCCCCATAGGGTACCTTTCCGGTTGGGTTGTCGCTAATTTAGCGCCATCTTAAATCTTTTATTTCGGAAATTGGCTCATAATTTTTCCATTACGTTCTTACCATATCCCATTTCCAATTTCACGAAGTAATAAAGAAGAAACGGTTATTCTGTGTGGAAGTTGATGCGCCGCTTTGTGCTCCCGCGGTGATGAAATGTGCATATCCGATTACAACAAAGGACAATCTTAGTAAAGTAGGTCTGTCATACATCATAGGGACTTAAATGGCTCGAACTCTAAACAACTTCAGAGATTGTTTAAACAGCAATAACATTACCATATAAATTACTGTTTACTTCATACTTGTTATGAAAATGAGTTGATATCTTACATTTGTGGTACCCTGTTTCTTGTTCCGTTGGTAACAAAATGCACATCTTTTATTACAACTTTTAACATTCCTATGCTTTTATGCTAAACATATATAGTTAAACGATATACTAAATCTTAAAAAAATCACTAACATTTTTAAGGCATTTTGTGTTTAATTATGACTTCTTATGAAAACTCTTATGAGTTAAACTGTATCTGTTTATTTATGCTCTCACGGCGATATAGAACGCAGATGTCCGTTGAACAGTCGTTGTCAACGTTTTCTGTGGACTATGAAATGGAAATATCTTGAGGAATATCTGTTGTCAATGATAATGAGTGGAGCCTTGTATCTATTAGTTTTACATTAGTCATGACGTATCTATCTCCATAGGACCCTCTACAAGCTAATGTATAAGACGTTTTACTCTAATGTGACTGTTAATGCTTAAATCTTTCCTATTGGCCACAATACGCGAAAACTACTACTGACGAACAATTTGTACGTTTTTACATTTATGTGTGAATCAATAGCTACAAGGCCTTGTCTGAAGGATGCTTTGTGTTCCCGGCATGGGAAAATGACAACCGCCATAATGTTTATGACTTTTACTACCCTCCGATTTATACAGTAGAACACAAACTTCAAGGTTTTCTAAGATAGTAAGCACGAATTACAACCATGTAATACGAGGATCGATACTAAAATTAAAGTACTTGACTTGATGCTATAATAAA
Source organism: Branchiostoma floridae x Branchiostoma belcheri (assembly GCA_019207045.1). Lineage (NCBI taxonomy): Eukaryota > Metazoa > Chordata > Leptocardii > Amphioxiformes > Branchiostomatidae > Branchiostoma > Branchiostoma floridae x Branchiostoma belcheri. The sequence goes on from CM033032.1 coordinate 2,339,012, forward strand.
TATCGACTATTGAACTTCGGTACAGACGAATCATTGCGGTAATATGAGCTTGTTAAACTCTGTAATGCTATAGAAGGTAATCGAGTCGGACCAGCCGCTCGTAATAATTGATCAGTACACTACCAGATGCTGATGAAACTGTGATTTTTTTCTTACCCTTAGAGAAACAATTACCTTTAGAGGGTTATCGTATAAAACAATCTGCGCATACAAATTCATGATTACACTACCAGACTCCACTTCAGTGGTTAATCGTAGATGCCACAAAAGCAATTGTCGCTACGGCTTAATACTGACTGTTATCACTTTACGTACAGCGTAAAATTTATGCCAGTTTGGGCTAGTCTCTACCAGACTCCCCCTGGCCGAATAGTAATAGGGGACTTTAGCCAAGTTAGGAATAAAAGTCTAGTAGCAGTTAATTGGCCTAGGAGTGAACTGAACTGGATAGACTGAAAAAGACTGACTGAAATCCCATGGCAAATAAATTGTGCCGATTTGGCCAAATTCTTCTCTTTTTTTATCCAGCTGACACGTCTTCTCGGAGACTAGGTTTGGGTGCTTATGGTTAAATTTGCTTATAAGCAATTGATTTTGAACAGTGAATTTTGCATGTGTTTCGGCGTGTCGATGTAGATAAAAGTTTACCATGTTGGTGTGTAGGGGGTATGGGGCTCTGATAGACAGAGGTTACTATTTTGGGATTACATCATGTTCTGAACCAAAGTTTATATGTAATTTCTAACACAAAAATCGGATTCACCAATTTCAATTGTCAAACTACAATCTTTGTAAGGAATGGCCAGTCCACTGATTTTGTAAGGTCACATACGTTGTCGAAAGTCTATGGCACCCCCCGTCTCTATGGAGGGATGGTTGTAAAGCTCTGATGTAGATCGCTTCTTCTATTTCTCATGCAAAAAAAGCCGACTTTGTGTCCAATTCTGACTTTATCCAGATAGACCTTGTGTTAAAGTGACTCTATATGTATGACTTTTACCAACACAGATGAACTTTCAAGTTACTGAGATTACATGATGTATTGAAGTACGTTTTATGTACCTCATGCGACATATTACTAGCCTGGGTACCATCCGGATAGTAGTTCGCTCCTTTATATATTCGCTTCTGCTATCTCATGCTACCAAGTGGAAACACAGAGAAGCGACTGTATATAGTGTATAATGAACGTCAGGGCTAGAAGCGACTGAATATAGTATATAATGAATGAAGGAGCGAACAACTTTCCGGATGGTACATTTTACTCCAAGGGACCAAGAAGCCAGATCAGCTTAACTCTAAATAACACTCCTTCATCTACTTCGATAGAATCACAGTAACTGTTGTAAAATCTAAAACGCGTGACGTTCCCATTAAGTAACAGGCGGTAAAACCGTTTATTTGATGCTACAGTAGAATTGCCAAAGCACACAAAAAGCCTACATATAACACTCCGGTGGGAAATCGATCATGCTACGGTGACAAAAGCTTCATCTCACACTGCAATGCTGTCAGAATCTAAACGTTATGGACATTTCAAAGTATCAAATGTACGCTGTATACACGCAGATGTTACAATCGTTCAACTGATAGTAAAAAGCAATTGTAACGGAGCATAAAACCTTACACATAAAATCTATCGGACTATCCGTGCACACTCGATCATGGTATATATTAAAAAGTTTTTTTTCTGAAGAATAAAAAGTTGCTTAGAAAATTGATCTTAGAGTATTTCATCCCGGTCTGTCTGTCTCTCTCTCTCTGTCTTTCTCTCTCTCTCTCTGTGTCTCTGTCTCTGTCTCTCTCTCTCTCTCTCTCTCTGTCTCTCTCTGTCTCTGTCTGTCTGTCTCTCTCTCTCTCTCTGTGTGTCTCTGTCTCTCTCTCCCTCTGTCTCTCAGTCTCTCTGTCTCTGTCTCTCTGTGTCTCTCTCTATGTCTCTCTGTCTCTGTCTCTCTGTCTCTCTGTCTCTCTGTGTCTCTCTGTCTTTCTGTCTCTCTGTCTGTCTTTGTCTCTGTCTCTCCCTCTCTGTGTCTCTGTCTCTCTGTCTTTGTCTCTCTCTGTCTCTGTCTCTCTCTGTCCCTGTCTCTCTGTCTTTCTGTCTGTCTCTCTCTCTCCCCCTCTGTCTCTGTCTCTCTGTCTCTCTCTGTCTCTCTCTGTCTGTCTCTCTATCTCTCCCTGTCTCTCTGTCTCTGTCTCTCTGTCTCTCTCTGTCTCTGTCTCTGTCTCTCTCTCTGTCTGTCTGTCTCTCTGTCTCTCTCTGTCTATCTCTCTCTCTCTCTCTCTCTCTCTCTCTCTCTCTCTCTCTCTCTCTCTCTCTCTCTTATAACGCTCTCTACATATACGTAATATCAGCGTTGCTTGTGTACTCGTGGATTATCTTGCTACAGAAATGAAATTACCTAAACGAAGCTGTATTTTACCTCCCAATACCCAATGGACCGGACATGCGGAACATACTGAAAAAAAGCTTTTCGAAGCTGCTTGATACATCGATCTACAATTTACAAACTTCGCGCGAGGCGAAAAGAATGAATCCAACACGGGTAATTTGAGGCCCGCTGTCGGCTGTACTTAATGTCGGCTATTCGCCATCGTTCTGCGATATTCCGTCACGCTCCGCTGGTTATGGAGGTAGCCAATTATCGGCGTACAGAAGAGGTGGGACCGAAAATTGAATTCCAATTATGTAACGTGCTTATGGACCAGATGGGCTCTTCTAACAACCATCAATAAACCGGTAAAAATCAGAACGTCGCTCTCTGTGGAGGGGAGGTCTCCATAGGTTTGCTTTGATGGGGAACGCAGTTTTCAAAACACTGCGACACAATATCTACGTTGTAAAGACAGTGTAACACAGTGTATGTCCCTTTTTTTCCTTTTTTAAAGTCTGAAATCGGTTTATTGCTTGTCTTAAGTCTAAACTAAACTAAACTACACAAGCTTTAGGCTTTAAGCAGAGTTTCAAGTTTGCTGTATGGGTCGACATACACTGTAAATAAAATAAAATTTGCCTGTTTGTCCATAGCTGATACTGTTCCACGGTTTATATTGGTCATTACTATGTTTGAGTTGTAGAGATATTCTGGAACATTCTTATGTCATCTATACATACATGTCATATATCATATCTATACATTTCTGTACATTTTTGTTTCTTACATGTGCAACTACTTGCTTCTATTAGACCATTCTACAGACAACCATCACGCCACTCCTGTTCTACGATGATTTGAAAGGATTAGTACATGAGGAAGAACATACAATATATAGTGAAAATGTCATCGTTGCCGTTTTACTTCTAATAAACAGGCTACTCTATGTAGGATGTGAAGAGAGTAAAAGATTAGTAGCTACCATAATGATAGATAACATACACAACTACAGCTTAATCTCCTCTTCGTCTTCAGTTATTCTAGCGTAAAAGTTCATCTATGTTGGTAGAATGAATTATAGAAAAATGCTAACACTTTACTTCCAACAATGGAATTAACACTAGAGGGATGGCCCCTGAAAATTTAATTGGCAAGTCCCTCTAGTGCTAATTCCAGTGTTAGATGTAAAGTGTTAGCATTTTTCTATGAGTCATCAGTAATCAATTACGTTGCTCTAGAAGCCTAGTACATTGCGGGTGATACATTGTCCATTAGGAGTAACAAAAGCATGGCGAAATGGCACCGTTGTCGTTGATGTATCGCTATGACCTGTTCTATTCAGACGCGCGCCCCTTACCCCCACCTGGGAGAGCCCTTATAACGCGGGAAGCCTCTGCAAGGGGATCGTTAATAAAGGTGTGCAAAGTCAAGTCCGCCTGGACCCCACACCGTGACGTAATGACTTTGACTCCTGCTGTATGACAGATGAAAATGAATCGAGGGTCCAACACGGGGGGCGAAGGGACGCTGGTTTCTCTGTGTCACCATTGATTAAGTTACGCTGGTTGCCTATCAGTTAGGCTAAGGGCACAACCCGCCGTACGTGCAATTTGCCCGCACTTTTTTTTAGAAGGCCACGTCAGCCACGTTTTTCTAAAAACGTTCAGGCTGTACACTGGGCAGGCGCGTCGCCCGTACTGGCACGTGCGGGGGTGAATCCGCAGCCCGATGACACACAAAGTTTTGCCTCCACAAGTTCTACGACGTGTCTGCGTGTTCCCAAATCCGTCGGATTCCCTACGAGTTCGTACGAAGGCGGCACTTACCACTTACGGATCCCAAAAGATTGCCCACGTTTTTGCACGTAGACAGCACGTATTTGCACGTACGGTGGGTTGTGCCCTTAGCTTTTGAGGAAGTCTTTAAAAGAGAATTCCCTAGAAGCAGGCAATTTCCCTTCGGATCTTGGAAAACATATTTCATTTTCTAGTATAGCATAAATAAAAAGGGCATTTAGGGAACGCTGTCACAATTGTTCTACATTGGCTGCCTACAGAGAAAGAAGCCATTCGAATGCATTATTTTAGTAGTGGATTCCTTGATGACTTATGCTATGGGGTATGCATTTCGGTTTATTTTCTTTCCCTCAATACTACAGCATGAATGAAGAGTGGGCAAGAAAATGATGCCGACATTGTGTCACGTTGAGTGCTAGCAGAAGTCGAAGGTGTAGATGCCGACTGTGCAGTCTTCATGGAAAATACATGTTGTATTATTGACTGCAGTTCATCAGCAAAACAACAAAGCACTACATAAAGGTTTTGTCTCATTATATTATCTTACCGCTTGCCTACGAACTGGGAAAATATGTGATTCAATAGAATATTTTAAGATGTTTTCCATGTTTTTATTCTATGTCACTTGCGGAAGGGAAGATGGTATATCAAAATTCTAGATATTTTATAGAACTTTGGAGATATCACATTGCTAAGGAATCAATGCAAATTCATTGAGATGCTAAAGTAAAAGTAAGACGGGGTAACGGAGAAAAAGCTAAAAGACGGGAGAAATGCACCAAATGTTCGGCAGCAAAAAAAAGGTCTTCCACGTATCTTCAATTCGTCCCTGAAAGTGGTTCGTCACAAAATATCTCAACCGTCGTTGATGAGTTGATCATCACGTGACGGCCAACATGATGGATGGTTGGATGGTTGGCCTCGAGCTAAAACGGAGACGCCATCTTTCCACTGACGTCATCAATCTCATCAGCGAGATGGGTAGGGTTGGGGTGATTTATTGAGACCCTTATCCGTAGAAGAAGGAAATGGATAAGACATAAACCTAGAGAGTACTCAAATGACACCAGACAATCACTTTATTGGACACCAATAAGAAAGAGCATCTAATAGCTAAAATCCAGAAAATGAACACGCTGTAAGAACCTTGTACAGAGCCTACTAAGGGCAGACCTCAGAGACTGAGGACACGGACAGTTGTGGTCAGAAACAAAACAACGGGATCTAAGCTATAGGAAACTCGTGAAGAATAGGATAAAATGGAGAGACTTGACGAAACACTGATTGCAGCTGCAGGGTGTTCAGAAAACTGCAGCAGCAGAACACAGTAGGTTACTAGTGGGACAAGAAAACAGGGAAGGCCTGGCGGATAACAGTGATAAAAGTGCTAGTTTTAACCACAGATGGGGCAGCATGTAGAGGGTTGCGAAGGACAAACTGAACTGGGGAGGCTTTCTTACTAGGACTGGCGTTAGGAGCAGTAAGTAAGTAAGTAAGGTAAGGCAAATCTATTGACTAACAAGAAATGGTGAATGAATCATGTTCAACGGATGGAATATTGATCGTGTTATGGCCACCTGACATGCGCATGATAAGCAACAGGACGTTGAGTCAGTCATCCTTGTTAGATCTCAATGATCAATGTCTCAGATGGAAGGTGCGAAAGGTAAGATTGATGTTGACGTATGTTCATGAAATCCGCTTATCTGTCAACGTCCCCTGCATGTTTCATCATTATGTCTTAATCCCCCACCGAAATGCAACATTTGCAAAATTCACATACTTTTGGATTATCTAGATATAAATTACATACACTGTGATGGATTGTATTGTGATACTCTGAGCTACACGGTGGACTAATGGACTACTACTAAACTGAACTGAGCTACACTGCGTAACATGTATTTGACTGGAGCCAACTTTGTGTTGGCTACAAGAAGAATACTATAGAGACGATCCCAGGGCATTTCTACGGTATCCATGACGACGGAGGTTACCTGTATACCCTCTCGGTCCCAGGGCAGTGCTTCAACATCTTTCTTTCCGCTGACGCAGATTTTGACGAACGACCAAACACAGCACGCCCTCAGGCGATAAGAATCATGGGATTAGTAACGACATTTTTAAGATGATTTTTGCCAGACGGAGATGTCTCTATCCGGATCCTTAGATTGATGACATCGTCTTATGAGATAATTAGGCCAAGTAAGCCCCTAGGGGGTCTCAGGGGAAATGGTTTCAGCTCAGTCATCATGACCAGGTGCATCTTCTCACAGACTTCCTTGTCCTGCTTAGTCTGGATGCCAGACTGTTTCCAGGGCCTATACAGCCATACTCCTCGGCTCTAGGGCCAACATGCCCCCAAGGAAGTTCTACAGCGGGCCCCCTGAGTTAGGACTTGATTATTGAGATCGGACCGGAGTCTGGTATCCAGGCTATGTCCTGCTGAGCCATGTATGTATAAACACGTACATACGGGTTCTAGATACATGGTACCTGTATGTGGGTTGGTTCCGTATTAATTGTCAAGGGCTTGTGATATTTATCGCCTAAATGTGGGATACCACAGCACAGCGTAGCTAATATAACGGGGAAGTAACTCTACAGCAGCAGCAGTACAGAATAGCTCAAGTTCTACTGTGATCTGATAAAGTAATCAGCGTAGGGTGATTAGATCAGAAAAAGAAAGTGCCTGCAGCATCTGATGAAAAAAAACAACCAAAAAACTAGAAAGGCCGGTATTTGCTTAGGAGCAAATTCAGCTATTTTCACTCCGCTCTCCCCCTATATGCAAACATGGACTGTTCCAAAATTGAATTTGAAAAAAATCCAATGTGAGAATGACCTGAAACTACGTTGCTACTATACTATTTTTATTATGTATACGGTAATCAAACTTTTATTTCTTGATAACAACACGCACACAGCATGCTAGTGTTTCCCACATTAACAAAGAAGGCACCGTCTTACTTCAAGAAAAAAAAGATTTTATTTCACAAACGGAAATTGTGTTGTATTTTTTCTACAGATGCGTTAACACGTTATGCGACCCTAAACGTTGGTATTACGTACCCACAGCAGACAATAGCGTGGTTATGATTAAAGTTTTCCTGCTTATTTACACAAGGCAAGGGCAATTACTGCACTTATTCAAGGTTGTCACAAGCATTACTAATCTTCATACAAGCAGACCTCTCCAAACAAACTTCACTATACGTTCACTATACATCTCTTTACCAAGATATGCTTATTAGCCGTTTTTAGCATTTTTTAAAAATCCAATTGGATATCATGGCTGCACTGCAATGACATTATCAGTACAAATACATATAAAGTTATGCACATTGTATTCAGACAAAAAGGATCACATTCCGTTTTTATACCTAGAGTTAATCAGCTAATACATTATATTGATGAACAAAGATTATTAGCCCCTGTATGTTTGCACGAAGTCTATTTCATATATCTAAATGTTTTGTATGCTTTTTGTCTAAAAAAGGACGCAGCAATTGCAGTAATTATACGTCTGTTATAACCTTAAAGTCCCATTTATTTTTCGCATAAACTAACAGATCTCGAGAACCTTATTATGCGCGGCACTGCACATGTGATCGACTAAGTAGTACTAAGTGGACGCAAGACCTTTGCTGATTGGCTACCGAGACAATCCAATTAGCAGACCGCGAACCCGCCGCACCTGCCAGCTGCGTGTTCAAGGACCCTTTTGTCGCTTTGTTTACCACAAATGGTGAAACATAGGAAAGCGTTGAGCGCCGCTGAGAATACTGTAGTTGCAAGTTAGGAATTTACGTGTTTGCAAGCAAAAGTCAGTGAGATTTCTGAAACAACAGCAGTTCCGTGATAAACGGAACCTTCTCAAAAATAATAATTCAACGCTAATACATATGTCATTATTTTTTTTATGTGATCATGTGTACATGTGGCAGCAAGGCGACCCGCGTGGCGGTTGATTAGTCACTACCAGACTTCCGCCTGGTTGAATAGAGGACTTTTGCCAAGTTCAAGGAATAAAAGCCTAGTATATAACCTTCTTGGTTGGAGTTAATTGGCCTATAAGTGTTGCCCGGCCTGGCAAATTGCAAGTGCCAAACTATAGTCCTCGGCCATGTGACGTTAACTTATCTGGCGTGTTTTCTGTCTTTTCTTGACAAATTTCTTCTATTTTTTTGACGTGGAGCGGCTTTAATTGTGGACAGTGTAACAGCGGGGCTCAAGCACCGCCAAATCGACCATGCCAAACAGCTCTGAGCTTTAGGCGTTGTGGTTTTCGCATTGGGATTGCGATATTGTTTCACTCTGTTGTTGATGACTTGTTCTGTGGTGAATCCTGCACTTGAAATGAATCATCTGGCCGGCCGACTCTCCTAGCATACTATTGACTCTATTTGTCCACTTTCTACAATTAGACCACCGATCCGCGGAGCTTGGTAGAGGCTACACTTTACTGAGGGTGGCATCCTGTCTAAAATGTGCCTACGTATCTTGTGCTTGCGTCGAGATTTGTGACAATAAATTTGATTGAATTGGTGACAATGGCGCTGAGAACAATGCCCTCACACCGTGTCATTATTCGTCGTTCATGAATTTGATAACAGCAGATATTCCAACAACACGCGCATTCGCCGGATGACGTTGCGACGCGTGTTCATGAATATTTATTAGAGCAAGCAGGGGTGACCACGTGCACGGTCACCACCTGGTCATACACACTGTCATACACACAGGGAAGGTGATTACGTCATTTACCATATATGGTGAGACGCTCAGAGGCGGCGAAGACGAAAATGCAGACGAAAAAACCCGCCAAATTGGCTTATAAATCGTTTTTAAGTGATTTTGTGCCAAAAATGATAACAGGGTTCTTTTAGTAAATATCTCATGCACTATCATACCAAATTTCGGGTCCCTTGGGTTTAATACCTGGGCACGGGAGGCACAATTATACAGTTCGGTCAAAACACCACCTAAAAACATCCATAAAATCATTTTAAAAGTATATATCAAAAAACAGAAAAAAACGTCCGAGGGTATTGGCCCAAGGTACACTTTTGCCAAATTTCAGGTCATTCGGTTCAAGAACGACGGAGAGGAATCACTTTAAAGGTCGTGACAGGAGAAAGAAAGAAAGAAAGAAAGAAAGAAAGAAGAAACAGTATGAAAACTAGAAAGGCCGGTATTTGCTTAGGAGCAAAGTCAGCTATTTTCTCTCCGCTCTCCCTCTTTATGCAAACATGGACTCTTCCAAAATTGAATTTGAAAAAAATGAATAACATGTGAGAATGACCCGGAACTACGATGCTACTATACTATTAGTACGTAGTACTGTACGGTAATCAAACTTTTATTTCTTGAACACAACACGCACACAACATGCTAGTGTTTCACACATTAATAAAGAAGGCACCGTTTTACTTCAAGAAAAAAAAGTTTTTTTATTTCACAAACGAAAGTTGTGTTGTATTTTTTTTTCTACAGATGCAACACGTTATGCGACCCTAAACGTTGGTATTACGTATCCACAGCGGACAATAGCGTGGTTATAATTAAAGTTTTCCTGCTTATTTACACAAGGCAAGGGCAGCATAGTTATTGCACTTATTGAAGGTTGTCAGAACCATTACTAATCTTCATACAAGCATACCTCTTGTACTGATAAACTGTTTTTAGTACAGTACATTATTAAATTACACAGCATATACCATGGTGTGGTGTCCCAAATAGCCTAATCATACATCACGCTGGTGTTTCTGTCACAGTTTCCTTATGTATGTGGGAACACTTCTTGCACTTGACTTTGCTATCCTCTCCTTGGTGTCTGTTGGTGCCACCTTTGTAGCCAGTTGACTATTGTGTTCTCTGACAGGCCAGACTTCGTGGAATTAGTCGAGTTCGAGCACCCGACCAATAATGAATTTAGCACTGTCAAATTGACACCTTCTATCAAGGCACAACCCCACCGGTCTGCACAACAGTTGGTGTTTCATCTTCCTCCAGTAGAAAATAGAATAGAATAAATAATTAATAAATAATTAGTATTTCCTTTGTGTAAGTTCATGTTCTGCCACCCAGAGTAAAAGGAGGATCCTTTTTGTTTGTTGATTAGGAAAAAAAGCCACACCTGATTACATATATTCTTGTAAAACCAACATCAATGGACAATTCACAACATAGTGTAACGTTAGTACTTGTAGGTTTGTCCCTTAAAATCTGTACTATTATATACTATGGAAAAGAACTACTGTACACTTTTCACAGATAATACACAATAGTACTGTCTCAGTCACTGCAAAGCGCAACAATATTCCATTCTCTCCCACTTACCGCGGCATTCAGCACGCCTAGTATCGCTTAACCCGACACTCTAAACGTGGGTAAACCAAACAAAAACTACACAATAACGACGACAAGCTACCCAAAGTTGTTACTGCGTTTGTGTATTGTTGCCAATTTAAACTTTTAACGGACTTCTTCCCGGCGACATATACATGTATGTAATCCCAGCCGCTAAGTTGAAAGGCCCTTCCTCATTGGCTGTACCCGAGCTGACCAATGAGGTCATCACTTCAGCTAAGTGTCGGGCGCATATTGGTTCCCTCCTAAATTCAATTAGCCACGATGCAAAGCTGCATCACGCGCGCGGGAACGTCAATGACCATATATGGTGCAACGGACGCACGGGGAACGTGACCATATATGGCGACACGCGCGAAACCCGGAGACTCCGTGAAAATATACGTAGATACCCCGCCAAATTGGCTTTTAAATCATTTTGAAGTGACTTGTGGCCAAAAATAATACCGGGGTCCTTTTGATAACTATCTCACGCAGTATCATACCAAATTTCAGGCCATCTGGACTTAATACTTGGGCACGGGAGGCAGGAATGTGCAGTATGGTCAGAAAATAACCTAAAAACATCGGATTCCATAAAATCATTGTAAAGGTATCTATCAAAAAACTTTGATTTGGTGACAATAGCACTGAGAACAATGCCCTCACACCGTGTCATTATTCGTCGTTAATGAATTTAATAACAGCGGATTGCCAGATATTCCAACAACACCCGCATTCGCCGGATGACGTTTGCGACGTGTGTTCATGAATATTAATTATTAGAGCAAGCAGGGGTGACCAGGTGCACGTGGCCGCCACCTGGTCCTACACACAGGAAAGGTAATTACGTCATTTACCATATATGGTGAGACGTTCAGAGGCGGCGAAGACGAAAACGCAGACGAAAAATCCCGCCAAATTGGCTTATTAATCATTTTGAAGTAATTTTTAGCCAAAAATGATAACGGGGTCCTTTTAGCAAATATCTCATGCACTACCATACCAAATTTCGGGTCCCTTGGACTTAATACGAAGGCACAGGAGGCACAATTATAAAGTTTGGTCAGAACATCACCTAAAAACATCCATAAAATCATTTTAAATGTATCTATCAAGAAACAGAAAAAAACGTCCGAGGGTATTGGCCCAAGGTATACTTGTGCCAAATTTCAGATAATTCGGTCCAAGAACGACGGAGAGGAATCACTTTAAAGGTCGTGACAGGAGAAAGAAAGAAAGAAGAAACATCATGAAAACTAGAAAGGCCGACATTTGCTTAGGAGCAAATACAGCATATTGCAATCCATCTTCATCCTGGAAAAAATCCCAAAATTCAACAATTTGAAGTAATAGTACTGTGGGCACTTGTCCTACACACCTTCATGCCGAGTTTTTGGTCATTTGGTTTCATTACAAGGGCATATATGACAAAAATATACATTTTTAGACAAAAATGGCTAAAAATCCCAAAATAACTCATTTTATAAGTGCTCTATGAAGAAAGTGTTGATGGGGTCCTGTTGTCATATGTCCAATGCACCTCTATACCAAATTTAAGGCCATTTGGTTTACATACAAGGGTATAGGGGCCAAAAATATACATTTTTAGTCAAAAATGACTGAAAACCCCAAAATAACTAATTTTTGAAGTGATCTATGAAGAAAGTGTCGATGAGGTCCTGTGAGCATATGTTCAATGCACCTCTGGACTAAATTTCAGGTCATTTGGTTTTCATACAAGGGCATAGGAGCAAAAAATATACATTTTTAGTCAAAAATGGCCAAAAATCCTAAAATAACTCATTTTTGGAGTAAACAATGAATAAAGCGTTGATGGGGTTCTGTGGTCATATATCAAACGCACCTATGTACCAAAATTCAGGTCATTTGGTTTTGATACAAGGGCATAGGAGCCATAAATATACATTTTTAGTCAAAAATGGCCAAAAACCCTAAAATAACTCATTTTTGAAGTGATCTATGAAGAAGGTGTTGATGGTTTTCTGTGCTCATATGTCCAATGCACCTCTCTACCAAATTTCAGGTCATTAGCTTGTAATACCAGGGCACAGGGGCCCAAAATATACATATTTTGTCTAAAAATGACCAAAAACCCTAAATATCATAAATTCTAAGGCCTCTATCAAGAAAGTGAAAAAAACGTCTGGGGGTATTTGCCAACTCTATGCCCATACCAAATTTCAGCTCATTTGGCCCAAAAATGAAAAAGTTGAATCCAATTGAAGATTTGACAGGAGAAGAAGAAGAAGAGACAAAGGAAAAACAATATATTGCATCCCATACTATGTATGGGGATTGCAATATAACAATATTTTCACTCGAAGCGTACCTACGGTACGCGGAGTGAAAATAACAATATTTTCACTCGAAGCGTACCTACGGTACGCGGAGTGAAAATAAATAGGTTATCATTATAACTGTAGTAACTGTTGATTACTGATCATTTTTAGATATCTATCATTCTTTATCTTGCATTTGGGCATGATTATTCTTCTACATGGCATTTAGGTTTTTTTTTTTGTTCACATGGTTATCATCGTTCTGAAAATTCTACAGCTCTTATTACTTATCTACTTCTTGTGAAATTTCTTCATTCGTTCTATCATCCAAAATAGTGCAGGATGCTCAAAGTAGCTTCTGGTAGATTACACTAATCGCAAGACGTCCCTTAAACAGAAACTACATTGTTCATGCCCTAGTCCGACGTTTTAGCACGACTGTCACTACAAAGCACAGCACAGCTGACATGAGCCCTGCAGACTCACAGGTCGCACAGATGTTCAGGGTAGTAAAGCGTTTGAAGCTAGGTCAGATGCTGATTAATCATCAGCTTTAACGTCAGTCAGTTAATCTTATGGTTCTTAACTCCAGGTGTTAATGTTATGACCAAGAGTGAGGCCAAGGGTACTTCGACAAGCGAGGTAAGTGGGTTACGGGCTCTACTTAAATGTAGAACATGGTTTGCATCTCCTATATTACTAAATACTGCTTGGTTACGTCGGGCCTACATGGAGTATACTAGCATGCTTTGGATCTTAACGGCAAAAAGACAGCCTAAAAGTAGACAAGTAGTGTCGGCGCTTCGCTGTTTTGATTCATCCGAGACTCCCATGGCAAATTTTATTCAATGAGTGGCTAACATACTTGCATTGGATTTAGAATCTTTTATCACACTCTACTTTACCATGTCATATTGTGTCATAGTATTGTGCTGCTGTTTGGTAAATATAATATCAGGTCTGTATGGATTAAACTAGTATGCTTTAGATTCGAGTGAAATCAGACAGCCCCAAACTAGACAAGTAATGTTGGCATTGCAGATTTTATTCAATGATGGTGGCTGACATACTTGCATTGGATTTAAAATCTTTTATCACACTCTACTATACCATGCCATATTGTGTAATAGTATTGTGCTGCTGTTTGGTCATGCCAGGTCTATATGGATTATACTAGTATGCTAAAGATTCGAATGGCAATCGGACAGCCCCAAACTAGACAAGCAATGTTGCCGCGTCCATGTTTTAATTTGTCTGGGTCTCCAATGACAGACTTTATTCAATAAATAGCTGAAATACAGCAATTGCAATCCATTTAAAGCCTTTTATCAGACTTTATTATACCATGTTATGTAATAATTGTGTCATAGTAATGTTAATGATTGGTAACGTAGGACCTTTAGATTTGAATGGCAACCAGACAGCCCAAAGCTAGACAAGAAATGTTGGCGCTTCGATGTTATTCTTCTGTCTTCCCTAGCAGATTTTGTTCAATGGGTGACTGAAATAGTTCAATCGTTACTATCAATAAGACATAATCACAATTAAAGTAATATATCATATTGTCATGAAATATGGGAAAGATAACAGGGATTGTAATACTTTAGCCTGTATGGTACGGAGGGGAAGAGGATTGGAAATTTCCACTATGTACAGTTACGGCAATGCTCATTCATTCATTGCTTTTTTCTTTTCTTTTACTCTGACGTTTATGGACCCCACTCGGGTGTTTGATGGTTATGGTCGAATGACTTGATAGACTATTCGTGTAAATAAGTTGTACTTCCATGGAATGTTTTATCAATCTGCAATATATTTTGTAAATATCAATGGACACCGGAAAAACAAATCATGGTGATTTGTTGGTAACATAGATAAACTGGGATTGGAATCAAATCAGCAGTAAGTATTTACTGCAACTACACCAGTAGATATATAAGTGTTCTGGTATAGTTAGATTGATTCATTCGTTGATTAATCCAGGTAGAGTGATAGACAGGGTCTAATAGCTATCATCAGGCAGTGAGTGAGTACATGCAAAGCTACTCTGCGTTAATTAATGAGGGTCTGTATGGGGGGATCCTTATTTTAAAGTCTAAACGTTCGACTCGGAATCAAGAGGTCCCGAGTTCGATACCCACCATGCTCCGACTTTGTGCCCTTGGGAAATCCACTTGACACAACTTTTCATTACGGACGCCCACCGAGCATCTTCGGCTAATGATGTGACTAACGGTTTACATAACACAAACCATAGATTTGGTGCGCCAATGTTACTCTCCAAGCAGAGGTTGATCCTGGAAGAAATCAACGGTAAATTTAGGAGAACTGGCAACGCTTAACGGTGAATTGAAGAAGACCGGCAATGATTTACGACCAATTGAGGTGCTTTTAAAGTTTTAGAGGACGACTTCATGCCGCAGTGTTTCATTGTATTCGTGGGGTGATTTTGTTGCCGACACAGCCGAACCCTTCGTTGTAACTTGGGCAGTCTGGCCTAGTTTCATCCAAATAAGTCTACCAGTTTGTGAGGGAGCGAGTATAGGAAAACTTAAACTTATAATGGGTAGCATCCAGGCTGGTTCGACTACGCGGCACTTGTGAACATCGCATCCAGTCCGCTAGTGTTCCTGACGGACCCATCAGTGCTTCGATCAATAAATGTAGATTGACAGAGAGAAATGCCTGACATCAAGTCCTCAAAAGACTTCAATCTGGCGTCCACTAGTGTGCGGATGGATACAGAAATCAATCGGACTATGGAGGTTATCACCGGTGATGTGTGCTGATAACCGCATCACATTCCGCCGACCGGAAATGAAACCCCTTTCGAGTTTACAATGGCCGTTCCAGCAAAGAGGTGTCACTTAATCATATAAGATGAAATACCGTGGTAACCATTGAAGGGGGAAGGCATAAGGGCATTTAATCCTAAAAATGGCCACTAAGCATAAGCTACCAATTTGATAACAGCTACCTTTTGTCTAATAACCGAACCGAATTATATCTTGGTATTAAGCTAGATCCCATACCGTAAAGATTCACCGGGTGCACTAATTGACCTGGACGGGCTGGCAACGCTCCCAGTGCCGATGAGATCCCGGGAAGGTTACGATGGACAGGTACCGGGTTAATGATGAAGTCCTGGGATTACGGCTGATCATTCCCACGTCTGCCGAGATGAAGGCACAGGACCTTTCATCAACCGGCGTGACCTTGGAACAGGTTCTATGACCTTGCCCGCGCGGTTCCACTGCATCAGACGAATTGGATCTGGCCAGTTCACGAGCACTACTTTACACTTATCGATCCGTGTTCCAAAACCAATTACGTGATTTTTTTTCGCGTCTCCCTTCTTTCCCAGCTATGGCGTTGGCGTGGCGTAGCCCGTAGCGCGTTCGGCTCGCAATCAAAAGGTCCGGAGTTCGATACCCACCATGCTCCGACTTTGTGCCCTTGGGAAATCCACTTTACACAACTTTTCATTACGTACGCCCACCGAGCATCTTCGGCTTATGTGACAAAACGTTTTACATAACACAAACCACAGATTTGGTGCGCCAATGTTACTCTCCAAGCAGAGGTTGAGTCGCGTAGATATAGTAGTAGTCGGAAAAATTACACCGGCGCTCCTCTTGCCAACATTGACATCCACCAAGAACCTGTCTGATTTTTTTTTTCAAACTTTATTTCCCAGAGCGCACTGTTTAAGGAAACCTGATATTCTGAAACAGAAAGCACACTGGTTGGTCCAAAATAGAATAAGTGAAATATTTCTAGTGCGTATCTTTTACCTATTGTATGAATGCCGTTGTTAAAACATTCTTCTGCCCTCAATCTTCAAGTCAATGCTGCAATCGTACTGGCTGACGTGATAAGCCTTTCTTTCCAGACACCATGATAGTTTTGCTGTTCACACACAGGGGCTCTGACCTGACTAACTCCAACCAGGTATACTAATGAAAGAGGTCAGTGGGATGCAAATTGAATCGTTTCATCAAAGACTTTATCTTATTACATCTCAAAACAATGTGAACTTTATAGCCTGTACGTCTCGCCTCAAAGAAAGGATTGAGGCGGCCGAATAATTATTGAGTAGGTCACCATTTTGTTGCGTTGGAGCATCCCAAACACAGAAGAGTTCCTATTAGGGGTGGGTACCGGTACAGAAAATTCAGGTCCAGGTCCGGTTCAGGTCAAGAGGATCAGGTGTAGGTTTGGACCTGAACCGGACCTGATTCAGTATGTGAGAAATTGTTTTTGAGATAATCATGCCTCTTTATATCTTTCTCCAGATTTTGGATTCACGTGGAAGCCTTCTAGAGCAAGATTCCGTGTGACGTGACAAGTCTGAACGGATAGTATGATGGTGCCAGCCCAGCCCTTTACAACGTGGTTCACTGCAATAATCATAGCCGCCATTTTGGTTCTGTTCGAATCAGTCGCAGGAGGTCAGTACAACGTCAGAAACTCCGGACCAATAAGAAACGGCGCCTCTAGTGACGTCCGACCCTTTCTGACCAATCACGAGCTGGAATTTCAGACCTGCGTAGTAAACGCCTCGTGCTTCTTCATCGCCAAGGAGGCGATTTGCGACTGCGAGGATTTCAAGGACGTCGGAAAGTGCTTCGTGCGAAAACTCGAACAGAAGGCGGAAGAACTGGAATCTTCTGACACCAGAATATCAGCCTGTTTAGAAAGGCCCGTGCCTAACCGCATCAACATCACCGGGTACAAGCTTGACTGCCACGTTTTCGGGTTGAGAGACTTTACCTTCAGCGTTAACGTCGCGCTAACGGGGAGGAATTGTACCCAACGTTCGGGGCTGTGTTACGCGGCAACACTAAGCCAGAGACCGTGCACACTGTACGTCAAACGGGGCTTAGATGTGGGGGACCGGACACCCCCCTCCCCCATCATCACCGGTGTTGGGGTGCTGCTTGTGGGAAGTATCATCACCGCCGTGCTGTGCTCCTGTGATAGGACTGAACAGGATGACGTATACGTGTTCGACGCCGAGTTGTCCAGGTTCACGCTGGCCAAAAACATTGCCTGATGAGGACTCTAGAAAGAAATAGGTAACCATGAAATTGTCCAAGGCTAAGGTTCCGGTGCCCGTCAGGGATGTAGCCCCGGCCGGGCTCCGAAGCCGCAAATTTGTCCCGGTGGACTGCCGGATACCCGGGGGGATGGCTACCTGTCGGTGTTCCCCACTGGTAGGTCACGGCGTCTAATAGTATTTGTTACCGGGTCCCGGGTTCGTTTTAAGTTGGTGCCCGACTGGGTCTAAAATACCCTCGGGTGCCGCAAGGTGTCCCACGGAGCCACGTGGACCCCGAAAATGCCAAAGCAGTCCGTGAACTGCCCGGCAGGGCCCCTTATACCAAATGGGACCTAAGCACACATTTGTAATCCCTAACAAACGAATCAGTCACAGTGATAACTTAACATGTTGTGATACAATTATGTGGCATCGTCTAATTCCAAAGACAGTGGAAATGTTGGTGTACACCCAGTTACAAGTTGAAATATAACGATTCTAACATATGATAGTGCCCTTGAAAGTATTTCCGAGTAGGAATATGGACTGGATGTCCCACTTGCCTTATGTCTTAGTCTTTGTGCGTTGAAATTGGCAACTATCATTACTAAAAGAGATATATGTAAAGGGTAGTCGGTAGGTACCCATTTTACATCCGAGTGGAGAAAGGAAATTCGTGTGAACTGCCTTTCCCAGATCGTTAGCATGGTAGGATTTGAACCCAAGACTTCTGGGTTCTGGGTCATAACCCCGAGTTTAGGACACAAGACCCCACAAAATACTTGCCGAACTAAAACAGAGTTGAAGGAGCAACTGGGGTTGAAAACAAAGACACCGAAGTCATGTTTTGTATCAAACGTTATCAGTGTTGTCTTTTCTTGTCACTGAAAAGTAGAAGTTCATAGGATATATTTACACAATGTTACTACTTAGTATTAACAATACTTACTACCTTAGACAGTGACGAACAGATCTGTTATACATAACTCACAAATAAATTACTTTTACACTCTGGGTAAACAGTTGCGTTTTCTCTTTAATGACTAGATTTTGGTAACGTCACCTGAATAAACTCTGAATAGCAACAAAATAAAGATGAAAACATTAAAATAAAGAATTCTGGATTTCTTCTTTCATGCCAAAATACACGTTCATAAAAACATTGACACTTATTAACATTTCCACTTCTATTAATAATAAATACAATCTGTGTAAATGTGTGGACAAAAATAAAGAATGTTCTCTCCAGATAGCAGCATATGTGCACTTTCTGATGTATGAATATATATATTACCAGTTGCCTGGTCCCGGGCCGATTTTAACTCCAACTTAAAATGAACCCGGGGCCCGGCCGTACTGAAATTTATACCGGAAGGGGTAGGGCATTGGCTTTCAGGCCCGAAAACTACCAAATTGGGACCCAAGCCTTAACAATCTTCAAATATGGCTCTATTCTGTCGTCAATGTGAGACGGTGTGCTGAGCATCATCCAGGTTGTACTCCTCCACCTTGTTGGTTTCCCTGAGACACTCCCTCACGACTCTCCTGATCATCTCCTCCTGCGTCTCTGACGTAGCAGGAGTCACCTTCTTCTTCCTCACACTCTGCAGGAGCAAAGAAAACTCGTCAGGTCTCAGGTAGACTAAGCTCATTTTGTAATGCCACCTTCAACTAGGACGTCTTCTCTCTCTCTCTCTCTGTCTCTCTCTCTCTGTCTCTCTCTCTTTCTCTCTCTCTCTCTCTCTCTCTCTCTCTCTCTCTCTCTCTCTCGCTCTCGCTCTCGCTCTCGCTCTCTCTCTCTCTCTCTCTCTCTCTCTCTCTCTCTCAGAGGGATCAGAGAGAAGGAAAGTAGGTCAGACGGGAGTCTGAAGGGGGGATCGAGAGAGGTCAGAGGCACTTTTGGAGGGAGTCCAGGGGTTCTGTGCCATGTGCGACTAGAGATGAAGAATAAAATAGACTATATCTAGCTCGTGTGTCCTTCAACTTGACTGAGAACCTTACAGACGTGTCATAAGTTCTTTTTCCAATGATCTAAATTTGTGCATCTTCTGATCTAGACTTGGGGTTGACTCCTACTTTGAAGGCAGTGAAGAACGAAATTTCTCACGTTTGTAACATGTCTCTGTGGCCGAGCGGTAACGCACCACGTATATGTTGGGTAGGGGATTGCATTCGTCTTTTGTGAGAGACGTGAAATGGGGGTGCGGTGTTCGATGTGCCTCGAGCACATATACAGCCTCATTACTCAGATTGGGTACCTACTGGCTGCAATAATACACCAAGGTGAATCATCATTATTTGTTGGACTCACCACATTGAACCAGGCGATCTCGCAGGCTGCCACGATCAGAGCCAGCCCCGCCCCAGCTCCCAGGATGCTCAGGATCCCGTAGAACTCGGCGATCACGTGACCCTCCCCGCTGCCAACGGCGTTTGACCCCCCGTGAAGGTCACACCCTGAGGCTGGCCACCATTTTGTCGTCAGTTCGTCAATCTCTCCGTTTTCTTTCATCTCAAGGACGCTGAAGAACAACAACAAGAACATAATTCGTACGAATACTAAATGTGGTCTTATTCTATACGTTTAACTTAACAGATGACAATCAACGTTTTGTTTTGACCTTCGCCAAACAAAGTTCCGGGTTTAATCATCTAACATGGCGGATGATACCGCGTAATGATCACGTGAGTTTAAATATTATACATGCTGTACCCTATCTAATGGTGAGTTCCTCTGTATAAGGGCAAAGTTCCGGGTTTAACCATCTAACATGGCGAACTATGCCTACGTCATGATCACGTGAGTGCAAACATTATTTGTACAGTAACCTACCTTATAGTGAGTTCCTCTGTATAAGGGCTGCCGTGCGGCAGGCCGATGGCGTAACTTCTGTGGAGGAAAGTGTTCCCCACCATCATCAACTGGCAACTGTTTGCCTCGTCATGGAGGACCTGCAGGGTTTAACGTTAATATCATTATCATGTTAACGTGGGGCCTTCAAAAAGCTCTCTCTGGCGGATCAATGCTTGGCTGCAGTCATTCATGTCTAGTCATATGGCATGTAACGTTACTGAAATGTTTGATCGAATCACGTGCCTCAACAGGTGAAACTGGTGTTAGCCACCCAAAATCACGTGGTTACAAACTATTTGCACCATTTGGTTGATTAATGTGAAATGAGGTTAAAAAAGATTTGTTATTCATTTCTGCCACCGGGCACTTCGATCCGCAGACGGGCAGGCAACACTAGTTCACATTTATCCGAAGGGTAACCTATATCCGTTGTTTATAAAAGAGGGTAGTTCGGGATATTGAGTCAACGGATCAATTAATACCCTGTTTATAAAATCAACGGCTATAGGTTACCCCACGGATAAAGGTGAACTAGCGTTACCTCCGGTGAAACGATAACGGTGAATCTAACGATAACAGCTGGTTACCTTGTACTCGACCCACGGCCCGTCGTGTATGAAGATGTAGTCCCCCTCGCGAACCCTGGTCACAGCCGCGTCCAGGCTTGTCTGCAGGCCGTCCGGGTGCGTCTGCATCTGCGTCCACATCTTGTCGTACGTTGTTTCCAGGCCTGCAAACAAATGGTACAAAATTATTACAAAATTGTTTGCAGCTTGTCCTGATGAGTTCACATCTTGCCATACGTCGTGCCCAGGTCTGTAAATTTGGAAACAAGCAATGCGAAATTAGCCTTGTCTAGGCTCGTCTGCAGCAAGCTCTGGATTTAGGTCCACATCTTTTGGAATAAGTTCAAAAATGGAAATGGGAAAAAGTAGAAATCGTAACTAATAATACATGTAAATCAAAATTGCATAGTATAGAAGTAAAGTGTGTTCAGACTTCAAACCACAATAAACCGAAATTATAAAAGAACTAAAATTATAGTTTACACATCGATGTGTCACATTCTTGTTGTCGGTAAGCTAGTAACCCCAAACTGCGTCGCTGTGCCATGTTTGATGTGTTCTACTCGTGTTCTACTCGTGTTCTCCTGTTCTACTTGTGATCTACTCGTGTTCTCCTGTTCTACTCGTGATCTACTCGTGTTCTACTCTTGATCTACTCGTGTTATCGTGTTCTACTCGTGTTCTACTCGTGTTCTGCTCGTGTTCTGCTCGTGTTCTACTCGTGTTCTACTCGTGTTCTACTCATGATCTACTCGACTCACCTTCCTGGTCCTGCAGGAAGCTGTGCATGGCCGTGTCCACCTCAATGCCGTACGTAATCGCCGTCTGACCAATCAGATCGTCGGGCGAGTTGATTGACGTCTGTAGAGACCTGACGGTGAGCGAGGCGGCCAGGTTGGCGGTGTAGGTGTTCACCACCACGAGGGTGAAGATTCCCCAGGAAAGCCCCAGAACCTTGATGGAGATCCCGCCGGGAATTGCAATGTCTGAAAGATGGCGATGATTTTTTTTTCACTCTATATCTGATTTATCAAACATTTTGTACCTTGAGATTTTTCACAAGAATCTTGCGATCCTTTGAAAGTGTCTTGAGATGCTTTGAAATGGTCTAGGTAAGATCTTGAGATCTTTTAAAGAATATTAAGACTGAATATAAAGATCTCGGGATTCTCATGAATAATCTAAAGATTGACTCGAAACGTCTCAAGATTTATCAGAAAATTTCAAGATTTTTTAAATAAATCTCAAGATTTTTCGATTTTCAAAGAGGTGTGAAGATCCCGCTGGGGGTCAATATGAGCCGTTGAGTACCAAAGGAGGTTTTCACAAAATTTCAGCAAAGTGTCAGTTAAGCTGTAAAAGGTTTTAAGCATTAGTCGCTGTTTCTAACTTTACCTGACAAATAGATTGTTTCTAGTTTCAAATGAAAAACTCAAACTGACCTCCAGTTATCCAGCCCACGGACACCCACAAGGTTGTTCCCAGATTGATATCCTCGTCCTCAAGAGCGCCCCTGGTGAGTCTACTCCGTACTGCAGCGAGCAGGAACATCAGGCCTGCCACGCCTAGCGACGAGCCTAATATGGTCATCCAGACCTACGTCACGAATGATATACACTATTATGGCGTGAGAATATCAACCTGTATTTAATCAGTACTAACAATTTAATGAACCTAACAATAAGTAAGTCCCAACTACCATCCCAGTGTTGGTTAGATTAAGTTTAGTTTCTTCGTCATTAGAGTTTAATATCAACTAGATAGGTTTTGTAAACGGTTATTGACGAAGATGCAATATTAAACGTCTGACCGTTTTCAAAACTTGTCTAGTTGGCTGAGTAACCTTTATATTTTGTATTTTACCACCTGTTTCTCTTAACTTTATCGACATAGAAGGAAATCTAACGTAATTAATAGGAAAATGTATCTGGGTATTCTGCAATGTTCACATAACGTTTCCCCATTTCTGTCTGTATCTTTCTCAATGTGTGTCTCTGTTCAGCTCTCTATCTCCCGCACCTCTCTGTCTCTTTCTCTCTCTATGATATCCGATCTATTTTCTCTAAAAGTTAGAATTCCAATATTTTTTGTACCTCTAGTTTGAAGGGTGCGAGGAACGCCCAGAAGTCGTAGGTCCCGTGCACGTCAGGCACCTTCATTAGCATACCGATCCCGTATTCCATATAAGGCTTGGTGAAGTCGATGACGTCCTCCCGGTGTGACGTAATCGTCAGGGCCGCTACGATCATGTCTGCATTCTGTGAGACAGTATGTGAGAATGATCGACACATTTAGTTAGGTGTAGTAAAGGAAGAGGAGCAACTTTGACGATTCAAGTAACGTCAGCATTATCATCATCATCATCAGTCGACGAGCTTAGACACGACGGGGTTATACCGCCCCTTACGGGGTGACATACCCTTCCGCTGGTGAATTATAAGACGGGAATGCGCCAGGTCTCCCGTCCTGGTGAATGGTGTAAAACACCGTGTGACCGATACGGTATGGAGGTACGCCAAGCCTCTAACCGGGCGATTTGTAGTGAATCACCAACTACAGACAGAATATAATTTGCACCATATCGCACACCGGGCGGGCATGCCCCTAATCTCCAAGCAGATCCTACGATGGCATAAGATAGTACTAAACTGGCCAAGGAGTGTAGTCAGCTAAGAGGTGTGCATTTGCCATGTATTTCCCCGGTAGCCAAACACACTACTAAGCCGGCTTCACTCCTCTGCCAGCTTTTGATACTATCTTATGCTACCGTAGGATCTGCTTGGAGATTAGCATGCCTCTACTAGAAACGTATAGAGAGCTACGCTACGCCAAGCCAAGCCAAAAGCAATATACTTCAAGCCTTTAGATCGAATTAAAACAAAGCTTTGTTTCCTACACATATATAATTGATAGATAACCCGACTGACCCCATCTACGACGTCCCCCACTGCCCCTGTCCACCCCGTCCCGGCGTGCAGAGTCCCCTCGTGCCCGTCCGACGACTCTGTCAGGTTGTAGGTGAACTGCAGCCTGGTGGCGAGCGTCTCCAGCAGGTCCACACAGAACCCGCGCCACGATGTCTCGTTACTAGTGGTGGACTTCACGGCGAACGGAGCCTCCTGTGGGAAGGAACGCAAAACATCCGTCAGCGTTGGTGTGAATTTGGCTCAACCACCCCGTCCGTAGAATTCGGCAAAAATCGGGAAATTGACCAGGGGAGTCTGTCCACACTAACGTTAATGCCCCCCCCCCCCCCCCAAAGACCGACCAAACCCTCTGCCCTAGTAGCAAAACTCAAAACTCTCCTGCCAAATTATGCTCCCTATAACAGCTAGCGTAGTCATTCTGGTAGAGGTTATTATTATTATTAGGTGTGAATGTCACGTTCCAAGAAGTTAGTCACATGTGTACAAAGATAAGATGGGATGTCTGAGTTGTTGATGGTAAAAACATTGGTTCGGAGGGAGATAGTGAAAGAAAATAAATCTCAGAAAGTTCTGAAGCTTTGGATTGTGAGTGAGTGAGTGAGTGAGTGAGTGAGTGAGTGAGTGAGTGATTGAGTGAGTGAGTGAGTGAGTGAGTGAGTGAGTGAGTGAGTGAGTGAGTGAGTGAGTGAGTGAGTGAGTGAGTGATTGAGTGAGTGAGTGATTGAGTGAGTGAGTGAATGAATGAATGATTGTATGAATGAATGAATGAAAACATTGAAATAATGACAAGATGGGATTAAGAAAAGTCAATAAGGGATGGTAGCTAAAGGAAGTCTGCGGTAAATGTTAGACGACTCACCTCAAATGTCACGACTCGAAAGAACTGCCCTGTAAAAAGACAACAAAATTAATTTATTTCATCAAATTCAATACCAACTCCCACAGGTTTTGTAACGAGTAATCAGGTTGCACAGAATTTGAAATGTAAGCCGTTAGTTGCCATGTGTAATTACCGCTGTAAGGGCGAACTTTTGCGTGCCAAGAATTCAGGAAAATAATCCGTCAGACAGTATTGAACTACAAACCAGGCCCACCCAACCTTGTCACTCATGGTAAAACTTACCCCAAGCCTTATCACATCTAGACTACCGTGAAAAACAATTGGATTTGGTGTAATGCTTACACCAGGATCGTTTAGCGTACGCGATATATTCTTAAAGGCGTCTACTTTACATCACGTCATTCGTGTAGGAGCGCGGCCTGGTATTGGCTTTTGTTCTGCGTGACCTGGCGTGTTAAGTTTATTTGGTGAGTATTTGGTGACGTAATTTTTGTTGCCAAACAGCGGGAACACGTTTCGTCTCAAAGCCGAGACAAAGACATGCCCGAAAACTGGATATTCCCAGGCTGCCACACCGTGGCGACATTGGTGACAAGAATTGTTACTATAATGTGACAAATAGTCGGGTGTGTCAGCTCAAAAACAAAAAAAATAAATATACGTGCACAGGGCTTGGAATACGTACCCGAAGTACTTTATATCTCTTCACAGTGGTGCTTAGGAGAGCGATAAAACATTCAGTATGTTTTGATACTACTGTGGGTTTTTGCAGGTGATGGGGGTAACGGATCATGATCTGAACTAAGAAATGAGAGGAGACCTCGCGAATTTTAATATCAGGTCTTCCCTTCGATTTTCTAGGGAGAGTAGACATAAGTAGGATAGGTCGTCGTTGCAACAACTGATTAATATGAGAAATAATTGTCAATTATACGTACAGAAATGTCAACCTTGTTTTGAGTTCAGGGATGGTCAGTATCTCTTGTCACGCCTAGGATTAAATTCATCGACCGAAGGATTGATATTTGAATTTTTCACAGAACGAAAGTAATGACAACTTGAACCTTTCATATCAAGTTGGTCACATTCGACGCGGTGGATAGGCATGCCACTCATGTCAACTCATGTCTTTTTTGTTTCACAAGTCATCAAAGTTGAATTGACAAGACGGAGTTAAGTTATATTCAACTTATATCCTTGCCGTCACTGTACAGCATGGAAATCTTACGGCGTCTGCGAAGGAAGTTCCCAGACGAATATTTTGATGGACGATCGCCTCTCACGTATGCCGTCAGGCCCTTAGTCAGTTGTACAGCCCCTTGTCTCTCCAGACGAACCCATTCTGAGAGATGTGCTCTGGTTCGAGATTGGTATTGTCAAAGTGCCACTTAAGATACCTTCGTTCACTTGACGAGTGTAGTTTGTATCTCCGTTGTTGTGCGGAATCGCTTCGATGTTAGGAACGCCAGATTTCTGGAGCGTGAAGGCCTTGTCAATGATAAGTTTGGCGGGACCATTGTTGTTGTTAGACTCGGCGTACATGACAACATTGCTGGGATTGTACTTCTGAGTGATTGTCAGGAAGGATTGGGTACGTTGTTGGAGTCGGGCGCCACTGCGAGTGAAACATTTCACGCGTTTACATTTTTTTGCTTTGGAGATGTCTGAACCTTCGTCGACGCGTTTCCCATGATTGACAGGACAACTTGTTACAGAAACTTTTCACAAATCGTTTGAAACAACAACGCTCCTCTGTCTATCGTTATTACATGATATTGCAAAGACATTACAAATACATCATGTCCCAAAAACCATTTACTTATCATGTACACAATTCAATACATTTCTGAAGTTAAGCATTCACGATATAATCTGCACAAGGATCAACGTGACATCGAGTCATTCATTTCACGGGTGCGACTTGGTATTGGCCCTTATTCTGCGTGAAAAGTCT
Source organism: Branchiostoma floridae x Branchiostoma belcheri (assembly GCA_019207045.1). Lineage (NCBI taxonomy): Eukaryota > Metazoa > Chordata > Leptocardii > Amphioxiformes > Branchiostomatidae > Branchiostoma > Branchiostoma floridae x Branchiostoma belcheri. The sequence continues at coordinate 2,366,017 of CM033032.1, forward strand.
TTAAGGTCACTGCTTTTGTTTAGTTTTCGGAACACGTATATTCTCAGAGCTGAGACAAAGGCACACCCTAAACTAGATATCCTTAGCTTGCCACACTGTGACGACCTTGGTGACGAGAATTGTTACAATAATGTAACAAATGATTGAGTTTTGTTGATTCAAAGTAGATTTCATCGGTTGCCATGGTAATTAAAACTCACAGGCGTCTACCAATTACGACACAAAGGCGCGCCAGTAACAGATCCCTCTCACGCCGCACCTAATGTAGCAAACTCGGTTCCACATGTGACAAGAATTGTTACAGAAATGTGACAAACGAGTGCGTTTGTTGATTCCTACGAGAGGCATGCGGCGGGCTTATAACAAATAAATGGTGTAAAGAAATGAAGAAAAATATTGTCTTGAACAAAAATTTTGTAACGAACCTAGTAGACAATTCCTGTGTACATTTTGTGTATGCCTTTTCATGTTACTGATTAAATAGTCGATAGATTCAAAGCCGTGTGAAGATCAACCTTCTTCTACTGAACGTACAGCCCCATATGTCATACGTTTTGTTTTAGGATCTCAGAAGGTAGGAAAGGACCAGCTGTCGACAAAAGTTTCAAACACATGCAAGACGACCCAGCTCGAATCTTGTCAATCCATGTTCTTGCCCAGTTGATTACAATTCTACGAAAAGGCTCCATGAAAAGAATCCAATCTAGTTCTCCACAACGGGCCTTTTGTTGTTTGCACCACATAACGCTCGATTACTCCACACTGTGCATCTTTAGTGTATTGTATTCTCTAATTCACCACGACAGTGAGGGAGTGTTTTTCAAATGTGACTCTGATATTGCTGGATGCATTATTCCATAACTAAAAATTCAAGGGTACGCTGCATTTATTAAAATAAAAAGACGAACCAGCTCATATCTCGTTGGATCGCTTAAAACCTTTCGTTTCAACGTCAATGCATGACAACACACGGACGTCATTTTCTTGTCGCAGAACAAGTCTTGGGAAAGCAGGTACATGGTACATGCTACTTTCTCTGCTTAGCACTCAGCACTAATAAGGAAAAGTATGGGAGTTAAACACACAACACTACCAGCAGACTAACCCCCTGCTGTAGTGGCTTGCACAAATGTGTGGCCCAAGGGCTACAAAAAGGGAGATGGCACCACCCCTAAGCATCTATCACAGTTGCCCGGCCGGGCAACTATAATTTTGACAAGAAACATGTGTCAGTACCTGTTCAACCGACATGTTATCGCAGTATGCAGGTGATTAATTCGGAAAATTACCGGAATTAATTAGCAAATGACGACATAAAGGAAAGATAGACAAAGGGGCAATTAGTATCCATGGTGACCTTTTCTTGAAACCAAACATAACAGCTTACTTGAGTTTGTAGCCAGGTTTATTCATTTCAGCAACAGCTCCTAGCAACCAACGTGATTTTCTAAACTCGTTTAAATTTGCACTTTGTTTATACTTATGATATGATACAAAAAGATGGTTCCATAGCAGACTGGAGTGGCACTATTAAAAGACAGCATTTTCAAGCGGTTATGTAGTGCTACCTCAGTCTCTGTAACAGATAATCTCCAAGGAGAAAGATCTTCAGCTTAAGACTGGACTTATAATCGTGGATTAAAGCCTTAATACGAATATCCCTGTTGAGCCGTGCTAATCCATACATTACATGCATAGGTAAACACACAAGACGGAGGATTGTGACCTTGGTTAAAAATGGGACGTATGATTGGCGCCTTTGCTTGAAAAGTAAGTTACGTAGCCGTGCGACTATTGTTGTCTGTTTGGCCTGTCTCTTGCCTTATAGACGATGTCGACTACACATATGCGGCAAATAACGACAAGGGCGGAGATGTTTTATCCCCTTACACGCTGAAATACTATCATTACGCTGTCTGATTAGTACGTTGTTAAAGAGATACGCACCTTGTACCGATGGCTGGGATGCCGACGTGGTCGCAGTTGTTGTCTGGCCGACAGAAAAGGCCCAACACACCGACAACACAAGTACGGAAAGCCACATGTCCTCAACAGTCTGACTCTTCCACTACAGCGCCTACGGTCTTTCCTTGTCTGTTCAGGACACTCAGTGGCTTGGTACGCCGTAAACGTCTTGGTTTGAACGGGGGATCCTCGGCGCCGAAGGGGGAGGAGCGTCTTGAGGGAATCCAAGGAACATGTTACGGTTACTTCTGTCGTCAGCTCACCGGTGCTGACAGGTGTGACCAGGCAAAGGTGTCATGTTTCAACAGGTAAGGGGGAGGGCTTTGTCTTCGCGGGGGTGGGGGGTTTACCGGTCTACTCGAGGATATCTTCTCGATCTCAGTTTGACTAATATTAAGCTTTGATTCGTCAAATCCAATAAGTAAACGTAGAAAAGTGGTAAAATGTGTTCTAGTATAGAGAATGTTCTGAACCTCCCCTTCAAACCTGACCCCCCCCCCCCCCCGTGATAACCTGTAGTGGACTGTCCCCAGGCGAATACAGGTTGATGTTTGTCAGGCCATTAGTACATGACGCTATGCAGGCTTGTGCCCATTGCCTTCTTTGCAGCCTTTTTTTTGGGGGGGGGGGGGTACAGAATCGTGATTTCAACATATGTGCCAGGCTCATATGCCAGGAAAAAAGGAATTGCAGAAACGATTTTCCCGACATACGAACCTGGCCCATATGTTGAAGATCGCGAACCAAACCTATCACCCGAAATGAACCCCAGTGCTCCTAGCAGGCTGCAAAGCCGCAGACTTCCATTGGGACTGCGTTAAGCGGGAAGGGGGTGGTGTATTGGGCATACAGTAGTCACCACACATTAGTTTATATGTTTATATGTTGTGTTGGACACTGTCCAGAGAAAGGAGTCAGAATGTGAAGAATGACTGAGTTAATTTGAACCTATTTTCTGATAATAAAAAGAAAACAGCTATCTATAAGTAGCGCGTTGATAGTACCTAATGATATAACGTCATACTGGACCGCATTCCCATTCAAAGGATATCTTGAAAAGAACGACGACCAAGTATATAGTCAATTGAAGTTGAACAAAAGTAAAACTGTATCTCTGTTACATACTTTATCTGACCCTTGCCTCATGACCTCAATGAAAAGCAGCCCGCAGGCCAATTTGTGCTTTTATGAATATATAAAGGTTCAAACAAAATGTACAAAAACAGTAACGAGTGGCCGTTATACGAGTGGTTCCATGCCCAACTGGATTAAGTTTCCCATTGGAGTGACAAAGTGCAAAGTCATGGTAAATATTGACAAGTCGGTTCCCCATGCATTTTCAGATCAGAATATAAGATATTGTATTTCTCTTCCGACATAGCTTTAAAATATTCGACTTTTAAAATATTCGACTTTGCATTTGGTTAACACAATGTTGTAGTAAGGTAAGTAAAGAGCGGTACATTATTTCCTTTCACAGAGAAAGCTTAGCCGTTATAAACCGTTTAAAGTCCGTACAGACTGCGTGATTGCGAGGCATTGTTCTCCTTCCGTTAATAGGTGTTTATCTGTACCTATTTGCCTAGAAAAGATCCATAGTAACCGTCATGATAGCATCTACATATCACAATACAGTGGGCTAACAACGATTGCTAACAGGGACGATTCAACAAGAAAACACATATTATTGGCACTGCTTTCTACGTAATGTTTGTGTTTCGGTCTGTAATTCTGATCAAAAGAAATGCCTATTCATTAGAGAGTAGCAAACTTTCAAGCCTGTCAATTTGTGTACGTGGTACACTTTCAAGCAAAGACACAGAATGACTTGCATGCGACTACAGAGGACTGCAGTTCTGCAGGCCCCGATAGGTGTCCTTCCAGTTCGTGTTCGACGGAACATTCATGGACCGCGGGTCTGTCAAATACGTTTCAACAAGAGAACAGCTAAGGGCGGACCGCTATCACACACAGGAGTGCAGTTCTAGTATAAGGGTTCTTTTGCAAAAAGCATAAGTATTGTGGCGTCTTATAATTAAGATAAAGCATTTCACTACATCGTACATCGAAGCTGCGCCCCCTGTTCGATCCTAGTTCCATTTTGGACATCTAACTTACAATGTAACGTGTCGTCAAAAACAGCGCTTGACGGACAAAAACGGATGCCGCCGCAAGTTGTAAAATGCCTTCTATTAATAATGGCATCAAAAGGAGAAGACATAGGCTTTTCCTAGAGGGGTTAGGGCCCATGAAAGTAAACCGAAGTCTATCCGTCCCACTAGCGCTATTCTTGACTGAGGTGTTCGAAATCGAACAGGTGGTTCTGTTTGTTCGAGATGGTGTTCGACAGGATCTGTCTCATGATTTTGCTTGTGCCAGACGTTTGTTCTAAGACGTTATATCAGGAGTGTGGACCGCCATCTTGCTCTCCTGGAGACACTCCCTCACCACTCGCCGCACCATCTCCTCAGGGGTCTCCGGTATGCCGGGGGTTGACACGGCCGCTGACACGACCGTCTTATTCTTTCTCTGGAACAGAAAAAAACAAGGTCACACGAACATCTGTCTGATTGCTTGTATTGCATGAATGATAAAGCTGACTGATGGTATATGTTACGCACTTGGTTTTAACCATCATACATTGTGGTGCGCATTAATGATAAAAGATAAATTCTCATTCCTGTTATCCTGTTTTCCAACCTATACCAACCAAGCAAAGAATCTACCAACCAAACATGGATGTAACATATTCAAATGGTTGAGAGAATATATGATATCATACGTACAGTATCAACGCATCACGTATCCGCCTAGAAGGAGCGCTAGCTGAAAAGATACTTGAGAGAGAGTGTGAGTGTGTGTGTGTGTGTGTGTGTGTGTGTGTGTGTGTGTGTATGTATGTGTGTGTGTGTGTGTGTGTGTGTGTGTGTGCATGTGTGTGTGTGTGTGTGTGAGAGAGAGAGAGAGAGATAGACATAGGGAGAAAAAGAAAGAGGGGGTGAGAGAGAAAGATAGAGAGAGAGGGGAGAGAGAGGGAGAGAGAGAGAGAGAAACTTTAAGATATAATAGGGAGAGAGAGGGGGGCGTTGAGAATACGCTCACCATGTAGAACCAGGCGATCTCACACGCGGCCACGATCAGAGCCAACCCCGCTCCCATTCCCAGGATGCTCAGGATCCCGTAGAACTCGGCGATCTCGTGACCTTCAGCGCTGTGGACGGCGTTTGACCCCCCGTGAAGGTCACACCCCGAGGCCGGCCACCATTTTGTTCTCAACTCGTCGAGTTCTCCTCTCTCCTTCATCTCAAGAGCGCTGCAAAACAATGAATTCACAATAAGACTTTTCCTTCGTGTTGGTATTCGACAATTTGGAGTAGCTTTATGGTACGGGGGTCGATACCGACTTACAATCACATTTGACCCATCGCTGAAGCCACGTGATATGTGTGCGCAATTAAGGTCGTGTGTTTATGCGATAGATTCATTTGCCGATAAAATATGAAATAATGACTAAGATATCAACGAGTCTGAATTCTTTTGCGTGCAAAGATTTTTCTTTTAAATTTGCTATAGGCAAGCTGTTGGTGTATGTTAAACCCCGTGCTAGCTGGATAATAGATAGTGCATACGGCGTGGCGCTTCAACAGCCCTACGACCACACAACTTTGCAATCACTACAGCAGGGGGCTAGTCCACTGGTAGTGGTGTGTGTATTCAACTGTCATACTCTTGCCCAGGTGCTAAGTGCTAAGCAGAAAAAGTAGTATGTGCCATTTTTAATGCTATGACTCGGTCGGGTATCGAACATACGACCTACCCGATGCACGGCAACACTCTACAGTCTACCCACTTTGCATTTGCACCGGTGCAACAAATCTTCGGATTATATGAAAGGACAGAGAATATATTAAAGTGTATAGTATTGCGTATAACCCACCTTATGGTTAGTTCCTCTGTGTACGGCTGCCGTGAGGCAAAGGTCCAGGCTTAACCATCTAACATGGCGGACAATGTCCACGTCATGATCACGTGAGTTTAAACATTATACATACCTTATAGTGAGTTCCTCTGTGTAGGGGCTGCCGTGCGGCAAGCCGATGGCGTAACTCCTGTGGAGGAAAGTGTTCCCCACCATCATCAACTGGCAACTGTTTGCCTCGTCGTGAAGGACCTGCAGGAGGGAGGAAGACGAAAAAAGAATGTTCTGTGCCCCAAAATCTTCTCAGCTAACAGTTGAAACTGATGAAAATGTATAGCCGTCTCTTAGACATGTTAAGATTAAGAAACACTCCGCCGTGCCATCATCACGACCAAAACTTTGACAGCATTTTACAGAAAATAAACCAAATATTTTGACGTTTTACGCCAAAAACAGTTACTCAAGCAACTGGATATGATTTTGGAAACGGTCACATATTTTAAACAACCATCCGATGTCTTTCGTCAGTGACGTTTTGTGTGTTTTCATTTGTCCTTTCCGTCACACTTTTTATATTTTATATGATATCCCCAACATACATTTTCTTTGATATATACCCAGTATGTAATTGAAGGTATTAGTACTATACACATATCCGTTTTAAGTCGCAGTGAGAACGCAGCGCGATCGCCGTCTAGTGGAAAGGGGCCCTAACCTCGTATTCCACAAACGGTCCGTCGTGTAAGAAGACGTAACCGCCCTGGCGCACTCTATCCACAGCCTCGTGCAGGCTTCGCTGCAGCCCGTGTTCCTGCAGCTGTATCTCTCTCCACAGCTTTCCGTACAGCGTCTCTAAACCTGAAATATACCGTGTGAAATTAGCCTCGTGCAGGCTTCTCATGTACCACAGCTTTCCGTACAGCGTCTCTAACCCTGAAATATACCATGTGAAATTAGCCTCGTGCAGGCTTCTTATGTACCACAGCGTCTCTAAACCTGAAATATACCGTGTAAAATTAGCCTCGTGCAGGCTTCTCATGTACCACAGCTTTCCGTACAGCGTCTCTAACCCTGAAATATACCATGTAAAAGTAGCCTCGTGCAGGCTTCTCTGCAGCTCATCTGTTATTGTGGGGAAGTATATACGACTTTGTACCACAGCTAGCAGTACAGATTTTTACTCTAGAATAGTCTTGATTAGTACATATGCATTGCATATCATCTGTTGTAAACCTGATACCTAAGCTATAATTTGACTCACATAACGTTTTCATAATGGAAACATGCCTTCTTCCTTTTTTCCCTTCTTGCTTCCTTTTATGATTCCCATCTAAACAGGCCATAATCATGTCAATTGACTGTGAACCATACAGAAAGTCAAATCAAATTCATCGCACAAAAATACAGCGGTAATACAGTACAGAACACGGTAAAAAGTTCTAAACAGCATCGATCTATGTATGATTTCTAATACAATTCTTACAGGGAGTAGCTAGGGACTACAAGACACATGTATATAGAACCCAGCTCGTTTGACCTGTCTCACCGGCCTGGTGTTCCAGGAAGCTCTGGAAAGCCGAGTCTTCGAATATCCCGTATCCGATTTCCGTCTGACCAATCAGATCGTCGGGCGAGTTGATTGACGTCTGTAGAGACTTGACGGTGAGCGAGGCGGCCAGGTTGGCGGTGTAGGTGTTCACCACCACGAGGGTGAAGATCCCCCAGGCCAGCGCAAGGACCCGGATGGAGATCCCGCCAGGAACCGCGATGTCTGGAACAAGAGTTGGAATTGATTAAGATTCTCTTGTATTCTGATTCATTCTCTCCTAGCTCTCCTCTAGATCTCTTTCTCTCTCCCTCCCTCCCTCCTCCCTCCCTCCCTCCCTCCCTCCCCCTCCCTCCCTCCCTCCCTCCCTCCCTCCCTCCCTCCCTCCCTCCCTCCTCCCTCCCTCCCTCCCTCCCTCCCTCCCTCCCTCCTCCCTCCCTTCCCCTCTCTCTCACCCCCTCCCTCACTCTCTCCCTCCATGCCTCTTTCTCTTTCTCCCTCCTTCTCTCCCTTCTCTCTCTGTGTGTCTCTCTCTTTCTCTATCCCTTAGTCTGTTTTCTCTCTATATATTTGCATGTTTCTCTCTCTACGTCTCTATTTAAGTCCGCATGTTCTCTTTGCTTGTCGCTCTCGCTATCTTTGTCTCTTTCTCCGGTTTTCTCTCAGTCTCTATCTCCGCTTCTGCTTCGATCTCTCTTTCTATGTGTCTCAAGTCAATGGCATCATACATGCCATAAAAGGAAATAAAGTTGAACTTTGAACTTTATTAAATCACCTCCTTGCAGGCATTTAGCCTGAATTGTGTTGGTGTTTACAAACTTCGTTATTAACATTATTTAAAAAGTTATCACAATTCTAAAAACACACTTGAAATTGATATATAATAATTTTGCTTAAAATCACAAAATACAGAGGTTAACTATACAATAATTGTAACGATGAGTTAGGCACACGTCATACGATAGTTGATGTGATAGTGCGTTAATTGTGATTCATCAGAGCTGTTGTAAGTTGCGTTGTAAACCTAGATTTTTGTAAAAACCTAGTATGGGCTTCATCATGTAGAATGACCCATGCCTTACCTCCAGTTATCCAGCCTACAGAGAGCCACACGGTGGTTCCCAAATTCACGCCCTCGTCGCTAAGAGCGCCCCTGGTGAACGCGCTGCGCATTGCAGCGAGCAGGACCATGAGAACGGCCACGCCCAGCAGACAGCCAATCACCGTCAGCCATACCTGTGACGAAGGCATGAAAACTTTGAAGGCATTACAGTGATGCACTATGGGAGCACAACAGAGTAGTGTGCTGAAGGTTTGTGTATAAAATAACTGAAAACAAAAAAAACGTTGTGGTTTTCCAAAATGTTGACGCCCTGTGTGTTCATGCGGAACTGCAGCCGACTCACACAGGGAATTATGTAAAGGTCACGTGCATTTACACACCGACTTGGCAAACTTCACGATCTTATTCTTACCTTTCTACGATCTGAAAGTTGAAATACCACCATCAGGTTAAGTCGTTAAATCTCCAAGCAGATCCTACGGTAGCATAAGATAGTATAAAAAGCTGGCAGAGGAGTGAAGCCGGCCTAGGAGTGTTACACTTCGGTGCCCGTTTGACTCCATTTGACCGGCTGCACTCCTTGGCCAGCTTTGATACTATCTTATGGCACCGTAGGATTTGCTTGGAGACTAAAAGTCTCGCTGGCTTACACGTTTAAGTGTTTACAGATCTTTACAAATGGTTCAAGATTCGATCTTCTTACGTACATGTCATAAATAGAAAACCCGCCAATATTTCGGACGTCAGATGACGCCATGGTCACGTGAATGTAAGTCACGTTATAGTTGTTCAAGCTCACTACCGTCCGCATGTGCAGCATACACAGTATGCAAATCAACTGTTTCCATCATTATCTCATTCCAACCTACCTCCAGTTCAAACGGTTTCAGGAACGCCCAGTAGTCGTGGTGCGCGTGCGCGTCAGGCACCTTCATTAGCATACCGACCCCATATTCCATATAAGGCTTGGTGAAGTCGATGACGTCCTCCCGGTATGACGTAATGGTTAGAGGCGCCACTATCATATCGGCTCTCTGAGGAAAATGATTTAAACAGAGATTTCGTATTCTGAGTTTTCCACTGCAAGCATCAAGAAATTCTTTCGGTCAATATTTACCGCCGTAACGTAGCCCGTAAAAGTTAGCCCAAGCTAAGGCAGATTTGAATAGTTGCCGTCGAGCGGGGCAAGATTCATTCAAAGATCGTCTTGCGGAAGGAAAACACGAGGTCCGTGTACCACCGTATCAAAATGCGCTAAAATGCGTGTCAAATCTTGTTGACGCAAGGGAATGGGCGCCCGTGCCATGACAGCATGACGAGACGAACCACGCCTATGTGCTAATCGTGCGTTGTACATGGTCTCATTACACAATTAGATCGCCCCATTGAATTCAATGCTTTAACACACAACTTCTATGTCCACAAATCCAATTAAAACACAGTCTATTTGGAGATGTTTTGCTTTCTATTGTAAGCACACACGTTTGTTAGACAATAAAAAAATTTTCACCCAAATCTAGCCGACGCAACGATTTCTATCACATTTCAAAATGCACCTCGCCACTATCCGCTAGAGGTCGTTTTCAATACCCGGAGCCTGACCGGAGCACTCAGTACAAATAAACGTAAACGTCCGAGGATCGATCGGGTCACGAAACTTTCGTGCATGATCATGCCAGTAATACACAAGCTTTCATCGAAATTCCTTTTCATATCAGTTATGGTTTATTAATGGGAATTTATGGTCCACCTAAAACAACGCTTTGCGGGCCAGATAATTTTTTAGCCCGGATTCCTTTGGACTCTACACTCGGAGTAATACAGGAATGAGACCACATATTCCCGCCGTGAACTTCTTCACATAAAATGAATGAATAATTTATTGCGCAACGATTGACAATACGTGACTTACGCCATGAACGATGTCCCCCACCGCCCCGGTCCATCCTTCGCCCTCGTGATGCGCCCCTTCATGCCCATCGTGCGCCTCTAGCAGTTCGTACGTGAACTGCAACTTGTAGGCTAGAATGTCTAAGAAGTCCACGCAGAAGCCCCGCCAGGTGGTCTCATTGTTGGAGGTCGACTTTATGGCGAAAGGCGCTTCCTGATCGATAAATGTACTGATACATTTCTTGTATAAAATTCAAACCATCGATCCAACTGGCGACAAGAGCTGGGGTAGCCAAGCCCAGCTGTAGGTTTCCGTGTATTCTCCAAGCAGAGGTTGGGTCGCGGAGATAGTAGTGGTCGAGATTTTTACTTACTCGCTTCCCGAGCACTACTATCTCCGCGACCCAACCTCTGCTTGGAGAATAGGATTCATGTCAGGCTCAAGCATGCCCCACTTAGCACAAACCTATTTCTATTGTTTTACTTAAACCACGAAGCAATCATCTTCAGCCACGTTAATCAGCCGTATTACTCATTGGGTACCTACGCTGGCTGGCAAAATACACCAGATTATTATTACTATTATTATCATCATTGGTTTGGCTGTACTTCAGCACTCACAAGGCCACTGCCCAAGTAGCCTATGGCCAATTGCTTTGTAGAAAGAATTCGACGTAACAATAATGGTTGCTTACCTCGAAAGTCACGACCCGAAAAAATCTTCCTGTAGAAAATCAGAAACTATTGTTCAATCAATCAATAATCAATCAATAAACCAATCAATAATAAAATCAATCACTCACTCAATCAATCAATTGGCCACGAAATAATCAATCCGTGGAGCAATTAATTTTATCATGCATCGTAGCAGACATAATGGCGTCATTATTTTGTTGACTACCGTATAGGAGCATAGCAAAATTCACAATTTGCCTAGTTAATTTTGTTTGTTCTGCTGTCACATGTGGGTGTACATGTTCCCCTTCCCTCGCTTACAGCATGTCGTACACAGATAAAATAATGACTGTCGCTTAACTAGTTACGACACGTAAAGGCGTCATAATTGTGTTGATTACCACACTTCGAGAAGCTTTAACAAAACTCACAATGTCTGCCTAGTTGTTTTTTCCTGCAGTCGCATATTTCTTGTTCCTCTTCTTGCAGCATGTCATCCCCAGGTAAAAATAAAGACTACCACTTCACTAGCTAGTTCCGACACAAACTGTGTTTATATTACAAATGACACTCTCTTCTCATGGTCTCCGCCAGTTTAACTAGGCCGGTTATAGCTAAAATAATTTGCCTGGGGAGTTTGCCACCTGAGAAGCCCGCGCTCTTAGATAGCATCTACTACGTACACTCCCAGGATCGCTGGTCATTATAAAAATTGGACAAATAGAGGGAATAGTGTGCTCAGGTAGAGGAGTGACGGGTCGTGTACTGACTCCTCCGATCGGCCGTCTTCCCTAACACACTATTCCCTCTATTAGTCCAATTTCTACAATTTGACCAGTGATCCGCGGATCTCGAGCCTGGTAGAGCGCTGGTTCCTTGCCAATTATTCCATCATTTTTGCGCCTAATTCTATGATCCGTAAACCAGAAGGAAGGTTTGTTAAAGACTACTATACCACATTGCTGGACACTAGTAAAGAGAACGCACCTTTCAGCGACTGTTGGCTCGGCGTTGTTACGTTGGAAGCCGTCGCAGTCGCACAAGCCCAGCACGCGGACACTTGAAGAATTACGGAGAACCACATTTCGTGCCGTCACGCTGTCCACTAGCTGGATTACAAGGTTTCAGCTATGATGTTGTCTGTCGTCACCCCACTGAGAAAGAGCTAGAGAGCAGAGATTACAGAATTATCCAGGCGACAGTTATCCGTTGAGTTGGGGCGCCGCCCTTCTCCACAATGACTCAAAAACAGTCAGGATCTAATTGATGGCCTCTCCTTAATAGTACAATAATCTACGTGATTAAGACCTCATTTACCTGTTCTTTCATACCAAGGACATAACGGATATACGAACCGCTCCCTCTCTTCACAAAGAAAAACAGCAAACCGTGAGATTTCTCTTACAACGCGTCTTCTTGATGTTTGGGTTTATAATACAAACACAGTGAAGGGGGATTGTGTGCACTTAGTTTTTCCATACTGGTGTTTAGTGCCTTGAGATGATCTACCGGTTATGGAAAAACTAAAGAAAAAAAGACTTTTATGACGATATTTCACGGGATAACACACCTTTAACCGCCTGAAGTCACAGCTAGCGGAGGTAATAATTTCCCGGCCTTGGTGTCACCCTGTCCATTTTACACTATATGCACTTGATTGTACAATTACAAGACTGGTGTGTTATACCTTGAGGTGGTCTACCGTAAGTGCGAAAGTAATAAGAATGGCGCACTGACCCGCCTCAGGACACAGCGTCCAGAGGTAGTAATTTCCCGGCCTTGTTGTCACCCTGCCCAGTTTACACTATATACACTTGATTGTACAATTGCAAGACTGGTGGTGGTCTACCGTAAGTGCGAAAGTACGTAATAAGAAAGGAGCACTGACCCGCCTCCGGTCACAACCGTCCAGAGGTAGTAATTTCCCCGCTAAGTCCAGCTTACGTCCGCTTCCACATACATGTACTATTGTTTACCTACTAGCACACCCAACGAGCAATTTTCTCACCATCTGCACTAAATGATTAGAATACGTGTAATGGGCAACAGATCGATCTATGCGTGCGTGAAAAATAAGAAGATAGCTGATTTTAGCCCTCAGTAAAAAGCAAATAACAGCAATAAAAACGGTTAAAAGTGACAGTAGAATGACCTTCTAATAGTAAATTCCACGTGTAATTTCCGGTACAACAAACAATTTTCCATAACGTGCAATTTCTGTATATTTAGCACACCTGTTTTCCCTGTTTATAGCCTGTCCCATGTGGACTGGGTCGCGACCCTGACGTCATAGTTCGTGCCGTCAGGGATTTGATGAGCAACTTTTCCGCTCAAATGGTTCGACCTCGGCCGACCCTTTTACGGAGTAAATGTGAGTTAATGGAAGAGCTAATTAATCTTCTCGGCGTAATAGGGAAGCGTCTACTATTTTCCAACACGAGGACCTGAGTCATCGAGTTTTGGATTTCTGATCTATCTCCTTTGAGATAACTTTTGAGCTTAACTGTTTTTTTTTTCTTACATTTACTGAGAAGACGTGACGACAACACATGCAAGTGCTTACGCTCATTCTGTCATAAAAAAAGTACACGGAAACAAAAACAGACAAGCAAAGTACAAGTCAAATAGTAATGTGAGGGTGGCAAAATCATAAAACTAACCTGAACTGGTTCGGGATCACCTATTTTTTTTTACCTCTACATGACATTATTTTTACCCATTTCTAAAACTGGGAGCATGGCTATGATCTGCGACCAACTGCCACCAAAGTGACCCACTAGGCTGGATGTACATACCTGTAGTAAACAGCTACAGAACTGGAAAGGCCCACGCCACAGTACCAAACTCCGGCACTGTCGAAGTAAAGTCTGTCTGTGACCACGGTATACAGCTGTGTGACGCAAAACGCACGAAAACTTTAGATACCATTCCTTAAGACTTCACCTAGCTAAAGGTGGTATCTCACTGCACTTGGGGCACCAGTGCGGCACTGTGGGGTTCAAAAGATTGCTCAACGAATTTCAGAGATAAAGAACGAGTTTTCTTACGTTTTTTTTGTATTTTGTATTACGCAATATCTGAATTATAAAAAATCGGCGAAAATACCACAACAGTGCCGCAGTGAATGAACCCCGCAGTGCCACACCGGTGCTCTAAGTGCAGTGAGATACCACCTTAAGGACAATGACCTGGGCCAACAAAAAGGCGTGACAGTGTTTCCACCTGAATGTGACTCATGTGTACTGTCTGGGGACATCAAGAACAAGGAAAGCCCATTTGCCACACCTTGTCGTTAAAGAGTCCTAATCATACTGACCAACTCGTGCTTTGTTCTTAAGTGCCCTGCGTGCAATGGGTGGACATACGGGCGGATCTACACGTAACGGCCGTAGGATCATAGACATAGTTTTCGTGCGATTTTTTTTTCGTTTAAGGTTTCCAATCGACTCAGACTTAAACGGAACCAATCGTCAACAAGGGTCTATTAAATTATTATTACATTATTATTATTATTAAAGTCAACCTCGTGGCTGAATTCTGTACCACACATCCAGGATTGTCCTGAATACGTTTCCTATTTGCTGTTAAAAATCATTGTGCAATTATATCGTATGTTATGGTCTTACTCAAACGTGCATCATATGATCCCATATGTATACGGATTCACCCCTCATACACGTACGTACAGTAGTAGACATCAGACTGTGGAAACGGTCAGGGGGAGTGACACAACCACAAAACACATTCTCTGCTCAACTGAACATCCACAATAGACAGCAGGCCTGTGGATTGTCAAGTTTCCACGTCATCACGTCCATACACGGCAAGTACCATTTTTACCCCCCCCCCCCCCCCCAATAAAACAACACTTGCAGACAATCAGAACACAACAGGTTCATTTTTCTTAAGATTATCAGTCTTATTATTACATCTATCTTTGCAGCAATTGATCTCCTGTTCTTGATTTTAATTGCAGTTCGTAAAGTGTGTATGAATTTCAATGAATAAGTGTACAGTAGGACTGGGTACCGGTACAGAAAATTCAGGTCCAGGTCCGGTTCAGGTCCAAAGGATTAGGTCCAGGTCCGGACCTGAACCTGGACCTGATGCAGTATGACTCATACCAATGGTCCATTTTACTACAAAGAAATCTGTTTGGTGGAGTATTAGACTTACACTGGCGTTTTAAAACCATACAACGCTAACTGCACCTGTACGATTGGCTGTAAAACTTGGTAGAAATTACTATAAACTCTACTCTACTTCACTCTTGTTATTTTCTTCCATCTGCAAGCGCTAAAATGTGTGAATGCCTGATAAAATAATCTGTTAATTTTCGAATCGGTCCAACATCCGGTCCACCTAATTTTTTCAGGTCCGGTTTTTCTGGACCGGTCCAATAAGAAAAACCGGTTTTGTACCGGTGTGACAGCGATCTCGCCCCCCCCCCCCCGGGGGCGAGATCACTAGCGTTTTCGCCCCCCTTTAGCGTTTTCGCCCCCCCCCCCAGAGCAGCTGGCTACTACATATTACAGGTGCGCTACCTGGTACTATACTGCACCTGGGGAGTAACGTATATGGTGTGTTACCTGGTACCTATATGGCACCTTATTACCGTACCGTAAGATGTCATACCTCGAAAGTCGATATTATATTGTTCGGTGCAAACATGACATTGAAATGAAAAAAAGACAATTTTTGCAGCTGAGGTGGCATAAAACAGTGCTACTGCGAACGTATAAATCAACACCGTCTATGGTACGGAATACGTCAGCTATATGTTTTCAATTTGTCACAGTGTTTTCTTTCTTGTGCTGGAAACATTTCCAAAGCACTAACAAAAACACACGTGAATAATAGTTTCTCATTATAAACACTATCTACGCGCAAGTTGATATAGCTGTTGCTAAATGCTACACAAACACTGGTAAAGTACCTGTCTTAAGAAACACGGGTAAATGCATCAGTTCCTAAATACTAGAAAAGACAGTCATTTTGGAGGTGAAGATATCCCTTGGCCAGGTGCATATACCAAAATGTGCGTTATTCTAATTAATACCTAATATTTGCATAATTAATAAAGACATTACATAGTTCTTTTGTGGTCACTTCATTGTAGAGACTTCATATTGGAGATATATAGGTTGCTTGAGGACAGGTGAATACAATGAAATACATCTTATGTCAAGACTCAGGTATATGCAATAATGGGAATACAAGGGACCAAACCCTCCTTGTCTGAAACAAGTTCAACTATCTTATTACCATGTAATTACGTTAATATTGATACTATGAATGGAGTTATGTATCAAACTCGTGTACTTATATCATTCTGAAACTACATTTTGTGATTTATACCAATCAACTTCTAAAATGTCATGTAAACCCGTTTTTTGGGGAGGGGGCGAAATCGCTAAAGGGGGGCGAGGTAGGGGGGCGAGATCACTAGCCGGGAGGGCGAGATCGCTAGTGATTTCGCCCGGGGGGGTGAGATCGCTAGTGATTTCGCCCCCGGGGGGTCGAGATCACGGGGGGGCGAGAACGCTGTCACACCGGTACGCAGTACCGATACCCAGCCCTAGTGTACAGAGTTCTGGGCTCTACATCGATGTACTTGCTTGTAGTAGTGCAGGGATATAACCTCTATTTTTATTAGTAAACGAATAACGCCTCTAATAAAGACAGTATCGTTAGATATTGTCCTTATTAGAGGATTTATCTGATCATTGTTATAATATCGGAAAACGCGTACGAATATCAATGAATGCAAACGTCAATTCCAAGGTCAAAGAAGATGTCAAAGAACGAAAATGAAGAATCTATTGTTCGGTATGACATGCTCTGGGTGTTCAATCATTTGCATAACTTTCCTGACCACTTCGATTTCACAATAAAGGCAGATTTTCACCGTACAACTGAATGTGATACCTACTCCAATGTATACGCGATAAATATAGCAGTTAAACGTCTTGAAGCCCTCTGTCATCTGTGATCCTTCATTGTTGATAAGAAAGTGACTTTACGGTATAGTTTGAGAGGGCATAGAAAGTCAGATATTACAATAATAATAAAGTTTATTGCAAATTCATGCCCATTGGGCTAATTGCAAGAAAAGAATGACTAATTACATGAGATGAATAAATGTGGTCTGAATACATGTAGATAAACTAAATTCTAGCATACACATATTAAGTGGATGAATATACATACGATACATAATGGGGTACTAAGTCTACGTAACTATTACAGGGTTTGACTTCTTTCTTGAAGACATTTGAAAATGAAATGCCCCATGTGTTCTATAATAGATTGAACCCTTGATGTTAGTAGGAAGAGAATCTTTTGTGGCGTTTTTAACAATGAAAATGTTGGTGTGATTTCGGTCACTCTATCAAATAGCCTTTTTCTTTCGGCTTCGAATTGGGGGCATTCACAAATAAAATGTGTTTCATTTTCAACTGCATTCATTGTGCACTGCTTACAAATTCTTTCTTGAACAGGTAGCTTTTTGTATCTTCCTTTCTCTATTTCTAACGGGTGCGAACTAATTCGTAACTTACATATTGCTGAGCGGTAATCATAATTATTATGGTACAAGTAGTTTTCCATGTCATATGTTGTTTTTAAGTTTTTGTAAAATCTAAGTTTTCCTTCGTCTACAGATAACTTGTAAAAGAAAGTTTGAGTATACATGTCATTCAACCTTCTCCTTAACAATGTACATGAATAACTGCTGTCTATGATGTCGGTATTCCAGATGTATGAATAGCCGCTGTTATCAAGTATTTCCTTTACATGATGTATCCAGTTTTTCCTGCGGCTGTTCTCTGGTAAATAATGTTGTGACTGAAGTGCATCTACTTGTAACGGATGTGAAGACATATTTAATTGTCTGAGTCGAAGCCAATATTTGACTATACGGACTGAAACATCTAGATCAACTGGGTATATACCAAGCTCCGCTCTACACGCCGAGTTACTAGAACTTCTTTGTACTCCTAGAATATTTTTACAGAATCTATTCTGGATTATTTCAATGGGACAGTTATCATTCAGATAATCCTTGCCCCAAATCTCACAACCGTATAACATAATGGACTTGATACATGCATCATAAATTCTTAACAAGGCCTTCGGAGACAGAGGTGAACGGAATAATGGCTTGAGACTAAAAAGAGCTTTCCGTGCTTTTTGGGACAATTGCTTCTTGGCGGTAGTAAAAGTGCCTGACGAAGACAGTGTCAAACCTAAATAACAATAAGAACTTGTGATTTCGATGATCTCCTGGCCAAAGAAAAAGCTGACGTCCTTGAACAGGCGTCCTGTTTTGTTGAAAATTATAACTTTTGTTTTTTTCAGATTAACCTGTAATTTCCAATTTGTGCAGAACATGTTAAGTTTGTCCAGAGCACCTTGTAGTCCCTTTTCAGTCTCTGAGAATATTACCACGTCATCCGCGTAAAGTAAACATGAGACAAACAAATTGTGTAATGTTGGAGGTGCACAGTCAGGATTATCTAGTTCTTTAACAAGGTCATTTATAAACAGGTTGAACAGGGTGGGGCTGAGATTGCAGCCTTGTCTGACTCCTTTGTACGTACTGAATAAGGGAGTGAGACCTTCGGGGGTTTTGACACACGTTTGAGGGTGAGAATACATAGTTTTGATCAACTCATAGAATTTGCCACCTATCCCTGTACTAAGCAGTTTATAGCGTAGGCCTTCTCTCCAAACACTATCAAAGGCTTTTCTAAAATCTATAAAACATGCATATAAACGTTTGTTGGAGTTAATGTACTTAGATGTTAAAGAGTCAACAACAAAAAGATTATCCCGTGTTCCGAAATTCTTTCTAAAGCCCGACTGATTTGGGGCAATAAGTGCATGTTTTTCTAAATAATTAGAAAGACGTGTATTCAGTATTGCGGTAAACAATTTGGAGAGACAGCTCATGACAGTAATTCCTCTATAATTATTCGGATCGTCTTTGGAGCCTCCTTTGTGTAGCGGTACGATATGGCTTTCACACCATTGTTTGGGGAAGTGGCCAGATGACATGATAAGGTTAAATAAATCAGCCAGCGGTTTTGTTAAAATATGGTGTGCGGATTTCAACATCTCGTTTAATATCAGGTCATTGCCGGAAGCTTTGCAATTCTTTAATTGGGATATTACTTGCGTTATTTCGTTTGGCTGTATGTCTGCGTCTAAAGGGTTAAAGTTTGATAATTCGGTCTCAAGTTCTTTCAATTTGTTTTCAATATGAATATGAAAGCTGTTGTCTGTTTGTTGTATGCTGGATTCTCTTCCAAATAACTGTTTAAAGTGAGAGTGAATGGTTTGACTGTCAATTGTTTCGTCCGTGGACGTGCGATCATTTGTTTTGAATTGTTTAATTAGCTGCCAAAAGGCTGACGGGGCGCTGTCGGTTTGAGAGTTAAGCTTTTCGAGAATGTTGTCTTTGTATGACCTTTTGGTTTTCCTTATGAGTCGAATGTAGTCTTTTTTCATTTTGAAGTATTTACCCCTGATGAAAGGATCATGGGGTCTTTTTGAAAGAAGTTTACTAAGATTATTGAGATTTCGCTTGGCTGTTGCGCAGGTTTCAGTAAACCAGATTTTCTTGTTTTGGTGTTTCTTATGTAAATTTTTAACTTGCTTTGTGCAGCGTAATTTGAGTGACATTTTACCGGCTTTTTGTAATACAGATACAAATTCCGAGAGCGCATTTTCAATTGAGCTCGGAGTAGGTGTGGTTACCACATCTTTTTTCATGATTTTGTCTATTTCGGATGTAAATTCTGGTCCACTGATAATTTCTATAAACTTTTCTTTTGACTCGGCGTTCCACACAAACTTACGGTGAGGCCGAGTATGCAAAGAGGTTTTCTCGGGATTTGGTTTGGAGTTACAGTTTAGAATCATAGACATTTTGCAGTGATCTGAGTGAGGTGTTAAAGGGTGAACGTGGAAGAGAGCAACTTTAGAAAGGAGGAGATTTTCACCGACGAGAACATAATCCACTACACTGGTACCGTTTGGTTGGTAACATGTAGGTTTGCCTACAATATCATTATTATAGCAGCAAATCTAGGCTTCCTGCCGAAACAACGCTGCAATATGGGCATGTCTGCAGGGCGGCGCCGTTGCTTTAAGTTAGTTGGTGTCAAACGCGACATGACTTGCAGTTCTCATAGAACCCTGCAGCACCATGGTGCTGCTTACCCCAGGCTGGTTTGCGTGTTCTAATCAGCCGGACTCTCACATAAAGTTCGGCATGGTTGCAGCTCGGTGTTTTAATTAAGTGGACACATGGATACGGATGTTGAAATCGCTCGAGTTGACCAACAGTTGTGTTTGCAAAATTATATTTATATCGTACAACCATACTGATCGGAGCAAACGCTTATCTAAAATAAATGTTGAGAAATAAGTGGTAAGTTCTTACACACAAATGAAATTCCATTGACATCAATCAGTTGAAATAAGATACGGTATACCCGATAGATGAGGAGTCTCGTGCTGTTTGGAATGTGGCACAAACACTAAATTATTCAGTCCAGTGACGCAGGAAAACCGATGAGTTTTACAACTGACTCGAGGAAGGAAACTATCGCAGTTTTACTACATAGTTTGAAAGACTAGATGACAACAACATGAGTAATGCTAAAATTTTATTGAGAGAAAGAGATGGGAGACAAACACTGAATTATTCCGTATATTTATCAATCTCCCCCTCTCTCTCTCTCTCTCTCTCTCTCTCTGTCTCTTCCTCTCTCTCTCTCTCTCTCTATCTTCCTCTCTCTCTATATATATATATATATGGTGTATATGTACCATATCAATATCAGAAACAACTAGTGATATATATATATAGATATATATATATATGTGCAGACAGTGCTTCAGGCAGTATGCCAACGACATTGGCTTTAAAAAGCTTGATGGATTGATCCCTATAGAGAGAGAGAGAGAGAGATGATAATGCAGTATGTAATGCTTTCAATACAGAATATATCATTATGCATTTGTTGATGTAGTAGCCACTCTTGTTAATTTCTACAAACATTTCTGGCTAGATTAGGAGTCAGCCTACGCTGCAGATCACTGGTACACAAGACAAAATCGTAACTTGAAAGTTCATCTTGAAATAGTTGAACTGTAATTTCCAACACAAAATTGGACTCTTCCAAATTTTCGACTGCACAGCATCAGCCTTTGCTGAGGAATGAACGATCCACTGCTGTCGTGGCGTCACGTTATGCAGATAGAACCCGTGACTCAGTAAGCAGTGGATCACAGGTTGCAGGAAGTCTATGGCGCCCACCGTCTCTATTCAGGGATGGTTGTAAAGCTATGATGTAAGTAAGTAAAGGCACTCTTTGGTCTCGCAGGACCATGAGTAGTACTACATGTAAGTTCTACACAATGTACCCATTGTTTGTTTTTACGTTTTGATCGTCTCTGTTCAGATGCAAGTCTCTGCTTTTCTTCCCCCCGTTTTAGTCCCTCCTTGACTTCCTGTCCAAAGAGTTCTGTTTCCTGCGAGGACTCAAGTGTGCAGCCCTTCCAGTCGGACCAGACCTCAAGAACCACATACTCGAGCTGGGGATCTGGAGACTTAGGAGCAGGGTCAGAGGAAGGAGAGCAGGAAAACTCCACAGCCGTAAGATTTCCACTGTTATAGGAAATAGACCTCTGTTATGTAAATACCGGCAGTATAGTCAGAAATGTCGTCAGTTCCACACAGTCACATGCAAATCAAGGGATGCATTCCGCTTGCCGTTTGAAAAAGACAATGTGATTAGTCCTAGGCAACTGTCGGACATTCCTGTGTCTCGACCCAAACAACAACAACAGCAGCAGCAGAACAATGCATCTCCTGAAGTTGCCTACCCTATGCCCACTGTTCTGGTCACCAATGCAAGATCCCTGTGCAATAAAATAGAAGAGTTCCAGCACTCGCTGAATGAAAACAGGATACAGCTTGCAGTAGTTTCGGAGACTTTGTTCAGATCTGACCACCCCGACGGAACCGGGAACATTGAGGGTTTCACACTCTTCTCAAAAACACGACAACAGAAAACAGGAGCAGGGGTAACAGTCTATGTGAGTGACAAGTTCTTCGCTCGACAGCTAGATATCAACGTCCCATCTGAACTTGAGTGTGTATGGACATATGTGAGACCACCGAGATTACCACGGGAAGTATCCGGCCTCGCAGTGTGCGCGATGTACTCGCCGCCAGACTCACCAAACCAGGATTTACTCAGCGAACATCCCATCAATTCCGTGGACTACTTACGTACCAAGTACGCGGACATCGGATTTTACCTTATGGGTGACGTCAACAGGATGGATATTCAGAACATCTGTCTGAACACTAACCTGAAGCAGATTGTGAACACCCCGACCAGAAATGACGCTATCCTTGATGTCATCACAAACCTCGGACAGTTCTACAAACTGTGCAGTACCTCAGCCCCACTGGGAATGAGCGACCACAGGTCAGTCATACTTACACCCAAGCATCACACCAGAGTAAACAGAACGCTGAAAACAACGGTCCGCCCAATGCCTGAATCAAGAATTCGTGACTTTGGTGCTTGGATCGCGCCGCACGAATGGGATGAAGTCCAAGAAGGAACAGGAAGTCAGGCCATGACCTCCGCCTTTTACTCCACACAAGATTGAAAAGTACTTTCCTACACGCTGTATCACGATCCACAACAATGACAAACCATCTCAACGCCAGAAAGCCTTCAAGAATGACAAGACCAGTACATGGAAAGTCTTTAGAAACAAAATACAACAAAATATCAAGAATGACAGACAAACGTTCTACAGCAACAGAGTGCAGAATCTTAAAAAGCTAGACCCAGCTAACTGGCATAATGAAATAAAGTCAATGGCCAACATGAGGAAAACCAATGCTACAATCAACGTGGAAGGAATTCCTGCCAACAACACCAAGGCTATTGCAGACATCATTAACAACACACTGAGCAATATAACATGTTCTTTGCCACCCCTGGATACCAGCCAATTGCCAGCCTTCCTCCCTACAAGCCAATCCCCCGAAGTAAAGGTGTGGGAGATGTACCACAAACTCCAACATGCTCGAGTCCGTAAGGCAGCCGGCCCTGACAACATTACAGGCAGACTGATCAAGGAGTTTGCTTACGAACTTAGTCATCCACTCACAGTGATCCTGAATACTTCCCTGGCGGAGGGGTGTGTTCCTCGGGAATGGCATGAAGCAAACGTGATACCCCTTCCTGAAACAAACCCACCAACTTTGAGTGATCTCAGACCCATCTCACTGACCTCCCTACTGTCTAAAACATGTGAGAGCTTTATTGCCAAGTGGATTCTTGCTGATATTACCCCACACCTTGACCCCAGGCAGTTAGGAGGTATCCCTGGAAGATCAACAACTCACTGCCTTGTTGACATCTTAAACCAACTTTCCAAAACCTCAGACCAAAGAGACACTGTAAGTAGCCTGGTTCTGACGGATTTTGCGAAAGCATTTGACCGCATAGATCACACAACCGCGATTTTGAGTTTGATAGAACTGGGCTGCCGACCTTCTCTTCTTCCATGGCTGAGTGATTTCCTGGGGTTCACTGTCAGAATGGAGGACACTGACATGTGGCCTGTCCCAAGGCACCGTCCTCGCGCCAATAGTTTTCGTTGCTGTCATCAACAGTGCAGCGAACGACGCACGATCAGACCACTGGAAATTTGTGGATGATCTGAATATGATGGAAAGCAGACAGCAGTCAAATCTGCAACAGGACCTAGATGCCCTTGATCTATGGACGAGTAAAAGTCACATGCAGTTGCACCCAAAGAAATGCAAAGTGATGCATTTTTTCTTCAGACGAACACCTCCCCTCTCCCTTCTCTCCAACTAGCCGGCCACACCCTCCAGGAAGTAACCGTAGCAAGATTATTGGGAGTGTGGTTGCAAAGTAACTTGAAGTGTGACAGTCATGTAACCCACATAGTTAAACAAAGTGGCAAACGCCTATTCATCCTACGACGGTTGAAGATGTTCCCGAACTTGCGCCCCATCTGTGAGTATGCTGTCCCAGTTTGGAATGCTGGACCCAGTCATCCCGTCTAGAGACCATCCAACGCCGTGCTTTTTTTTTTTTTTACAACAGATAAATACATAACAGGATGGCGACACACTCAAGCTCAACATGCTTGTTTTCGTGCCGTCATCAGGAACAAACTGAGAGTACAAAAGAACATTGAAACAAATACAGACAAGCAAAGCATATAACAAAAGTAATGTTAAGTAACACCATATAACAAAATCATAGAATATAAGAAAATACATTTGAATATAGGTGGATATTCGGACAGGTACTCCGGGCCAAGCTGGTAGGATAGAGATTCACTTATTCAAATCTTTTTGTTTCTTTTATGAATGATTGTACATGCTGTAGAAGTTTTGTGTTAACTGAGTTGGATAGAAATGCAGACCCTCGCTCGAATCATTAAATGGACGCCGTGCTTGCCGCATCATCCTGGGCAAGAAGTACACTCACTACTCAGAAGCCCTCACTCAACTCGGACTACCCACCCTTGAATCCAGGAGGGAACAACTATGCAAGAAATTTGGACTGAAACTTCTGAACTCGGCTTTCAGAGACTGGCTTCCCCCATCCCGGGGTGAAGCCAGTGGACGGCTAACGCGGACTAGCCACAAACTGAACACTATTTACACACGAACTGAGCGCTACCGCAACAGTCCGATACCCTACATTACCACTGTATTGAATAAGGAATTGTGACCGTTAACATGAATATCTTGCTGTTGATTTTAATGTTGATATGTTATATTATTGATAGATTTTAACGAGTCCTCGCCAATTCTAAAGATTTTTAACCGCAATAATTGTTTTGTCTATTGTGATGTAAAGCCCTTGAAATGTTATACTTTTAACCCGTTTGTAAAGTCCGAAACAATTCAGCCTCGGCTGCCACTTCTGGACTACTTGTACTATGCAATAAACCAGTATTATTATTATTAGGTGGGGGCGACCACGTGTTCTTGTCCCAGCAGCCAGTTCACTGTACAATAGATCCTTTGGAATCCTCCCATCTGGCATACGGCACACATGCCCAAGCCAGCGAAGTCTTCGCTGCCTCAACAATGTGTACATACTAGGGATCTCAGCACGTGTGAGTACATCTACATTGGTAACATAGTCACTCCACTTGATATGAAGGATTCTACGCAAGCAACGCATGTGAAATGTGTTGAGTTTCCTTTCCTGACTTGTGTATAGGGACCATGTTTCGCTTCCATGAAGCAGAACACTGAGAACACACGCCCTATAAACAGCAATCTTGGTGTGAATTGTAAGTTTCTGATTTCCCCAGACTCTCTTTTGTAGTCTGGCAAAAGTAGTTGCTGCTAGTCCTATTTTACAATTTATTTCAGCTTCCAGGGAAAGGATGTCTGTCACAGTGGACCCTAGGTAAGTAAACTTGGGAACCACTTCTAACTCATAATTGTTGATGGTGACTGCTGGGAGGTGATCGACTCCCTGGCCCATCACTTTTGTTTTCTTAATGCTTACAGTCAAACTGAAGTCCTGACAGGCGGCGGAGAATTTGTCCAACAATGTTTGTAGTTTGTTCACAGAGTGAGCTGCCAGTGCAGCATCATCTGCAAATAAAAGATCTCTGATAAGTACTTCACGGATTTTGGTCTTGGCTTTAAGTCTGGCCAAGTTGAAGAGTTACCCATCCGATCTGGTATGAAGATAGACTCCTTCAGCTGAAAAGCCGAAAGCATGTTTCAGCATGACTGCAAAGAAAATGCCGAACAGGGTTGGGGCCAATACGCAGCCCTGCTTTACCCCACTGCGGATGTCAAAAGCTTTAGAGGACGATCCATCAAACTGGACGACTCCTTTCATACCCATGTGAAAGGACTGGATCATTCTGAGAATTTTTGGAGGGCATCCGATCTTGACAAGTATTTTGAATAGGCCATCTCTGCTGACAAGATCAAAAGCCTTTGTTAGGTCTATGTATGCAATATAAAGGGGTTGTCTCTGTTCTCTGCATTTTTCTTGTAACTGTCGGAGGGAGAATATCATGTCAATGGTGGAACGCTCCGACCTGAAGCCGCATTGGGACTCCGGATACACTCTGTCAGTGAGTCTCTGCAGCCGGCCTAGGAACACCCGTGCAAAGATTTTCTCCCACAATACTGAGTAAGGAAATTCCGCGATAGTTATTACAATCGCTTCTATCTCCTTTATTTTTATATAATGTGACAAAGTTTGAGTCTTTCATGTCCTGTGGTATCTCTCCCTCCTCCCAGCATTTACACAGTATGTCATGCAGTTCAGGCAGCAGTACATCTTTAGCACTCTTGATGACCTCAGGAGGCATTCCGTCCATACCAGGTTCTTTACCTGAGCGCAGGCTGTCGACGGCTTTACTCATCTCCTCCAATGTTGGTACTGCATCCAGTTCCCACAGAACAGACAGAGACTCAATGCTGTCCAGTGCTGTCTCGTTTATGGCATTTCCCTTGCATACAGCTCTGAGTAATGTTCTAGCCACCTTTCCATCTGCTTCCCTCTGTCGGTAATTGTTTCACCGGACAGAGACTTAAGAGGTGCGGAGCTATTTTGTGTTGGTCCAATGGCTTTCTTAATCCCCTCGTACATACCACGGATGTTGCTTGTTTCGGCTGATGACTGAATGCTTTTGCTGATGACTGAATGCTTTATGATGTAGATGGCTTCTTTAATCCCTCTAGCGAAATGTCTGGTTTTGGTCCAAGATTTTTACTTTGTCCAGTGAGACTGAATGACCCGGAGACTCAATATTCTTCTGAGGTTGTTGAACTCTTGCGTTTGTGCTCAAGGAACCTGGTCTTAAGAGATCTCTCAGTCTCCCTAATGTAGATTTCTTTACAGGGGCCTCTGATGTTCTTGCCTTGGCACAGTGATAACTGACCCGCAACACAAACAGAAGGAGAAACTACACATACTGCGGTTTATGATTTATGATTTATGATTTATTAGGATTCTCCATATTCGATGACAATATATGGAGGGTATGGCGAAACAGGTGACAATGAACACCTTTTCAAAGCCGCCATACACACACATGTTCGCACATGTCACGGCGGGGTTATACCGCCTCTTACGGGGTGACATACCCTTTCGTGTGGCTGATACGGTTTGGAGGTTCGCCAGGCCTCCAGCCGGGTGATTTGAAGTGAATCACAAACTCCAGACAGAAGGGTTTGCTCCATCTCACACCGCACCATCGCACGTGTGGGGGTTCTTTAACGTGCATGGGGTGTGACTCTCCCCATACACGGGACCTCCATTTAACGTCCTATCCGAGGGACGGCCCTAGCCGAAGCTAGGTACTCATTTCACCTGAGTATAGTGAGGAAAGTCGTGTAAAGTGCCTTTCCCAAGGGCACAAGATCGGTGACGCGCAAGCGGATTCGAACCCGCAACCTCTCGGTCACGAGGCACGAATGCTGCCACTGCGCCACGCGGTCCCACCTAAATCCCACATCCCACGCGGTTATCCCACATATAGGCTATAGAAAAGACTACAGGACCCAAACACCCACCACCCAGTGATACTACACAGAACAACACCAGTAAAGGGAAAAACAGAGGAATTGCTGTGCTTCCTTATGTAAAAGGTGTTTCTGAAGGACTTAGAAGAATCTTCACCTCACATGGGATAAAAACCTTTTTCAGACCGTCGAAAACCCTGCGCAACATCCTTGTAGCACCTAAGGAGAAAACCCCTAAAGAACACAAGTGTGGTGACATCTATCATATAAAGTGCCAAGGCCAGAACATCAGAGTCCCCTGTAAAGAAACCTACATTCCTTGAGCACAAACGCAAGAGTTCAACAACCTCAGAAGTTTCCCAACACATACACATTGAGTCGCCGAGTCATTCAGTCTCACTGGACAAAGTAAAAATCTTGGACACAGAACCAGACATTTTCGCTAGAGGGATTAAAGAAGCCATCTGCATCAGAGCTTTACAACCATCCCTGAATAGAGACGATGGGCGCCATAGACTTCCTGCTACCTATGATCCAATGCTCACTGAGTCACGGGTTCTATCTGCATAACGTGACGTCACGACAGCAGTGGATTGATCATTCCTAGACAAAGACTGATGCTGTGCAGTAAAAAGAATTGTGTAAGTCCAATTTTGTGTTGGAAATTACAGTTCAACTATTTCAAGAAGACAAAATCATGTGCATCGAATCCAACATATAGATTTGTCTTTAGGTCCATGTTGTTGGTAAGCCTCATGGATAACAAAAACAATCGTATACCTTTTATATCGTGCAACTACTGATCGGAGCCAACGAAATGAAAAACAAGTACTGAATGCTTAGACACAAATGAAATTCCATTGACATCAATCTGTTGAAACAATATACGGTATACCCAATAGACGAGGAGTCTCGTGCTGTTTGGAATGTGGCACAAACACTAAAGTATTCAGTCCAGGGACGCAAGAAAAATAGCCAGTTTTATAGTTTGCTTGTGGAAGGACACTAGCGTATTTCTACATCGGAGCGCTACAAAGGAGGCGAAAACCGCTTAAATCGGAGCCAGCCATGCTCTGGTGTCTGAAACTCATTCTTGTGACAACATGGATGCTACTCCACCTGACAGCCAGCGCTCAAGAGCACGGTAAGGTGATTTTATCAACCATGTCATCGAACCTTTGATTTCATACTGTGTATATCATAGAGCAAGTAAAAGTATAACTGAGAGGACAATAAAACATTCAATTGAAAGTATTTTTTCTATACAATTCGTTGAGCGACCTGTCAAAGTTTACGTCGGAGAGAGAGCGCGGCGAGAGCGCCGTCCTAGTGGAAAGGGGGTATAAGAAGTATGCTTGATTTGATGACTTGCTAAAACCATGGGCGGTACCTGTAGTGCCTTTAGACTCGTTTCAGAGTTGTTATGGGAACAATCATACAAACACATTAAAATTTCCCAACCATTTTTAGGTGGCTGTGGTGCTTATATTAAGGGTAACTCTTCGAGCTTCGACTACGTTTCTTCTCCCAACTATCCTCGAGAATACGACAACAACTTGCACTGTACATGGACCATAGAAGTCGACGCCGGGGAATGGGTGGTGTTGACACCAGTGTGGTTTTCTTTACAAGAAGGTCACGACTGGCTGGATGTCTACATCGGAGGGCAGCACAACCGCACCTGGTTAGGATCGTACACCGGTAGGCTTGTCTCTGTTTTATCGCGGACTTCATACGGTAAAAGAAAAATTGGAGAATGGTTTAACCTTGATCCAGTAGGGTCACAGGGTAGGGATTCATATTTTCCTATGTGGCCTACTGCTCTGATGCCCTCGATAAGTTTGACCTGAGCAACGGATCAAATGCATTTTGAAGTCACTGTACTGGGTAATAGAAAAGGGGAATTGGAATTAATCCCCCCTACCCTATACACTGAGGAGATGTTTACAGCATTGCACATTTTGATTGACAGTTCTTAATCCTCACATTTTGAAGTGCCAGTTGAACATTTTTTATGTTAAGAAAATTATCTTGGATACAGACACACAAACGCTGGTGAAAATATTCATGAAGGTAAATTTCATACCTTTACTAAATATTAGGGGAATCCATACCACAAATTGGAGTACAATCTAACAAAATGTACTTGTATATGATATTGCAACATGGTTTTACTAAGTCTAATACGTCTATTGTGTTGTAGTCTCCATTGTCGTTTTAGTTCACTTGCGTAGTGTCATAGTCTGCATAGACTGACTGATGGTAGCAATAAGCTATAAAAAGGTACAAAATGGCTCAAATTCTGAATCGGGATGGGGCATGTAAGGTACAATAGAAAAAAAGGAAACTGAAAAAAAATGATCCACTACCTGATACACTAGGAGCGTGATACTGTATCCCAAAGATGAACTACACTGATTGCTGCCTTGCGAATTTAGAGCCAAAACTATACTCAGTGTACTCGTACACAGAGCCCATTCTATGCTTCGCACCGTGCCTGGGTAGTATACAAATATATTTATGGAGGTGTGCGGTCTTCAAACTGTTGTTAACCCTATCCAGACTGGGCTCATTCGGCCCCCCTTCGTTATTTCAAAATCAAATTTGCAGGGGATGATATAATCATAAAGTTTTATAATTCCTGCAATTTTGATATCATTATGACGTAACATGACATAATTATGACGCCATTAATTGATTTTTTGCTAAAACGGGGAATTCCCATAATTCCTGAATATTTCACACAAAAGGGTAACAATAAAGGTTCCTTATCAATATTTAAGTTTTATAAGACTTCTGCTGTCAAAAGCCGACGCAACGGACGTCAAAATTACGTCATTTTATGACGTCATCTGTATTTTATTGATACGTATCAATGTGGGGGGCTGAAACTCATTAATTTGTATGCATCCAATGCTAGTTTGAAAGCCTCTTGGATCTACAATCTTTACAGTTATGGTTTGTTCCAAACTATTGTCCAATACACATGCAATTTTTGATTAGGGGCTGTTCCCATTTATGCAATTAGGTTCTGATGATACAATTATCACTAAGACTCTACAAGATGCATTTCCCAACATTATTAAGTATGTTTTCCATGGATGTTCTGTTGTCATGGTTGTCAATTTAATCCTCCTTATCCTAAGTCCTGACTCTAAGTCTCATCAGCAACAAATTTAAATTTTAAAATTGAAGGAAAACCTCTTATATGGACAAACTTTGTTGACTTGGACTTGCCTGATATAAGTGGGAAACCCATACTATACAAGGTTTGAATTAAGAAATATGGTTAAGTGTGCTCTGAATATGCTTACACTGGGTCAGTTTCTACATTATGTACATGGTGTTCAAGTAAAACCAAAAAAAAATGTCAACCACCTGCAGGTATGTAGACCGATTTTAAACAATTATGATTGGCTGAGAGGGGTAAAAATCAACAAGAAAATTTATCATGTTATGGAAAAAGAAATCTGAAGGATGAATCCAGAACACATAATCTCCTACTGAGAAGAGGACTTCAACATCGCTCTTCCATGTAGACAAATATTTCAGTTGGCATACAGAATTACAATCGATTCGAAAAGTAGGATATTCCAATTCAAATTAATACACATAAGTTCCTCGCTACAAACCAGATGTTGCACATTTGGAATAGAGTCCATTCCAAGACACCATGAGGGTTTTTAGGCGATATTTATAATTAGTCTGAATTATTTTGAATAAAAGAATATCTGAGCCACAATAATTAAATTATTTTCAAAAAATTGACTAAGAAAATACTCATTTATTTGAATTTCTTTGAATATTTTAGAAACATTTTGAAAGTAACTGTACAAAAATATCTTTATTTAGAATAATTGTGAAACCTCTCTGTGATTATTTCACATTTACAAATATTTACAAAAAATGGTAAACCTGGCCAAATAGTAAAATTAGTTTATTGCCCCCATAAAAGTAAGCCCTATTGTTGCATCTGTATATTTTTAGATTTCACTGCTGGGCACTGGTGGATCCTTTGTGGTGGGCCATTGTTGCATGGCACCCAACCATACTTTGCAAGGATGTGTGAATTGCTATCTTCCCAGCCCACCGAACCATTTACAAAAAATGGTGGAAAATGGTAGAAAATGGTAAATAATGGTAGAATGCTGTTATCATTATTTAGAAACCATTAGAGGTATCCAATTCCACACCATGAATATTTCCAAAGTTTTACAGGATCAGGGAAATATTTATAAAGTTG
Source organism: Branchiostoma floridae x Branchiostoma belcheri (assembly GCA_019207045.1). NCBI lineage: Eukaryota > Metazoa > Chordata > Leptocardii > Amphioxiformes > Branchiostomatidae > Branchiostoma > Branchiostoma floridae x Branchiostoma belcheri. The sequence continues at coordinate 2,397,897 of CM033032.1, forward strand.
AAACAGTGTTAAAAATATTTCTGAAGTATCAAATGTCCTAGACATATAATTACAAAACTTTAAAATCAATTCTAAACAATGGCAACAAACATCCGCATGGTGTCTTGGAATGGACTCTATGAAAGATAATTCGAAATGCTATTTCTGTGGCGAAGACGAAGAAACTACTAAACACTTACTTTGGAATTGTCATATTGTAACATCATTCTAGAAAAATGTTCAAACTTGGTATAATACTGCAACAGGACATTATTTGAATATCAATGACCCTTTGAATGTATTACTGGGAGATTTAGAGAGTGAAAGTCCTATCACGTCAACGTCTAATGTTATTACAGACGTCATAAAATGACGTCATCTGTAGTTTAGCTATCCGCCATCTTGGATTATTACCCTTAAATGTCTTAAGATACATATTTCACAACATATAACCCTAAAATACCTTGAAAACGGATTGAAAACGTTCGCACAAATGTTTTCTGTAAGAAAATACCAAATACTAGTAGCGAGTGAAATCCGAGTGAAAATAAGCTGGTTATACTGTTCATAATGATATTGTTGGCGATATGGGATTTTGACCAATTACGTCATCTCATTAGCATAATTCATAAATATCTAATTATAAATGTCACACTAAAATATGTTAGATATTCAAGATATAAAAAAACAAGTGAAGTTTAGCCAGAAAATCTTTGAATAACATTGTTTAAACAAAAATTAGTGATTTTTGTAAAATATGCCTTTCATAAACCCTTTGCCATGGTAGCACGAAAAATTTTAACTTATTCTATTGTTTGTAAATTGTTGCCAACAATATTCTAGGGAAGGTCACCAAGTTTGTATGTTCTAGCACAAGACGTTTGGGAGATATACGACGTCAAAGTTGGCGCAGGCACTTTTAGCACCCCCCCCCCTCAGTCTGGATAGGGTTAATAGTCTGAGTTGATATTGAAAATGAACGTGCTAATTCCACATTCTTAAAATTTTTAACAGGGACATCTATCCCATGGGCACTCCTTGCTACTTCCAACGTGGCGCACTTAGTCCTTCGTACGGACGAGTCTTACACTGATGAAGGTTTCGATATCGGCTTTCAGGGTAATAAAAAGTTATTAAAGATACATACTCTGGATGTATTTATACAGGCACTTTCCAGAATTTAGAAATTAATTCGAAATGCCTATTTACATCATGTATAGTACATTAAGACAAAATAATGCAGGATGTTTCAATCTACTGGGGGATTTCTTTACAGCCACTGAAATGTTGTACAATGATGAGTTACCCTAATTTCTATCCATCTGGTTTAAATGTGGCAGTGTATTCCGGGCCAAAACATGTACTACTGACCACGTCTGTGTGTTGAGCAAGAGCTGTATTTTAGTTCAGTGACTTACTAAATGATTGAAATGTAGTGTAATAGTTTCAAGGAAAACAATTAGATAACATATTGAAACTTTTCCATCATATTTAGGCTACATTGCAGCTCATATTACCGGGAGTTCGTCTGGCTTCGTTTACTCGCCTAGATATACCGGGCAGTACGCCAACATGCAACGTGCGTGGACCATAGAGGTTAACGTAGGCGAAGGGGTGAAGATGACACCAGTGACGTTTTCTTTAGACAATAATCTGAACTGGTTAGACGTCTATAATGAAGAGCTCGGCATCCCTGTCTTGTTGGGAATGTACACCGGTAGGTTCGTCTCAATTTTACCGTGCAAATAAAATGCATGTTTTACCGTGTATGTTTTGTTTGTTAACACCCACATTCTACTAGGATATGGTGACCAGATCGCTCAACGAATTTCATAGATAAAAAACGAATCGTTTTACGTTTTATTGTTGTCTTTTCAGTAATATTGCATGACATGACCTTTCGGAATTTTGACGTCAGCAACGGGTCAAAGGTTGTCAGAAGTCGGTATTGGCCCCTGTCCCGATTCAATGAATGTTAACGAGCGAGTTTTGTGTGATCATCTGTTGCAGATCTGGCAGACAGTAGTTAGCTTTTACAGTTTGAAAGTGTTTTAAATAAGAAAGGACAGCCAACCTATATAAGTCACAAAAAGTTTTCTTCGATAACAAGCCTAACAGTTCGTGTATATGTTCTAACCAGCTTTAACAAAACGTGCTAATTCCACATTCGCAAACTTTTAACAGGACAGATCTTTCCGGCGGAACTCAGTATTGCTGCCAACATTGTCCACCTCGTCCTTAGTACATTTTACCCTAACGCTGACGACGGCTTCAAGATCCACTTTGAGGGTAAGAAAGCCACGGGTGAAATATATCAATGACACTTCCGATAGATAATTTTGAAGTGCTTAATATTAACATCATGTAGACCTTATTACTAAATGATGCTGACTGTTATCAAACTGCTTTTATATTGCTTCAAATCTGTTGGAAGATTCTACACTGCATGAAAAGACCTAGAATCCTGGTGAATACGTACAGGTATTTTTCCGTATTTTTGGCGAATACAAAATCCGACAACGGATTCGTAATAAATCCGAACATCGGAAACAGTTATTCGACGAATATCCGAAAATGCGGATTTGCGACAAATACGAAACCGTATTTTTTCTGTATTTTTGTGAATCCGTATCAGATCCGAACATCGGATTCCGTTATTCGGAACCTCAAATCCGACAAAATCCGAAGACAAGGATTTTCGACATTTACGGAGCCGTATTCTGTCTGTATTTTTGTATTTTTGGTGGATCCGACAAGGAATCCGTAACAAATCTGAACATCGGAAACCGTTATTCAGAACCTCAAATCTGACAATATCCGAAAACAAGGATTTGGGGCATATACGGAGCAGTATTTTGTCTATATTTTTGGTGGATCCGACAAGGAATCCGTAACAAATCCGAACATCGGCAAGTTAATCGGAACCTCATTACTGTTGTCTGTTATATCTAATGTGAAACTTCCAATCAAAATCACGGATTTACTCAGATACGCCGCCGTATCTGTCAGGATTCGAGGAAACTCGTATCCGAGACGCATACGGTACCGGAATCGGTCGGATTTGCGGTGCATTGTCGTATTCGAGTAAGGATAATAGATTTGTACGGATTCGCTCGGAAACGTTCTGTATTCACCATGTCGTCCGATTTCGGATACGTCGTATTCATCAGGATTCCGGGTCATTTCCTGCTGTGCTACAAAATTGAATACTGATACATTTGTCCTCATTACCTCCATTGGTAAAATGATGCAAGTAAAATTTCTGGCATAAACCAATTTCACATTATCAATTTCCGCACTTTTCTGAGGGGAAATTAGTTTTCTTTCGGCCTTCTCCCGTGAACTCCCGTGACCCCAGAGTCCACACGTGCCAGGTGCTAGTGGTCTGGGGAGAGCGAGAGTTAATTGCTTTATGGAGCCAGCCAATCAGCGACGAGGAAGGCGAATGCTAGTTAATATTCATAAGCGGGGCCTTTCCATCCCGTATATATCAGACAGATACATATTACAGCCTTACAGTGGCCATATATTTCACCCTCTGCCCGGTTTGAAATTGTAGTTTGCGGGGATATGGACTTCAGGCAGGGTCATTTGAGCGGTAGCAGACGGTACGCGTGCATTGAACGTTAGAATGCAAGTCATTGTTGATGAATTCACCAAAATTCCGCATGGCACTATCAATCATTTTCGACAGATTTGACTTTGGTAGGGTTAGTTGAGACAATCGAGAAAATGTTACTTGGCGGAAAACGCGGTTAAATTGGACAGTTTGCGTTTAGTTTTGATACGTAAGTTTGACAGTGGCGAGAATGCATGTATTTTTTCCCGAGCAAATGTAGGTACTTCTAGTGTTGTCGTTGCTCTTTTTTGACGTAAACTTTGTACATTCAAATTGTAAGTAACTTTAAACTGCCAGAGTTTGAGCCCAATAAAATACTCTCAGTACCAGAGTATCACCACTGACCTCCGAAAAGAAACCCTCGAACAAGGTAGAAACTCCTATCCTCCAGGTCTCACACGCTACGAGCGGGAAATTATAACACTAAGACAAGATTACGTCCGATGGCTGATTTCATACAAAATTTAACAGTGGTATGCAGGGGCATATATACTTAGCAAATAATTCGAAGGAAAATGAAATATATAAATAAAGCCAAATCAAGTTAACTTGTTGGTCCTGGGATTTGTTTAGAAAAGAAATGAAGCGACAGGGTGGTAAAATACTTACTTATTATAACGGTACTTAGACCTAGTTATCGTAGTGGAAATTGTTGAATGGCGTCAAGTAATTTCATGATGTTTTTTTTTTACTTTCGGAAAAATAGGAGCCACGATTCTAAAAACCAATTAGTTATGCATAGGCTCTCCTGTGGAAGATTATATACTTCCATATGGGCCCGGGGCATATTGGGCAAGCTCTGTTTTGACCTGGAATCAATTCACAATATAAGTTCTCTTTTGGGGATAACTTACAGTTAAAATGTTCCATTTTTGCGCAGGGGTGACATGGAACCGCCCAATATTGCGTGGGAATGGGTATGGCTGAAATATGCTGTATTTGCACCCAAGCAAATGTCGGTCTTTCTAGTCTTATCTTTATTACATGCATCATTTATAGATATAAAATATTGGCAGGTGATCAGATATATCTGTAACAAGAAGACCTGATTACATGGCAAGATGAAAGATTTAAAGATGTACCAAATAATCCGTGTCTTTCGGGCGTCAGCATTTACCTTTAGTGATCCGTGTCCGGACCCTGGCACTCCCGACAACGGCTACAAGACCGGAGACAGTTTCGCAGTGGGGTCGGTTGTTTCGTTTGGCTGTAACGACGGCTACGTTTTGTTGGGCCAGGAAAGGCTGACATGTGTGATGGATGATCATGTTGGAATAGACTGGGACTTTATCAATCCAAGTTGTGAGGGTAGGACATATTTTCCCTATTCAGAGAGGACTTTTGTTCAATTTCTGTCTGGGGATGGGGGGGGGGGGGGGGGGGGGGTGGCACGCGCCTCAAACTCCTATTACTCCTAAACAACTTATTGTATGACCGCCAAATAGATGTCAAGGTAATTTGTAAGACTTTTAGCAAATTTGTCGTCATTTTGACGTAATATTACGTCGTAAATGCGATTTTCGGGCTAGAAACGTGAAAAAGGGGTATTTCCCCCAAAGGTCAGGGCATGCTACAAAAATGTAACTGCAAGTTTAGTAACAGAATACTAATGTTTGCTACTGCTCCTGTTGTCAAAAGCAACATCAATGACGTCAAAACGACGTCATACCTATCTAAAATACCAGTTGGGGCCCGCCATCATGGTCTGTCGACTTGAATTTTCCAAAATACATTTTTTCAACAAATTATCGCAAAAGACAAAGAAAATAGACTAAAAACGTTCAATAGACTAAGAATGCTCTTTCATTAAGAAATACCAGGTAGTTACGAATTTTAACCCTATCCAGACTTGGGGGGGGGGGGGCTAAAAGTGTCCGCGCCAACTTTGACGTCCTATAGCTCCCAAACGGAACCAAACTTGGTGACTTGTGCTAAAATATTGTTGGCAACAATTTACAAAAATTAGTGTAAGTTAAAAAAATTTCATGTTGCCATGGCAACGAGTTTCTGGAAGGCACATTTTACAAAAATCATTCCTTTTGGTTAAAACAATGGGAATTAAGATTTTCTTGCTAAACTATACTTCTTTTTATATATCTTTAATATCTAACATATCTTAATGTGACATTTATAATTAGATATTCATAAATTATGCTAATATGATGACGTAATCGGTCTAAATCCAAGATGGCCGACAATATCATTATGAAAAGTATAACCAGCGTATTTTCACTCAGATGTCATCACTACTTGGTATTTTCTTACAGAAAACATTCATGTGAACGTTTTCCATCCATTTTCAAGGAATTTTTGCGTTATATGTGGAAAAAGATGTGTCTTAAGACATTTAGGGTTGATAATCCAAGATGGCGGATAGCTAAACTACTGATGACGTCATTTTATGACGCCATATTTCACGTCGTTGCGTCGGCCAATAACAAAAGAAGTCTTATAACACTTAAATGTTGATAAGAAACTTTTATTGTTAACTTTTTGTGTGAAATATTTATGTATTATGAGAATTCCCCGTTTTAGCCAAAAAATCAATTAATGACGTCATAATTACGTCATATTACGTCATAATGATTTTAAAGTTCAGGAATTATAAAACTTGACGAGCATATCACCTCCTGAAAATTTGGTTTTCGTACAGTAAGCCGTTTTGAAATTACGAAGGGGGTCGAATGAGCGCCCCCCCCCCCCCCCGGGGTGAGCACGGGTATCATCAAAACAGCTCCACAAGGTAAGCACGGGTATCACCAAAACAGCTCCACAAGGTAAGCACGGGTATCACCATAACAGCTCCACAAGGTAAGCACGGGTATCACCAAAAAAATACGTCGTTAGATTAGCGATTTTCGTCAACAAACGGTTGCCATAGCAACGAGAAAATGGATATGGAACAGTTCTTTAGAATTGTTGCGAAAAATATCGAGAAAAAGTCATTGAAATATGGTGGCACTAGCGTAAGTTGTTCAGGCGTCATGCAACATCAAAGCTGGCGCAGGCCTCGAAGGCCCTTCCCTAGGTCTGAATTGGGTTTAATTGCTTGTTTCTTTTTCTAAAATTCCTTCATCTTTGAGGTGTGTACGGTTCTTGTTTTTTTATGTACAGCAATGACGTTCACAAAAAAACTTCATCCTTAATCTGACCCTTTCAAAAACCAAGTACTTCTCTTCCCTGTGCTTACAAAAGACCCTGCACATGCGTGCGTAGCCGCTGGGGGGCGCTATCTGTACGGGGAGGAGGGAGAGATTGTGCCTCCGCGTGACATGGTGACCGGGAGGTACCAGAATAACCTCAACTGCAGGTACAACATGATATTCACCTTCTCTGTATGTCTCAGTATACAAGTTCTTTTAGCTATTAAACAGTGCAATGAATCAATCAGTTGATTATGACAATTATATTATATTGGTTGAAATTATATCGTTTGATGTAGCCGAGGCAATTTGCATCGTTGGTCTTTTTGTCTCTTTATCATCATCCCAAAAATTCATTTGTTTGAAAGCAAATGTGTGAAATCTGTACCACAACTTCTGACGGTGATCTTGGCCTTTTTATATCGTTGTTATTTCGACACTTTCCTAACGCACAATATCAAAGGAACTATTTCTGTTCTTTTAGCTGGACAATCGTGGCAGACCCAGGAAAGGTGGTGGTGGTGGAGTTTCCAGAATTCGACATTGAGTATGAGGCAAGGTGCCGGTATGACTTTCTTCAGCTACAGGACAGACCATATCTGGGTAGGTTGGGCAAATACCCATGTTAACCTCGGGTTGTCTAAGTATACCTGCCAATTCTACCGAATACAATGTGATTCATTAGCATCCCATACGGAGAAACCGAATACAGTGCAGTTTCATTCGTGTACGTTGAAAGTGTATGGGCAACGTTATAGGAATGATCTTGCACGTGTTGTGACCAGCATTTCTTACGGCTGTTAGCAGAACCAGAACACTCTCGTCTGGAGTGTTTCAATGTTCATGCCTTTATTCTGAGACCTATCTATGACCCCAGTTGTTATCTGTCACCATCTATGTTAAGGACTTTGTTGTCTTGCAGTTCTCAAGTACAAAATATTTTTTATCTTGCCTTCTTATACTTGAAGGAAAATAGTTCTTATCACTACTGATATCGAACGTGTACGTTTATATTGACTATCTCTGAACTTTGACAATGTTCCAGACTTCTACCAAACCTTCTGCGGTCGAACTCCACCTCCCTTGTACGTGTCGATGGCTCTTGTCTTGACGATTCATTTTCACAGTAATGGATTACAAGACAACTCGCGACCGGCAACTGGTTTCAAAATCCATTATTATCTACAAGACAAGTCCGAAGATGGTATGTATGAAACAGTATTTTGTTGGTCCCCTTAATTTTAGCGAGCTTTTTCTGCGTTCCGATAAATGGTAAATAGTAGAAGATTGTCACTATGTCATTTAAGCTATAATAATCCCAGGTTGGCTTTCCTACTTGCTCCTAGCAAAGTACGCATATGAAACACACTATTTCGAATAATGTTATGACAAAGCAATATTTAAAGGAAACTCATGAAGGGAAGTATTATGTTGTCTCTGCTGTACGTGGCGCAGATGATAGCATGTAACGGAAATTGTTTCTGTTATAAGATCGTCAAGGATACCAACGGATTCACCAACTGACGGGAGATTCTGGCACGTTCTCGTCCATGAACTACCCGCATCACCCCTACCGTAACCACGTGTATCAACAGTGGAACATCACAGTGGATACACACAAGGTTGTCAAACTCACGCTTGTGTTCATCGATACGCAAGACGACCTGGGGCACTGCCGTAAAGACTATGTACAAGTTGTAGACCCCTATGAGCAAAAATCCTTGTCTTGGTGTGGCACTTGTGCTCACTCGTCGACTAACACTATAACCTCAGCTGAACACAGTCTCTACGTCTTCTTCGTCACGGACTTTGTGATTCGCAGAGCTGGGTTTTCAGCACGGTATGAGGCAGCGGAGAACAGGCTAGGTATGTCTTTACACTAGATACTTTTCTATCTATATCTAAATCTAAATGTTTATCTTTGTATCTATCTATCTATGTATCTGTCTATCAATCAATCTATCTATCTATCTGTGTATCTATGTATCTATCTGTCTATTAGTCCATCTATCTATTTATTTACTTATCTATCTATATAGCCAGCATAACCGCGATTCAACGCAAACACAAGATTAACAGTCACACAGCACGGCAGCAGTTGGTTATATTACACTGAATGACCTATCTAACGTAGAACAGAAAATGCAAACGGTCGGACGTTTCAGGTAGATGCTACCTGTAAAGTCTGATTGTTTCCAAAATCAGATCAGGTTGCTTGAGTAACTGCCTTTTGGTTTATCTTACGACCTGGATGTCTAACCTTCATGTACTCAGCAGCCGTAAGGTTGCCCAGAGGGTTTGTACAGTGATTTTCAAGACCTTGTCTGAAAACTGCCATAACTAAGCCATAGATGGTAACAAACGGTTCAAACTCGGTAGAGAGGTAAAACAGAGCATTAAAGTTGTAAAAATGATAATTTTATAATGGTAATTATTATACATTTTTAAAATTTCATATATAATATAATGTATATTTTTTTCACAAAAAATGCAATCCGAGGACCCATTCCCAGCATTAGAAACGTATGATTTTTTGAGGGTACATACTTTGATCTACTCCCGTTTTGGAACTGTTTAGCAACATTAAAAATATTATTCCTGTTTTAGTAAAAATATGTTGTTTTTTTTTTCTTTTCCAGTGTCATAGTTTAGGGGTGTCCCTGTCTTTCTTGCCTTATAGCATAAGACAGCTTATGATAAGTAAAATGTGTAACACAGCTTTGTGTAGTACAGGTCATTACAAATCATTCTACTTCAAATCTAATCTTTCTTAGAGATTGCTAGGGGTCCTCAGAACGTTTTAAAGTTTAGATTACAAATATTTCCCTTCAAGAGAAAATCTTGCTGTCAATCAAGCCTTGGGGCTAATGAATAATGTCCTTCGCACCCCTATGAGATGTAATTATCTGTAAATTGCGCTTTCTACAAAACAAAAGGTCTAATGATTACAAGTCTTTTGTTTAGTAGTCTTTTGTTATGCAGTGTGTCTAAGTTGTTTATACTTCAAGGTCTGCTTTAGCTTTCTTGTTTTCAGTGAGATCTTGACCAAAAGGTTTTCACTAATAAACACACACACACACAAAATGATCATGATTTAATGGCAGGTTTATACAGGTCCATATTTAGGTGAATTTTCATAGATAAGGCATAAGCATTTCAGAAAAAAATGCATCGGAAGCAACATTTTCCAAGGAGATTATACCTCCTTGCTACCGGCAAACAAAGAACCCAAGCCACTGTGCAAACTGTAGAAGGGGTCAGCATACTAGTACAAAGTAATGACTCTCAGACTGGTTGTTTGACTTTGACTTAAAAGACATTGAGTCAAAACTCGTGTAACAGTGGGGTTCAAGCGCTGCCAAACTGATCACGCCAACAGCTCTGAGCTTTTGGTGTTGTGGTTTGCACGTTGGATCAATTCCGGGTGTCCGAATGTAGTACTAGTAGTCGGCAATAATCACAATCTTGTGTTGTCTACACAAGTGGCAAACGTTTTACAGGGAACATGCTTTGTTCAAGAATTTTTTAAACCTCCCTGCTTTGTTATATGAATGTGTATTATGCGTAGTGCTTCAAATACAAATCGTTTATATGCAGGTAATCAAACTCACTTTTCTAAAAGATTTTGGCTCAGTAACTGATGTCTTGAATATCACATAGTATATATATAGTATATTTTATTCTCTCAGCTTACAGCCCTATCATACATTCGCATAATTCCACCAGGTGCCATTATACCGTCACCTCAAAATAGCGTTGTTATAAAGGCCTTCTCAAGATTGTCTTCAACGCCTAAATATCTGAATTGTATTACATTTACGATATTTAACATTGGGTATTCAAGACAATCTTGGGAAGACCCCTGTACTAACGTTTTTTTTGAGGTGGAGGTATTATGGCACCTGGCGGAATTATGATAGTCGATGTTACATGTTTTGGTACTCCTAGAAAATTTCAAAGGAAAGTAACTTTTGAAGTCCTTTGAATACAATACCTATTATCTAGTTTCACTGTTGGCATATGACGCGGTACACCAATTATCTCACCAGGAAGAAATTAGCGCGCGATTCAAATTCAGAACAGAGGCGGGACAGAGGGCGGGGAGGGTCGGGCAATTATCAGCCAAACTCCTGCATATCAACAAGGGCCAAGGCTGCACTGGGTTCATTACAATATTACAGTAGCTTATTATCATATTTAAATGAGATCTTTGCTGGGGGTAACTCTGGGCAACCTTACGGCAGTGGAGTACGGATGGAATGGATTTAATTTATTAACTTATCAGTTTTACGCACAATTTAGGACCTCCTACTCCAGCTGTTCTAGACAGTACGTCTGATTGGCTGTTGGTCAGCGACGGGATCAAGCAAATCAGCGTCAGTGCCTCCACCAATCAGGTGTGGGCTCTGGATGTGGACGGCAGGCCCCTGCGACGCACGGGGATCACCAAAGCAGCTCCACAAGGTACGCACGGGGATCACTAAAACAGCTCCACAAGGTAAGCACGAGTATCACCAAAACAGCTCCACAAGGTAAGCACGGGTATCATCAAAACAACTCCACAAGGTAAGCACGGGTATCACCAAAACAGCTCCAGAAGGTAAGCACGGGTATCGCCAAAACAGCTCCACAAGGTAAGCACGGGTATCACCAAAACAGCTCCACAAGGTAAGCACGGAAATCATCAAAACAGCTCCACAAGGTAAGCACGGGCATCACCAAAACAGCTCCAGAAGGTAAGCACGGGTATTACCAAAACAGCTCCACAAGGTACGCACGGGTATCACCAAAACACCTTCACAAGGTGAGCACGGGTATCACCAAAACAGCTCCACAAGGTACGCACGGGTATCACCAAAACACCTTCACAAGGTGATCACGGGTATCACCAAAACACCTTCACAAGGTGATCACGGGTATCACCAAAACAGCTCCACAAGGTAAGCACGGGTATCACTAAAACAGCTCCACAAGGTACGCACGGAAATCATCAAAACAGCTCCACAAGTTACGCACGGGTATCACCAAAACACCTTCACAAGGTGAGCACGGGTATCACCAAAACAGCTCCACAAGGTAAGCACGGGTATCGCCAAAACAGCTCCTCAAGGTACGCACGGGTATCACCAAAACAGCTTCACAAGGTACGCACGGGGATCACTAAAACAGCTCCACAAGGTAAGCACGGGTATCGCCAAAACAGCTCCACAAGGTAAGCACGGAAATCATCAAAACAGCTCCACATGTTACGCACGGGTATCACCAAAACAGCTCCACAAGGTACGCACGGGGATCACTAAAACAGCTCCACAAGGTAAGCACGGGTATCGCCAAAACAGCTCCTCAAGGTACGCACGGGTATCACCAAAACAGCTTCACAAGGTACGCACGGGTATCACTAAAACAGCTCCACAAGGTAAGCACGGGTATCGCCAAAACAGCTCCACAAGGTAAGCACGGAAATCATCAAAACAGCTCCACAAGTTACGCACGGGTATCACCAAAACACCTTCACAAGGTGAGCACGGGTATCACCAAAACAGCTCCACAAGGTAAGCACGGGTATCGCCAAAACAGCTCCTCAAGGTACGCACGGGTATCACCAAAACAGCTTCACAAGGTACGCACGGGGATCACTAAAACAGCTCAACAAGGTAAGCACGGGTATCAGCTAAACAGCTCCACAAGGTACGCACGGAAATCATCAAAACAGCTCCACAAGTTACGCACGGGTATCACCAAAACAGATCCACAATGCACGCACGGGTATCACGAAAACACCTTCACAAGGTGAGCACGGGTATCATCAAAACAGCTCCAGAAGTTGGGCACGGGCACAGTTATCCAACTGGAGACCAATAAGTTTGCTGAATACTGATTTTAAGATATTAGCAGTCGTCCTAGCAAAACGACTGCAGGACTTTCTTCCAAAATTGATTTCTGAGGATCAAACCCCTACATTAAGTCCAGATTTATTGGACAAAATGTTAGACTTATACAGGACGTTATTTATTACTCCAATTTTTACAACATACCCGCTGCAGTCGTCTGGCTAGACTTTGAAAAAGCCTTTGATTCGGTAAACTGGAATTTTATGCTTAGAACCTTAGACAAGTTTGGGTTTGGACCCACATTTACCTCCATAGTTAAGACCATGTATACTGACATAGAGAGATGTATCATAAATGCTGGTTGGCAATCTGCTTATTTCAAACTGCAAAGAGGAATCAGACAGGGATGCCCTCTGTCAGCCCTACTGTTCAACCTGGTAGTTGAAATTCTTGCTGCTAAAATTCGACAAACGCGCACAGTCAAGGGTATTAATGTCGAGATTGATGATAATATGTTTGAACTAAAGATAAGTCAAGTTGCAGATGATACAACTCTTACTCTTTGTGGAGATGATTCTATAAGAAATGCCTTACAGATTGTAGATGACTTTAGTAATGTGGCTGGACCTACTCTGAATCGTAGAAAGTGTGAAGCTATGTGGATTGGGGCCAATCGAAGACGAAGAGACACTCCCTTCGGAATCGACTGGCCAAATAGACCCATTAAATCCCTTGGAATTTACTATGGTCTGTCAGAGGAAGAGTGTGAGACTTTGAATTGGGAAAAAAGAATAGATAACTTCGAAAATATGCTTCTAAAATGGCTTAGTCGCAAATTAACCCTTTATGGTAAAGTACTGATTATAAAAACATTAGCTATCTCTCAATTAATTTCTAAAATGTCCATGATCTCAACACCTGACTGGGCCTTGAAACGTATTGAAAAAGCATGTTTCTCTTTTCTATGGAACCGCAAACCGGACAAAATAAAAAGAAAAGTGCTGTACTCAAATTACCAAGAAGGAGGGTTAAAAATGGTTGATATATATTCAAAACGCAGTAGCCTACAGGCTGTGTGGGTTAAAAGACTAATGCAGTCGGCACTCGATGACACTAAAGAGCGCCACTAGCATCTTATACCATTACACTTTATTAATCATTTCGGAAAAGATTTCCTTCTCTTCCGCTTCAATTTTTGTAAAGGAGGAGATGCTCCTTCTCTTAGAGTGCTCCCACCCTTCTATAGACAGGTAGTCTTGACCTGGCACGAACTTGGAGGGGGAAAAACAGACTTTGTAAGACAAAGACAAGAAATAATTTGGTGTAATAAAAACTGCAAGCTTAATAACAGCACATTGTTCTTTGAACACTGGATTAGGAGCGGATTGATATATGTAAATGACTTATGTGAAAACTCTGAATATGTAGCATCTGATATATTGTTAAGAAAGCTAAGTGACAAAAGAAACTGGATGAGTGAATTTATGCAGGTCAAAAGAGCTATAGGCTATAGCTGGACTGATGAAAACGATTGTACTGGTCGTGAAACATTATATGGCACTTGTGTATGGTTCAATTCCAGCATGATTTCACTTGATACACTTAACAGTAGATATTTGTATTCTGTTAGTCTCATGGAAAATGTTGTAAGACCTACTGCCCAAGCATATTGGGATTCTGTAACCCCTAATCTTGATTGGAAAGCTATCTGGGAGTCCCAGACATGTTATATCAGATACAACAAGCTCCGCGAATTCAATTTTAAATTGCTCCATAAAATACTTCCTTGCAGATACCTCCTAAACAAGTGGAAAATAAGAGATACGTCTGGAAATGTATACAGTCCTTTTTGTGATATCTGTAATAAGCTGGAAAACTATGAACACATGTTTTTAGAATGTTCTAGACTAAGGAAATTTTGGGGTAGATTAAATAATACTGAAGACAATCAATCTGTTAAAAATGTACTGTTGGAACATAACAAATGTAACATTACATTGTTGACTATCGCCAAGTTTTCAATTTATATTTCTTGGATACGATGGAAAGATAACCCGAGACAATTGCTACTCGATGATGTACACAACACGTTTATGTCCCTGTGCTCCCTGTACAGTGCTGAGTAAATAAAATAAAGTGCCGTGGCGGACACGGAAAAGTTTAAAAAAAAAAAGTTGGGCACGGGTATCACCAAAACAGCTCCACAAGGTAAGCACGGGTATCACCATAACAGCTCCACAAGGTAAGCACGGGCATCACCAAAACAGCTCCGCAAGGTAAGCACGGGCATCACCAAAACAGCTCCGCAAGGTAAGCACGGGTATCGCCATAACAACTCCACAAGGTACGCACGGGCATCACCAAAACAGCTCCGCAAGGTAAGCACGGGTATCACCATAACAACTCCACAAGGTACGCACGGACATCACCAAAACAGCTCCACAAGGTAAGCACGGGTATCACCAAAACAGCTTAAAAGATGAGAAGTCGGAGAGACAATAAGCGTGGCAAAAAACTGTTGCCATGGCGACATTTTATTGTTTTAAAAGTATTGATGATTGTTGTTGTAGGTGTGTTATATTTGTGTTCTATCCTATCACCTGGCTGTATGTATGAAGATTGTTTTACGTGATGGATGTTTGTAGGGCATTGCTGTTGTGGCGATTGATTGATTTTGATTGATTGACGAGTGACCGATTATAAATCATTCCCATTAAATATACAAATGAGATCCTCATTTGCAGAAAAGATATCAGTTGATTTCCTCTACCTAAATAACAATGTGTTCAAAGTATGAAAGTCTTAGCAAAGAAAGCTATTGTAGCATTTTCTATAAAATATGTAAATGAGGCCGAGTTATTCCCCTCTAAAGAGATGGCGCAACTACGCATGCGCGGAAAAATCCATGACTTGCCCATCAAGTTCTGGGAATTCTTGTCAAACGGACGCTCTCTATACTATAAGGTTCACCCCATTAGGCGTCGCCCAAAAATCAGCAAAGGTAATTTCAGGCATATGGCCCGGAGAAAAATGAGTGTTTTAATAACTGCAGGCTGCAACTTTTTAAATATCAGCAGATATAATGACGACTATTCTCAGCCTTGCTACTACAGTTTGTCGAGGTATCTAGTTTGGTTAGACCGCAATTTGTAATTAATTCTTCTTCACAGGCTAGACCAAAAAAATCTTGACATCTTAAGTTATATGTTTGTTTGGAAGTTTTTCGTGAATATATATTTAGATGAAACGTGCAGGCAACACTGCTGTCGTTTTGGACCTGCCTATCATGTTATCATTTATCATATGATCCATATTTTCTCTTTAAAGGCTGGCAGGTTTGTGGTGAATATAGATGAAGAGTAAAAGCAACAAAAAGAGTAAATTAATTAACACTACTCCTGTTTTGGAACAATCTTACATGTACATATTATCAGATTTATCATGGCTTTGTTCTGTAGGAGCAGGGTGGGAAGTAGTCGGTACGGAGCGGTTTCAGCAGATCTCGGTTGGAGCTGTGGGAGTCTGGGCGGTCTATAATGACTCTACTGTAATGTACCGCGTGGGAACGTACGGGTGGGTAGTTCACGTGACGAATTTTCACACTCCACAACTATGCAGTCGTTTTCAACATCGAATCTTATGATGTCACCGGCTAACCTAAGACTTTATGAAAGCGATAAATTTAGGAGATCTACTAACCACAGCATCATTAATCCCCGAAGTGGTCATATCTGGTATGATCACGTCAGGTATCTAAAGTGCCCGAAGACATTGTTGTGAAGGCCTCCATAGCACCATACTGTGGCGGTCGTAAGGCGGCCAGGGGAGTTATGAGAATTGGCAGTAGTTGCTGCAAAATAACGATTTTGTTTTTGTTTACAGGAACAGTGAAACAGCGGGGGTTCGCTGGCAAACTGTTCATATTGATGTTGTCAACTATATGCTCTACGCCTTCGAGAGACAATCGGCGTCGTTTTCCTGGAAGCACGAAATAGATTGGATACATTCCGGAAAGAATTCAGTTTGGGTCATTGGATCCAAGTATCAGCTTGCTATGCAAGGAAAGAACATAGTTAAGCAGGGACAGGCCATAATTATGAAAGGTACCGAACTATTGTAACATGTTCTTATGGACATGATAGTTAATGTCGTTATACAATAAAAAAAAAAACTATTATCTACGCTCGGGAAAAAAAATAACGGATGAAGGACGAAAAACTATAGCACCCAGAGCGTAATTGTGCTACCTAATTTGTATTCACAGGCTTAAGCCCAGAGACGCCTGAAAACGTAAGATGGTCAACTGTAGGAGCTGCAAACATGAAAGAAATCAGCGTCAGCTCTAGAACTGGGCAGCTGTGGGCGGTTGATAGGGGCGGCAAGGTGTGGCGTGCACCTTTCTACTGTGAAATTTCAGGTAACTTAACATACATAAATGCATTAATACCAGTACAATACAGTCATCACATATGCATTTGTAGCCCTAGCTGAAATACTCTTCGCTCTTAAGTATTCTGCATGTTTTTTCCCCCAGGAGGTAACTCGCCTTTCAGGTGTTGAGACTGTACTACGATACGATACACCGCCGATTTGTATAAGGAAAAAACATGTTGCTTCGGAATTACACAGAAGCGCAAACCTGTCTTTATATCCAACAACAGATGCTTACCTCTACTTTATTAATGTAGTCGAAAAAGTGCACAGAACACCTATTGCAAGAGAACGATTATCAAATAATAGCGCGGTTGTAATCGTTCAAATTATTCGTTACTAAGCCTCGAGACCGGTAAGGAAAGGTCTTCGTGACATCAAAGCAAAACAAGCAAAAAGTTGTTGACAGGAACGTCCAGTGAACCCTTTCTGTTTAACGCCTTTTCTTCACACAGCGAAGTACGACTGGGAATCAGTTGGTGGCTGCTTCGCGTCTGTGTCGGTGGGGGGTGCAGGAGTTTGGGCGGTGGATGATGTTGGTTCCGTGTACCACAGAGCAGGGACGTTTCTGAACGAAACCTCCCCTGGTGAAGAGTGGGTGCACGTACCAGGAGCAAATCTGCGGCAGGTGGCTGTGGGAGATGGAATTGTCTGGGGTGTAGACTTCAACAACCGCGTGTTTGCAAATGTTCTACCAACGCCGGTATTGTGCCAAGTGGGCTTGACTGGACATTCGATGTGCTACGCCGTACAAAAGAGTAACATCACTCTGTTGTGTGATCTAACACGTACTTAACTTAGTTGCTCCTTGAAAATGTTGGCATATAGTTACATAATTTAACGAGATTCCATTTTTTATCTTCGCCAGCGAAGATTATAAGATTGCTTACTTGGGTCTGTATGTAGGTCAACAGCATATAAGTCGAGAAATTGTGGATGGAACTTTTTGATTTTTTGTAGGTGTGTAGCGGTTGTCGAAAGGCATGCCTAGTTTGAAAATGGTTTACCTGGCGTTTTCCTACGGTACAGCAGCGACCTTTGTATTTTTCGAGGTTTGTTTCGAGAAGCATAACTCAAAATGCAGCTGGGCGATTTCTACGATATTTGGCAGGTGTGTAGCGGTTGTGTAAATGATTGTCATGTGCGAGAATGGTTTAGCTAGCTTTTACCTATGGTGCTGTAGTTGGCTTTGTATGTAATTGCGTTTGTCTGTTAACACGATAACTCGAGATGTTCTACATGGATGCTAATGATATTTTGTTGATAGGTAGGGGACACAGAAAGGAAGGTCAAGTTCGATAATGGGCCTCCTAGCGACTTGTTTTGGTACTGCAAGTGAGCGTCAAAGCTTGCGCCTAAATTTTCCAGAAGTGCCATGTTCATGATTTTTAAGTGGTGGATAGCTGTTGGGACTAGGAGTGAATGGTGTAATTTTGGGCCCCCTAGCAGCTTGTTTGTAACTGCAGTGGGTCTTATAGTTTGTAACTTTTAAAAATGATAACTGCAGAGGGGATTGATGGATATTCTTTGCTTTTGGTAGGTAGGTACTTAGGGTGATTATCAACATAATGAGATGCTAATTATGTAAATTGCGATCTACTTAATATAATTACTTTGGGATTCTTATCATGGAGAGAACCACATCCCTTACAAAAGTGGTGTGCAGTGCAACATGACACTGGCACCATTGTCACCCTAGTCCAGCACTAATGTGTGGACCATTAATCTTCATTTATCATTCAAGCCCTTCAGACAGAAGCAGAAGCCTGATCTCCTTTCCCTGACAAGGGCCAGTCACACCAAATTAACCCCCTGCCCTCAGTAGCACAGACAAATCAAAGGTGGAGCAGAACTAATCATCATGCCATGGCAGGGTGTTACACGCCCGCCCGTTTGAGGCATAAGACATGGTCACGTAAAAAAAGATTAAAACATCGCGGTGGGCCAAATCAGGCTGTCAAAGGTACCAACGTAATCCTCATGAGTTGTTCGATCGCATACAGTACGCTTAATGATTCAAACACTATTTCGGGATGAGATTTGAAGAGTCAAAGTTGGCCTTCAAACTGGCTCTTTTTGCCTGATTTTGGCCTCGATTTCACACTGCATGGGGGTTTCCGTGCAACCGATTACGACAATATCATATACTTCCGGGTTGTACGAGTGCGGTCATAGAACGCGGGTGGTATCGTATCTTGTCTCGGTTTGTGCTAGGTTGTAGAGGAGGATCTAAGTAAGGCTTATGAATATACTAATACTTGGAGATTAGCAATTACTATGCCTGTCAATCAGCTATTTTGTCTTTGCGGGGCTATCAATGGGGGGATCTGAGTAGCCTGACGTGATAGCCAGGCCAGGTAGACTGTGTAAAATACCTCTGACTTAACTCGCGATTGCAAAACTTTACTTACTATTTTCATGAGATGGACACAAACATTCACCAAGGCGGGGCCGTAACAATCCTTACGTATGACCCTTAGGTAACCCTTAGATGACCTATTATCTAATATATAGGCCAGTCACTCAAAGTTTGTTTATTATTTCTTTTTTTACAAAAAGACTGCAATGTACATTTTGTAGAGTGAAATCTTATATAAAACTAAAGACCTAGCCTAACCTAGCCTAACTAAAGACCTTACATCCAGCTTTGCTATATTAACATCTCGTATTAAGCTGTATTTGGTGCTTATCCGGCCCATTATAGCCATAATTACATACATTAATCATTCAAAAACAACGACCTTCGATAAAGAATGTTTATTTGGCGAAGATGTGTGTTCGAGGAACTCTAGTTTATTTATTAAATGGTCGATGTGTAACAAAACCTGAGGTCATTTTAAGGTCGACTCCAGAACAGCTGGGTGGGTTGGTTTAATATTTTGTGTTGATAGGGTGTGACGAAAACTGGAATATGCTTCTCTTGGTACTGCAGTAGAACGTCATGGTTGAATATCTCGTGTTCTAGACATGCTATGATCACGATATTTTGGCATTAGGTAGCTCTTGCGCTTGTTAAAAGGTGGAATAGATTTGGGCCCTCTAGGCAATAGCTTAGAAATTGCAGGTGCATTTGTCAAAAAAAGGGCAAAGACGATATTTTCTTGATTTTGGTATGTAGGTAGCTTAGACAAAAATGTACAAAATGAAATCATAATTATGTTGAATAGGCGGACATTTGCTTAATTAATGAGGAAATTCTGTCATAGCAGCTTTTTCAATGTATCTCTTGTACTGGACAGGGTGTGGTCAAGATTTTTGGATGTTATAAAATGGAAAGACTGCGTAATCGCAACAAGTGGCTGGACGACATAATGTTTTAAATGCCCTTATTCATAATGAGTGAATTGAGAATGTTGAGAAAATATCACCAGGGGGACAACATTTTCAATAAAACTAGTAGAGATAAACAATGGACTGCAAATTCTTTGATAGTTACTCTTTATCACACTGCTGACAAACAAACAACTTCCTGGACATCCACAGATACCGTCCGATGACAATGCCTCATCTCCTTTAAGTTGGCAAATGTCGATCACTAACCTTTGTCAGTTCTTACAAACACGCCAAGGCAGAATCTTTTTTTCAAAAGCACCTGTTTTATCTAATCAAGTCTGCTTCATTTAAGCTTCACTTAACCTATGTTGTGCACCTAAAATGGAACAATCGATCTATCGGACAGTGTCAATGATAACTTCATTACAATCTTTTCATGGCTACAAATTCCAATCAGATTATGTTGTGTAAAATGTTATGGTAGATTTCACGTTGTGCCAAAACTTAGGCAAGACTATTCTCTTTGACCATCATGCTTTGTGTCGTGTCAGACTAGGAGCGCGTGAGATTTTTTATCATTATAGAATTATTTAGAAACCGTAACAGATCCATATTTCGCTCTTCTGCTATTTCAAATAATGCACTGCATTTTTATTGATCTATCTCGTTAATTTTTGTTTTCAGGAAAACGTCTATGCGCAGACGACGAGATAATTTGCCCCTACAGCGGGAAATGTATCCCAGAATGCAGTGTGTGTGACGGCATCGTGGACTGTGGGGACGATGACGACGCCGACGAACGGAACTGCTGTACGAGACTGCGTAGACTGCTTCTTTATTTTACTGTGGATTAACATTTTAAGATTGATATAAGAAACAGTAGTTACCTCCATGAAATGTCATGCGTTTGTCTGTGTGTGTGTCTGTCTGTCTGTTTGTGTGTAAACAAGATAGTTCAAGAACGGCTGGGTGAATTGGTTTCATACTTGGTGTGTTGGGAGTGTGTGATGAAAGCTGGAAATGAGTAGATTTAGGCCTCCTAGCGGCTTCCCTTGGTACTGCAGCGCAACTTCCGGGTTTGCTATCTCGTGTTCTGAACAAGCTATGGTCACGATTTTGGGGTGTTAGATAGCTCTTGTGCTAAGGAATTGGTGACATAAGTTTGGGCCCCCTAGCGTCTAGTTTTGGGATAGCAGGGACATTTTTGTCAAAAAATTCTGAAGACGTAACTCAAGAAGGGAACAACGGATTTTCATAATTTTAATATGTACATACCTTAGACAATGATGTACAAAATGACATACTTATTATGCAAAACAGAAGTATACTTGCATAATTAACTAGAAAGGCCAACATTTGCTTAAGAGCAAATACAGCATATTTCAGCCATCTCCCTCCCCATGTTGTTGACCTCTGTGGCCATTGGAAAATGACATAAAAATCCCCAAATATGTAATTTTGATGTGGTTCATGCCAAAAATTATACAAGAGTCATTTGAATAAATATCTAGAGCACCCCTTTACCAAATTACAGGTCATTTGGTTGTAAAACGAGGGTACAGGAGCCAACAATGTCCTATTTTTGTCAAAAAATGGCCAAAAAATATGAAAATTAAGCACTTTGTTGTACTGTATGCAAAAATTGTTATTGGATCCATGTGCGCATATATAGAGGGCACCTTTATACCAAAGTTCAGGTGATTTGGTTGTAAAATGAGGGTACAGGGGCCAAAAATGTTCTTTTTTGTCAAAAAATGGCAAAAAATCGCAAAATTAAGCATTTTGTTGTACCGTATGCCAAAACTGTTATTGTATCTATGTGGGCATATGATCAAGGCACCTCTGTGCCAAATTCCAGGTCATTCGGCTGTAATACCAGGGTCCAGGGGGCCAAGATATTCATAAAAATTGCCAAAAAAAAACACGATAAAATCATTTTAAAGGCAGATATGAAAAAAAAAATGAAAAAAAGGCATCAGGGTATTAGCTCACTCTACCCTTGTGCCAAATTTCAAGTCATTCGGTCCAGGAACGACGGAGATGAAGCGTTTTGAAGATATGACAGGAGAAAGAAGAAACATTACGAATACAATATATTTCACCATACCTATGGTATGGCTGAAATATAATGAGAATATTCTATGATATCAGCTTTTTCTATGTATCTCTTGTGCTGGACGTGATATGGTCTTGACATTTGGCTGGTAGATAGCTTGCAGTGTCATGACAAGTGGGGCAGGTTTCGGCCCCCTAACATTCCATTTCGGAACTGCAGGGGCGTTTTTGTCAAGACACTCCAAAAAGAATAACTATAGAAAGGAATGACGGATTGCCATCATTTTTTGAATGCAGGTAGCTTAGGCAAAGATGTTCATAATGATATACGTTTGATGTAAATGGGGACTTAATTTACATAATTAATGAGAAAATTGTACAATTCCATTGCTTTCAATAACTGAACTTCAGTAAATGTAACACATGTAAGTTATGATAGGTAAAACATAAGCAGATACCAAATATGCAAATGGGGGACTGATTTGCATAATATATACAAAAATAGCAAATCGGCATAGTGACTAATAATGGGAATTTTATACTTGTGACATGTGTATGTTAGTCAATGATGAACAGTACCATGCATAAATTATTTAAATGGATAAGTCTTTTGCATAAAATTTACAAAAGCACTTAATATTTCATGGAGGTATGAGGTCGCCAAACTCTAGTTAAAAATGTTTATTTGTTTAATAGACTTTATCAAATGCAATGGAGGGAGAGATCATGTATCTCTCAAGTCTCCAGGGATTCCTACTGTGTCTAATGAGTGTTGGAAGATATATTGTTGGTAAACACAGGTGCGATTTTACTGGCTGCCATTTTGACGAACCAATGTATTTGGTCTGGTCCGGATACTTAAGACTAATGGAAACGTTAAAGATGATACAAGAAATTTACAAATTAAATCTCTTAGTATCTTCTGGAGCTATCAGATCTCAGGACTTTTGTTATGATAGTATATTGTTTGTACCATTCTTTTTTCATGATAACTCTATCGGTCTGTCGGCCGCCTTTCTTTGAGGTCATGATCAGTGGGAGGAGGTCAGGGTCAAACAAATTAAATAATAAAATATATAAGAAAGATACAATCAAACATTAATTTAGAGTCCTAACAAAATTAGTCAATTTGGATTCCTATCAATTATTCTATCATACAAAGTAGGGTACAAACATGAATCGAGTCCGTAGCCGTTCGACATGCGAGAGAGAGAGAGAGAGAGAGCTTTATTCTTGGTTTTCGCAGTTTTGAGACAAAAAACTGAAATTGTAAACCAAAATACTAGTAGTGGACGTATGTTCGCCCGAGAGTATTCTTCTAAAAGTTACATCATAAAAGATTCATTTTAAAATAGGGTTACATATAATGCTCTTAATACAGAGATTCATTTTAAAATAGGGTTACATATAAGTCAGCGTTTACAGAAAGACAAAGACACTTGTCATTACATAAGTCATTTATACGTCGATGTAGGTTAGACATCCAGGTAATAAGATATACCAAAAATAGTTTCTCAAGCAACTGGATATGGTTTTGAAACGGTCAGACATTTCGGATAGTATCCACTTTCCTTGCAACTAAAACAACAGGAGGTAATAAACTCATTTGCATTAACTGTGTCTTAGCCTTGCTATCCTTTGAAATCCAAATTGTCTACAGCTTGACTTTGGCTTACCTTGTTTTCTTTGGAATCCAAATTGTCTTCAGTCTGAATTGTCTTACAACGTTTCCTATTGGACATCTGAAATTGTCTTCATTCTTAGCTAGAGTATAAAATACCTGTTTCTTCCAAATCTCTTCAGTGTCACTGACGAAGGAAAGTGGATACTTTCCGAAAAGTCTGACCGTTTCAAAACCATATCCAGTTGCTTGAGTAACTATTTTTGGTGCATAAGTCCTTTACTGTGACAAAAGGTTTTTGACGGTTGAAAGGGAGGAAATGTCCTAACTTGCTGCGACAGTTGGTTCCAGATGAGCAAGCCGGAATAAAATAATATGCCAGGGATCTCCTATAAGTCTCCCTGAGGGACATTGGTACCACTAGGAGATCAGAAGCACTTAAACCGGTACTCCGGGTGGTCTTGTCCCTACAGTATGTGAACATACGGCGCATATAGGGCGGTAACGGGTTGTTAAAGGAGGCCTTGTGAACCATTAGTGCTTTATGGTGAATTATCATATCCAGGTGTTCAGTGCAGAAAAGTCTGTATCTGAAAAACATTTTTCCTTTTGGGTTCCCAGGGCTTGCCGCCTGCCTAGAAAAGCACAGACGGGTGTGTACAGGGGATGCTGGCTGCTACAGCCCCAGCCGTGTGTGCGACGGGGAATGGAACTGCATGGAAGACAAGGAGGACGAGCGGGACTGCTTCGGTATGGTTCAGTTTAACACGGGCGGGACTGTCCCGGTATGGTTCAGTTCTACACGGACAAGACTGTCCCGGTATGGTTCAGTTTAACACGGGCGGGACTGTCCCGGTATGGTTCAGTTTAACACGGGCGGGACTGTCCCGGTATGGTTCAGTTTAACACGGGCGGGACTGTCCCGGTGTGACAGCGATCTCGCCCCCCGTGATCTCGCCCCCCCCCCCGGGTCCCCTGTATTCCCATTATTGCATATACTTGAGTCTCGACATAAGATGTATTTCATTGTATTCACCTGTCTTTAAGCAACCTATATCTCTCCAATATAAAGCCTCTACCATGAATTGACCACAAAAGAGGTATGATATGTCTTAATTAGTTATGTAGATAAAGTATTCATTAGAATATCGCACATTTTGTTATCATGCACCTAGCCTGTGGGTATCTTTACCTCCAATATGACTGTTTTTCTAGTATTTAGGAACTGGTGTTTTACCCGTGTTTCTAATACCCCCCTCACATTAGGCGCGATTCGATCGGACGACGAGTCTGCAAGCTCTAATTTACGAGGAGGCATGACCCTGATGCCGACAAAGAAATGGCAGAGTTCCCCCTTCCCGTCAGGGTCATGCCTCCTCGTAATTTAGAGCTCGCAGACTCGCAGCCCCGGGGTGGGGGGGGGGGGTGGGGGGCGAGATCACGGGGGGGGGGGCTGTGACACCTGCGAGATCGCTGTGACACCTGTCAGGTTCAGTTCTACACGGGCGGGACTGTCCCGGTATGGTTCAGGTATACACGAATTCCAGAGAAACCGCCATGAATAAGATAGATTCGCCCCTGTACGTCTGATATCATGATCTTCAGTCATCATCTTATCTTCAGAGTCTTCTGTGAAATTGAGGGAACAGGAATACATCAGTCTGTGGGGGGGCTTTCGTTCACCACCATACTTCCTGAATAGAAATATAAAAATACTTAAGTGTACTTTGATAACGCAAACCAATTCTTCACTACGAGTCTGACAATTTAAAGCAACAAAACTTTTAGCTCCTGCAACGTAAACAACAGGAGCTAATTGACTCATTTGCATTAACTGTGTCTAACTTGCTATCCTTTGAAACCCAAATTGTCTTCAGCTTGACTTTGGCTTACCTTTGTTTTCTTTGGAATCCAAATTGTCTTCAGTCTGAATTGTCTTACAACATTTCCAATTGGACATCTGAAATTGCCTTCATTCTTAGTTAGAGTATAAAAGACCTGTTTCTTCCAGATCTCTTCAGTGTCACTGACGAAGTCTGACCGTTTCAAACGTCTGACCGTTTCAAAACCATATCCAGTTGCTTGAGTAACTGCTTTTTGGTGTAACAATATGATTAGTTATTTTCAATTGAAGATTTTGAAGTCGGTAGATTGATGTCATTGTCCATTGATACATTACTTCTATCACAGTCAATCGCGGTTGAAATTTTAGGAACTTTAAAAACTTGAATGATGGTCAAGTAGTTGATCCTATATGTAAACTAGAGTTCCACGAACACATACATTTGCCAAATAAACCAGGTTTGTTATGTAGAGTGGTGTCTGTAGACAAATGCGTTACTCATTTCATTTTCTTTGTAATTATATGCTTGGAGTTGGTTTATACATTTCGGTATTGATTATGCAAATTAGATCCCAAGTTACAATTTATTGATATCAAATTGTATCAAGCATTACTTAAGCTATCAGCATACCAAAAATCATGATGATCCTTTGATCCATTCTTGATTTATTCTCTTGCAAAGTCTTTAAATACAACTCTCTTCCTCAGTTACATATGTGACAACTTTGATGAAAGTACTATAATGGAATGCAGTGGATTTATGAACTTTTCCTAATCAATTATGCAAATAAGCTGTTAACTTGCATAATAAGTATCACGTTATATAAGTCTTCACCTAGGCTATCTTTATGCCAAAAATCATGACGATCCGTCAACACGTTCATATTTTCTCATTAATGATGCAAATGAGATCATAATTTGCATGATAAATATGTATTGACATTTCTCTCTTTCTCAGCTACATATGTGACAAGTTTTAAAGTCCTATCATGGAATGTAGTGAATTTATAAAATATCCTCATTAATTATGCAAATTAACTGTTGATTTGTATAATTGGTATCTCATTATGTAGGTCTTCACTTACACTACCTACATACCAAAAAAACATGATGATCCGTCAACATGTTCATATTTTCTCATTAATTATGCAAATAAGACCATCATTTGCATAATTGATATCTATGGACATTTCTCTCCTTCCCAGCTACATATGTGACAAGTTTGAAAGTCCTATCATGGAATGCAGTGGATTCATAAAATTCCCTCATTAATTATGCAAATTGACTGTCGATTTGCATAATTAGTATACCATTATGTAAGTCATCACTCATTCTATCTACATACCAAAAATCATGACGATCCATCAACACGTTGTAGAGTTATTCTCGTCCAAAGTTTGAAAGGAAACCGGCGCCTGCAGTTCCAAAAAAGCCGCTAGGGGGCCCAAACTCACAGCACTTACTCTCTGCCTTGAGGGCTATCTTTCACTAAAAAATCATGATCACAGCATGTTCAGAACAGGAGATATCAAAAATTGAGGTTCTGCTGCAGTACCTTAGCAAGCCGCTAGGGGGCCCATTATCGAACTTGACCTTCGTTTTCCCGACCCCTACCCACCTACCAAATATTATCGGGATCCATCCAAGACTTCTTGAGTTATGCTGTTAACACACACACACACACACACACACACACAGGCACACAGACACACAGACTCACAAGCCCAAAACATAACCTTAGCCATTCTGGCAAAGGTAATTATGTGACAGTGGACATGTTGACAATTATAAACATATGTTTCTGGGATGTAAAAGGCTAACTAACCTGTGGAACTTGGTACATACTTCTGTACCGTCTAGCCCCAGTAACCCTACTATTGATTTTGAAGAGATGTTACTAGGAAAGGTAAACCAGCCAATAAACGAAAAAAAAAAATCTGAAGAGAAGAATACAAATAATAGCAAAGTGGGTTATCTTTAAAACATGGATTTTTTCTAGGAAGTGCCCACTGCCCATTTCAGGTCATAACTTAGCTAGCATTTTCAATTGTGAAATAAAAAATAGACTTCTTGATCTGTAATGTTTACTTGTTGTTTTGTAACAATCTATCATAATCATTCCATGACAATTGTGTAAATCATGTGGTGTATAGTGGTTATGCATAATACCCTGTATATGTACATGAGAGAAAGGCTTGTATAGTCGAAGATTCTTTCGAAGGTCCTACTGTGCTTAAGTACTGTACTCTTACTCATGCGATAATGCGCACTAATACTTTGAACTACTCCCTGTACAGTGGCTTAGTTAGATGCTCTTTTTTGACAAATGTACTATTTGTTTTATGAATAAAGCTTGTTAAAAAAAAAAGAAACTTTAAAAACTTGAATGACCCCTGGAAATAGTTAGGTTCTTCCTATTTTTAGCAGAGGGGTTTGATTCAGAGAACTTTCAATTTGACGTCTAATTCTGTTCAACATAACTCACCCGCTTGGTCAGGATGTGACTTTGCGGATATATGATCCAAACTACAAGTGAAATGTTGTCGGGAAGCTGGTATCAGCCCCCGTCTTGGTCTTGTAACAGCAGGGTGTTTGGCCAAGGGCCTTATACACAAGAGTGAAGCCGGCTCTTTCAATAACAATAATAATAATAAAAACAACTTTAACATTAACTTTGCAGACAGCTGCATATGGTTCTCTCAATGGTACCTTTTTCTTGGCCGAGACCTTGTCCAGTGCCGTGACTTGAAAGGCTGTATCAAGATTACAGATGTTTGTGATGGCAAGAGTGACTGCTTGGATGGCTCTGACGAGGTCAAATGTGGTGGGAACTTCACTTATAACTTTTTTTTTGCAGAGTTCTGTATTTTTGTAAAGGTATAACTACAAACTAAATTTTAATCGGTACATGTTCTTCTATTAAGTAACGTTTTGTATTAAACTAAATGTTCATCTGTGTTGGTAGAAGTCATTCTAAATGGATCTAATTATATATAAGCTGTAATTTCCAACACAAAAATAGACTTACCCAAATTTTCGTCTGATCAGCTCCAGTCTTTGTCAAGGAAAGACAAATAAAAACGGGAAAACAGTAAGGGTAAACAGTCTTTGTTGTACTTCCTTACGTGAATGTCAGAAGAATTTAGGCCATCCCCAAACCCTTCGAAACATCTTGGTAGCATGCGCGGATCCAGGAGGGGGGGGCTTTCAGCTGGCAAAAAAAATTGACAAGACAAACCCAGGCTATTGGAGGTCTTTCAGGGGACGCCAATACGATCGACAACGTTATAAAACTAATATTCAATAAAAGGGAACACTGTTGCGGTTCGCAATTTAGCCTCAGTAATTTATTAGTGGGCCTTTCCCGAGTCACGTTACGGTAAAGGCCAGGGGACGGAGCGCGGCACGCGTCAATTTCTGCCCATTAAACTGGTGGAAGGTTGTAAGCCAATATCGGCGCTTAAATATATAGAAAGAGATTTTTTGTCACATTTCCAGAAAATCGGCTGAAGTTTATTATTGCTAATAAACTGATTATTTCTATCGTCCGCCATTGACTAGTCAGAGACGCGACCGATCTACATCGCCGTGGGAACGTCACGGCAGCAGTGCATTCCTTGACAAAGACTGGAGCTAAATTTGGTCTATTTTTGTGTTGGGAATTACAGCTTACCTCCATTTAGAATGACTTTTGGTATGGTCCATTGTGCTCAAAATCATTCTAGGTATTATTCGAAACGTAGAGGTAGAAAACCAAATTGACTCATTAAAATACTCATTCCCCATTTGACGCATGCATGGTCTCATTTGAAAAGACGAATTCTGCTCCCTTCACGGTTCATTCGGCGACACCGCCTTCTGGAAATGCCGTGATGCCCCTGGGTGTGTTAAAGGAGAGTTTCTGTGTGACGGCGTTTCTGACTGTGAGGACGGCTCGGACGAAGAAAACTGTCAAAATGGTAAGATTCCTCTTAGTTGTTAGTAACAACCAAGGTTTCCGTCTGTTGTATAGCACCTTCTCAACTTGTTAGTAAGGGGCATCCCACATGAACTACAGAGTGGGGGTCAGATTGGATGCTGCAACATAACCACCGCCTATGCGGTACAAGAAGCACTTCACCACTGCAAGGAAAGGAACAGTTAAGTCAATGGGTGCTTCCTGGATACAAAAAAGGCATATGACACAGTATATAGACACAAGGACCTTACCTTAGACCTTAGGTCTTCCCGTGCCGTAAGGCACATAAGGCAGCAAGCTTCCATCGTCCTCTGTCGTTTGCAGCCATCTCTGCCTGTCCCCAAGAAATGCTGGCCCTTTTTAGATCCTCAGTGAATGTCCTCCTCCATGTGTTTTTGGGTCTGCCTCTCTTCCGTTTTCGACCTGGAGGAATCAAGTCATGGCTACCTTGGAATGCCTGTGGTTTGGTAGGCGCAGGATGTGCCCTGCCAGCTGCATCCTCTTCCCTGTGATGATGTTACTTAACCCTCATCCGACCGATGCATTTTTACGACGAATCTGACCATGTGGGGTCATTTTTTACCCCATTTTGTTTTGCTCATAGACATATTTCTGCTGGCTTATTTTGTAATTTCTATGTATTTGATGTTTCACCAATCTATGAAAAATATTTTGACAAGTTTTGGTGGCAGTAATATTTACTCATTATCATAATTTCTGCAGTATATAAGGATTAACCACCTTTTGCTCTAAAAATCTACCATACTCCACTTATTTTAACATTGTTTTTGTCATAGCAATTTCTAATCAATAATTGTGATGCTACAATAATACTGATAGCATAATTATGTTATTTGACAAGAAAAGATACAATATTTGTGAAAGTAACGAATTTATTACTTAATTATGCACCATTCTCCGTCACCTAAATACATACAATAACTCTTGTCTATTTTCCCGCAAAGATCCTTCTGCACATTCTTTCTATATATTGTTTTTTTCTAATTAATTAGAAACATTTTCACTTTCCATAGCATATGTTATTAGTGCTTATTGTCACAATTTATGCAAAATATCTAAAAACTGTGTTTTGCACTAAAATACTATATTTATTTCAAAATATTCGGTGCTTACTCATCTAAGCAACTATAACTTGTTGCTGTAATAGCAATGATGAGGAATGCCTGTTATTTTATTGAAATGTCTTGATATTTACGTAATTAATGATTCATAATTGGCTGGGTGCATTTTTGACCCCACCGAACCAGACTCAAACTTTCAAGTATAGCTTATACAATAATTGGCAAAACTCGGTGAAAAATTGGTAGATGCTGTAAGACATGTATACAAACGAATTCATGGAAGAAATGTTTTCTCCGATGAAAAATGTTGCAAATGTGACAGAATGACTCAGGACATTGTAGGACACTTAGTAGCAGAATGAACTATATTTAACAACATCAGAACTGATATAGCAAATTAGATAACAGGCAGTCTTGGTGTTAATGTTGCTGTTAGAGTGTTCCAACAACCTGATGAGAGACTAGACGGAAATTGTCTTAGGGGCAGAAGTAGTTGAAGAGGAGGTAGAGCAGAGCGATGGGAACGTTTCATCCTCGCAGTGGCTAGAATTATAAAGCCCTTGGCGACTAGGGCTTTAAAGTACACAATATGGAAAGATTCTAGACTTGAAATATAGCAGGAAACAGCCAGTAAACAGAATTCGAAGAATGTACGACAGGACGAGGTGTATCTATGGCGTGTGCAGAACTGTAACAGAAACACAGGACTGTTGTTCCAGAAGAGTGTACGACAGGACGAGGTGTATTCCATGATATTCCATGTAGCTTGTACATTGTACAGTAGACAGTAACACTCGTCCAGCTTCATCCTCGGGGTGACCTATATCGATCGCTTTCAAAAACATGATATGATATATGATATCATATATGCATCATAATTCAAATTGCAATATTTTCAAAACATAAAATGCATTGCAGTTCAAAAAGGAACAACCGTCCGTTGAGTCGATCAACTGTTTTCAAAAAGAAAGGTAAATGTTACCTCGCGGATAAAAGTGACCTAGCGTTACGTTTCTATATACAAATTTATCCCGATTTCTTTTCTGGCTACAAACTGCAGGCGCTCTGTGTGAGTCTATCGGGTACTGGCCCTGTCGATCATCGGCTCCTCCTTTCCCAAAGTGCATCAGTCGGCAGGGGAGATGTGACGGTTGGGTGGACTGCACGGACTACTCTGATGAGATTGGCTGTGGTAACGCTTCCGCTGATTTCTATCATATGCTTATTGTTGTAGAAAGATGAAAAGTAAGAAGTTCAATGTATACAAAACTTATTCTATAGCTAATATTTCCATTAGGTTTTCGTTTTTACATTTTAATCTTGCAGAACTAAGGAATTTAAACCATCTGTTTTTCTATCTCTTTTAATAGGTTACTGTGGAGAGTTTGGAATACCCATGTATCGCAAGTACTCGCGTGACGACCGTGTCTCAATAAGTACTGATATGTTGTACCAGTATCATGAAAGATGCATTCAGAATGATCGTGTCTGTGATGGCGTGATTGACTATGAGGGACTATCCGGCATTCATGATGAAACGGACTGCGCCCAAGGTTCTTTACAATTTCAAGCGCTTGCACTTTTTTTATTATGTATGATAAGTAGCGACAATTTACCTCATACACTGAAAGTATTATTTAAATATCACTTCATGGTTTCTTTCTTCAAGAAACAATAGATCGTAATCAATTGACACGTAATAAACGAATTTGGCAAGTATGGAAATGAAACCAGAAAAAATCATATACGTCTATGAAGTTTAGGCATCCAGGTAAGAAGATGAGCCAATGAGCGGTTATTCATTGCCAAGCATTCAAAGGATTTTAAAAATTATATCCTGTCAACGTTGTTTGAGTAACAATGCACGAAAATAGGGATATTTGGTGTTGGTTGATTTGGGAGATACACGGCCTCAGTAAGCTGGCGTCACAATTCACGCGAACGCCGACCGAATTTGTCACACATTGGACGTTTCACTCTTGAAAGTTGAAGCCATTGTCCCTCCTGGCTTTTTGGTGCACAGGTAACATCACACGGGGGTTTAAATCCCAACGGAGGAACTGCTACAATGCCCACTTGGAGCTCACCGACATATCGGCCGAGCTCATTTCTTGATTTGTGACGGCGGCCGTATAGATTCACTGGATGTATTTGTAGCTGTTGATAAATCTCACTTTTTTTGTGGAGTGAGTCCTCTATATGGAAAGACATTTGATTCATGCTTTTACGAGATTATATCCTCAGGTAACTCAGACAGGTACGTTTGGGAATGGCTGCCCTAACAATAGCGATACATCCTCCAGAGGTTATTTCAAACATGAAATGCCAAAAGCAACCATTACCAGGCATTTATTGCTGTTGGTAAATCCCTCATTTTGTGTAGTGTAATTGCCATTTGGTGAATGGTATCAACTCTTTACAGCTAGCTGTGTAATGACCTTGCAGGAATGCCGAACCCGTGTCAAGGACGTTACGGGTGGAAATGCCCAGGAGAAAATACCTGTGTGCCCCGCGATCTTGTTTGTGACACAAAACCTGACTGCTCAAATGGAGAAGACGAAAAACACTGTGGTTAGTAGCATTTAGATACTATTAGGTTTGTGGTAAAATTGAATCAGTAATACGTTGGTCCAATGTCTTGTTTTCTTCCTGCACTCAGAATGATTCCAAGTACACCTTGGTATTTTGTTGAACAAAGTCGTGATATAGACATTAGTTAATTTCTCGGGTAGGACAAAAGATGGAGCAGGTTTCGAACGATTGACAATCAGCAATGTTTAACACACAACCACACACACACACACATGATAGATAGATAGATGTATATATACCTATAAGAATATAGAAAGAGAGAGAATATAGAAAGAGAGACAGAAGTAGTCTAGTAGGTGGACGCTGACTATTATTATTCAGGCGGAGCTAGGTGGAGCAGGTCAGAGGTCACATATCATTTATTCAGGTATAGCAGGTCAGAGGTCAAATATGATTTATTCAGGCGGCGCAGGTCAGAAGTCACATTATTTATTCAGGCGGAGCAGGTCAGGGGTCAGATATTATTCATTCAGGCGGAGCAGGTCAGGGGTCAGATATTATTTATTCAGGCGGAGCAAGGTGGAGCAGGTCAGAGGTCATCGTCTGACGGTAAAATCTAGGGGAATAGGTATTTCCTTAGATCTGGTCGGGGAGAAATAGGGGTCAGACCGACCTTTTGATAGACAACCCCACCCCACCCCAAACGAACCTCCCCCTCCCCAATCGTGATAGACATGCCCTTATTTGGCCTGATCGTAAAGCTTACCTTACTTTTTCTTTATTTTATCTATTTTGACCGTTAATGTTAGTTTTACGTACGAACATATAGCATCTATATCTACATGCAGTGAATTATTGCTTTGGAGTAGCTATACGTGTTGCCCCTGAGTAAAAAGAACTGCTCCGGAGTAAAAAAACAAACTGCTCCGAAGTAAGTGAGTAAGTTTATTTTTTGTAAGTAAGTACATTTGTTGTAAGTAAGCATATTTGTCATGTACGTACGAACATGTACCATCTATATGTACATGCAGTAAATCATTGCTTTGGAGTAGTTATACGTGTTGCTCCGGAGTAAAAAAAAACTACTCCGGAGTAAAAAAAAAACTGCTCCGGAGTAAAAAAAAAACTGCTCCGGAGAATGTGAGTAAGATTATTTGTTGTAAGTAAGTATATTTGGCACGTACGTACGCACATGTACCATCTATATGTACATGAAGTAAATCATTCCTTTGGAGTAGCTATACGTGTTGCTCCGGAGTACAAAAAAACTCCTCACCTCACCTCACCGGTCTCATAGCCTCACCGGCCGTAGGGGCAGCAATTCCATCAGCATACGTTTTCCATCTTTGTCTGTCCTCAGCCAAGGTTGCCAGATGGTGGACTGTTTGTCCCAACCATTCTTTCAAATCACTAGTCCAAGTCCTTCGTGGACGACCCCTTGGTCTTGCACTCTCTGTCCTTCCTTGGAGTATAGTGTGGGTCAAAGTGCCCTTTGCTCTTGTAGCATGGCCAAACCATTGTAGTTTCTTCTTTTTCACTGGTGACAGGAAACTTGGACGTGTGCCTACTAGGGTATTGATACGCTGCATGACTTCTTTGTTTGAAGTGTGAGTTGACCAGTGGACACGAAGTAGTCTTCGGTAGCAGTTCATCTCGAATGCGTTTATCCGTTTCACAATCTCTGCATTTGCTCCGGAGTAAAAAAACACTGCTCCGGAGTAAAAAAAATGCTCCGGAGTAAGTGAGTAAGTATATTTATTGTAAGTAAGTATATTTGTCATGTGCGTACGCACATGTACCATCTAAACTCGGCACAAAAAGTTTGGAATATCAACTTTGGCTGATCATATTTCCGTTCTTTCTGCATCAATTGCAATGTGTTATATATCAAAAGAAAGCGTGTGTGATTTTCTTTCACACGGTATCAAACTCCTTATGATTATAAATTCGTGGAACGAGCACCAGGGCTACTCACGTCAGTGGGTCACGAAAAAAAAGTGCCCAAATTTCAATTTTTGTGGTCAACTCTGTATCATCCTGCTGGTATGGGTGCGGTGTCAAGGATTCAATCTATCCTTTTTTTCGCGTAATTTTTGGTATACAGAACATCCAAGTTTATCTTTAACATTTGATAAGAGAATATGTGCCTTTTTGGCTATTGAATGACCGAATCGAGGTGTGGAGGCGGCAAGGAGAATACCACGCTGACAGTCGTACGGATAGGGCGTAACAGCGCGTAGCACTTGGTGTGGTGTATGTATGGCTGCCACGGGAAAAACCAGGTTCACTATCATCCCAGACAAGACAACCTTAATATTGTGAGATACAGGGCACCATTCTCCATTCAGTCGCAATGTCATACCTCGTCAGCGTGTGCTAGTGGGGGACCAAATGCAATTCTGCAAGTGTTAGACTACAACGCCCGTCCACACGGAGCAAGGTCTATTGTGCAGACTGTGTGCGTGAACAGGCGGTGTATTCTTGCAGAATCATGAGAATGTCATCGGCCTCATATTGGAGGGGTATGACATTTCAACTGAATGGAGAATGGTGTCCTGCATCTCACAGCATTATGGTTGTCTTGTCTGGGATGATAGTGAACCTGGTTTTTCCCGTGGCAGCCATACATACACCACACCAAGTGCTACGCGCTGTTACGCCCTATCCGTACGACTGTCAGCGTGGCATTCTCCTTGCCGCCTCCACGTCTCGATTTGGTCATTCAACAACCAAAAAGGCACATATACTCTTATCAAATGTTAAAGATAAACTTGGATGTTCTGTATACCAAAGATTACCTGAAAAAAGGATAGATTAAATCCTTGACACCGCACCCATACCAGCAGGATGATACAGAGTTGAACACAAAAATTGAAATTTGGGCACTTTTTTTTCGCGACCCACTGACGTGAGTAGCCCTGGTGCTCGTT
Source organism: Branchiostoma floridae x Branchiostoma belcheri (assembly GCA_019207045.1). NCBI lineage: Eukaryota > Metazoa > Chordata > Leptocardii > Amphioxiformes > Branchiostomatidae > Branchiostoma > Branchiostoma floridae x Branchiostoma belcheri. Next base: position 2,434,194 of record CM033032.1, read on the forward strand.
TCACGAATTTATAATCATAAGGAGTTTGATACCATGTGAAAGAAAATCACACACGCTTTCTTTTGACATATAACACATTAAAATTGATGCAGAAACAACGGAAATATGATCAGCCAAAATTGATATTCCAAACTTTTTGTGCCGAGTTTATATGTACATGCAGTAAATCATTGCTTTGGAGTAGCTATACGTGTTGCTCCGGAGTAAAAAAAAACTGCTCTGGAGTAAGTATATTTGTTGTAGGTAGAATATTTGTATAAATAAACTGCTTCGAAGTAAAAGTATGCTCCGCAGTTATTGGTAAGCGTATTTGTCATGTACGTACGGACATATGCCATCTATATGTACATGCAGGAAGTCATTGCCATCTATATGTACATGCAGGAAATCATTGCTTTGGAGTAGCTATACGTGTTGCTCCGGAGTAAAAGAAAACTGCTCCGGAGTAAAATAAACTGCACCGGAGTAAAAATAAACTGCTCCGGAGTATGCTCCGGAGTAAATGAGTAAGTATATTTATTAAAGGTAAGCATATTTTATTAGTGGGACCATATTTTATTAGTGGGACCGCGTGGCACAGTGGTACTGTCTTCGCCTCGTGACCGAGAGGTTGCGGGTTCGAATCCAGCTGCTGCGTTACCGATCTTGTGCCCTTGGGAAAGGCACTTTACACGGCTTTCCTCACTATACTCCGACGTGTCGTCTGAACACGATTCGGAAACGGTTGGTTCCACCGATGAGGGTTCGATGGCGTCACAAGATGAAGGAAGCGTCTCAGACGCCGAATCTGTGATGGGCTCCGAGCAGGAAGACTCCACAGCAGAAACCGACAGGGACCAAAGTGGTTCCGAGAGTGATACAGGGACAGATGTGTCCTCCGGGACGGTTTCATCTAATGAAAGTGAACGTACCGGCTACGACAGCGGCTACCACAGCGGTGACGAGGAGGAGTGGACACTCTATCGAGACGGCACCATCGCACTACTTCACCAGCCAGGCGATGTTCCTCAACGTGTCATCAAACAGACGGAGCGCGCTGGCAAAAAGTTTTATCTAATAGAGTTCGCTGCGTTGCCTCGTTTCAGTAATGAGATTGTACACAGCAAGAACCGGGTTTCAGAACAGACATTGATGAAAAAATATGGTTACCTCGTCCTGAAGTAATGTGAGGTCACCATATCTCTTGCAGTAGAGCTTTTCTTTCCTAATGTGATACCATGTTTAACATAACGACATGTGCGTTGGTTATGAATTCCTTAATACAATTTTGATCGCCGTCAAGTAATAGTAAAGTGTTGAGAAACAGGATCACCGAACACAACTGTCTTTTGTATTGTGTTGATACATGCCTACATAACAGACAAGTACAAGGCTACTACAAAGCAATGATTTCCTGCATGTACATATAGATGGCATATGTCCGTACGTACATGACAAATATACTTACATTTAACAAATATACTCATTTACTCCAGAGCATACTCCGGAGCAGTTTATTTTACTCCGGTGCAGTTTATTTTACTCCGGAGCAGTTTTCTTTTACTCCGGAGCAACACGTATAGCTACTCCAAAGCAATGATTTCCTGCATGTACATATAGATGGCAATGATTTTCTGCATGTACATATAGATGGCATATGTCCGTACGTACATGACAAATACGCTTGCCAATAACTCCGGAGCATACTCCGGAGCAGTTTTATTTTACTCCGGAGCTGTCTATTTTACTTCGGAGCAGTTTATTTATACAAATATACTTACCTACAACAAATATACTTACTCACTTACTCCGGAGCAGTTTTTTTTACACCGGAGCAATTTTTTTTACTCTGGAGCAGTTTTGTTTTACTCCGGAGCAACACGTATAGCTACTCCAAAGGAATGATTTACTGCATGTACATATAGATGATACATGTGCGTACGCACATAACAAATATACTTACTTACAACAAATAATCTTACTCACTTACTCCGGAGAAGTTTTTTTTACTCCGGAGCAAGGACGTTCCGGAGCAAATGCAGAGATTGTGAAACGGATAAACGCATTCGAGATGAACTGCTACCGAAGACTACTTCGTGTCCACTGGTCAACTCACACTTCAAACAGAGAAGTCTTGCAGCGTATCAATACCCTAGTAGGCACACGTCCAAGTTTCCTGTCACCAGTGAACAAGAATAAACTACAATGGTTTGGCCATGCTACAAGAGCAAAGGGCACTTTGACCCACACTATACTCCAAGGAAGGGCAGAGGGTGCAAGACCAAGGGGTCGTCCACGAAGGACTTGGATAAATGATATGTGACCTCTGACCTGCTCCACCTAGCTCCGCCTGAATGATAATAGTCAGCGTACACCTTCTATACTACTGACAGACAGAGAAAGAGATAGTTGTAATAAAGACGGCCTTTTCCAGCTTGTTGCGGGTCAGATCTAAGGCCTCCAACTTTCTATTCGATTGTTATTTCTCTTGTCAATTCACTTAAAAAACAGATGCATTCTGCGACTCTATTGGCGGATGGAGATGTCAGTGCTCTCAGCAGACACAATGCTACCTGCCCCAGGACATCTGCGATGGCAGGAGTTCATGTTACACGTTCAGAGCCCGTGACAGGACAGAGGCAACGGCATGCCGGGATGACGAATTAAACTGCGGTACACTTTACGATGATGAAATATAGAGAAAAAGAATATCGATAGATATCAAATATACTAATGAAGATTCTAATTGCATAATCAATGACAAAATACTATAATTCTATCAATTTCAAACTTGTAGCATTACGAAGTTAACGTGAACATTATTATAGACATAAATCATATATCGTATATCAGAGTCTCTTCATCTTTTCTACCGCTCAGCCCCTTTGACGGGGATTAATAGCAGTGCACATGCTATGTTAGTAACAGGTGATCGTGACATACAAACATAGGGAAAATAAAGGTAACTAGAGTTCGGGGACCTCATACCTCCATGAAATATTTATTGCTTTTTTTGTGGATGGTATGTATGTTTATAGTCGGTTATATTTGAGAGTAATGGTTATATAATATAAATGTTATGGAAAGTAGTGGTGTATTTATTTAATGACACAGAGGATGTCCATCTGATTAGTAATTATCAAAATGTGACACTTAATTGTGTAATGTGCGTTTAAGAGGTCGACGGCATATGGTAGCGTCGTGTTCCTTAAGCTTGATGTTTGGCATTTAAAATGTCTAAGGTTGTCAGCATTATTGAGGTTCGACTATGTGCCTCAGAGCTGTGTGGTGGGAGGAAGTTGGGAAACTCAGAAAGAAGAAGGGATGTGGACAACTTTAGTCAGATGGTGATTTGATTTTCCACCAATATGTCATAACATCAGAAGTTCACACGGTACAAAAACGAGATGCACACTTTCCTCTGGCAGCCCTACACCAACTGTAAGATGAATACTTGGCGCCAACCCCGTCTGCTAAAAAACAAGTACCATTGGCTACGAAAGAGACAACTAACAACTGTCCCTTATCGTAACAAAATCAGAACATCTGTATCGCCCATAAAACTTCTGACACCCAACCCAGATGAGAGGACCTAATGGCATTTTAATCACCATGTCACTCAAATAAGCAGTAAATTATGTGAGACATTCATACCTGTTAAGCATTATCGTTAAATTTACCTCAACTTCTAACAATTATACTTACGCTTCACATCTCCATGATATCCTAAGTAGACATAAATAAAACTAATTATCATATTAAAAAAACTCGGGGTTCCCCAAACAGCTGTCACCTCACCATCTGCTTGGAGCTAAGCCCATTAAAATACACTTAAAGCACAATGCCTATTCCAATATATCGCAGATATAGGGGTGATTTCTGACATTATTACATCAATTATAACGACAGATACGGCTCCCAAAATCTCATCGATTCGAGCTTTTATCACACCCCACCAAAACAACAAGTATGAAACCAATCCATCCAGCTGTTCTTGAGTAATCATCTACACAGACAGAGACACATAACAGAAAATATAACCTCCATTCCATGACATTTCATGGAGGTAACAAGTGACCGTAGGTAACATACTCTGTGACCTAATTATGGTTTATGTCGGTTGTGATGTTTTCTGTGGTGTATGACTCGGTGTTTATATCGCATACAGAACACATCACATAAGCTTATACCAAAAACGTACTTAAAAGCTAACATACCTATCACTGCCAAATTTAAAACACAGTCCTGTGCGCATTAACAGCAAATCAAGCGTCTCAATCGAACGACACCAAATGAAAACAACAACACAGCCTTACAATGGATACCTGAAAAGTGGGTCAGTGACAGCTGTGAACATAACATAACCCCATATCTGCTTGGAGATGAGTAATTGCCAAACCCCATCGTCTATAGGCCAGCTGTTCCACAACACCAGGGAAATAGGGATGATTTCTCAAATTATTACATCGATAATGAAAACAGCTACCGCGAAAAAAAGATCCCAAGGATCAAACACGTTCTAACCATAAAATGCATATACCTGCATACCTTTATACCATCTTCAGTCAAGGGAGGAGTGGACTCCTGTAGTGGACTGATCTTCACACATCAGGTCATCGGCTAAGCGTGCTCATACATCAGATGGCTCCAGTGTTTGTCTAGTTGGTTTTTGAATTGGTTCACTGTTTTACTGCTCACCACTTTCTATGGCAGAGAGTTTACTTTCCGTTTTTTACTGCTCTTGAGCTAAAAGCCTGGACTTAGCAAGGGGAATCTTCAATTTTAGACTGTGACCTCTTGTTGTTGTACTTTCCGCCCTCTCAAAAAAGGTATCTACCTGAACTCTCTCCTTGCCTGTTGAATGAATGAATGAATGAATGAATGAATGAATGAATGAATGAATGAATGAATGAATGAATGAATGAATGAATGAATGAATGAATGAATGAATGAATGAATGAATGAATGAATGGTTTATTGCGTAAATACATCGCAGCCTAGCGGCTGAATTATGTATCACTTACATGCTTCATTCCGGTTCCATTAAAACTCAATACACATTAAAATCTAACAAATTAATAGAATCATGGATGAAAACAATGGAAATATCCAAATGTATTACATACAGATCAGTCAATACGGATTCAGTCCATAAAGATCACAAAGGCTTATAGAATTCTCAAGGTGTCATTATCTGTTAAGGAGGCGGACTAAATATGGCATTGGGGAATTTTTGTACCGGTCCGTTCTGCACTTTACAGTTTTGAGCTTCTTAGAGTTCCTAGTGTTTCTGCCATGAAGTTCCCCTGCTGTGGGTGGGAGGAGTTCAGGGCTGAGTTTGCCAGCAAACTTCAGGCATAGGTCCTCTCGTCGGTCTTTTAAGAACTTGTAGACTTGGATCATATCTCCCCGCTGTCGTCTGTACTGTAAAGATGGCAGTCGAAGTCGCTTAAGTAGCTCGCTATATGGGAGGTCTCTCAAGTCCCTCACTAGCTTTGTTGCTCTTCTCTGTACTTTCTCAATCTTAATCTGGTCCAGAGTGAAGTGGGGCCCCCAAATGATGTTACCGTACTCCAGATGCGGCCTTACCATTGTCTTAAAAAGGGTAGGGACCGTCTGTGCGTCCAAGTTGTAAAATGTTCTGTAACAGTTGATGATACCCAGCATCTGGTTACCCTTGTTTGATGCCTTGGCCGCATGTGCATGGAAAGACAATTTGTTGTCCACCAGAACCCCCAGGTCCTTTTCTTCAGTTGTTTCCTCTGTGTTCTGTGCTCCTAGGACGTACGTAGTTCTAGGGTTGGAATTTCCTAGGTGTAGGACCTTGCATTTTCCGACATTGAAATGAAGTTGCCAGCTCTCAGACCATGCCCCTGCTGCTTCCAGGTCCTGCTGTAGGGACTCTCGACCACTGCTGTGTTTTACCCCGTTGTACAACTTGCTGTCGTCTGCGAAAATCTTTACCGCACTGGTTACTGACTCCGGCAGGTCGTTTATGTAGATCACGAAGAGGGTTTGGATATGGGAATGCAGTCATCTATTATGTCATTGATTTTGGCACTGAATACCTCCCACGCTTTCTGTATAGCCAAGTCTTCCATTTCCTCTTGCCAGTCAATGTCCTCAAGTAGCTGTCCAGCCTTAGCATACTGGCCTTTGTTATAGTTCCTTCTCACTGATGGTTGAGTCTCAACTGATTCATCTACTTCAATGTGGAAACGCAGGCAGCAGTGATCTCCCTTACCCAAACCTGGCATGTACTGAATGTCACCAACTGTATACTGTTCTCTTGTGATGACCAGGTCCAGTATGGATGGTTCCTGGGTCGCTCTGTAGCGTGTAGGCTCTGATACATGCTGATAGAGGAAATTGTTGTCCAAGCAGTCGAGCAGAAGGTGGTTACTACCCATTGTTGAAACCTTACTCTCAGAGTCAATTTCCTTGATGTTGAAATCCCCCACTATCACCAACTTCTTCTTTGTTCTATTACACACTGAAGTCAGAAGGTCACAGAGCCTGTTGGTGCTCACTTTAGGGTCCCCTGATGGGCTTCTGTAGACACACCCAACAGTGAGTTGCTCATTACCAGCAAGTGTGCAGTCTAAGAATAAGTATTATTGAAAGTTTGTTTCACTAAGGTCCAGTTCTCTGATAGTGATATTTAGTTCCTTCCTCACGAATATCACAATACCCCTCTTCCCACTTGCCCCCAGATCCTGGGATTCCGGGTCAAAGTTAGCATGTGCTTCATAGTCCTCCAACTGTATTGTACTCATGAACAAAGCTGATTTCTGAGCCTTTGGGATCACCTCTGTTATGATGGTGGGATGGTGGGTCATCAGATATAATAAACTTTAGCTCATCTCGTTTGTTTGGGAATTGATCTGCATTTGTGTAAAAGACAGACAAGTGTGAAGGAGACCTATTACTAGCTATAGGGGGGGGGGGACATTAGTACAAACTCTTTGAAATACGCATCCTAAAATATGGAGATGATCTATCTAAACACAGAAATCACAAAAATTAGGCAATTGTAAAACTCTAACCCCCCTGTACATACCCCCTGAAGTTTGGATACCCCTCTCGCCATGTACTTGTGTGACGTTGCTAAGGTCTGCAAGCACTGACTGCATTACTTCAGTTCTTTTTGCACATTTTGTGTAATTAAATGATACAGTACACTCCAAGATACCTTTCTATCATGTTTTGGCTTAATATTCTTGGTTGCCATGGCAACAGGGCAGTAAGTATTGGGGCAAATTTCCATTATTTGGCCAAAAACAGGGAAGTCACCATAGGACAGTAATTCGACAAGTGCTGAGGATAATAAAGAGTACCCAAATCAACTACAGAGTGTCTTTAGCTTCACAAGAATAGTGGTAAAATTTTCAGAAACTCGATGCCAAGGAATTGGGCAACTTCAAAAGGAAACGTTGTTACAAGGTTACAAAAACACAGTATTTTTGCCAAGCTTAAAACCAGTGTTTTTGTTTGTCGTGAAGTATGGACAGAAAAGCAACAATTGACTGTTCTCTCTACTACTAAGCTCTCTTGCACATGTACATACTATATCCAAGACTCAAAATACTTTTCTGCATACCTGCACTGGTGCAGGTAACATGATTGAAAATAGCCTGCACCAGACAAATTTTACCTGTACCACTCTGAATTTTGGAAGTATAGTTCATACTAAAATTTTTCAGGAACCATTGCTATTTTTTTCTACAGAGTATTACTTAATATAGATGGTAGTGGTAACATTCAATGCAGCTAGTAACAATCCACGTACACCTACATCATATGACATTTATGTATAAAACCTAGTATTTGGGACCAGTGCAGGTTAGGTGCAGACATCAGAAATACCTGCACAGCTCCAATTTTACCTGCACATTTTGTATATACCCAGTACATGGACCAGTGCAGGTTAGGTGCAGGTAGACATCAAAAATAACTGCACAGCTCCAATTTTACCTGCACTAACCTGTACGTTTTGTATATACCCATGACATAGACCAGTGCAGGTTAGGTGCATGTAGACACCAGAAATACCTACACAGCTCCAATTTTACCTGCACTAACCTGCAGAAGCAGGTAGCATTTCGAGCCCTGAACCTCTCATTGTAAGCAAGATGCCTGCGGTACTGAATTTCAACAATGTCTTATTTGTACATCTATTTACAACAGAATCAAAAGAACCATAGTCAAATTTACACTCATTGATAGTGTCAGTGGCGTGTAACATTGTTCATGTACAATTTTAGGTTGACCGCAGATGGAGTTTTTGTGGTTATGGGTAGTGGCAGGGCTGTGTTCTTGAGTTGGGCCAGCTTTAAACTTACATATCAACTTCTGCTGCTGATGTGAAAGATCCATCTTGGGTTTTCAGGGTTTGCAAGTATTTGTCTCTCTTCCAATCAACAGCAATGTTTGCAATCTCTTTCTCATTGGGTCCTTGCTTCCTAAGCTCCTCTTCATTCTCTTCCAAGCTATCAGAATCTCTGGTATCCTGCCTCCTTTCCTGACTTCTCTACTGTACTGTCTAAACAATCCAGGGTCTCTTTTCTTTTTCAACTTCAGATTGGTAACTGTGGTTACCACTTAGACAATGGCAATACAGACTTGGCAAATTGGTAGAAATGACTACAGACTATACTATGATATACCTGTAGCCCGTTTCGTCCAATTTTAAGTTTGGATCAGTCCATTTTTGCCATGGGGGTGATTTGGAATAGTCCATATTTGCATGGGAAATACATTTGGAGTTTCAGATATCCACAATGATCTATCCTGAAGTTAAATATTCTGCCAAGGATGCCAAAGTACAATTTCTAAGGCATTAAGCTTGTTTAGTAGTATAGCGTTACACTAGTTTAGTACATTGTCAACTTAAAAACTTCAGGGGGTATGTACAGGGGGGTTAGCAATCAAATATTTACAAATCTTTTACATTTTCATGTTCAGATGGACTGTCTCCATATTTCTAGGGGCGTATTTCATCAAAAACTGCATTTTTGCAAAATAGTGCCCCCCCCCCCCCTACTAGTATTACCCTGTTTTTCTTCATCTCTTGACTCTTCCTTGTCTAGTCACATGGTATTTTTGTTGTTAACTGTTGTCATCACCCTCGCCGTTCTCTCGTGTGTATTGTCCCCCATTGTGTTATCAGTGCTTTGACCATCACCATTAGTCAGTGGGGTTCTCTTTGTGTTGTACCCATCACACCTGTGTAGTTGACGTCTATCAGCATTGTTACCATTGGCATTTCCGGATTCCTCATGTGAAACATCTTTCTTTATATTCCCAGCATAGTGTCCATCTCTATTAGCTGGTAAGGTTCTTAATTTATCCTGAACTACTTGTCTGTGTGGTGGATTTTTGTCGGTGACAATTTCAGGGTCCCTTGAGTTGACAATCTTACCACCCCTGATTACTAGGTTAACTTCGCCTCTATCCCTCCTCACCTTTAGTTCCCTCCTTAGGCTTCTGTTTCTCTCCCTCTCGACTGGTGTGAGGTCAGGTGATATGTACATGTTGCTGAAACGATCACTTTGTCTTAGTGCTTTGGCCGCTTTTAAGAGGTCATGCCTGCTGTCCAGGTCATGGAGTGTTGCCAATAATAGCCTGTCCCTATTATCAGCCTTCTTCCCAAGTCTTGTGGTCTTATTTACTGTGATGCCGATCCCCAATTCACTTGCCACCTCAGTAATAAACTTGATATCATGATCAGTCCCTTCTTTAGTACTTTTGTTAATCAGTTCAGGTACATGAGTAGCCGGTAGGGGCACCCCAGTATCACGTGTTCTTAGTACATTCCATTCCATCCTGTCTTATGCATTGCAATTAGTATAGCACATAAGAGTTTCTTTTGCACAACCAGTTTTTCTAACCTGCTGACGTTTCGATGTCGTCTGTCAGACATCTTCCTCGGAGCTGCTAACTGGAGTTCTGCTTCTCGCAGCTATATGTAGCAGATGTAGGTGGCGCTTTTGCGGTAGAAGCAGAACTCCATTTAGAACTCCATTATGATCTACTAACCTGATGAAATTATTTTCGGAATTATTATAACATTTTTTCCACATTACAGAAGAGTATTGCAAGTCTACCGGCGGCTTTTATTGTGATAGACTCGGGAAATGCATTGGACATGATCTTGTATGTGATGGTATTCCTGACTGTGGATATAATTCCGCTGTAACCTTCATACGCCCTAGGGATGAAATCGGTTGTGGTAAAGAAATTAATTGTTTTGTCTTCTCAAAATTACATTATGTTCACATTTATTTCACTTGTATAATGTAACAGTAAACCTGTGCTCTTTAGCAATGTACAGGCTTCCAATGTGGCCTGCTTTAACTAGTCGAATATGCGTTATGCTAATTAAATCAATTTATCCTAGAGGTACAAGGGGTGATCAATAAGTTCTCGGCGTACCCCAGAAATAAGACACACAACACAGGGGCATAATTATCTGGTATGGTGTCTTTTATCAGTATCCAACAAATTTCAAATTATTGCCGTCAGTACTTTCCAGTTGACATTCGTTTGTAGGTAAAAAAAATAGTAGGTAAGTGGCCAAAAAAACAATGGTGAACTGTGATCAAAGCTGTGAGGGTCGTGATCCTCATGCAGTGAAATCTATGAAGACATTGTCAAAATGTTTGATGAGGATGTCCTATCATATTACAACTAAAAAGAAGTGGTTATCTGACTTTCTGCAGAGCAAATTGACCAGCATACGTCATTTCGCAGCTCAACTGCACGTTTTTTTTATCCCCCATTTGACATTACCGGTTATCTTCTGCAAAGTACTGATCACTATGGCTTAAAGTTTGATAGAAATTTACAAAAAGTCTTATAATTTATGATCAGGACCCAAAATTTGAGTTGTGCGTCTCATTTCTTATCGATCAACCTTCGTATAATCATTAAACTAATGGCTTACAATGGAGTGTTAAAACCTTCATGTTACGGCTATGTAACTTACAGTTATCATGTTTCTGTAATTTCCATATATGATTTTAAAATCTGTTTATGACAGGTAGCTGTGTGGGACAGTGGAAATTCTTGAATTCAGTTCTCCACCCATGGATCCGTGCGATTGGCCTCAAAGAAGAAGATTTTGAAGATTATGCCTGCAGCACAGGGGAGTGCACTTCAAGCTTCTCCTTCTGTAATGATTTTGATAATTGCGGTAACAGCTGGGAGGAGGAGCAAGGCTGTGGTAACTTTCCTTATTATCTGTTTGGAAAGCAATCCATAAGGTATCATCATATTGGATTATTATAATGAGTCAATTCATGCAAACTATCGTCTTCACTGGCTACAAAGAATTCAATCTTGTCTTGATGCGCTAATGCTACGTGTACATCATCTTCTGAAAATTTGGTGGTCACGTCATTCTTGAATTAGAAGAGGGGCTCCAAAAGACCCCGTCCAGGTATGCCAAAAAAAGAACGGTCTGGTTAGGGTTAACCCTTATTCAAGACTGTGTGAAAGTAACACCTTTAATCTAAAGCTACATGGAAATGAGTTAAACATGATTCTAGCTGCCTATCATTTTCAGAGGCAGTACTGTGCCCTACTGGCAGGTGTGAGGAAACCCACAAGTGCACCCTATTCGGTTCCGAATGTATTGGAATACCTATCTGCTTGGATGGTACAGGGGAAAAGAGCTGCTGTAGGTTATGGCTACGACATATACTTCATAGTAACTCAATCCATTTCCATTTCATAGTTGGCACTAGGCCCCTAGATAGAGACATACATTCAAGCAATAATATGCACCAGGGACATTTTGTATTCTCTTAGAATTACACACATTCAACTGGAATCTTAGATATCGTAAGAAAATAACAGAAAGGAGACATGTACAGTCTTCTAAGTGTTACAGGTCCCCATATTCTGGCCATTTCCACATTTACGAATTTCTTTGCCTGACCTTTGTACACATTACGAGCACAGAAATGCACATATACATGTATGCACACATTCAAGCTAATGTTGATATAGGCATTTAAAGTTGACCTCATTGAATCCTGCATTTTTTCATAACGCAGCGCAAACTATATGTGGGGATACGATACAAGACTCCTTATCATCTAAAGTAATCAGTGTGGCTCAAAACTGTGATGGCGAAGAAGACTGCAGGACAGGCACAGACGAACGTCCGAGGAGATGTGGTAAATAAAAGTGTTACACACAAACTAATGCTTATTGATTCTTAACCGAATGTACTGTAACGACATAGAGTTAAAAGAAATAAAACTAAAACGTATTTTTGTTTGTTTACAGCTATGTACACAGACCGATTTCCGTGTATCCGGTCCAACCGGTTTTTTTCAAGAGACGACCTCTGTGACGGCAAACCGGATTGTGTGGATGCTTCAGACGAAGATGCCTGTATTGGTAAACCGATTTTTTGTATACCAAAATAACTGCTCCATAAAAGCAAACGGTAGCTAGAGTAGATTTGCCATTGGCTACAGTTTACAAGTACACGAAATTGTAAATCTGAGCTTTACTCATAATTTTATTACAAAACATAATCCATAAAAGTTTCTATAACGGAAATCATTTTTTCCGTAGGTCGGGGAGCCTGTTTGTTACCAATATCCTTACTTCAAGAGAGGTTTTCAATCGAAGAAGGTACTGGTACCAACCAGGTAATCCACAGTAGCCAGGAGCTCACCCTGACGGATTGGGTAGTTGAGGGACCTGATGACTGGTTACAGATTACCTTGGAAGAGCCCGTGCAGCTTACCGGAGTGGTTGTCACCGGTTTAAGGCGATCGCAGACAATCACATTCTCGTTGAAGTACGGGGTTTGGCCTGATTGTTTGGCAGCGTATAAGGAATTGGACGGACGGACGGTATATAAACATTAACTTCACTCTGGAAGTTTTAGACTTTGCCTTTTCACAACCTACTCAAAATTACACAAACTAGGAGTCTTTTGCTCTTATCTATTATTCTCTATCAGATTAAGAAAAATACTATGGATATGCACAGATATCTAAAATCCAGATGCAAAAATAGGTACAGTTTTAATCATAAATATAATCGCGCATATGTTTTGATGCCTTAGTTTAACTTCACCAGTAGTGCTGACAAAGACGAGCATTACCTGGCCATAGCAGTGCCGGCCAGGGTGGTGAGGCTTACACCGGAATCATGGCTGGGCAGGACTACATGGGGGGTAGGACTACTGGGATGTCCCATGAAAGGTAAAATATGATTGGAAATGTACAATTTATCTACAGTAAAACTTGATGTTGTATGGCAGTTGTATAATCTGCTAACCTGTACACGTCAAGTACATGAAATATAAGGATCAAATTTGTTTGCTGTGTAGGTAGACATATTACGCTTTCATTAATGTATGTCATGTAATTTACAACTATTGACAATATTAGAAATGGACAAGATATTTAGATGTATTTGAAGTTTAAACATTTTCAGAGCAACGTGTTACTGCCTTGACGTGTCGTGTCTCCGTCCTTCGGCGTGTTTTAGCGTTCTCTCGGCTCTCAAACCCTCCGCAACAACCTGTACTTCAGGGAAACATCAACAACAACCTATATTCCCTATATTTATATCTTCCTTTTAAATCTTCTTAACCAAACATTTATATTAATTATTTGTAGAGAATCATGTAAACTACTCATCCTGTGGGAAAGGCTGGACGATGTCTGAAGAACGATGCTACCAGAAGTTTCCCTCCCCACTTGTCTGGTGGGCTGCGGAGAACTACTGCCAAGCCCTGGGGGGTCATCTGGCAGCCGTAAACACGCCACAGGAAAACGGGTTTCTCCGAGACAACATTGGAAAAGGTTGGATAGGGATGAAGATAGGTGCTGTCTTGATCAAGAAAGAGAGAGAGGTATCTTCAATCAAGCTATTTTGCTCTCATCCCTTATGAAAAACAGAGCCTCATATCAAACTCAAATCATAGTAGTCTCTGGCTACTGCAAATGTTTTACAGTGCACCATTCGCAAGACCGTTTCATTGCATACGATATGATTATTACTTCATTTTCCCATAACGCAATTAGTCATGGGCCCGATAAATGTGAAGGTTAAGCTGGTAGCTCGGTGGACTGCGGCACGTTGGCGACCTCGCTGCGTCTAGTTTGAACTTGTGTTACCCATGTTATGGGAATATGTGATATTGACTAAAGGCAAAACACACGAAGCGTAATAAGATTTGTTCATCGATATAATTCGTTGAGCACTCTGTCAAATCGCCCGGCCGCAGTTTTAATGAGATACCCGATTTAGGTCAATGTTTCAGGCAAAGGGAAACATAATCTCACTCACTCACTTACGGCCCAAGACCGCAGTGGTCGTAGGGGCTCCACGACATCCATCAGCGGTGATTTTTGCCCATCTCGTTCTGTCCTCTGCCTCTCTGATGATCTGTTCGGTACTCAGGCCAGTCCAGACCTTTATGTTGTCAAGCCTTATCTTAGATATTGCTCTGTTTATCTCCAGAAAATTGTCAACTTCACTTGGAGCGACGGAAGTCCTGCGGGTGACGCTTTCAGGGAACAGGACATTTCCTTCGACGGTTTCCCGGAATACATTTTGCGGTTTAATGACCCCTTCTGTGCCTTCCTAGAAGACCACGGTACGTCTTGAATTCTTCGTGCCGCAGAATAGCTTAATAACATGTGAACAACTACAATATCAAAATTGTGGATTTGATGATCACACTCTGCATGAATATCCTCATAGGCAAGTTGTATTATGAAACTTATGTTCTTGCCCTTTCCAGGTCCATGGAGTCTTCAGCCTTGCAGCCTGATTGAGAAGGAATTCATCTGTGAGAAAGGTGCGATAAACGTTGACAAATGTCCCTGTGTACCCACTTGTAGACAGTTACAGTGTTTAGTTGACACAGCAGTATACGCAGGCTAACAAGGCAACCTAAGCAATATTAGAGCGTTAAAAGTGGAAATAATCTGGATAAGGCAATCTGTATGAAATTGATATCTACTGTATTTATAAAAGTGATATATAGAGTCGATTCCGAGTCACCGGGAGGGTTTTGAAATAATATTTGCAGTAAGTTTGAACTATTCTAAGTAAAAGAATATTTCAGCCACTGAAGTTCTAAATTATTCAAACAATTGAAAATGAAAATTCAAACATGTTTGAACCTATCTAGATATGTTGGAAATATTGTGAAAGTAATGGTACAAATATCTCTTTATTTAGAACAATTTAAAAACATGTATGAGTTTTAGTCATTGTTGGAACATGTTCCAACAATTTGCGTCATTTTTTTCCTCCATAACAACTTTTATTACCCCCATAAACCAAGCTGCTAAGCTGAGTCTTTTGTTTGGCTCTTGTATCTTTAGAATTTCTTTAGGGGATACTGGTGGCTCTTTTGTGAGAAAGTGTCAGACAGACACAATTTCCTATACTTGGCAGGGATGTGTGAATTGCCCTCTTCCCAGCCCACTGACCGAGTTTCATCGTTTTGTTTCAATGTTGGAACATGTGATCACAAATGATGAATCTATGTTGAAACAGAAATAATGTATTTGATGTTAGAAATGTTTCTAACATGTATGAACACTATAGAAAATATATTTAGAACATCACACAGATGTTATACATAGTTCTAAACAGTTACTTATCACAGTTAGAATATTATAAAGATTTCCAAACTGTTGGGACAAAACGCAAGAAATACCCTCTTGGTAATGTGGAATCAACTCTACTAATATACTATATTCCCACATTTACATCATCATTTCATACTTTGAGCGGTTAAAAACGGCGCAGAAACAAGCTGAGTTAGGATTTCCTAAATATAGTAACCCATACAAATTAGACTCCACGGCGTCCTCGCCCCACTGCGACATGGAATATTTGCGAGCTCCTTGAATATTGGTATGGTATGGAATGAAATAGAGTTGCTTCATCTTTGAGTAGAAAAGTGCCCCCAAAATTGGCTTTGATAACTGAAGTTCTGAAAAACTAATTTGGACTAATATTGCTTAGTTTGCCTTTAATCGCTCGCGTAAGACACAGAGTGTACATTGTTTACAAGATTGCATTTATTGGAAATATGTGCATTTATCGGACACTGGTGAGTTTTCGATGATATGTGTACTCTCGTTTCTCACGATTTGCAGATCCGGCATCGTTCTTCGCCGATGGCTGTGAAACTACCGCAACCCATACTGAGTTAGGACATGTAGGGGAGGCTGCCGGAGACGAACTAAGTGTACATATTCCGGACATGACAGGTATCCGTCACTTTCTTTGTAGCAATGTGTTGTAGTCTGCGATACAGTGGTATCCATAGCAACATTGTAGACACACGACGTATGAATGGTTCAGTAGGGCAGCAATACCTATCATTTTATTTACATTGATAATTACCCCCTTCTCAATAGTCTTTGCTCCCTTTTACCCAGTGAACAAAGGCAAATTGAATGTTTTCATTATGTCTGTGTGTTGTTGTTTCCGCAATCTCCGCAAACTGTGGCTGATATTTCATATGGAATTAGCCTTTAGGGAAACGAAAATCAAGGTCAATTTTCGAACATCTAGCGACATTTCTTGCTTTCTTTTTTTTTTAGCGTGCGACGATTGCATGGCCAGGGAAACGTCCTGTGGGTATGTCTTTTGTGGCAGCCCTGACCAATATCGCTGTGGGCTGATCTACACCCCCGGATACCCACACGCCTTCCCTTCTTCAGCCATCTGCCTGTGGACCATCGAAGGTCCTCCTGGAAGCTACGTCACGCTTATGCTGCTGGACGTAGATTTGCCCTGCGGCAGCCGCGTGCTGCAGGTCAGGGACAGGTTCCTGACGGTAGGGTGGAACACGATCCACGGGCTGTGTCGCGGCGAGGGCGAACAGAAGCGCTATGTGTCGAGCTCCAATGAGATGCGTTTGGTCATGCTGGCGACGAGTCACATTGCTGATTTTGGCGCCAGTCGCGGGTTTATAGCGACGTACAACGTCAGTAAGTTCAGCGCCAGCCGACAGGTGGAGGGCATTCCGGATGATGCAGGTAAAAATAACACCCAATTGAAAGAAAATGAATGGTTTGCCTTGCCTGGCACACAACAATGTAAATAACTTTGTAATTTTTATTGCTAGTATTTTCATTAACCCCATGTAACAAATTGCACATAATTCAGGGAGGCGCAAGCAATTCCCTGTGCGTGTACGTGTGCGTACTTTGTGGTCTGAATGAAACTAACAAAATGAATGAATGAATGAATTATAAATACCTGATTTCTATGGCAATTTGATAAGTAATAATTTCTTGCTTGAACTATGACATCATATTCCCATTCCATGTCAAATTACCAAGGCTTTATCTGCCCATGCGGTTGGCGCTTGTTCCGCCGAAACTGCTACCTGACATTCCGCCATCACGTACGGGTGAACTGGGAGGAGGCAGACGTCAAGTGCCGAGAGTTTGGCGCCAACTTAACCAGCATCGCTGACCGGGCAGAGATGGAGTTTCTCCACCTGCTGTTGGTCACCAACGTTGTCGTCAAACGCATCGTTGATCCAACGCTTTACATTGGTTTGACATGTTATATCATTTTCATGTGCATATATACATACATATATATATATGTGTGTGTGTGTGTGTGTGTGTGTGTGTGTGTGTGTGTATTCGACTTTATTCAGATTGTGCGTGTGTGTGTGTGTACATGTATGTTACCATTTGACATCACATTTAATACAGTTTAGCTCAAGATATAGTTTATCTCAAGATAAGTTAAGATAAGAAACGGAAAGCTGAAGTCTGAAAAAACGAAATTGCTGTGCGTTTTGATAAACCCACGAATAGAATATTATCTTCATCCATGACAATAAATACTCGTTGCCCCAAGGTCTGTACGACATCCACCTGAACCGAACCTTTGTCTGGACCGATGGCATCCCGGTGACTTACATGGACTGGTAAGCGCCCTCTCTTCTGCTACAAACATGAAAAGCAATTGAACATGCTTAGTTCTGTTATATATCTTATATTATATATCAATATATATTCTGATTTTAATCAAAGTAGTCTCGTGTAGAATAACAGGCCACGACATTTGACATCCCATTTCCGAAAATACATGTGGGAGAAGACACATGTCTATGATCGCCTATGCCTTTAAGCGCAAGAGTCTATGTTTATCAATGTAGATACAGCCCTTCGAACGTTCTAGAGAGAGAGAATTTACCTGTCATGCATGGCAAATGGCAGCTGTGGTAAGAACCTTTCAGAAGGCACCCGCCTTCTTTCCTAATAAGCTCTGTAGAGTAGTCAAAGGCCACAAGCAGGTTACGTGACACGAGAGTGTTGTGGATGGGGTTAGGCAATGGCGGTCTTGGTCGCGGTTAAAGGACGGGGAGCGGAAAATGATGTTTGATGAGTTTTATTAAAATGCGCAGGCTGGATATCCTGAATTGTTCTGAACATTACAATTGGTAAATCAATACTAAGGTACTGATTTTCATAAAAGTTACCATTATTACTAAGATACCAATATTTTCAGGTTAACATTATCTATCTACCTTTCTTCAAACCTCTCTGCCGAGGATCGTGAAACAAAACACACCATTTGCTAGTTAACACAGCTTTGTTTTCCCATCACACCTTCCTCAGGTCACCCATGGATGTCAGAACATGGTTCCCACAGCCGGACGGAGCCAAGATGAGCTACTGCGTTGCCATAGTGATGAAGAACGTCTGGGGAACGGACCAGTGGTACGACGTGTCCTGCGATGAACGAGCCACACGGTCCTTCATCTGCAAGCGTGCGGCCGGAAGAGTGACCCGTCCGGGAGACAATGGCTAAACAGCGCAGTCAGAGAGGGCAGCTTAGCCGCAATACATGCTGTTGTGTGACCCTACTAGCCCCACAGATATAGCAGCGCTAATGTTGTTTGGGCTAAATTGTTTGCCAGATACTTTTGAAGTGAAGAAACATACACACACACACACACACACACAGACACACACACACACACACACACACACACACACACACACACACACACATTACAACACGCACACACACACGCATATACCCACGCAGTGTTAAATGCACATTTTAAATTGATATCTAGTTTGCATGTGCATCTAAATGATGCAGGAAAAAAGATTAGATTGAAATCGAGATTTTTTCAAATAAGTTGTTATAGTTATAACTTGAGAACGACAAGTAGTCTAGAACTTGTCAAAACTAAGATTTATAAGGTTATACATTTAACATTAAACATTTGTATTGATAAGCGCATATCAAGCAGTTACCTAATAATCTGTAAAAAGAGATAAAGGACGTCGGTTCAACTATTTTTAATTTCGTTCGTCTATTTCCTTTTCCTTGAAGATATTAGAAGAACAGCATAATTGCTCAAGGCGCTATGGATGGACTGTTAGAACAGTTGGTATGTCGTTATAATTAGGTCTATCAGGGAAATCATTACATTTCGGACACCCTGATTGCTTTTTTTAGATTTCTGCAGCAGAATTTCTGCATGGTTTCTTCGTTTTCTTTATACATTATTTGGGAGAGGGGGTGGGGGGGAGGGGTATCTAACTTTGAAGTGACGTCATTGGGGAATAGCGGAGATTAGTCACATATTATGCAGTTTAGGTAATTTCAAAATAAAGCTTGACGCAGGCATGGGGTCGTCGAACTCTTGTTTACGATCTATGGCGACAACTTCAGTTCCATCAAATAAAGCCTCGGAAAGCAATTGTAGCATGTGTATGCCTCATGTATGCCTCTGTATTTTTTATTTATATGCAAGCAAGAGCTAGCAGCGTGTAGTCCAGTGTCCCTGCCTCCGGAACTAGAAGCCGTGAGCTCGATCTCATCTGTGTCGGTTTGTTTGTTTGTTAATATTTAGCCATTTCCCTTAGCGGCCCTTCCCACCGTTCCTTTAACATATGCGCTAACAGCGGGAACCTATCCGAACCCCAAATCATAACGGGGGTCCCCTCTACATGTACCACTATGGTGGGGGCGCCAAAGGCCCCATACGCCAGGGCCTGATTTGTCGTATCCTTCAGTGCAGCCTTCACGTCGTCATCATGGGTTCTCCTGAGGAGCTGTGGGGTCGTGCCTGAGGGGATGCCTGCAGCGGCGGCTGCGGTTTCCAGGCTAGCCGGGTCCGAAATGTCCTGGTCACGTGACATCACCCTCATCCAGAGTTCTCTGTTCAAATAGCAAATAGTGTATGTCTCACATAGACGTGAAAACTCTACAAAAGAAAAAAAAATTGAACGTACAATTTTGTTACAATCTAAGCGGGAATTTGTCTGTTGTTTTTTCCCGGAAATTTGAGCTTCTAAATTCCTTGCTCTAAACATTATAACGTTAAAGATCCTAAAATAGGTTCTAAATGGTGGTCTAAATCGGGCTCTGTTTAAAGTTTAACACAATTGAACTAAAGCTATAGCCCGTGTCTCTCACTAAATCATTAATGAGACTTTTTAAATCTGCATTAAAACTATCTCTTTGTAAACTATTGAGATAGCAACCGGCTGCAACCCCCTATAAAATTGTTTACTAGTATCAAAGAAAAAAGGAGTCTTTAAAACTTTTCCTTGAAATTCTCTTAAGAACTAAATAAATGTGATTAATAAGTCTAAAAGGACTGATTGCAACCAAATGCGCTTTGCGAATCATTGCGCACGTCTCAAGACTGCCAAGATGTTGCCTTTAAGACTCCTTCTCACCTGGACAGGTTCTCCAGGTGTTGCGGACAGTCCAAGTTCACGGCCGTCAGGAGACGGTTGGAGTTCACGTTCTCTCTCCTCATCAGTCTCTCCATGGGGGGCATCTTCACTGGGATCTAAGGGAAAGGTACATACAGTTTGAACTCACGTGACTGTGACGTCATTAAGCGTCCGCCATGTTGGCGAGTTAATCTAAAGGCGCATGGCAGACGTTATCATGTGAGAACGTTTTGCCGCTGCCTTAATAGATTTCTTCCTCCTTTGTGTATTTCATCTTAAGGACAAATAGACCTGCAGAAGGGACCAGTATATACAAAACAAGACATGCTACATTAAGAGTGGACACCGTTCCCAACGTCAGGATCGCGAGTTTTGGCCGTCTCAGTTCCGTTCTGAAATGCTGATTTTATTCAAGCTCCGAACGACCAGTCGCTATCTTGGATATAACGTTGTTTTTTTATAAGCTTAAGCGGTCCATCTTACCTTGTAAAAGTCAGCCAGTCTCCTGAGATCGTGTTGAGCATAGTCGTACTTAGCCGCGAGCAGACCCGGCGGTTTGTTACCTGTGGTGAGATGGAAATACACGAAGTTTCCTACGTTTTTTAAGATCTCAGTCATAACTAGACAAATTTTCTTGTAAGATGTTAAAGTATCTTTAAATCTTACTCTCTATGCTATGAAATTTTATTTCAGTTCAGTTGAACTTACCAGTCTCTTTAAAGACGCCCCCTATGAACAAGGGTCGGAGCTGCAGGTCTATATTCCATCTCGTCCGGTACCTGCAAAGCACCTGTCATGTAAACAGTTAGTTTAGGGAGACCTTGATTGAAAGGAAAGTGCAATATGGAACTGTACGTATACGTATTATGATATCTTTAGCCAAAAGTTGAACCTTTCACCTCTTATGACATACTTTATTACGAAGAAAGCCGCAACATGCTTTTAAGTCAAATCGGTAATAAACGTTAATGACTGTGAGTTGTTGACAGTTTTCTCATGTCTAGACCACTGATTTGGGCACTGAAAATAACTGGAAATGTACATTGAGATTAAAACACCCGGTCAACGATACTAAAAAGTTCCTTGCCTCAAAAGCGACCCAGGAGTACGGCGAAATCACGTCGTAAAACAGCTCCACAACTTTTCGTGACCGGAGTGCCGCCATCTTGGATGACCTACTGAACTTACGAACGTAAAGGGATCATTTAAGTTGTCCCGAGCATGTAAATGAGTACTAAGTTGTCCCGAGAATATGAAAGAGATGCATGCAAATAACTATGAATGCATCAAGAAGACCAATAGAATCACGGAGAAACCTGGACAAACCAGGAGAATCTAAGAGAATACAGGAGAAACCAGGAGAATCCGGCAGAATACAGGAGAAACTAGGAGAAACGAGGAGAAACCAGGAGAAACCCGGAGAATCTAGGAGAATACAGGAGAAACCAGGAGAAACCCGGAGAAACCAGGAGAAACCAGGAGAATCTAGGAGAATCCAGGAGAATACAGGAGAAACTAGGAGAAACCCGGAGAAACTAGGAGAAACCAGGAGAATATAGGAGAAACTAGGAGAAACCAGGAGAAAACCGGAGAATCTAGGAGAATACAGGAGAAACTGGGAGAAACCAGGAGAAAGCAGGAGAATCTAGGAGAATCCAGGAGAATACAGGAGAAACTAGGAGAAACCTGGAGAATCCAGGAGAATACAGGAGAAACTAGGAGAAACTAGGAGAAACTAGGAGAAACTAGGAGAAACCCGGAGAAACTAGGAGAAACCAGGAGAATCTAAGAGAATCCAGGAGAATCCAGGAAAAACTAGGAGAAACCAGGAGAAACGAGGAGAATCCAGGAGAAACCCGGAGAATCTAGGAGAATCCAGGAGAATACAGGAGAAACGAGGAGAAACCCGGAGAAACTAGGAGAAACCTGGAGAATACAGGAGTAACTAGGAGAAACCAGGAGAAACCCGGAGAATCTAGGAGAATACAGGAGAAACTGGGAGAAACTAGGAGAAACAAGGAGAATCTAGGAGAATCCAGGAGAATCCAGGAGAAACCAGGAGAAACCCGGAGAAACTAGGAGAAACCTAGAGAATCCAGGAGAATACAGGAGAAACTAGGAGAAACCCGGAGAAACCCGGAGAATCCAGGAGAATACAGGAGAAACGAGGAGAAACTAGGAGAAACCAGGAGAAACCCGGAGAATCTAGGAGAATCCAGGAGAATACAGGAGAAACGAGGAGAAACCCGGAGAAACTAGGAGAAACCTGGAGAATACAGGAGAAACTAGGAGAAACCAGGAGAATCTAGGAGAATACAGGAGAAACTGGGAGAAACTAGGAAAAACCAGGAGAATCCAGGAGAATCCAGGTGAAACCAGGAGAAACCCGGAGAAACTAGGAGAAACCTGGAGAATCCAGGAGAATACAGGAGAAACTAGGAGAAACCGGAGAATCTGGGAGAATACAGGAGAATACAGGAGAAACCCGGAGAAACTAGGAGAAACCTGGAGAATCCAGGAGAATACAGGAGAAACTAGGAGAAACCCGGAGAATCCAGGAGAATACAGGAGAAACGAGGAGAAACTAGGAGAAACCAGGAGAAACCCGGAGAATCTAGGAGAATCCAGGAGAATACAGGAGAAACGAGGAGAAACCCGGAGAAACTAGGAGAAACCTGGAGAATACAGGAGAAACTAGGAGAAACCAGGAGAATCTAGGAGAATACAGGAGAAACTGGGAGAAACTAGGAAAACCAGGAGAATCCAGGAGAATCCAGGTGAAACCAGGAGAAACCCGGAGAAACTAGGAGAAACCTGGAGAATCCAGGAGAATACAGGAGAAACTAGGAGAAACCCGGAGAATCTGGGAGAATACAGGAGAATACAGGAGAAACCCGGAGAAACTAGGAGAAACCTGGAGAATCCAGGAGAATACAGGAGAAACTAGGAGAAACCCGGAGAAACTAGGAGAAACCTAGAGAATCCAGGAGAAACTAGGAGAAACTAGGAGAAACCCGGAGAAACCCGGAGAATCTAGGAGAATACAGGAGAATACAGGAGAAACGAGGAGAAACTAGGAGAAACCAGGAGAAACCCGGAGAATCTAGGAGAATCCAGGAGAATACAGGAGAAACGAGGAGAAACCCGGAGAAACTAGGAGAAACCTGGAGAATACAGGAGAAACTAGGAGAAACCAGGAGAATCTAGGAGAATACTGGAGAAACTGGGAGAAACTAGGAGAAAACAGGAGAATCCAGGAGAATCCAGGTGAAACCAGGAGAAACCCGGAGAAACTAGGAGAAACCTGGAGAATCCAGGAGAATACAAGAGAAACTAGGAGAAACCCGGAGAATCTAGGAGAATACAGGAGAATACAGGAAAAACTAGGAGAAACCAGGAGAAACGAGAAGAATCCAGGAGAAACCAGGAGAATCTAGGAGAATACAGGAGAATACAGGAGAAACCCGGAGAAACTAGGAGAAACCTGGAGAATCCAGGAGAATACAGGAGAAACTAGGAGAAACCCGGAGAATCTAGGAGAATACAGGAGAATACAGGAAAAACTAGGAGAAACCAGGAGAAACTAGGAGAAACCAGGAGAAACCAGGAGAATCTAGGAGAAACCAGGAGAATCTAGGAGAATCCAGGAGAATACAGGAGAAACTAGGAGAAACCCGGAGAAACTAGGAGAAACCAGGAGAGTATAGGAGAAACTAGGAGAAACCAGGAGAAAACCGGAGAATCTAGGAGAATACAGGAGAAACTGGGAGAAACCAGGAGAAAGCAGGAGAATCTAGGAGAATCCAGGAGAATACAGGAGAACTAGGAGAAACCTGGAGAATCCAGGAGAATACAGGAGAAACTAGGAGAAACTAGGAGAAACTAGGAGAAACTAGGAGAAACCCGGAGAAACTAGGAGAAACCCGGAGAATCTAAGAGAATCCAGGAGAATCCAGGAAAAACTAGGAGAAACCAGGAGAAACGAAGAGAATCCAGGAGAAACCCGGAGAATCTAGGAGAATCCAGGAGAATACAGGAGAAACGAGGAGAAACCCGGAGAAACTAGGAGAAACCTGGAGAATACAGGAGTAACTAGGAGAAACCAGGAGAAACCCGGAGAATCTAGGAGAATACAGGAGAAACTGGGAGAAACTAGGAGAAACAAGGAGAATCTAGGAGAATCCAGGAGAATCCAGGAGAAACCAGGAGAAACCCGGAGAAACTAGGAGAAACCTAGAGAATCCAGGAGAATACAGGAGAAACTAGGAGAAACCCGGAGAAACCCGGAGAATCCAGGAGAATACAGGAGAAACGAGGAGAGAAACTAGGAGAAACCAGGAGAAACCCGGAGAATCTAGGAGAATCCAGGAGAATACAGGAGAAACGAGGAGAAACCCGGAGAAACTAGGAGAAACCTGGAGAATACAGGAGAAACTAGGAGAAACCAGGAGAATCTAGGAGAATACAGGAGAAACTGGGAGAAACGAGGAGAAACCAGGAGAATCCAGGAGAATCCAGGTGAAACCAGGAGAAACCCGGAGAAACTAGGAGAAACCTGGAGAATCCAGGAGAATACAGGAGAAACTAGGAGAAACCCGGAGAATCTAGGAGAATATAGGAGAATACAGGAAAAAACTAGGAGAAACCAGGAGAAACGAGAAGAATCCAGGAGAAACCCGGAGAATCTGGGAGAATACAGGAGAATACAGGAGAAACCAGGAGAAACCCGGAGAAACTAGGAGAAACCTGGAGAATCCAGGAGAATACAGGAGAAACTAGGAGAAACCGGAGAATCTAGGAGAATACAGGAGAATCCAGGAGAAACTAGGAGAAACCCGGAGAAACTAGGAGAAACCTAGAGAATCCAGGAGAATACAGGAGAAACTAGGAGAAACCCGGAGAAACCGGAGAATCTAGGAGAATACAGGAGAATACAGGAGAAACGAGGAGAAACTAGGAGAAACCAGGAGAAACCCGGAGAATCTAGGAGAATCCAGGAGAATACAGGAGAAACGAGGAGAAACCCGGAGAAACTAGGAGAAACCTGGAGAATACAGGAGAAACTAGGAGAAACCAGGAGAATCTAGGAGAATACTGGAGAAACTGGGAGAAACTAGGAGAAACCAGGAGAATCCAGGAGAATCCAGGTGAAACCAGGAGAAACCGGAGAAACTAGGAGAAACCTGGAGAATCCAGGAGAATACAAGAGAAACTAGGAGAAACCCGGAGAATCTAGGAGAATACAGGAGAATACAGGAAAACTAGGAGAAACCAGGAGAAACGAGAAGAATCCAGGAGAAACCAGGAGAATCTAGGAGAATACAGGAGAATACAGGAGAAACCCGGAGAAACTAGGAGAAACCTGGAGAATCCAGGAGAATACAGGAGAAACTAGGAGAAACCCGGAGAATCTAGGAGAATACAGGAGAATACAGGAAAAACTAGGAGAAACCAGGAGAAACTAGGAGAAACCAGGAGAAACCAGGAGAATCTAGGAGAAACCAGGAGAATCTAGGAGAATCCAGGAGAATACAGGAGAAACTAGGAGAAACCCGGAGAAACTAGGAGAAAACCAGGAGAGTATAGGAGAAACTAGGAGAAACCAGGAGAAAACCGGAGAATCTAGGAGAATACAGGAGAAACTGGGAGAAACCAGGAGAAAGCAGGAGAATCTAGGAGAATCCAGGAGAATACAGGAGAAACTAGGAGAAACCTGGAGAATCCAGGAGAATACAGGAGAAACTAGGAGAAACTAGGAGAAACTAGGAGAAACTAGGAGAAACCCGGAGAAACTAGGAGAAACCCGGAGAATCTAAGAGAATCCAGGAGAATCCAGGAAAAACTAGGAGAAACCAGGAGAAACGAAGAGAATCCAGGAGAAACCCGGAGAATCTAGGAGAATCCAGGAGAATACAGGAGAAACGAGGAGAAACCCGGAGAAACTAGGAGAAACCTGGAGAATACAGGAGTAACTAGGAGAAACCAGGAGAAACCCGGAGAATCTAGGAGAATACAGGAGAAACTGGGAGAAAACTAGGAGAAACAAGGAGAATCTAGGAGAATCCAGGAGAATCCAGGAGAAACCAGGAGAAACCCGGAGAAACTAGGAGAAACCTAGAGAATCCAGGAGAATACAGGAGAAACTAGGAGAAACCCGGAGAAACCGGAGAATCCAGGAGAATACAGGAGAACGAGGAGAAACTAGGAGAAACCAGGAGAAACCCGGAGAATCTAGGAGAATCCAGGAGAATACAGGAGAAACGAGGAGAAACCCGGAGAAACTAGGAGAAACCTGGAGAATACAGGAGAAACTAGGAGAAACCAGGAGAATCTAGGAGAATACAGGAGAAACTGGGAGAAACGAGGAGAAACCAGGAGAATCCAGGAGAATCCAGGTGAAACCAGGAGAAACCCGGAGAAACTAGGAGAAACCTGGAGAATCCAGGAGAATACAGGAGAAACTAGGAGAAACCCGGAGAATCTAGGAGAATATAGGAGAATACAGGAAAAACTAGGAGAAACCAGGAGAAACGAGAAGAATCCAGGAGAAACCCGGAGAATCTGGGAGAATACAGGAGAATACAGGAGAAACCAGGAGAAACCCGGAGAAACTAGGAGAAACCTGGAGAATCCAGGAGAATACAGGAGAAACTAGGAGAAACCGGAGAATCTAGGAGAATACAGGAGAATCCAGGAGAAACTAGGAGAAACCCGGAGAAACTAGGAGAAACCTAGAGAATCCAGGAGAATACAGGAGAAACTAGGAGAAACCCGGAGAAACCGGAGAATCTAGGAGAATACAGGAGAATACAGGAGAAACGAGGAGAAACTAGGAGAAACCAGGAGAAACCCGGAGAATCTAGGAGAATCCAGGAGAATACAGGAGAAACGAGGAGAAACCCGGAGAAACTAGGAGAAACCTGGAGAATACAGGAGAAACTAGGAGAAACCAGGAGAATCTAGGAGAATACAGGAGAAACTGGGAGAAACTAGGAGAAACCAGGAGAATCCAGGAGAATCCAGGTGAAACCAGGAGAAACCCGGAGAAACTAGGAGAAACCTGGAGAATCCAGGAGAATACAAGAGAAACTAGGAGAAACCCGGAGAATCTAGGAGAATACAGGAGAATACAGGAAAAACTAGGAGAAACCAGGAGAAACGAGAAGAATCCAGGAGAAACCAGGAGAATCTAGGAGAATACAGGACAATACAGGAGAAACCCGGAGAAACTAGGAGAAACCTGGAGAATCCAGGAGAATCTAGGAGAAACCAGGAGAATCTAGGAGAATCCAGGAGAATACAGGAGAAACTAGGAGAAACTAGGAGAAACCAGGAGAAACTAGGAGAAACCAGGAGAAACCAGAAGAATCTAGGAGAATCCAGGAGAAAACAGGAGAAACGAGGAGAAACCCGGAGAAACTAGGAGAAACCAGGAGAATATAGGAGAAACTAGGAGAAACCAGGAGAAACCCAGAGAATCTAGGAGAATACAGGAGAAACTGGGAGAAACCAGGAGAAAGCAGGAAAATCTAGGAGAATCCAGGAGAATCCAGGAGAAACCCGGGGAAACTAGGAGAAACGAGGAGAATCCAGGAGAATACAGGAGAAACTAGGAGAAACCCGGAGAAACTAGGAGAAACCCGGAGAATCTAAGAGAATCCAGGAGAATCCAGGAAAAACTAGGAGAAACCAGGAGAAACGAGGAGAATCCAGGAGAAACCCGGAGAATCTAGGAGAATCCAGGAGAATACAGGAGAAACGAGGAGAAACCCGGAGAAACTAGGAGAAACCTGGAGAATACAGGAGAAACCAGGAGAATCAAGGAGAATACATGAGAAACTGTGAGAAACTAGGAGAAACCAGGAGAATCTAGGAGAATCCAGGAGAATCCAGGAGAAACCAGGAGAAACCCGGAGAAACTAGGAGAAACCTGGAGAATCCAGGAGAAACTGGGAGAAACCCGGAGAAACCGGGAGAATCTAGGAGAATACAGGAGAATACAGGAAAACTAGGAGAAACTTCGAGAAACCAGGTGAAACCCGGAGAATCTAGGAGAATACAGGAGAAACGAGGAGAAACCCGGAGAAACTAGGAGAAACCTGGAGAATACAGGAGAAACTAGGAGAAACCAGGAGAAACCCGGAGAATCTAGGAGAATACAGGAGAATACAGGAAAAACTAGGAGAAACTTGGAGAAACCAGGTGAAACCCGGAGAATCTAGGAGAATACAGGAGAAACGAGGAGAATACAGGAGAAACGAGGAGAAACCCGGAGAAACGAGGAGAAACCTGGAGAATACAGGAGAAACTAGGAGAAACCAGGAGAAACCCGGAGAATCTAGGAGAATACAGGAGAAACTGGGAGAAACCAGGAGAGACCAGGAGAATCTAGGAGAATCCAGGAGAATCCAGGAGAAACCAGGAGAAACCCGGAGAAACTAGGAGAAACCTGGAGAATCCAGGAGAATACAGGAGAAACTAGGAGAAACCCGGAGAATCTAGGAGAATACAGGAGAATACAGGAAAAACTAGGAGAAACCAGGAGAAACGAGGAGAATCCAGGAGAATACAGGAGAAACGAGGAGAAACCCGGAGAAACTAGGAGAAACCTGGAGAATACAGGAGAATACAGGAGAAACTAGGAGAAACCCGGAGAAACTAGGAGAAACCCGGAGAATCTAAGAGAATCCAGGAGAATCCAGGAAAAACTAGGAGAAACCAGGAGAAACGAGGAGAATCCAGGAGAAACCCGGAGAATCTAGGAGAATCCAGGAGAATACAGGAGAAACGAGGAGAAACCCGGAGAACTAGGAGAAACCTGGAGAATACAGGAGAAACTAGGAGAAACCAGGAGAATCAAGGAGAATACATGAGAAACTGGGAGAAACTAGGAGAAACCAGGAGAATCTAGGAGAATCCAGGAGAATCCAGGAGAAACCAGGAGAAACCCGGAGAAACTAGGAGAAACCTGGAGAATCCAGGAGAATACAGGAGAAACTGGGAGAAACCCGGAGAAACCGGGAGAATCTAGGAGAATACAGGAGAATACAGGAAAAACTAGGAGAAACTTGGAGAAACCAGGTGAAACCCGGAGAATCTAGGAGAATACAGGAGAAACGAGGAGAATACATGAGAAACGAGGAGAAACCCGGAGAAACTAGGAGAAACCTGGAGAATACAGGAGAAACTAGGAGAAACCAGGAGAAACCCGGAGAATCTAGGAGAATACAGGAGAAACTGGGAGAAACCAGGAGAGACCAGGAGAATCTAGGAGAATCCAGGAGAATCCAGGAGAAACCAGGAGAAACCCGGAGAAACTAGGAGAAACCTGGAGAATCCAGGAGAATACAGGAGAAACTAGGAGAAACCCGGAGAATCTAGGAGAATACAGGAGAATACAGGAAAAACTAGGAGAAACCAGGAGAAAACGAGGAGAATCCAGGAGAATACAGGAGAAACGAGGAGAAACCGGAGAAACTAGGAGAAACCTGGAGAATACAGGAGAATACAGGAGAAACTAGGAGAAACCCGGAGAAACTAGGAGAAACCCGGAGAATCTAAGAGAATCCAGGAGAATCCAGGAAAAACTAGGAGAAACCAGGAGAAACGAGGAGAATCCAGGAGAAACCCGGAGAATCTAGGAGAATCCAGGAGAATACAGGAGAAACGAGGAGAAACCCGGAGAAACTAGGAGAAACCTGGAGAATACAGGAGAAACTAGGAGAAACCAGGAGAATCAAGGGAATACATGAGAAACTGGGAGAAACTAGGAGAAACCAGGAGAATCTAGGAGAATCCAGGAGAATCCAGGAGAAACCAGGAGAAACCCGGAGAAACTAGGAGAAACCTGGAGAATCCAGGAGAATACAGGAGAAACTGGGAGAAACCCGGAGAAACCGGGAGAATCTAGGAGAATACAGGAGAATACAGGAAAAACTAGGAGAAACTTGGAGAAACCAGGTGAAACCCGGAGAATCTAGGAGAATACAGGAGAAACGAGGAGAAACCCGGAGAAACTAGGAGAAACCTGGAGAATACAGGAGAAACTAGGAGAAACCAGGAGAAACCCGGAGAATCTAGGAGAATACAGGAGAAACTGGGAGAAACCAGGAGAAACAAGGAGAATCTAGGAGAATCCAGGAGAATCCAGGAGAAACCAGGAGAACCCGGAGAAACTAGGAGAAACCTGGAGAATCCAGGAGAATACAGGAGAAACTAGGAGAAACCCGGAGAATCTAGGAGAATACAGGAGAATACAGGAAAAACTAGGAGAAACCAGGAGAAACGAGGAGAATCCAGGAGAATACAGGAGAAACGAGGAGAAACCCGGAGAAACTAGGAGAAACCTGGAGAATACAGGAGAATACAGGAGAAACTAGGAGAAACCAGGAGAAACCCGAGAATCTAGGAGAATACAGGAGAAACTAGGAGAAACCAGGAGAAACGAGGAGAAACTAGGAGAAACCAGGAGAATCTAGGAGAATCCAGGAGAAACCAGGAGAAACCCGGAGAAACTAGGAGAAACCTGGAGAATCCAGGAGAATACAGGAGAAACTAGGAGAAACCCGGAGAATCTAGGAGAATACAGGAGAATACAGGAAAAACTAGGAGAAACCAGGAGAAACGAGGAGAATCCAGGAGAATACAGGAGAAACGAGGAGAAACCGGAGAAACTAGGAGAAACATGGAGAATAAGGAGAATACAGGAGAAAACTAGGAGAAACCAGGAGAAACCCGGAGAATCTAGGAGAATACAGGAAAAACTAGGAGAAACCAGGAGAAACGAGGAGAAACTAGGAGAAACAGGAGAAGCCCGGAGAATCTAGGAGAATCCAGGAGAATAAAGGAGAAACGAGGAGAAACCCGGAGAAACTAGGAGAAACCTGGAGAATCCAGGAGAAACTAGGAGAAACCAGGAGAAACTCGGAGAATCTAGGAGAGTCCAGGAGAAACCAGGAGAATACAGAAGAAGGCAATAGAAACAAGGAGAAACTAGGAGAATACTGGAGAAACCAAGAGAATACAGGAGAAACTTTGATAATCTAGGAGAAAACAGGAGAAACCAGGAGAATACAGGAGAAACAAAGAGAAACAAGGACAATCCTGGCGAAACCAGGAGAATCCAGGAGAAACCAGGAGAACACAGAAGAATACTGAAGAAACCAAGTGAATAAAGAAGAAACTTGGAGAATCCATGAGAATACAGGAGAAAACAGGAGAATCCAGGAGAAACAAGGAGAATCCAGGACAAACTAGGAGAAACCAGGAGAATACAGGAGAAACCAGGAGAATATAGCAGAATCCAGGAGAAACCAGGAGAATACAGAAGAAGACAATAGAAACAAGGAGAAACTAGGAGAATACTGGAGAAACCAAGAGAATACAGGAGAAACTTTGATAATCTAGGAGAAAACAGGAGAAACCAGGAGAATACAGGAGAAACAAAGAGAAAGAAGGAGAATCCAGGAGAAACCAGTAGAATATAGTAAAAATCAAGAGCCTCAATGAGATACTAGGAGAATCCAGGAGAAACCAGG
Organism: Branchiostoma floridae x Branchiostoma belcheri; assembly: GCA_019207045.1. Lineage (NCBI taxonomy): Eukaryota > Metazoa > Chordata > Leptocardii > Amphioxiformes > Branchiostomatidae > Branchiostoma > Branchiostoma floridae x Branchiostoma belcheri. The sequence continues at coordinate 2,466,430 of CM033032.1, forward strand.
AGAATACAAGAGAAACCAAGAGAAACCGGGAGAATCCTTGAGAATACAGCAGATACTACGTAGGTCGTCCCTCTCTAGAGATGTCCGTCGCCCCCAAAAGGGCGGGCTTATATCACATATTAAGTTTATTGTTATAAATAAAAAAAAATGCAGTTTCCAAATGATATAAGTATAACTACGTTTTTTTCTAAATAAAGGCTTATAAAGCAAGACAATAAGCCTGACGATAACTGCTAACTGTTCCCCACGGCTTTATATAACGTTATGTATTTGTTTCATTGCAGTGTTTGTGACTATCAATCAACTGCATGTATATGGGTATTGAAATTGACAAAAATGACGTTGTAGACTTTGATGCCTCTCTCTTTTGCATATATTATCAATATTTTAATGGTAAGACAGAAGACACCACGTTTTCCTTTACAGATACACACAGGCACCCCCCCCCCCCCCAGGACACGCACACAAATACATCCACCCACACACAGACTCTCTCTCTCTCTCTCTCTCTCTCTCTCACCCACACACTCACACATACACACAAACAAAAACAAACACGCACGCACACACACTGTGACTCATACATATGATAACGGCTGCCGATTCAGGTGGTCCTGATTACAGTAGGGCTTGACGTGGTGGTAGGTATTAAGCACCCGTCACGGGTATAGTTCACTAATCATGAGGCGCGGTCAGACACGCCTCTGATAGGGTTGTGTCTGTCTCTGAACTAATCCGATTGACCTCAGGTCAGATGTAGTTAACCCCACCGAGCGCCAAAGGTCAAGATCCGATAGGGACGATAGGTTTGGGAGATAGGAACTTATTGTACTCAGGACAACCGCACGTAGAACCCGTTGCTTAAGGTTTAGCTTACTTTAATAGTGAAATTTTACCGTATGTTAGCAATCATTTTGTTGGCTTTTTTTAGTCTCGATCGGACGCAGAAAACAGAAGTCAGAACAGAATGTTGTTGATTGATACGTCTTTCTTTATCCCACCGCCAGTATGGACAAGGATCGCTATAAGGGGACGACTCTTGGGCACACGATGCAACTATATTGAGGAGCTTTATTCCAACATGGCGATACCGTCGGAGTCGGTGGTCGGACTAACTCTAGGACCGAACCAACATAACATAGGGGTGTTAATCTAACTAAATACAACATAAACCAACATGGGTGGCGCACGTCAGTGTGGGAGTTGTTAATTGAGAACACCGCCGGCCTGTAGGTGGAGTTGACAAGCAGTAAATGATCTCCCTCCATTCGTGTAACATGTGTCACACTGGAAATAATATAGATGACAGCAGAGATCTAGGCATCACAACGCTAGCCAGAATAAGAGAAAAGCTTTCAGAGGGAATCAACAAACAGATGTAAAGGCTTTCTCCGGTACATTCAGATTACAAAACACCTCCAGCAACTCTCATGCACAATCATATTTGTGTTAAGAGATTTGTCTTCAATTTGGAAGACATGTTTGAAACGCACTATAGAAAGACTTGATGACTTTCGGTTGAGAAGACCGAAAATTCTGTGTCACCCTACTTCCATTTCCTACAAAAATGGTTTCTTGCTTGAGTTCGAAACTGCTACGGGAGTGCATTTCATTGAAAAACAACTTTACGTGTTGAATATAGTATTATTGTTGTTGTCGTTCTGGTGTAACGTCTATTATTTCGGTAGACGTGAGCTCTTTGTAATGACTAACACATTAGGGAGTTAGTGAGTCAAATGTCTAGCTATAGGTGATAGGTGATATAGCTATTGGTAAGATGTTTCAAAAACAAGATAAAAAAAACGAGATAAAAAAACGCTTAGTGTTTTGGCCTTTGTATGGATTTCAGGGTGAAGGGGACACGTATTCCCGTGGTGGCCGGGATTTCAGTTCCCACTTTGAAAGTCGTTTTTACATGCAACACGCGAATTTATTATGTTTCTTGAAGATAGACCATAGCATTTGTCAGACATCACAACCCAACAGCGTATGAATCAGTGTGTCACTCCCGTAAATGTATGTGAGAATATTTCCCCTTTCAGTGCATGAGCATCGTAAGACGTGTGTAAGCGCAGGGTCGTGTGTGTGTGTGTGTGAGCGCAGGGTCGTGTGTGCGTAAACGCAGGGTCGTGCGTGTGTGTGCGCATGGCCGTGTGTGGGTCTAAGCGCAGGGTCGTGTGCGTGTATGTAAGCGCAGGGCCGTGTGTGCGTGTAAGCCAGGGCCGTGTGTGTGTGTAGGCGCAGGGCCGTGTGTGTGAAAGCGCAGGGTCGCGTGTGTATGTAAGAGCAGGGTCCTAAGTGTGTGTTTGCTGGGTGTATATGTATATGTATGCATCAGTATTGTATGTAATTTTCCAACATTTGGCCCTCGGTAGTCCCAGGTCATTCATAATACCGAGTGTAGATAGGGCGATGTCTGACACATATTTTAAGCTAAATTAATTTGGTCAAAGGTTAGGGACAGTTCGATTTTTACTGGGAGAGGGATGGTGTAAAAAAAAATTCAATGACCATCCCGGCTCAAAAAATATTTCGATGGCCCTCCCCCAAAAATTCTCCATGACCCTCCCCCACACACTCATTCATTAAATAACATATCAATAACAATAACAGCAGTATTGTTTAAACATTAACCTCCTTGGTTTAAACGGGACGGCGATCGGGATGTCCAGCGGCCAGACGGGAGCACTCGAGCGTCAAGAAGTTACTCACGCTGGAGTCCTGAGGGAGCATATCTTTAACTGACATTTCATTTTTATGACATGAATACAAAACATGAAGCACTTCGATATTGTTACCCTCGCACTGCAACGGATATAAGACTTTAATACCTTCTCATAGGGTTAAGATTCTCCTGTATTCTCCAAGTTTCTATATATATACGGTATTCTCCTGGATTTTCCAAAATTTTCCTGTATTTTCTTGGCGTCTCCTGTATTCTCCAAGTTTCTTTTGTGTTCTCCAGGATTCTCCAAGTTTGCCCTCTATTCTCTTTGTTTCTCCAGTATTCTCCTAGTTTCTCCTTGTTTCTCTTGGTTTCTCTTTTATTCTCTAGGTTTCTCCTGGTTTCTCTTGGTTACTCCTAGTTTCTCATGGATTATCATAGTTTCTCCTGGTGTGTCCTGGATTCTCTTGATTTCTCCTAGTTTCTCATGGACTCTCATAGTTTCTCATGGTTGCCCTGTATTCTTCAAGCTTCTCTTGTATTCTCCAAGTTTTTCCTGTATTCTCTTGGTTTCTCCAGTATTTCCTAGTTTCTCCTTGTTTCTCTTGGTTTCTCCTGTATTCTCTTGGTCTCTCTGTTCTGTTGATTTCCCTAGTATTCTCCTAGTTTCTCCTTGTTTCTCCTTGGTTTCTCTTGAATTCTCCTGCTTTCTTTCGGTTTCTCCTGAACTCTCCTGTTTTTTCCTCTATTCTCCTGGTTTCTCCTGTATTCTCCTATTTTCTCATCTATTCTCTTGGTTTCTCCTTGTTTCTCCTGGATTCTCCTAGATTCTCCTGGTTTCTCCTGTCTTCTCTTCAGTTCTCCAGTATTCTGCTAGTTTCTCCTTGTTTCTCTTGGTTTCTCCTGTATTCCTCTTATTTCTCCTAGATTCTCTTGGTTTCCTGGTTTCTCCTAGATTCTCCTATTTTCTCCTGTATTATCCTGAACAATCAAAGTTTCTCCTGCTTTCTCCTGGATTCTCCTGGTTTCTCCTGTATTCTCGAACTTCCTCCGATATTCTCCTGGACTATCCAAGTTTCTGTTGTATCCTCCTAGATTCTCCTGGATTCTCCTAGTTCCTCCTTGTTTCTCCTGGTTTCTCCTTGAATCTCTTGGTTTCTGATAGCTTCTCTTGGATTCTCCTACTTTCTCCTGGTTTTTCCTGTATTTTCCTGGATTCTCTTGGTTTCTCCTAGTTTCGATTCTCCTTGATTCTCCTTGTTTCCCCTAGATTCTCTTGTTTCTCCAATATTCCCCAGGTTTCTCCTAGTTTCTCCTGTAGTCTCCTAGTTTCTCCTGTATTCTCCTGGATTCTTCGGATTTCTCCTGGTTACTCCTAGTTTCTACTAGTTTCTCAAAGTTTCTCATGTATTCTCCTGGTTTCTCATGTATTCTCCTGGTTTCTCCTAGTTTCTCCTGTATTCTCTGGATTCTCCAGGTTTCTCCTAGTTTCTCCTGGATTCTCCTAGTTTCTCCTTTATTCTCCTGTATTCTCCTAGATTCTCCGGGTTTCTCCTGGTTTCTCCTGGTTTCTCCTAGTTTCTCCTAGTTTCTTCTGTATTCACCTAGTTTCTCCTGGATTCTCCTAGATTCTCTGGGTTTCTCCTGGTTTCTCCTGGTTTCTGCTGTTTTCTCCTGTATTCTCCAGGTTTGTCTTGGTTTCTCCTAGATTCTTCGGGTTTCTTCTTGTTTCTCCTAGTTTTCCTGTATTCTCCTATATTCTCCTGTATTCTCCTGGATTCTCCAGGTTTCTCCTAGTTTCTCCTGTATTCTCTTGGCTTCTACTAGTTTCTCCTGGATTCTCCTAAATTCTCCAGGTTTCTCCTAGTTTCTCCTAGTTTCTCCTGGATTCTCCTGGTTTCTCCTGTATTCTCCTTGATTCTCCTAAATTCTCCGGGTTTCTCCAGGTTTCTCCTAGTTTCTCCGGGTTTCTCCTCGTTTCTCCTGTATTCTTCTGGATTCTCCTCGTTTCTCCTGGTTTCTCCTAGTTTTTCCTGCATTTTCCTGGATTCTCAAAGATTCTCCGGGTTTCTCCTGGTTTCTCCTAGTTTCTCCTGTATTCTCCTGGATTCTCCAGGTTTTTCCTAGTTTCTCCGGGTTTCTCCTGGATTCTCCTAGATTCTCCGGGTTTCTCCTGGTTCCTCCTAGTTTCTCCTCATTTCTCCTGGTTTCTCCTAGTTTTTCCTGTATTCTCCTGTATTCTCCTAGATTCTACGGGTTTCTCCTGGTTTCTCCTAGTTTCTCCTGGTTTTTCCTAGTTTCTCCTGTATTCTCCTGGATTCTCCTAGATTCTCCGGGTTTCTCCTGGATCCTCCTAGTTTCTCCTCATTTCTCCTGGTTTCTCCTAGTTTTTCCTGTATTCTCCTGTATTCTCCTAGATTCTACGGGTTTCTCCTGGTTTCTCCTAGTTTCTCCTGGTTTTTCCTGTATTCTCTTGGACTCTCCTAGATTCCCCGGGTTTCTCCTGGTTTCTCCTAGTTTCTCCTGGATTCTCCAGGCTTCTCCTAGTTTCTCCGGGTTTCTCCTGGTTTCTCCTGTATTCTCCTGGAATCTCCTAGATTCTCCTGGTTTCTCCTGGTTTCTCCCAGTTTCTCCTGTATTCTCCTGGATTCTCCGGGAATCTCCTAGATTCTCCTGGTTTCTCCTGGTTTCTCCTGGTTTCTCCCAGTTTCTCCTGTATTCTCCTCAATTCTCCTGGATTCTCCGGGTTTCTCTTAAATTCTCCTAGATTCTCCGGGTTTCTCCTGGTTTTTCCTAGTTTCTCCTAGTTTCTCCTGTATTCTCCAGGTTTCTCCTAGTTTCTCCTGGATTCTCCTAGTTTCTTCTGTATTCTCCGGGATTCTCCAGGTTTCTCATAGTTTCTCCGGGTTTCTCCTGGATTCTGTTCGTTCTCCTGGTTTCTCCTAGTTTTTCCTGTATTCTCCTGTATTCTCCTAGATTCTACGGGTTTCTCCTGGTTTCTCCTAGTTTCTCCTAGTTTTTCCTGTATTCTCCTGGATTCTCCTAGATTCTACGGGTTTCTTCTGGTTTCTCCTAGTTTCTCCGGGTTTTTCCTAGTTTCTCCGGGTTTCTCCTAGTTTCTCCTGTATTCTCCTGGATTCTCCTAGATTCTCCTGGTTTCTCCTGGTTTCTCTCAGTTTCTCCTGTATTCTCCTTGATTCTCCTTAATTCTCCGGGTTTCTCCTAGTTTCTCCAGTATTCTCCAGGTTTCTCCTAGTTTCTCCGGGTTTCTCCTCGTTTCTCCTGTATTCTCCTGGATTCTCCTCGTTTCTCCTGGTTTCTCCTAGTTTTTCCTGCATTCTCCTGGATTCTCCTAGATTCTCCGGGTTTCTCCCAGTTTCTCCTAGTTTCTCCTGTATTCTCCTGGATTCTCCAGGTTTCTCCTAGTTTCTCCTGGTTTCTCCTGTATTCTCCTGGATTCTCCTAGATTCTCCTCGTTTCTCCTGGTTTCTCCCAGTTTCTCCTGTATTCTCCTGGATTCTCCTCGTTTCTCCTGGTTTCTCCTAGTTTTTCCTGTATTCTCCTGGATTCTCCTAGATTCTCCTGGTTTCTCCTGGTTTCTCCTAGTTTTTCCTGTATTCTCCTGGATTCTCCAGGTTTCTCCTAGTTTCTCCTGGATTCTCCGGGTTTCTCCTGGTTTCTCCTAGTTTCTCCTGGTTTCTCCTGTATTCTCCTAGTTTCTCCGGGTTTCTCCTCGTTTCTCCTGTATTCTCCTGGATTCTCCTAGATTCTCCGGGTTTCTCCTGGTTTCTCCTAGTTTCTCCTGGTTTCTCCTGTATTCTCCTAGATTCTCAGGGTTTCTCCTGGTTTCTCCTAGTTTATTTTTCCTGTATTTTCCTAGATTCTACGGGTTTCTTCTGGATTCTCCTAGATTCTCCGGGTTTCTCCTGGATTCTCCTAGATTCTCCGGGTTTCTCCTGGTTTTTCCTAGTTTCCCCTAGTTTCTCCTGGATTCTCCTGGATTCTCCTAGTTTCTCCTGGTTTCTCCTGGATTCTCCTGGATTCTCCTGTATTCTCCGGGTTTCTCCCGGATTCTCTTCGTTCTCCTGGTTTCTCCTAGTTTCTCCTGTATTCTCCTGGATTCTCCTAGATTCTCCGGGTTTCTCCTAGTTTCTCCGGGTTTCTCCTAGTTTCTCCTGTATTCTCCTGGATTCTCCTAGATTCTCCGGGTTTCTCCTGGTTTCTCGTAGTTTCTCCTAGTTTCTCCTCGTTTCTCCAGGTTTCTCCAGGTTCTCCTAGTTTCTCTGAGTTTCTCCTGGTTTCTCCTGTATTCTCCTGTATTCTCCTAGATTCTCCTGGTTTCCCTGGTTTCTCTCAGTTTCTCCTGTATTCTCCTTGATTCTGCTAAATTCTCCGGGTTTCTCCTGCTTTCTTCTAGTTTCTCCTGTATTCTCCAGGTTTCTCCTAGATTCTCCTGGTTTCTCCTGGTTTCTGCCATTTTCTCCTGTATTCTCCTGGATTCTCCTAGATTCTCCGGTTTCTCCTGGATTCTCCTAGATTCTCCGGGTTTCTCCTGGTTTTTCCTAGTTTCTCCTAGTTTCTCCTGTATTTTCCTGTATTCTCCAGGTTTCTCCTAGTTTCTCCTGGATTCTCCTAGTTTTCTTCTGTATTCTCATGGATTCTCCAGGTTTCTCCTAGTTTCTCCGGTTTCTCCTGTATTCTCCTGGATTCTCCTAGATTCTCCTGGTTTCTCCTGGTTTCTCTCAGTTTCTCCTGTATTCTCCTTGATTCTCCTAAATTCTCCGGGTTTCTCCGGGTTTCTCCTGGTTTCTCCTAGTTTCTCCTGTATTCTCCAGGTTTCTCCTAGTTTCTCCGGGTTTCTCCTCGTTTCTCCTGTATTCTCCTGGATTCTCCTGGTTTCTCCTGGTTTCTCCTAGTTTTTCCTGCATTCTCTGGATTCTCCTAGATTCTCCGGGTTTCTCCTGGTTTCTCCTAGTTTCTCCTGTATTCTCCTGGATTCTCCAGGTTTCTCCTAGTTTCTCCTGGTTTCTCCTGTATTCTCCTGGATTCTCCTAGATTCTCCTCGTTTCTCCTGGTTTCTCCCAGTTTCTCCTGTATTCTCCTGGATTCTCCTCGTTTCTCCTGGTTTCTCCTAGTTTTTTCTGTATTCTCCTGGATTCTCCTAGATTCTCCGGGTTTCTCTGGTTTCTCCTAGTTTCTCCTGTATTCTCCTGGTTTCTCCTAGTTTCTCCTGTATTCTCCAGGTTTCTCCTGGTTTCTCCTAGTTTCTCCGGTTTTTTCCTAGTTTCTCCTGTATTCTCCTGGATTCTCCTACATTCTCCGGGTTTCTCCTGGTTTCTCCTAGTTTTTCCTGTATTCTCTTGGACTCTCCTAGATTCTCCTGGTTTCTCCTGGTTTCTCCTAGTTTCTCCTGGATTCTCCTGGATTCTCCTAGTTTCTCCTGGTTTCTCCTGGATTCTCCTGGATTCTCCTGTATTCTCCGGGTTTCTCCCGGATTCTCTTCGTTCTCCTGGTTTCTCCTAGTTTCTCCTGTATTCTCCTGGATTCTCCTAGATTCTCCGGGTTTCTCCTAGTTTCTCCGGGTTTCTCCTAGTTTCTCCTGTATTCTCTGGATTCTCCTAGATTCTCCGGTTTCTCCTGGTTTCTCGTAGTTTCTCCTAGTTCTCCTCGTTTCTCCAGGTTTCTCCAGGTTTCTCCTAGTTTCTCTGAGTTTCTCCTGGTTTCTCCTGTATTCTCCTGTATTCTCCTAGATTCTCCTGGTTTCCCCTGGTTTCTCTCAGTTTCTCCTGTATTCTCCTTGATTCTGCTAAATTCTCCGGGTTTCTCCTGCTTTCTTCTAGTTTCTCCTGTATTCTCCAGGTTTCTCCTAGATTCTCCTGGTTTCTCCTGGTTTCTGCCATTTTCTCCTGTATTCTCCTGGATTCTCCTAGATTCTCCGGGTTTCTCCTGGATTCTCCTAGATTCTCCGGGTTTCTCCTGGTTTTTCCTAGTTTTCCTAGTTTCTCCTGTATTTTCCTGTATTCTCCAGGTTTCTCCTAGTTTCTCCTGGATTCTCCTAGTTTCTTCTGTATTCTCATGGATTCTCCAGGTTTCTCCTAGTTTCTCCGGGTTTCTCCTGTATTCTCCTGGATTCTCCTAGATTCTCCTGGTTTCTCTGGTTTCTCTCAGTTTCTCCTGTATTCTCCTTGATTCTCCTAAATTCTCCGGGTTTCTCCGGGTTTCTCCTGGTTTCTCCTAGTTTCTCCTGTATTCTCCAGGTTTCTCCTAGTTTCTCCGGGTTTCTCCTCGTTTCTCCTGTATTCTCCTGGATTCTCCTGGTTTCTCCTGGTTTCTCCTAGTTTTTCCTGCATTCTCCTGGATTCTCCTAGATTCTCCGGGTTTCTCCTGGTTTCTCCTAGTTTCTCCTGTATTCTCCTGGATTCTCCAGGTTTCTCCTAGTTTCTCCTGGTTTCTCCTGTATTCTCCTGGATTCTCCTAGATTCTCCTCGTTTCTCCTGGTTCTCCCAGTTTCTCCTGTATTCTCCTGGATTCTCCTCGTTTCTCCTGGTTTCTCCTAGTTTTTCCTGTATTCTCCTGGATTCTCCTAGATTCTCCGGGTTTCTCCTGGTTTCTCCTAGTTTCTCCTGTATTCTCCTGGTTTCTCCTAGTTTCTCCTGTATTCTCCAGGTTTCTCCTGGTTTCTCCTAGTTTCTCCGGGTTTTTCCTAGTTTCTCCTGTATTCTCCTGGATTCTCCTACATTCTCCGGGTTTCTCCTGGTTTCTCCTAGTTTTTTCCTGTATTCTCTTGGACTCTCCTAGATTCTCCTGGTTTCTCCTGGTTTCTCCTAGTTTCTCCTGGATTCTCCAGGTTTCTCCTAGTTTCTCCGGGTTTCTCCTGGTTTCTCATGTATTCTCCTGGAATCTCCTAGATTCTCCTGGTTTCTCCCAGTTTCTCCTGTATTCTCCTGTATTCTCCTGTATTCTCCTAGATTCTCCGGGTTTCTCTTGGATTCTCCTAGATTCTCCGGGTTTCTCCTAGTTTTTCCGGGTTTCTCCTAGTTTTTCCTGTATTCTCCTGTATTCTCCTGGATTCTCCTAGATTCTCCGGGTTTCTCCTGGTTTCTCCTAGTTTCTCCTAGTTTCTCCTCGTTTCTCCTAGTTTTTCCTGTATTCTCCTGTATTCTCCTAGATTCTCCTGGTTTCTTCTGGATTCTCCTAGATTCTCCGGGTTTCTCCTGGTTTTTCCTAGTTTCCCCTAGTTTCTCCTGGATTCTCCTGGATTCTCCTAGTTTCTCCTGGTTTCTCCTGGATTCTCCTGGATTCTCCTGTATTCTCCGGGTTTCTCCCGGATTCTCTTCGTTCTCCTGGTTTCTCCTAGTTTCTCCTGTATTCTCCTGGATTCTCCTAGATTCTCCGGGTTTCTCCTAGTTTCTCCGGGTTTCTCCTAGTTTCTCCTGTATTCTCCTGGATTCTCCTAGATTCTCCGGGTTTCTCCTGGTTTCTCGTAGTTTCTCCTAGTGTCTCCTCGTTTCTCCAGGTTTCTCCAGGTTTCTCCTAGTTTCTCTGAGTTTCTCCTGGTTTCTCCTGTATTCGCCTGTATTCTCCTAGATTCTCCTGGTTTCTCCTGGTTTCTCTCAGTTTCTCCTGTATTCTCCTTGATTCTGCTAAATTCTCCGGGTTTCTCCTGGTTTCTTCTAGTTTCTCCTGTATTCTCCAGGTTTCTCCTAGATTCTCCTGGTTTCTCCTGGTTTCTCCCATTTTCTCCTGTATTCTCCTGGATTCTCCTAGATTCTCCGGGTTTCTCCTGGATTCTCCTGGTTTTTCCTAGTTTCTCCTAGTTACTCCTGTATTTTCCTGTATTCTCCAGGTTTCTCCTAGTTTCTCCTGGATTCTCCTAGTTTCTTCTGTATTCTCATGGATTCTCCAGGTTTCTCCTAGTTTCTCCGGGTTTCTCCTGTATTCTCCTGGATTCTCCTGGTTTCTCCTGGTTTCTCTCAGTTTCTCCTGTATTCTCCTTGATTCTCCTAAATTCTCCGGGTTTCTCCTGGTTTCTCCTAGTTTCTCCTGTATTCTCCAGGTTTCTCCTAGTTTCTCCGGGTTTCTCCTCGTTTCTCCTGTATTCTCCTGGATTCTCCTGGTTTCTCCTGGTTTCTCCTAGTTTTTCCTGCATTCTCCTGGATTCTCCTAGATTCTCCTGGTTTCTCCTGGTTTCTCCTAGTTTCTCCTGTATTCTCCTGGATTCTCCAGGTTTCTCCTAGTTTCTCCTGGTTTCTCCTGTATTCTCCTGGATTCTCCTAGATTCTCCTGGTTTCTCTGGTTTCTCCCAGTTTCTCCTGTATTCTCCTGGATTCTCCTCGTTTCTCCTGGTTTCTCCTAGTTTTTCCTGTATTCTCCTGGATTCTCCTGGATTCTCCTGGTTTCTCCTGGTTTCTCCTAGTTTTTCCTGTATTCTCCTGGATTCTCCAGGTTTCTCCTAGTTTCTCCTGGATTCTCCGGGTTTCTCCGGGTTTCTCCTAGTTTCTCCTGGTTTCTCCTGTATTCTCCTAGTTTCTCCGGGTTTCTCCTCGTTTCTCCTGTATTCTCCTGGATTCTCCTAGATTCTCCGGGTTTCTCCTTGTTTCTCCTTGTTTCTCCTGTATTCTCCTGTATTCTCCTAGATTCTCAGGGTTTCTCCTGGTTTCTCCTGGTTTCTCCTAGTTTTTCCTGGATTCTCCTGGATTCTCCTAGATTCTCCGGGTTTCTCCTAGTTTCTCCTGTATTCTCCTGGATTCTCCAGGTTTCTCCTAGTTTCTCCGGGTTTCTCCTGGTTTCTCCTGGATTCTCCTAGATTCTCCTGGTTTCTCCTGGTTTCTCCCAGTTTCTCCTGTATTCTCCTAGATTCTCCGGGTTTCTCCGGGTTTCTCCTGGTTTCTCCTAGTTTCTCCTGTATTCTCCTGGTTTCTCCTAGTTTCTCCTGTATTCTCCAGGTTTCTCCTGTATTCTCCTGGATTCTCCTAGATCCTCCGGGTTTCTCCTGGATTCTCCTCGTTTCTCTGGTTTCTCCTAGTTTTTCCTGGATTCTCCTTGGTTCTCCTAGATTCTCCGGGTTCTCCTGGTTTCTCCTAGTTTCTCCTAGTTTCTCCTGTATTCTCCTGGATTCTCCGGGTTTCTCCTAGTTTCTCCGGGTTTCTCCTGGTTTCTCCTGTATTCTCCTGGATTCTCCTAGATTCTCCTGGTTTCTCCTGGTTTCTCCTAGTTTCTCCTTTATTCTCCCGGATTCTCCTAGATTCTCCGGGTTTCTCCTGGTTTCTCCTAGTTTCTCCTGTATTCTCCTTGATTCTCCTAAATTCTCCGGGTTTCTCCTGGTTTCTCCTAGTTTCTCCTGTATTCTCCAGGTTTCTCCTAGTTTCTCCGGGTTTCTCCTCGTTTCTCCTGTATTCTCCTGGATTCTCCTGGTTTCTCCTGGTTTCTCCTAGTTTTTCCTGCATTCTCCTGGATTCTCCTAGATTCTCCTGGTTTCTCCTGGTTTCTCCTAGTTTCTCCTGTATTCTCCTGGATTCTCCAGGTTTCTCCTAGTTTCTCCTGGTTTCTCCTGTATTCTCCTGGATTCTCCTAGATTCTCCTCGTTTCTCCTGGTTTCTCCCAGTTTCTCCTGTATTCTCCTGGATTCTCCTCGTTTCTCCTGGTTTCTCCTAGTTTTTCCTGTATTCTCCTGGATTCTCCTGGATTCTCCTGGTTTCTCCTGGTTTCTCCTAGTTTTTCCTGTATTCTCCTGGATTCTCCAGGTTTCTCCTAGTTTCTCCTGGATTCTCCGGGTTTCTCCGGGTTTCTCCTAGTTTCTCCTGGTTTCTCCTGTATTCTCCTAGTTTCTCCGGGTTTCTCCTCGTTTCTCCTGTATTCTCCTGGATTCTCCTAGATTCTCCGGGTTTCTCCTTGTTTCTCCTTGTTTCTCCTGTATTCTCCTGTATTCTCCTAGATTCTCAGGGTTTCTCCTGGTTTCTCCTGGTTTCTCCTAGTTTTCCTGGATTCTCCTTGGTTCTCCTAGATTCTCCGGGTTTCTCCTAGTTTCTCCTGTATTCTCCTGGATTCTCCAGGTTTCTCCTAGTTTCTCCGGGTTTCTCCTGGTTTCTCCTGGATTCTCCTAGATTCTCCTGGTTTCTCCTGGTTTCTCCCAGTTTCTCCTGTATTCTCCTAGATTCTCCGGGTTTCTCCTGGTTTCTCCTAGTTTCTCCTGTATTCTCCTGGTTTCTCCTAGTTTCTCCTGTATTCTCCAGGTTTCTCCTGTATTCTCCTGGATTCTCCTAGATCCTCCGGGTTTCTCCTGGATTCTCCTCGTTTCTCCTGGTTTCTCCTAGTTTTTCCTGGATTCTCCTTGGTTCTCCTAGATTCTCCGGGTTTCTCCTGGTTTCTCCTAGTTTCTCCTAGTTTCTCCTGTATTCTCCTGGATTCTCCGGGTTTCTCCTAGTTTCTCCGGGTTTCTCCTGGTTTCTCCTGTATTCTCCTAGATTCTCCTGGTTTCTCCTGGTTTCTCCTAGTTTCTCCTTTATTCTCCCGGATTCTCCTAGATTCTCCGGGTTTCTCCTGGTTTCTCCTAGTTTCTCCTGTATTCTGCCGGATTCTCCTGTATTCTCCTAGATTCTCCTGGTTTGTCCTGGTTTCTCCTGGATTCTTTTGGTCTTCTTGATGCATTCATAGTTATTTGCATGCATCTCTTTAATATTCTCGGGACAACTTAGTACTCATTTACATGCTCGGGACAACTTAAATGATCCCTTTACGACGAACTTACTGAACGACGCCACCCCGCGGTTTACATCATAAACACAGATACGAGACTCATTGAAATGGTTCCCCCAGAGGATAAATCCCATAACCAGCTGTTGATACCGTTTTGTATAACAGCTTCATGTGAAAATATCTCCTACAATGCTTTAGCGTTGTAAAGTCTACAGATGAATTGTGTTGAATTGCTGGAAATGTAACCGTTGCAAAATATTGATATTCGTGCAACGCGGACTTCTCCATTAACGTTAAATACTGTTTGTGGGTTTTCGCTAAAATCCAATCCGTACCGTTTCACAACACATTTGCTTAACTCGTAGTTATAACCTCCATAAAGATCTCCACCATGTTGGTAAGTCAACTGAACAGGGTAGTCTCCTGTATAAATTATGTCTGAATATTCAGTAGACAGACAACAGAAAGACTGTCGAAACGTTTGAAGGTATGTAATTGTATGGCATGAAGATGACATTTAGATTGTGAAAGTAACATAAGAAAACTATGTTCATATACCCCCCCCCCCCCCACACACACACACACACTGAAACCTCTGCTTGAATGAGTTTCCACATAAATAGCGTAGCAACAGCAGACAACGCGTAAATATTGGCTTGTAAAACCCAATGGCCTGTGCTCAAGAATAATTAATGGATGGTTGAGCGTTGGAGCCAAGCAATGAATAAAGAAATGAATGAATGAATGAATGAACCAATGAGGTTAAAACATTTCCTTGGGTGAAGGATGACAGACAAGTTTCGTAAACTTCTTCACACTCAGAGACACTTCAAGACTCGCGATCCCAAGGAAGACAAAAGACTCTTCATCCACTAGCGCGTCCCGACAACGCTAAATCCAGCACTTAAGTGGAGACAAACAACTAACAACAAACAAACGGTTGACAATTGAGCTAAGAAAATTGGGTCATGTTTGCCGAAGCGAAGCCATAAAAGATAAGGTAACAATTATCGAACGATAAAACTCGCATAATCTTCAAATCACCGGGAAACACATTTTGCATCATGTTATGAAAACTGAGAAAGAGGAGCAAAATGGCTTAGACTAACGTTTTAACTGTTAAAGTTATTACATACGGAAGAAAACAGGGCTAGGCATGGGCCAAATTTAACCTAAAACTTTGATAGAATTATAAAAAATCGACAATAGTACAATTATTTATACTTTAAAAGTTAAACAGAGAAGGAATAAAAAGATTTGCATTAATGCTGGACTTGGAAAAATCAAAACAACAGGCGTAAAAGAGACAAAGACCAAACAACGCTCGCTCAAGTAAGTCATCCGTCATTGTTTACATTATCCTAGCAACAGGTGGCGTGCCTTCCATAGCAACAGGGCGGAGAACGCTACTGTTCGAATCCGCGACGTGCAAAGTAGTTCTCACGCTCACTCACCAATATGTTTGAATAGAAATACATTGTCGACAATCATTTTACAGATTATTGCTTTAATCTTTCTTTGGAGCATTTTTGTGGTATACATTTTGACAGTTAGATGAAAAAAGTAGCTTAGAAAGTTTGACGCGCAAGGATATACAAAGAGTGAAAGGCACGACAGGTCAAAAGGTCAGCCGTCAGCTGAGGCGCGACACGAGACGATACACACTTCCACGCGACATTTGTTCTCCCAATTTTCGCCTTTCAAAGCCCCCAAAATGGCGCAAGGAGACCCCAGAAAGTGGAACATGCCCGGCTGGAGGATAGAGCAGCGTTATGCCAACAGAGTTCTCATCGGAAACTGGTCAGAAGAGAGATATCAGGTGAGGAAACTTTGGGTGGAATTCAGCGGGGTGGAAACTTTGGTGTTGTGATGTTTTGTTTCCACCGTTTTTCTGCACGAGTGCCTGGATCAAATCGGTTTACCGCGTGGGAAGTTAGCCATTTCACGGCATGAACGACTCAATTCGTCTACGTTGTAGTCTCAACTTTGTGACTGGCATCTGAAAGCTAAATATAAGCCGACAAAACAGTCGAATCAAGCGTTAAACTTCAACAACCCTCAGTAGTAACTAATATAATAGTATGAAACACTTGAATTTCAAGAAATATAATGACTTGATTGAAGATAGATGATAGATATCGTTACCAATGAGTCAAAGTATAAAAGGAGTCACACAAAGACTTACAGTAACTTAGTGTTATTTTTAACAGATTGTAACTTTGTTAATATCAAACCCCTCCATTTTTACTTTAGTCATGGTTCAGTAAATCTGACTTCTGCAAACAAAATGTTAACACAAGAAAATCAAAAAAATTTCCGTTCTTTGCCCAAACCAGATTGATGATTAAAAAGTCAGGTGTTTCTTCTAATAGCTGGAAAAGTTGTTACACACTATCAGTTGTCACGTTGTTGTTGTTTTGTTATATGTCCCAGATAAACAATGTTTGGTTACCCGGTGTAGGTTACGCCTTGACAATATCAATGTCCCAAATCTATTAGTATGACATTTGGATTTTCATATTACGTCTATGATTTTTCATACTAGTAAGTGTCCAGTAAATTTTTGTTGCATTAAATTCAACAAAAACAGAGAGACATATTTCCCTGTTCTACCATGTATTCCGCATGGTGTTCTAGAATGTTTGGATTGAATTGTTTCTCTCTTTATTTCATAATTTAAAAAAAAAACATAAACATTTTTTTGCACCAACTGATCTGTCACATGCAAGCTCTGTGTATCAAACTTCATTTAATTCATTAGCTTTCAATTTAGTTTAAAACTTCATAAATGGAACCCCATGCCTAATATATAGGATTATAGTTCAATAGTCCTATCCTGCATGGCACAGCCTTTTTAGCTTTAGTACGCATTTCTGGTAACCAAGAGAGCTTACTAAAGCTAAAAAGGCTGCCATGCAGGCTATAATACTTAATAGTCTATCTTTAGTAACAATCCTGAATTTTTCTTGTTTCCTTTTTGACAGTTTGAGAAGGGACGTTACCGACACACCAGCACACACAGAGTGGACTTCAGGGTTAGGTTAGTTAGTAAGTTATAGTTAGTTATTGACCATTGTTTCACTTGTTTTCCCCACAGTTTGAGAAGGGGCGTTACCGACACACCAGCACACACAGACTGGACTTCAGGGTTAGTTAGGTAATTAGTTATGGCTAGTTATTGACAGCTGTTTGACTTGTTTTCCCCACAGTTTGAGAAAGGACGATATCGACACACCAGCACACACAGGCTGGACTTCAGGGTTAGTTAGGTAGTTAGTTAGTAAGTTATGGCTAGTTATTGACAGCTGTTTGACTTGTTTTCCCCACAGTTTGAGAAAGGACGATATCGACACACCAGCACACACAGGCTGGACTTCAGGGTTAGTTAGGTAGTTAGTTAGTAAGTTATGGCTAGTTATTGACAGCTGTTTACCTGTTTTCCCCACAGTTTGAAAAGGGACGTTACCGACACACCAGCACACACAGACTGGACTTCAGGGTTAGTTAGGTAATTAGTTATGGCTAGTTATTGACAGCTGTTTGACTTGTTTTCCCCACAGTTTGAGAAAGGACGATATCGACACACCAGCACACACAGGCTGGACTTCAGGGTTAGTTAGGTAGTTAGTTAGTAAGTTATGGCTAGTTATTGACAGCTGTTTACCTGTTTTCCCCACAGTTTGAAAAGGGACGTTACCGACACACCAGCACACACAGACTGGACTTCAGAGTTAGTTAGTTAGCTGGTTAGTTGTAGTTGGTTATTGACAGCTGTTTGTCTGCCCTCCCCACAGTTTGAAAAAGGCCGTTACCGGCACACGAGCACACACAGACTGGACTTCAGGGACTGGAAGGGACACAAACCTGACATCACCATCCGGAGGGCGGCACTACAGAGGAACGAGGTAACATGATTAAAAAAGCCACCTGAAATAATCTGTACACAGATGTTGGTCTGCTTTTGCTTGCTTTGTATAACTCAGTTTTAGCCTTAACAACAGTTTTTCACAAAGTTTGTTATGCTCTATATAATGTCACTACTGGAAAAAGTAAACATACTGCTTAACATGATTAAAACCATCAGGCAAAACCTTGCATTTTTGTCACAATATACAGCAATTAAAGAGGATGATAATGGTGCACACTATAGTCAAGAGTCTGTGTAATATTAATGTATCTGTCACATTTCCGAATAGATAAATAACTATATAGTCAAGAAAATATGTCGAAGGCTCTTCAATATTGTTCCTAAATGCCCTAGTTCCAGAATGATATTACAGCAAACTGAATGTAGGTGAACAGTTTTAGGGCAGGAATAAATAAAACATAATGAATATTGTATGATTGAAACCATAAAAGTTGACCCAGAAGTGTCACACCAAACCCATGATGCTCATTCTTGTGTATGGACATAGACAGCATGTATTACCACCTGTTCTATTGTACCAGCATGAATAATTGATTGCGTGCCACCTGTTGAATAGAGACTGATAATAACCCTTAACAGTACAGCATGGTATTATTGGTACATGTAACATTGACTGATGTATGTGACATGTTGTGATTTAAATGGTGGTGAGAAATACTCTCCAAGCAGAGGTTTAGCTCCAGCTGATTTTTTTACATCACCATTTAGGAGTTTTTCAACTTTTATTGGAAAAACATGAAGAAAAGGGAACAATAGAAAGCCCCCCAAAAATGCCTAAAACACATAAAGAACAGCTGAAGAACCTATACTTGGAGAGTAGGTGAGAAATCCTAGTACTACATAGTTTCTATAATCCCAGTCTTATTAAATGTCAGTGATTTCCAAGGACAAGGTGTACCCTTCAGTTTGAGCCATGTCATACTTGTACCTCAAGCACTTTATAGAAGCAACGTACTTAATGGAGCATCTTTCATCTACATGTAGCTCTTTTACAGTTACTGTAATGTTACATTATTACTGGCATTCTTGAAAATTGTCAAGCAATTAACTCATATAACGTTACTATTAGACGGTAACAATGCAGAAGTGAGAAACGTGATCGTTTTATGGTGAACAGGTGAAAAACCTGAAACCTTTGCACTGGGGAGACAACGAAAAGTTGTACCATTCGTTTACATGATTGGTGGAATCAGATTCTGCGCTGAGTTTTTCCAGCATGTTTGGACAGTGTAAAGGAGCTGCCGGGTTTGAAAAGACCTCTTCTTATTTTCCAGTGACCCGCTAGGGGCAACCAGACTGTGTGTTTGACTGGCCCGTTTGTTTATGTTACCTCACCCGACCCCAGTAGTTTTATGCTGTGTTGTACAATACAGGATCCCTTTCTGTGTCTGGTGTTGGGTTCATACTGGGACAATCCAGGGTGTGGAACTCTCGTCTCCTCTAGCCTAGGCTATTTTTGTGTTGGCCTGAGCAAAAAAAAATTATGTACAGTAGATATTGGCAACTAGTCTCTCCCATTTGTTGAGCAGCCAAAGCCTGGAGGCTAGTTAAGACTGATAAAATATTTGTTATTATAATAAGTCTATTAAAGTATGTATTAAACTCGAGTGAGGAGAGGGGTTTGATGAAACGGCTGGGCTGTCTACCAGGCCTGTCTACCAGGCTGCGCTTGTAATGTTGTATGAAATGGTCAATAAGAGGGTAGAAAATGAGGAATCAAAAGATATGTCATGTCCAACTTTTACCCTTTGAAAGACAAAGAACTTAAGGGACGAGACAGAAAAAAGAAAAACTGAAAGGAAAGTCTCATTTTTTGCTGAAGCCTTTAAAAGAAGTGAAGTCTGTTTTTGGATAATCTGAAAGTTTGTGTGTCTGTAGCTTTGCTCTTTATATGTGTGTGCCTGTGTACATATGTGCGTGCATGCGTGTGTTTATATATGTGTGTGTGTTCTGTAATAAGTGCATGCTCTTTGTTCTGACAAAGGATTATGCTTGCCACTTAAGCAATGGATTACAAGAACTGTATTAATCCTACAGGGCCTCCCCAAGTCGCTTGTGTTTGACCACCACGGCAAACACTACTCCAACAACATGATCTCCTGGTATGACCAGCAGTTTAACAAGCGAGAGCTGGACGAGGGAACGCTCCCCAAGCTCCGGACCTGGGACGGACACCGACTTGCCTGGGCACCTGAGAAGTCTGACTACCCGCTACAAGGTGCCGTGATTACTCCTTGTTACTGCAAGACTTTTGCACAATTATCCTCAAAATTGTAATATTAAGGAACAGGCATTGGATTGTGAGATTAGAAGGACAAACTTTTGAATCGTACAAACCTTAAGGTCTATGTAGTACCAGTTAAAATAAAGGATCATCGACAAATTCAGTATAACAGTATAAAAAAAGTGTACAACTCATCTGCAGGGACTAGGGGCTCCATATATAGAATCCTGAGAGCATCTCAGAGCATTAAATGTACTACAATGTTGCTTATTGGAAAAGTAGCTTATCATCGATCATAAAACATATTTGCTCTTTTATCTCCACTATAACAGAAAAGCGAGGAGAAGTTGAATTTATCCAACAATAGTCTCATTTTGTATCTGTGAACTGTATCTTTTCAACATGTCTTGTTGTGACCTGTACTTAGTCCGGTGTGGCAAAAATGTGCAATAGAGGTCTTCATTCATTCATTCATTCATTATTAGCTTTTGTGTCACAAGTCAGGTATTATTAAGCAATTCTTTTCTACATCACCCTCCCTCCTATTGTGATGACATGTATTTAACTTAATTCCTTTTCTTTTCCACCCTGTAGGCAGCTCCACCAACTGGGGCCTGTACCCGAAGCTGCAGGAGAAGTGGCGGAAACAGAACGAGACTCTGTCGGGCGAGTACAACACCATCTACAGCTCCTCTTGGGTGCAGCACCCCAAGGAGGCCATGACCTTCCGCAAGTACGCCACGCCCAAACCCATCTCCAGCCACCTGCACCAGCCAAATAAGGTAAGGGCTATAGTAACATGTCAGTAGTCACCAGTTGCATTTCAGTAACAAGTTCTAATAAGAAATCTTTTAATAATAAAAGTACTGTCAAACCCATCTCCAGTCACCTGCACCAGCCCAACAAGGTAAGAGCTGTAGTAGCATGTCAGTAGTAATCACCAGTAACATTTAAGTACTCATAGGAAACCTTATAATTAAGTACTGTCAAACCCATCTCCAGTCATCTTCACCAGCCTAACAAGGTGAGAGCTTATAGTGCTATTTATCAGTAACCACTAGTAGTAATCTAATGATTGTACTGCCAAAACCCATCTCCAGCCACCTGCACCAGCCTAATAAGGTGAGAGCTGTAGTAGCATGTCAGTAGTAGTCACCAGTAACATTTAAGTACTCATAGGAAACCTTATAATTAAGTACTGTCAAACCCATCTCCAGTCACCTGCACCAGCTTAACAAGGTAAGAGCTGTAGTAGCATGTCAGTAGTCACCAGTAGCATTTAAGTACTGATAGGAAACCTTATAATTAAGTACTGTCAAACACATCTCCAGTCACCTGCACCAGCTTAACAAGGTAAGAGCTGTAGTAGCATGTCAGTAGTCACCAGTAGCATTTAAGTACTGATAGGAAACCTTATAATTAAGTACTGGTCAAACCCATCTCCAGTCACCTGCACCAGCCTAACAAGGTGAGACATTCCAGCTGACAGTAAGACAGTAGCATATCAGTAATCATCAGTAGTAATCACCTGTAGCATTTAAGTACTCATAGGAAACGTTATAATTAAGTACTGTCAAACCCATCTCCAGTAACCTGCACCAGCTTAACAAGGCCAGACATGCTACTAAGGACTTGTTCAGCTTTTTTTGTACTACTGCTTACTGGCGTGATATAATTATAAATTACTACCAAATCATATTGACAAATATGACGTAAAGTACTCATCTATCATACACCATACACCAAATAACAATTACTCAGACAAGCAACTGGATATGATTTTGGAAATAGTGAGATGTTTCAGATAGCAATTCCGCTATCTTTTGTCAGTGACACTCAGTTGCTGCTGTTTTACAGTAATTTGGCGTATCTCATTACCTGGGTGTGTAACCTTAATCAACGTACTTATTTATCAATTCAAATCTTGTGTTTTTAGGTGAACAAGGACCTGACGCTACGTAGTGTATCGTTGTTACGGAACGGTGCCGCGCCACCAGAGTCGGCCGCCATGACGGGCTACATCAAACCGATGCCACAGAGTGCGGGGTCACAGTTCGCAGTAGGATCAGCAATGGGGGACGCGAAAATGGAGCGGATTGCGACAGTAGCATAAACAACTGTATTTAATAACCTCTGACTGTAAAAGTGTACAATCTTTTTATACATTAGAAAACTACAGAAACCTCAGGCAGGTTTTAGCTTCCTCAACTTGAATAATATTCACTGAACAAACAACATAAAAACTGTTCAGTGTGAGGTACTATCATTGTAAACAGGAAATCTTAAATGCATATTGCTCACTTTTGTTGCACTTTATGTGTATTGGACTTGCACAGCATGTCGTTTTGTTTCAAATGTGAATCAACCTCTAAGTTTACATCCCCATTATAGGAATGGTATCACTCTTATGTTGATAGAGTTAATTTTGTTATACAGTGTAATTCTACAAAAAGTGTGTATGTATATGTAATGTCACATTGTCAGTGTGGGTGGGGTGGGGTGGGGTGGGGGGTGTTCTATGCCAAAAGAGATTAATAAGCAAAAGCTGCTATTTGACCAAGAACCTATCTTTTATTACTACAGTATTCAAAGTTTTCTGAAAAACCTTAAAGTTTATGGGCCCAGAAAGTAATGGGCAAAGTTATATATATAGCCAGAAAGATAAAGTGTAGCCGAGATAAGGTAAATGTAGACCTTTTATAACAGAGTTACTTACCACTACATTGTAGGTATCATCTACAACTTTCTTCTAACTTTCATGCAACCTGGTGGCACCAAATTGTACTGGCAGCCATGACGGGAAAAAATTCCAGCTTATTTTAATTGAATATGCATCTCTCTTGTTTTACACGTCCAGATGATGAATAAAAGGTTTAACCGTTTGGTCAAACCTTAAAAGTTTTGATTGATGCTTTTGCTGCTAATGTTTGTACTATATTAAGTGTTGTTTGTGCTTTACTTTGGAAGGTTAAACTTTGCGTAACAAAAGTAGGTCAGTGAACATGTACTTTCTTATTTGTATTCAAGAAACACAACACAATAAAAGAATTCAATGCCTAACTTCAGTTGGTATTTCTTGTGTCTGTTAATCTAGGCACTAAAACATATCCCTGGGACCTCTCAGGGTCTACGTTTTATAAGAAAATGTCCCTACCACATCCATAATGTACTTGTGTTAGCCTGATTGAATTGTGCTTAAAGCAGCCAGTCACAGCCTCGAAAGCAGAGTTTGTGTCATAGTCATACAGACGACATATATTATGCAAGACAGTGAACATTATAGGCATTGTCCAACAAATGAAATCTGGGTTTGACAGCTTTATTTTGAAACTGAACATAGATATAACGCTAGTTCACCTCTATCTGCGAGGTAACCTATATCCGTTATTCTTAAAGACAGGGTAATAAGTAGAAAGATAGTGGTTTCCAAAATTGCAATAGTTTCAATATCATACTCTAATATTCTAGCATTTTAAAACCTTCATCTGTCAACTTGATACCCCGGTTCTAAATGCAACAGACATAGGTTACCCCACAGATAAAGGTGAACTAGCGTTACCAAAAGCGGACGTCACCGGCGCTGCCTCCAGCTTGACCTGAGCACGGTTCTGTACCAGTCTGCTGCCATGGCAACTAGTACCTGGTCCAGCATGATGGTAAAGAGAGACTCTCCTCAAACACGGGACCTCAGGCTTTACATTCCAACCAAGAAATTGTCCCTACCGGATCCATAATGTACATATGCTAGCATGATTAAACTGTGCCTAAAGCAGCCAGTTACAGCCACTGAAAGCAGAGTTTGTGTCACACAGACTATATAATATATGGAAGACAGTGAACATCATAGGCATTTTCCCAACAAATGAAAGCTATGAAATGACAGCTTTATTTTAAAACTAAACATGAAAGCTGACGTCACGACGCTGCCTCCAGCTGGACCTGAGCACGGTTCTGTACCAGTCTGCTGCCATGGCAACCAGTACCTGGTCCAGTATGATGGCGGTGAGGCCCCAGACTCGGTGCGGGCCGCCCAGCCAGACGGGCATGGTGTAGCTGTAGTTGTCATGGCGACGCTTCATGGTGGTGTAGCGCTGGTGGGCGGGGTCGAGCAGGTGGGAGAAGGACATTGGGAACACTGCCGCCACCTGGGTAAACATAAACAACAACAACTGTTTACATCATCATGGTGGGTTTGCGGTGATGGGCGGGGTCGAGCAGGTGGGAGTAGGACATTGGGAACACTGCCGCCACCTGGGTAAACGTAAACAACAACTGTTGACATCATGTTTGCGTTATCCATACAGCATGTCATCCGTAAAAACTGGTTTCCAGTCCACAATTTCTGTCACAGAACAACCTTGCCTTTTAGTCATCTTAAAACAGATTGAATTTCTTAGATCCCTAGAGCATGCAAACACGTCTAACCCTCGCCTAACAGGGAACAACAGACTTGGTAGTGAGTGAGTGCACATGTGTGAGCATAGGCTATAGGCCTCGGAATGATCGGCGGTTGCCGAACCCGAAGATTGGCGAAAGGCGGGCGCCGAAGGCGCCCGGCGGGTGGAAGCCGATCAGCGAGGAACGAGCGACCAGTGATTTTTTTAACTTAGGGATAACTCGGCGCAAAGGATGACGGGAGCGCTTCCGGGTTGGCGGCTCGCACCCATTGGCCCCCGCTATGGCTCGCGCCCATAGGCCCCCGCTATCTCAACAATAATTCCGAGGCCTATAGCCCGTGGTGTGAGAGCATGTCATCCATAAAAACAGGTCTTTAGTCTATCACAAGAATACAGTCCTGTACTCACCTCCCTGGGGCTGAGCTTGAGTTTTGCAGGATCCACCTCCCCCACATTCCCCAGCACAGCCACAACAGTTCTGGTGTTTCTCTGTAAGTACAAATGTAGTATCAGGAATTAAACTGCACAATTCAACATCCACCTCTCCCACGTTCCCCATCACTGCCACTACAGTCATGGTGTTTCTCTGTAAGTGTTGTTCGTCCGTCGAGTCGACGAAGACCGCTTTCGTCATCATCTTGTCTCATCATTCAGGTCCAAAAGCCAAAAGTGAATTGCTTAGATGGACGAGTATCCTGTCTACTTCTAACAGTGAACAGTCCCTGGTATAGGCTTAAATGGCACCCATGCATAATGCAACTATCAGGTATAGGTAACCAAGACATGCAATGAACACTCCCCTGTACCTACCCTGTCAGGTATAGGTTTGAGCTGTCCCCAGACGTCCACAGTACAGGACGGGATACCCAGTTCCTCTTCAGTCTCCCGTAGTGCCGTGTGCACGATGTCGCGATCGGTCTTGTCACACATGCCACCAGGAAAACTGGGATCCATGTCGAGAAAGAAAAAATCAAACACATCAAGAACAAAATTATAGCTTCAGATACTAACTACTAACTGTGTCCTAAGGTGTGTTTTTCTTGGCCATTAATGCAATCATCTTAAAACCCTACATGTGATTTTCTTCCTGTCTTATGTTATTTCTTACTTGCTTATTACTGTCTATTGGTTTACATGTGCAAAGTAATGGATAATCAGTATCGTACTACATAATATATTAAGCATGCAGACTAAAGTATGAGGACAGCTTTCTTCTTGTTCCATTTTTATCAAACTTACTTCTCAATAATTCCAGCCAAAATTGGGCATAAAATAATGCAATAGACTTCCTAGTCGCTCACTTCATAGTCATTGTAACAGTTGTTATATACTTATGTATATAGTAGGTACATTTTGTACTTGTGTTGGATAAATCGTATGAACTTTCTTCAATCATCTATCTAAGCATCTCACCTGACTTCCCCCCTGTGGCTCCTTAACCTTGAAGACCTGAGAGTGAGCAGCACAGAAGGAACTCCCTTCACTGTACAGAGGGGCACCAGCACCGCAGCACCCACCGCAATCTTCTCATTGGTCACAATACTCCTCATCTTTGGTATCCTCTCCAGCGTCCGGCACTTGTTCTCCTCTAAGAGGATGTTCTGGATGGCCGCCTCCTTAGAGAAGGAAGTTGAAGAAAGCTTGCGGCACAACGTCTTATTGGCACTAAGAAATGTGACATGTTTTCCTCGAAATTTAGTTCTGTTTGACTTTGAGACATCACCTTTTGCGTGAGTTGAGGAAAGGTTTGTATTTTGGTAGCACACAGTTCTTGCACTCGAATACAAAACTCTCTGAGGTATCAGCTGGTTACTCTTGAGGACAGAAATCCACAGCTTCATAGTTACCAAATGGTATACAAGACACTTCACCTAGGAGAGAAAACAAAAATAAAATTTCGATTAAAAAGGAAATAAAACACATAGTACATACTTACTGCTACAGAAGTCCTAATTAGTTTATCTACTGAGCTGAGCTCTCATTCTCACGGTATGACTATGACTAGTATGAGGTGAACACAAAACAATGTAACTTAATTGTAAGTATAAGAGGCACCAGTAAACTGACTAGTAGGAGTAATCTCCAAGTAGATCCTACGGAGCCATAAGATAGTATAAGTCAGTCAGTCGAGGACATCGTCAGATGCCAACACGGGAAGCATGCTGGACTATAGTATAAAAGTATAGATATAGATAGTATAAAAGCTGGCCAAGGAGTATAGCCGGCCAAAGGGAGTCAAACGGTGGGTTTGATATTATTATCACGCTACCGTGGAACATATTCAGGTAGAATGACATGTACATGTATCTTTAAACAGGCTGCATAAATCTGCATTTCTTTCCTATAAACATTTCAAAAACTGCAGGTTTCAACAGCAGACACACAAAAAGTCAATAAATGTGACTCAGAAAGTTACACAAGTACAAATAAGTATATTATAATGTATTTTGAATACTTGTCTTTTATTTCAAAGTAACAATATCGTGCAAGGCATACATAAGTAATAATGCATTAAGAAGGGAAATTATGCTTTGACTAAAGTATGAAATACATGTTGTACCGTTGTATTTTTAAAGACATAGATCTCACTGCTGGTGGTTCCAGCCCCCCTAAAAGGGAATTAAGACAATTTTTGCATATTAACTAACAAATAATTCCATCTTTTCAGCTGATGTGGATTTGTGAAAGTTGTTGAAACTGTTGTAATAGCGCCACCTATCAAAACTCCACAGCAGTGCATGGTATATGATTGTACTGAATACTGAATAAGAAGTGACAAAAAAATATCCTGCATTTGCTGGCAAATAATAAATAGCTATCATTACTCAGTGTCAAAGTATACAGCAAATTTTTACTTCATGTATTGAGGACCAATATGTTCAACTTGCCAAAATGGCTAGATGGCCCCAACACAGAAATGCTTAAACCTATACAATTAGATTGTAATCTATATAATGACATTATGTATATAAATCAACACCCCGGCAGACAGCCAAACTTGCTGAGGTGCGCTGCTCGCTTGGCGGGCAACAGTGTCTCGTTGTGTACGTAGAAGTCGCAGGGGTAACACCAGACGGACAGGTCTGCGTAACTCAACACCATGCTGTGTCCGGTCGTCTCCCCGTGATGCACCATGTGTTCCTTCACGAACCTCCCACAATGCACCTGGTAGCAGTGTAGGCACACCCAGTTCTCTGAGGCATCGCCGCAGGTAACGCATGGGGCCGACGCGTCCAGGCCGTCGCTAGGGAGCGTTGCTATGGTTTCCAGATGCGGGCACCATGTCAACGGCACCACGGCAAACATGTTGTCGGGCACGCCTTCTCCACCAATCAGGTCGCAGATCGTTGAAGATGATGCGGATTCAGAACCTCCTACAGCGCCCTCCTCAGAAGTGGTTGCCATGGCAGCGGAAGAGCTGCTCTCATTGGTGGGAGGCTGGTCATGTGACCTGTCACCACTGCCTGAGGGTTGCTGGTCGGCCATGTTGTGTTTTCCCTGATGAGTGTTTGTTCTACTCAGGACTGAGCCTCTACAGTATCTGGGCGTGAGAAAACAGAAGACAAAAATCCCAGTTAGCTGTGACCGAAACACAAAGGTTGATTACATAGATGTGAAAACTTTTCTTCTGCATAGGTAGTGGACCTATACTATATAGTCTGTATTTTTCTGGTGATGCCTGCTGATGCCTGGGAGTATGTCATTTGTTTTCACGTACCAATGTTTAAATTCTACGAGTGGTTCGGAGTTGAATGCCCCCTCCCCACAAGCATAGTTTTTCTAACGAAAAAAAAATAGTTCACTTACCTTTTACAGAGTTTTTCAACTTTATTCCTTTCTCACAGATGACCGGTTAGGCCTTCTGTTGTCTGTAACACAATTTTACGTCGCAGCAAGGAGGAAATAAAGAAACTCTGCAAGAAACGGACAGGACACGAAAAACTCGAGTTCCGTGTCACCCTCAACTTTGACCCAGAAAATACAAGACTATCACAACTGCAGTAGTAGGGGTCGTAGGATTGTCATTTTTTCTTAACAGGATTTTTACAATAAAATACCTTTTGAAATCAATGTGCATACATTAGAACAATTAAATAGAATGTATTTATCTAGTTTATAAAGTATTTTCTTTATCTAAATGATTGTTTTACAGTAATCTATGACTTTCAAAGGGAGTAAACCTTAGCCTCCCTCTACAGTAATGGTATATCCCACGTAGGTCACGCAGAGGTCGTCCAACATGGCGGCACCAGCTCGAAAATCTGTGGAGTTTTTCTACGACGTTTTGTCGCCGTACACATGGCTGGCGTTCGAGGTGAGAGAATCATTTATCCAAACCTTTAAAGAAGCATTTTTCTTATCAATATGCACGCCTTTTAGTGGGAGAATCATTGGTGTTCGCCGATATACTTAAAGTTTAACCTTGGGGGTGGGGAGGGGGCGGGGCAAAGTTTGTCGACTGGACCCAGGAGGTAAACAGACCATTACGCGCAAAATGATACATCGGAGTAGTAAATGTGACTTTAATACTAGACTGTTGTTTTGATGTTTTAAAACAGTGGAAAGTCTGCGCGGAGAAAAGTGGTTAGGGCAAAGTCCTTCTGTAAATGTGCCACATTATGTGGGTCATGTTTGGCAACTGTTTACCTGAATTTACCTGAATTGCAGAGATTTGATTTTTTTAACGAGTTTGTTCAGTGCAAGGCCATTGACCACTTCTAGGCACTGAACTACACTCACTGTGGCAGCATCTCCCTAAGTCAGAAACATCGAGCTTCAGCAAGTTTGACTAACTGACCCATTACGGCATTAGGCAAAGCAGGGGTTACGAGGCTGCTTGGTAAATTCCCTACCCCATTTGGCCGAAATGGTTTTGATCCGCTCAAACCAGGAAGGTCCCCTACTCCTTTTGACAAGTATAGCTGTGTGGCTCTCCCTGAACGTGGAACCTCCATTTAACCTCCTATCCAAGGGACGGCCCTAGCCGAAGCTAGGTACTCATTTTTCACCTGAGTAAAGTGGTGGGGAAAGCTGTGTGAAGTGCCTTTCCCAAGGGCACAAGCTCGGACACGTGACCGGATTTGAACTTGAGACCTCAAGGTCTCCAGGCAAACATGCTACCGCTGCGCTACGTGATCTCACTAAGTATTCTATGCAGATATACGTTTTACCTGCTTCCATTCCACAGGTGATGTGCCGTTACCAACAGAAGTGGAACATCGACCTGAAACTGAGACCGTTCTTCCTGTCTGGGATCATGCAGGGGGCAGGTGGGTGGACATATGTTAATGTTTTTTATATGTTAATTATACAGTTAGTAAGTACTGGCTTATACATACATTGAATATCTAACCGAGGTGTTACCAGCATGCACGCTGCTCTGAGAGTTACTAACCACTAAGATTATTTTCTGCTTGAGGTTAACTACTAGCATATTACCAAACATATACTAGTAGGGCAGGGTTCTCTCGATCGCAGTTTAGCAGGCCCCTACGCTGTGATTTGTATCTCCTACTGATTTGGATCCTCTACACTGTGCTTTGCGCCCTTACGCTGTGTTTGAACCAGCGTAGGAAATAATGTTTCTGAGGGTTAGACTAAGAGATTTAAAAATTTCAAAAGGAGGATGCGGCATTGCCCCACGACCCCCCTACAATGCTCTTGCCTTTACCACATGCCATGTGGCTTTGCCATGCAGAGATACCTCTATGCTGTGAAAAAATCCTGGTGAGAATTTACTGGTTGAGTTTTATGGATAATATCAAATGATGTCTCTTGAGTTACTCAGTCTGTTTACCTTATCTCTCCTCGCACCAGACAACCGTCCCCCCGGCATGGTCCCAGCCAAGGCCACCTACATGGGGCAGGACCTGAAGAGGCTGACAGACATGTACCAGGTGCCCTTCAACATGCCCAGCAACCCTGCAGAGGTCATGTTCATCAAGGGTTCCATAAACGCAGGCAGGTTCCTCACCGCGGTGGACATGAACTGTGACCAGTACTTGGAGGAGTTGACAAGGTGTGTGTGTGTGTGTGTGTGTGTGTGTGTGTGTGTGTGTGTGTGTGTGTGTGTGTGTGTGTGTGTGTTTGTGTATGTGTGTGTGTGTGTGTTTGTGTGTGTGTGTGTGTTTGGAATTACATGTTAATGAGCCCACTGAATGGAGTACATTACATTTGATTTTGGTATCCATAAAATACAGAGACGAGGACATCACAGAACCTGCCAGTCTGATGTCTGCTGCAGCCAAAGCTGGCATCCCAGAGGATCTTTCCCCGTGCCTTTTCTATTGGCAGTGTATTTTGATGATAAGTTTTACAGTAACTGTTTCCCTTTCCAGGCAGTTGTTCCTGAGAATCTACTACAGAGACGAGGACATCACAGAACCTTCCAGTCTGATATCTGCTGCAGCCAAAGCTGGCATTCTTGACTCTGGAGGATCTTTCCCCATGTCTTTTCTTTTGGGTTCATATTTTGATGAACTAATTTTCTATTTCCCTTTCCAGGCAGTTGTTCCTGAGAATCTACTACCGAGACGAGGACATCACAGAACCTGCAAGCCTGATGTCAGCAGCAGCCAAAGCTGGCATCCCAGAGGATCTTTCCCCATGCCTTTTCTTTTGCAGTGTGTTTTGATAAGTTTTACAGTAACTGTTTCCCTTACCAGGCAGTTGTTCCTGAGGATTTACTACCGAGACGAGGACATCACAGAACCTTCCAGTCTGATGGCTGCAGCAGCCAAAGCTGGCATCCCGGAGGATCTTGCCAAACAGCTTCTCTCCACCCTGAAGGATCAGGCGGTCAAGGACCAGCTACGACAGACCACGCAGGAGGCGCTGGACCACGGTGCGTTTGGCTCCCCAACCATCGTGGCGCACATCGACGGGAAACCGCAGATGTTCTTCGGCTCGGACAGGTTAGAGCTGATGGCGCACATGCTGGGGGAGAAGTGGTACGGTCCACTGCCTGAACTGGCTAAGGCCAAGATGTGAACTGTCACAATTGTCCTAACAATAGGTTTTACACAGTACAACAAATTTAGGGCATTTCAAAGAGCCATGTTTGTCTTGTACAATATCAAGTGACTCTGTGAACCTCTCTTATTACAGAAAAGTTGTTGATGGTAGAAAATTCTATGACAAAGAAATCGTAAGACAAATTTGACCAGGCCTTAAAACCTTAAGTCGTCATGCTGTAAGGAAGTGTTTTCCTGGGAGAGAAGTGGTATGGTCCGCTGCCTGAACTGGCTAAGGCCAAGATGTGAAATGCCACAGTTGTTGTACAATAGGTTTCATACAGTACAGCAAATTTAGGGCATTTCAAAGAGTCATGTATGTGTTGAACAATATCAAGTGGTTCTGTGAACTTCTCTTATTACAGAAGAAAATTGTTGATGGATCTTTGTTGATGGTAGAAAATTCTATGACAGAGAATTGTAAGACAAATTTGACCAGGCTTTAAAAGCTGAAGTCGTCATGCTGTGAGGAAGTGTTTACCTCTCAGCTGACAGTGATTGGCAGGTAGTTAATGGTATGACTCATTGCCTGAACTTCCAAAGCCAAAACATGAAATTCCTGTTGGAGAACATGCTGGGATAAAAGTGGCACACAGCCCGAATCGGCCAAGGCCAAGATGTGAACTTACTAAGACTTAAAGTTGATAGAAGTGCTGATGCTATGAGAGACATATCTGATGTACACTGTATATGTCTGAACTTGTAGTGATTTGATAGTAGATTATGACACAAAGTTGGACAGTCCACTGCCACAACTTGCCAAGCCTTGAAATTGGTGTGTGAATGAAGCTGCTATCATATGAACACTTTATTATGCTGATTTAATCTGATAAACTGTTATGGATTGGCTGGCCATGGTGAGGTAGCCTTCTTGCACCAAGTTTGCATCATGATAGGAAGCAGGAAGAAGTTGAATCAGATAAAAGAGAATTGTTTTTGTTTACCTCATCATTTAATGATACAGAATCACTGTCCGCATTTAAAATGTATGGACATTGAGGAAGCCTTCTCAATATGTTGATAATGAAAATGTGTGAATATAGATGATATGTCATTTATTTCTTCAGCATGGTTGGTTTGTTGACATTCCAATGATTTACACGAAACTTAATGTGTTGTCTTTGAAGTCTTTTTCCACATTTGATGGACACATTAACAGTGACAGAGATGTGAAGAATTCAAAGAAATGTTTATTGTATACCCGTATACCCATACTATGTGGAGCTTGATACAGACACTGGCAAAATATACCCCTGATATATTCATTTAGACAATAATATGAAAGAGACACAAAAAGTACTTAGACTATTCGCTATGAAATAGCTGACGCTCATGCTAACATCACAAAAAAAAGGTACATATACATGTATATGCAAAGAGGTCAATTTCATATGAGATGCAGCAGTTATGTTACTTGTTCAAATAGTTGGTTTGATTTCATTTCCTGCAGCTGGTATTTTCAGCTAAGCTCACCCATGGGTCACCCGTACTCTTTTTAATAAGTTTCTTGGGTTCTTTTATATGCAGAGGTTGGATACCTGAAGCTCAGCTATAGTACCTTCTCTCTTTTCAAAACAAGTTTTTCATCAGCGCAAAACGTTACATAGGTGAATTGTAAAACACTTGTAAAATACATGTATTTCTTATCTCATTCTAAGGTCACACCAAACAACCTGTACATGCATGATAAACTGTCTACAAGGTCAATCTTATTGCATGATATTTTGGATACACTACAATTCATACTACATTTGTAGTGTGAATTGTAGTGTATCCAAAATATCATGCAGTAAGATGGATATTAATGTACAATGTTAATGGTTCAATTATGAGATGTTTACAAGCTGGCGTACTCGTTCTCCGCGCCCTCGTTTACCGCGCCCCCATTTACCACTATCTCTTCCTTCTTTGTGCTGGATTGCTCGTTCTCCGCGCCCTGGTTTACTGCGCCTTCATTTACCGCCCTCTCTTCCACCTCCAAACTCACATACTCATTTTCTGCAGCCTTGTTTACTGCGCCCCCATTTACCACTGCGCCCTCGTTTACTGCACCCCCATTTACCACGCCTTCATTTGCCACCCCCTCTTCCACCTCCAAGCTGACATACTCGTTTTCTGCAGCCTTGTTTACCGCGACCCCATTCACCACTATCTCTTCCTTCTTCAAGCTGGCGTACTCGTTCTCCGCAACGTCATCTTCCATGCCTTCGTTTACTACTCCTTCCTCCACCTTCTTGGTTTCCATCTGGAAAAAAAAGACAGAGCGTTTGCAGGTAAAAAAAAGCATATGGTTAAAACTCCAATACAAATGAGAAGCACTCGAATGCATATCAGGCTTGATTGAGATTAAACCAATATTGTGTATCAGGACAGTTCGCATAGCAGGTATATAGAGGGATATAGATATTTGTTAAGTTATCAAATTTTCAGAAAACTGGATGGTCCATTCAATTCTGTCAAATTGATCAGGAGAAAATACTAGGATGTACGTATACTTATTAGCCGACTTTAGAATTGTACCTTTAAAAACTGAACTACGGGAACGACTATTGTCAAAGGTTGATGTGTGTTACTAAAATGTTCCTTGGTAATAGTGCGTCAGGGTAAAAACTTCTAATTTTTCCATTAATGTTCTATATGACCTCTTTCGATCAATGTTGACCATGGTAAAATCCTAATTGACATGACCTGATTAAGCCCTACAGCTTCGACTTTGACTAAACAGTCCTATCGTTAATGTAACCCCATAACAAAAAGTAGTGCGCATATTGGGCTGTTTTGTATTGATTACCTCATGTTCGATGACTGCCACGCCCTCCTCCTTGTCATCCTCCCCGGTTAGAACCTTACTGTAGGAGTACACCGTCAGGAACGCCCATAGCTGGAGGAACGGAACACACGGTTAGAACCTTACTGTAGGAGTACA
The DNA here is from genome assembly GCA_019207045.1 of Branchiostoma floridae x Branchiostoma belcheri. Lineage (NCBI taxonomy): Eukaryota > Metazoa > Chordata > Leptocardii > Amphioxiformes > Branchiostomatidae > Branchiostoma > Branchiostoma floridae x Branchiostoma belcheri. The sequence continues at coordinate 2,500,278 of CM033032.1, forward strand.
CCGTCAGGAACGCCCATAGCTGGAGGAACGGAACACACGGTTAGAACCTTACTGTAGGAGTACACCGTCAGGAACGCCCAGAGCTGGAGGAACGGAACACACGGTTAGAACCTTACTGTAGGAGTACACCGTCAGGAACGCCAATAGCTGGAGGAACGGAACACACGGTTAGAACCTTACTGTAGGAGTACACCGTCAGGAACGCCCAGAGCTGGGGGAACGGAACACACGGTTAGAACCTTACTGTAGGAGTACACCGTCAGGAACGCCCATAGCTGGAGGAACGGAACACACGGTTAGAACCTTACTGTAGGAGTACACCGTCAGGAACGCCCAGAGCTGGGGGAACGGAACACACGGTTAGAACCTTACTGTAGGAGTACACCGTCAGGAACTCCCATAGCGGGGGGAACGGAACACACGGTTAGAACCTTACTGTAGGAGTACACCGTCAGGAACGCCCATAGCTGGAGGAACGGAACACACGGTTAGAACCTTACTGTAGGAGTACACCGTCAGGAACGCCCAGAGCTGGGGGGAACGGAACACACGGTTAGAACCTTACTGTAGGAGTACACCGTCAGGAACGCCCATAGCTGGAGGAACGGAACACACGGTTAGAACCTTACTGTAGGAGTACACCGTCAGGAACGCCCAGAGCTGGGGGAACGGAACACACGGTTAGAACCTTACTGTAGGAGTACACCGTCAGGAACGCCCATAGCTGGAGGAACGGAACACACGGTTAGAACCTTACTGTAGGAGTACACCGTCAGGAACGCCCAGAGCTGGGGGACGGAACACATAGTTAGAACCTTACTGTAGGAGTACACCGTCAGGAACGCCAACAGCTGGGGGGACGGAACACATAGTTAGAACCTTACTGTAGGAGTACACCGTCAGGAACGCCCATAGCTGGGGGAACGGAACACACGGTTAGAACCTTCCTGTAGGAGTACACCGTCAGGAACGCCCATAGCTCGAGGGAAGAACACCGTGAAAAGATAAATGGCAGATGAATGAATATATGGATGAATGGATGAAAGGAAATAGTCTGGGTACCATCCTTTGTAGAAACACCAGTCTCAATCCCTTTGCTTGTTATCCTTGGTTAGCAAGCGAAAAGATTGAGCCCGCAGTTACTATACGGAGGATGGATGAAAGTTTAATTGCCAAAGTACCAGATTTGTGCAATAAACAGACTTCACATATACTGCCAAATATATGGGCCAAAGACCATAAAATCAGGTACTATGTGTTTTTGAAAGTACACTTAGCTAATGTACATAGATGAAGCTAAAATAGATGATCTTCAAGCTCACACAAAGTACAATGTGCTTGGATGGCTTCTCTCTCACATACATGTAACGTTAGATAAATGAGGCTACAGCAGGCTCAAGTTATCCCTCACTGTCTCTATGGAATAGGCGCGGAGGGTTCTCTCTCATATCGCATTGCAACGTGAGTAGAAACGTTACACTTACAATAATGTTTGTGTGACATAGTGAGTGATGATAAAACTTACGAATATGATGAGAAGCAGGACCCAGGCTCCCCAGTATGGCGCTAGGAGGTACACACCCACCCGCATGGTGTCGTCCTGGGGAATAAACAAACACAAAATCAACATGTGTGTTTTTACAAAACAAAACATTTAAACACGAGGCATCTTGATAACGATTTTACTCTGCACATATTTGTTTAAACTTTGACAAATATTCACAGCAAATGATAAACATGCTCCGGTATTCACTACCAAGTCGCATAATTTCATCTGGTAATAGAAACATTACAAAGATCCTCAAAGTATTGTAAGGGTCTAAAGGACACCAAAATCGGTGCTTTCGGCGAAGCTTATTTCTGTTTCGCAAATGCTTGTTGCCGAAGTAGTTTTCCTTTTAAGTTTTACGACACTTTAAGTGTATTAATAATCTCCGACAACACCGTCTGATATCGATGGTTTTTGGCAAAGGGCTCGAGAGATTGGGTTTTAGGACTTAAGGCTTTTCGTTTCCGGGTACGAACACGAGCTTGTGCGTTTTGTTTTCGGAATCCGTTAATTTTGTTTTCACTATATTGTCGTGTAGTTGCAATTGCACATCGATAGCGTGTTTGTACAAGCATGACTCACAGCTGTAGCGACGGCGTTGGGCACCCCGAACACGGTGAAGGCGATAGACACGCCCAGCCTGATGATGACGTACACAGACATGGCGCCCATCCATACAGCCATGGTCCGCGGCAGACTCTGGACATGGGGAAACGTCGGGTGTAGTTTTAGTTCACATGAAGTTTCAAGTAATTAATCTCCAAGCAGAACTGCCCTGGTGGCCAGTTGGATGCGACTTTAGCCCATTTGATACTAGCTTATGCCATCGATAAATATGCTTGGAGATAAGTACCCTGCCACTGATTGTAAGATAAGTCAGATGCTGTATGTAGTTTGAAACAAATTACAAAACTCAAATATCAGCAAGTATGGCGCTTAAGCCTTTTATGAATTTTGAGTGAGTCCGAGACTTATCAAAAACTTCTTGTACACAAGTCTGAAAGAGTGCTTATGAAATCCCCATCATTTCTTTGATAGCTATGATGAATAATAGTCCAAATCATGTCTAATTGGTTCTTCATCCATGTCTTAAAATGTATATCAAAACTAAAATAAATGTAAAAAAATGCTAATATTGGTTATAAATATGTGAGTTTAACATGGCATTCCTTTTAGTGCTCTCATAATTATAAGTTACGCACCAGACAAGCTCCGATGATGAGCATGACGTTGAGCAGAAAGAGCAGCGCGTCCACTCCGACTGCCGTCAGGACAGCGTAGTAATCTGTGAAGACGAGTTATTGTAAGATACACCTTAACTTTGATATACTGCTCTAATAAAGTCCTGTTCTTACAACAACGATATTCACACAAAAAAAGTTGTTAAAGTGCAGTTTTCATAATCTCCAAGCAGATTCCTCCTTACCGGTGGCATAAAACAGTAACATAAGCTGGGGAAGGACTTCAGCCGGCAGAGGGATAAAATTGGCCACCGCGGAGGCCAATTTTACCTCTCTGCCGGCTGAAGTCCTTCCCCAGCTTATGTTACTGTTTTATGCCACCGGTAAGGAGGAATCTGCTTGGAGATTACAGTTTTCAAGCGACATTGTAGAGTTATTACTTGGTTCTGTCCCCATTGCCAGAGCAATTGCGGTCAGGGCTAACCAAATATGAAACACGGCTTAGGCCACTTAGAAAAGATACAAGTACAGAAAGATAAATATCAGGGTACGTACTGATTTAAATGTAGAAAATGTCAGTTATCCTCGAAAGCATTATAACACGAAAATATTATTTTTCCCCTAATTAGAAGCAAACTATTATTATACAAGTTTGGATTTGATTAATCTGAGCACGTGTATAAACATGATGTATAGACACGTCTACGATAAAGTTTACATGGGCTATTAAAACAAAATGTTGTTACTTACTAAGATCGACAGATCGGCCGGACAACAACAGCCACAGCTCAAACCCCACCTCTGCCAAGGACAGGATCTGTAGAAATAGTCAGAATGTTTACCAGTTTGACATTCCATTTTCTTTTATATTATGGTAAAAAAAGGCATACGATAAAATCAAACAGGCGTAACAAAGAAATAGTTTTCAGATAAAGGATTGATGCAACCTATCAAACATAATCGGTATTACCAATTAATCTAATCACAACATCAAGCGAATATAAACATGTTCTCTTGTTACAATTGAAGGCAAACAACCTGAACATGACATTGACTAGTGGCTGGCAAGTCTAATAAAACATTATTACTCCGACAGTTCTAAGAATTGTAATTACACTTGTACGATACTATGCTATCAGAATATTTACTTTGAAAAACTTTGTAATGCCAATAACAGCAAAACGCGTTTAGTCTTACCGACAGCAGGATCCCAGCAGTCACGGCTCCCGCCCGGAGCGAACAACAACAGCTTTTCTTCATCATCTTCGCTTATCTGGAAACAAGAAAACAAGTTATTCAAATTCCCTAAATCATTTCTTATGCAGAGGGAGGATCGTGCCACTGTGCTAAGTACAGGCATGTGTCGCACGTAGAACAGCAATAAAAGAAAACTAACGTACGAAAACATATCGTGATTTCTAGCTCATCATACCAGCAATTTGTTGGGCGTGTCTGATTCGGCTGCCTTCCTGATTCCTTTAGTTTGTCAGTGCAGTTTTAATACAGTGATCAGGAGCGAAAGTTTGCAGGGATTTTGGCTGTGCTTTAGCCATACAGTACGTGTTACAAAATAACAGCTACAATGGAGGTTATACCCACAGCACAGGTTTGACCGAAAGGTCATGACGTCATGCATGTTGGGCGTAACTGTCAGATGTTCAAACATCGCCGCGCCCTCCCCACACACTTACCCTGTCCCTCCCTGTTTGTGGCGAGCATTAGCGCACACTGAAATAACACATTGTCTCCCAGCCAACATGGATACACATACTACACGCAGATATTTACCTTAAGGGCACTGAACATGTTTGGGCTAAAGATCATGAGAAGAGTCTTCTGTCAGCACGTTATCAACGGATTTTTGTCGAGAATGGTGCCACTGTCTAGTAGTAGTAGGAATCCAGGTTTGACTTTTCCTATGTTTTTTCAACAAAGCCAGAACTGGTAAATTATCGTTTCCCCTCAAAATTCCCCAGTAAAAACAAGACTTTCTAACGTTTAATAAAACACGTTTGGTAAAACGTTTAAGGTAGGCTATTGACCATTCAGCCAGGCATTTCCACTGTGCTCTGAACAAGTTGAATTGCTCTGATTTGATGTGTTTGATAGTCTACTGAGGCGATGAAAACATCCTCCCTGTTTGATACTTTTGGAGAACATGCACACAAAGAGAGCGGCATACCGTACGTTTGCTTATCCACCACACCCAGGATAATAGCTTTAAGTCAAATGGAAAAGATACGTTTTATTTGATCTATCACATGGCTCGTTTAAAAACGTTTGAGAACGTGTCATTAGAGTTGTGGTGCAACATGCCACAACATGCCCCCGTTTGCTCATTATCTGTGACACGTGAAGAAATGGACACATGAAGTCTTTCACGTATCACCGGACCGTACTATGGGTATTACATTCAGTGTTAATGTAGTGTGCCCACCTGCATTCATCGCGGGGTTTGATACTTTTGATACACTGAATGATGACAATGTGCAAACATTGTAATTGTACGCTTTACAGAAATTCCTACCCGGTCTTGGCAAGTCTCTTCGGTATATATCAATATTGATAAATGAATTCATCCACTATTCAATGATATGGTTCAACACACGAAGGTGTGCTTTCAATTAATGACTAACCGGAAAATTAATTCAACAATTTTCTTCTTGAAGGGATGAAGTGTCTAAGATCTCTTCTTATACATAAATACCATATACTCTCATATACCATCAGATCAAAGGCTGCAAAATTGTGATGTTTCCATGCGATTTACGCGAAAAGTAAAACACGAAGGAAAGATATAAATTTCATCAAAATTGTAATTCTATGCATGTTTCAAAAAATATTGTAACAGGGCTAACTTGTAAGGAAAAAAGAAACTTCCTGTTAAATTGGTCCAAAAATTCCGTTACTCAAGAGCACAGTCACCTACGCCGTACGAACGAAAACTCTGATATCAATCGAGAGAAAGTCACGCATTTGTCGCAAACTTTAGTTGTTTTGTTACGGAAAATACTGCCTGAAATCCTTGCCAAAGATCGATTACGTCACAGCCAGCTTGAAAATTCTAAAGCATCAAAGATACACGACGAACTACAACGAATTTGACCGCGCCGTAAGCAGTAAACCACATACAGTAAGAAAATACTCACCTGGTCCGAGGCAGGTGCAGGTACAGGTACTATCCAGGCCACAGGCGTTCACTCCGACGATGAGACTGGTATGTTCAGTTGATACACCTGGCTTTTGTACTGCGCCACACCTCGCCAATCCTCATGGCGTTGGATGGTAGCAAGTGTCTTATTTGTCCATTCCCTCAATGTTTTCATATCTCACGTACTGTTAACCAATCAGATGCCAGTTTACTACAGCAAACGAGTAGCCCCTTGAGCAAATCAAGGCGGTTTAAGACAGAGAGCAAAGAGACTTTTGACGTAAGAAAATTTGCCAAGACGGGGTCCACCCAGCCCAGCCCAACACATACCGTGACGAGCCCTGCCCGAAGGTCAACCTGTCATTGTCCTGGCGGTCAAAACTAGCATCCTTCACCGGCCTCTCTGTGGGCATTGACGTAATTCGTAAGTTGTTGGGGGTGGGGTTTGGGATTCGCGATTTTTTATTTGTCTATCTTACGTCAATGCCCACAGAGAAGCTGGTGAAGCTAGGAGGCTAGGTCAAAACGATCTCGCGGGGACCCAACTAATCTTCAAGCAGATCTTACGGTAGCATAAGATAGTATCAAAAGCTGGCAGATAGAGTGAAGCCGACCGAGGAGTGTGTTTGGCCACCCAGTGACTGATGACTCCCTTTGGCCAGCTGTACTCCTTAGCCAGCCTTGATACTACCTTATGCCCCTAGTAAATCTGCCTGGAAATTAGGACCCAACCCAGCACTCTTGATGACACATCCAGTCGCCCACATGTTAACCCAAGGGTTATGACGGACGAAATGTCAGATACCTTACTGCATTGTGTGGTCTGTTGAAGACGCCCTTACACAGCAGGTTTATCACGTTATAAATATGACCGACAGGCACCATATCATTACTTCCCTTTCCAACAAAGCATTTCGTTTTCTGACTATAGTAGCTATCGTAAGTAATAGTAGATATCTTGTCATAAGTACTTGCCATGTTGTTAACTTTTGAAAGCATAAACTTTAAGTTGATCTAGAATTTTGATATAATCATACTTCTGATGGACTGACCCAAGCGACAGACAGAATTATTGCAATTTGACGATAACATAAGAAAAGCTATAATAAATGCATTTCCTTCCAGTACTTTCTCGTTCCTATTATAACTCTTGGCAGGATAAAGGATAGTAATTCACCACAGAAAAAGATTACATTCTAAAACTACATTAAAGACCTGCCATAAAGATGTGTACTAACTGTCGTAAAATATAATGATAGACGCTCAAAGCTGGGGTCACGTTACTCTCCGGGTACTTAAATGGTTTTAATGCACTGATTATGGGAAGGGGTAAACTGTTGGGGGAAGATGAGCTTTACAGCATGAATATATTACTAACTGCCACCATGTATACGAGTATACGACATACGAACATATCGATGGGTTTTGTGGGTAATCAGGAGCTGCCACGGGGTCATGCAGGGTCATCGTTTGAAAAATGGCGGCTAGTTGTTTTGACATTCCTTGTCATGAGGATCACGCCTACGCGTCTCTGGGACTCAGCATATTGAAAGTCGCGGAATGCTAGATGCTGGTAAGTGTATCAAGTGTTACAGGTCCTATGTGTATTCTATAGTTCTAGGCAAGCGACAATTATAAGCACATAACGAACTTGGTGTTTCGTGTAATATTGTTTAAATACATCAGTATACCTAGCACTGGGGCGACTCTGTAGAAAACGTATTTACTGTATTTATTTAAATGTATTACAAGTAAATACGTTTTCTACAGAGTCTTCAGTATACCCAATTCTAGCCGTGTTGACTTGCAGGGTTTCTCTTGTAAGCGGTCACAAGGCATTTCCTGATCATTTGACGTTATCTGCGCCATATTCGATTACAGTACACACCCGTAATGCACACGAAAATGCTATTGCTTGATTCAGTTACCCGCCAACATAATCACGGGGATTCAGATTATATTATCATATAGCCAGGCGCCGCGGACCAATCAGAAGGCCCCGTTCCACGTTGGTTATGACGCCGTAACACTTAGATTCCGGCCAGGCCGGTGTGTATCCTCCTTCTGATTGGTTTTATTCGGTGGTTATAGCAAAGGGCCAGGCGTTATGACACCATATACACCTCGGGGCGGGTCATCAACCCTTAAATCATTAATTATGACGTCATAAAAAGCCTGTGTAACATAAGTTAAGAGCCTGAATATATTTGGTATTGTTAACAGTACACTGACAATAGCTAATACCTAAGTGCCTAGGCCTAAATGTCAAGAAAATCGACACTGAAGGTTTCTTGTCAGAACTGCTTTATAACAGCAATTTAAAATGCATAGATAACGATGCATGTATAACATGCAAAATCGCAACACAAGAGCAAACAACTGCAAGAACTTCAAGCTTACAAAACCTCATTGCAAGATTGTACAACGGTGTGTTCAATTCCACAAGCGTTTCCTCTTTGATTCACATTTATAGGCACTTAACCGTTAAAACGCTTTACAACTCCTTCGACTTGTCCATTAAGTATTTTGGCTGAGTGATAACAAACCACAAATGCGCTGAAACATTAAAACCTTTTCTGGAATTAACGGGAATGATCGATCTGACAGCAAGAAAAACATCACAGTATCATTGTCACTTCTGAATACCGCATTCTTCCAGGAACTTCCTGTGCGACTCTTCCCAATACTTTGATTCCAGCAGTTTCTGTTTGAGTTGTTTGGCAGCCTTGAACTCCTTTCTTCCGTTCTCCAGTATCTTAATGATGCGCTCAGCCAGTCTTGTGGCGTCTTCAGCGTCGTTTCCTGTGATTTCCACAACCGGGCGGTCAAAGTCGACGTCATCTTGGGCCTGCAGGAACTTTGCAAGTCCAGATTTGTCTGAAACTACAGTCGATACGCCTGCAGCGATAGCCTCAAGACCGACAAGTCCGAATGGCTCTGCACGTGACGGCATCAGGACGACATGGGCCTCTTCCATGTCTTTGCTCAGCTGTTCCTGTGTGCAGTATTCCAAAGGGGTGAAGTTTATGTTAGCTTGGATGATTTCCTTGCTCTTCATGAAATCGCCAGCGCTGATGCCACGAACTCTCCACTTTGTGTGTGGGAATTTCTTCATAACGATGCTCATGGTCGTCGATGCGAGATCGTAGCCTTTCAGCTTCTCAACGCCCTTGACCCTGCCGACTGTTAACACCACTTTGGTTTCTGTCTCGACGTACGTCACGTTCATTTGACTGAAGATGTCGGATGGCTTAGGCAGAAACATGTAGTGTGGCTTGGAGAGTTTGATCTGGGTTGTGTAGTAATCATGCATTGTTGGTCCTACAGAGAACACAACATCAGCCTCTTCCGTGTCTTTGCGGATAGCTTCCATCTTGTTTCCAATACCCATCGCCTTGTCATCGCTCTTGTGGTGCTCAGTGTCTTCCGGCATGACATGATTGTAGAGGATGAACTTGGCAGATGGAAGACGTTCTTTCTTGATATTTTTCGCAGCTGTGCTGGTGACGTCAGCATGCCCAACGATGACGCTTATATCAGACCTAAGGATTGGATAACGTTCCTTGTGGTGGAGGTTGAGCCAGTCTAGTGTGGGTCTGCTTTCCCCAGCAGTGTTTGCCAGGGGTAAGACCATCTCCATGCCATGACTGCGTGATTCTCGCTTTTCCTCTTCTGTAGCATGTAATACAGTACAAAGAACCTTTGCTCTGGCTGAAGTCAGTAGGTCCAGCAGCTGACCGTTGATGGTGGAAATGCCGCCCTTGGAGGTTCCGACTTCATCAATGACCAGCAGCACAACAGGTTTGCCTCCTGATGTGGTCTCTGGAGAAGACATTCAAAAGAAGGTAGTTCGAGTTTCATTATTCACAGGCCAATTTAAACATTTGTTTCTTGAGGCGCAGTTATTAGTTTGTATTCTTTATTCATATATGGCTGGTTACGCCTAATGCATATCTTGCAAATTATTCATGTCTTCATTTATATCCTTCTGACACAGTCATTAATATTCCCTTTCTTTTACATGGCAACAGTTAAATTGGTAGCGACAAGTAGCATTAAGCACCTCTTTTGACTACTATAAAGACATCATCATCATCATCATCGGTCGACGTGATCAAATGTAGACATGTTCGCACATGTCTACACACGACGGGGTTATACCGCCCCTTACGGGGTGACATACCCTTTCGTAGGCTAATTACAAGACGGGGATGCGCCAGGTCTCCCGTCCGGGTGAATGATGTAATTCACCATGTGGCTGATACGAGACAGAGGTTCGCCAGGCCTCCATCCGGGTGATTTGAAGTGAATCACCAACTCCCGACAGAAGGATTTGCACCAACGCACACCGCACCATCGCACGTGTGGGGGTTCTTTAACGTGCATGGGGTATGGCTCTCCCCATACACGGGACCTCCATTTAACGTCCTATCCGAGGGACGACTCATTTTTCACTTGAGTAAAGTGAGGAAAGTCGTGTAAAGTGCCTTTCCCAAGGGCACAAGACCGGCAACACGGTAGGCGGATTCGAACCGGCGACCTCTCGATCACGGGCCGAATACAATACCACTGTGCTACGCGGCCCCACTAACTATAAAGACATACAAGCGAAATGTGTTGGTTTCCGCACTAGATCATGTACTAACCGTCAAGACTTGCATAGTGGTTCTCTGCATAGTGCCCCAACAACAGCGGACGAGCAGCCCTAGACGAAGCTCCCGACTGGGGATGTAGGGTTATAACGTAGTTGTCCGCTTCCATACTGGACACGATGATGACGTCACGACCCAACATGTCCGCCATGGCCTGTAGGACGACATGGTCTCCCCACGTCCCGTCACGTGACATGGTCTCTAGGTACTCCTCCCAGGTTTGATTTGAAAGGAAGTCGCTCAGATGGTCGCCATCAGTCTAAAACATTATGGACGGAGAAATATGCATATCTTAGGGAAGATCATCGGCAATGTAACAGCAACTTCATAGAAATCTGTTTGTAACTTTATTTCGTTAAAACGAGCCTTAAATTTAGTACGAAAGTCTGTAAAATACATATTATCATCAATTAAGCAGGCAAACCAGATTCTAATGGTTATTTTGTAGACCCTAAAATCAATAGACCATAGCTGAATTTACAGCATATTGTATTGGTTTATTCATCAAATGCAATTTTGTGTGATAAGTAAGTAGTAGGCAACATTCCAGCCCAGGAATAGCTACTTATGTATCTCACTTTGTAATGAAAAAGTAACCTCACTAAAATACATTTTCGGCTCAATAGTATTATGTCTTATGTAGCTATGAGTGACTGAGTAGCATTATTTCTTTACTTACATTTTGTGGATTCCTTCTCAAATGGTCGACTGCCTGTTGACGCAGCTGTAGATGATCTATGTGCCTTCCCTCAGTGCGGAGAACCTGGTCAGACACGGCGTGAAACATGCAGTTCCCGTCTCCTGGTACCTCAGTCCGGAATGTCAGACCCAACTCAGACACGTGTGCTGTAAGTCTGTGGTAGTGGTCGTCAGACGCGTCTTTTTCTACTTTTACTTCTGTTAGCAGCCACTTCAAGCTGTTAAAATCACCTGAAAGTGGAAGATTTAGCTAAGGTGCTGTATATTGTTGCTGTAAAAAAGCAGACTCCGGGTATTAGCAAAACGCACACAAACCTTTCCGCTGTTTATTATCAGAATTTGTATAATTAGAACTTCTCCTTATGTCACTGTAATTTAGTCAACTTTCGTGTAATCAAGAAAAACACTTCATTTGTCTACCTACCTCCTGGCGACCCTGAAACTTTAACAGCATTAACAGTCGAAGAAACTTCACACGCCCTCAAATGCTGTTTCATTCCTGAGGGAGAAAATAGCTACACTAAGTAACTCCAACTTATAAGAATTATGCAGAATTACTGGTTTAAGAACAACAAAAGGTCTACGGAAGTGTTAGATTTACTTAACTATTAATTACTGACTATTTCGAATCTTTGGTAGTTTTGTCTCTGTTGCTGTTTAAGCAGCACTGTCTTACAACTGTTATTTATAAAGTGTGCCTTAAGATAAATACGATACATACCTTGGATTCCACCTGGTCTGTACACAAGGTCTGCTGAAGTGGACGCTGTATATTTAACCTCGCTGTGGGGACACTTGACTTCACGGTCGTCATCTGCAGTCCGATCCCTCAGGTCGTACTGGTGCGGGTTGTCCAGTCTTGCCTTGATGCAGTGCGCACAGGTGACGTGGAGGGAGTACAGCACACCTGGCCACTCCTGCAGCAACTGGACCAGCACCTCCAGCAGTGGGTGGACCACGCCCCACATCTCACCTGCCTGGGCGAGGCTGCCTCTGGTTGCCACGGTGATGTAAGTGTCGTCTGCAGCAGGTTTGGAACACACTAGTACAGGATAGTCCTGTCTGTAGGCCATGATGCCGTCTTTCCAGTCTGTCCTGTCCTTGACAAGAGGATGGATCCCAACACTGAACCTCTGAAACAGTCCCCGGGGACAGAACCCTCTGATGTCACACATCAGCTGTAGCTGTTCCCGTTCCTCTGGTACGTCTTCTGGCCAGCTCCTCATCAACTCCTCTGGCATTTGGTTCTGCAAGTACCAGGGGATTCTGTATAAACAACTGTGCTTGGAAGGGTCCGCTTCGTCTTGTATCTCAAAACACAGGCCGAAGTTTTGCATCAGCGCTGTAACAATATCAGGGTTGATGTTGGGTGGCAACAGACGTTTCACCACTTCCTTCCGGATCAGTCCACGATCAGGAAGGTCCAATTGAATTGTTTTTAGATGGGAAGAAGTGAAGTCAGCGAATCTAGGTGTTGCGAAAAGTGATTTTGTATCGTGATGAAACAGGTCTTTGAAGATCTCGATTAAGGCATGAGGATCATGGAAGACGAGCTCCTTGAGTTCCGGTATGTCCGTGTACCTGAGGATGGTTCCCACCTGCTGCAGGTAAGACAGGACTGGCTCCAGTCTGTCTAATGAAAGTTCTGCGAGCTGTCCAATGCGTGCACAGTCATCCATTGTCAGCCAGTATCGTGGAGGCTGCAATGTTTCCCCGTGTGAAGACGATTCTCCAGGTGTATGACTTTCCACAGTCTCCTTAGAGTTGTCAGTTTTCCCAGACTGTTGAGAGGTTTCCATCGAAACTTGAAGGAACTGTTGAAACAAAACCCATGTCCTTGGCAAGGCTCTTCTTAATGTTGAAAACAATGCTTCGCTATTTCCTGTCTCCAACAGAAGATTCCTCAGTCTTACCCAAGATGGAGATCTAGAAAAAAATTCCCGAATGCGTGACTTGCGTTTTACAGACACACAAAGTACTTCACCAACAATGCGCAGCCCTTGTCTTAACAGGCAATCTGTATGTGCAAGTTGTTGGGAGATGCCTTCCGTTGATTTGGAGTAACCTTCCTGCTGGAATGCCTGCTTACTCGTCAGTCTTGCGTTGTGTTCCTCAAGTTGCCTTTCCCAATTCTTCATGTGCACGTTAATCCTCTCTTGAATGTCATTTGCCTTTCTTGTTACATCATCAGGCCGACACCGATCCTTCTTACTCCCAACCAATGAAACCACCGCTCCCGGCACGCGGGCATTCAGTGTGTCTAGCCAAAACCCCACGGCGTCTGTGTATCCGTGTTCGGTGCAGTTGTATGTCTCAAGGTTCACTAGTAATAGGTAAAAAGCATCTGGAGTCAAAAAGAGCTGATGAGTGAGATGGTACACGTCATGGCCGCCAAAGTCGTACACTTCAAACGTGACGTTGTCATCAGGTGCCCATTGAGTTATCTCTACACAATGTGTTCGGTCTTCGTATCGTGTCAGGGTAGACCTGCCACTGCGCAGGGTTTGCACCAGGCTTGTTTTTCCCGCCATTTTCTCTCCCAAGACAACGACTTTCAAATGGGCGCTTACCTTTTTTTCTGAGCGTTTGAGTTCATCAAAGTACTGTCTAATAGCAGTGATGCCCTGACTGCACACTTCAGCGGGTGGTATTATAAGAGGATTTCCACTGACGTCTAGATTACGGTCACTGAGCTGTACAACCCTTAACAGTGGTTGGTTGAAATGCAGGTTCACTCGGTCTAACTGTGTCAGTCTCCCCACTTCAAGTGGGAGTGTGCGCAGCTGACATCCGGACAGATTCAAGTGTTTGAGGTTAGTGAGCTGTCCAACTTCCGCGGGTAACGTCTGTAGTGGGTTAGAGCTCAGGTTCAGCCATTCTAGCTGTGTCATTCTCCCCACTTCAGGTGGGAGTGTGTGCAGGTGGCAGACAGACAGATCCAAGTGTTTGACGTTAGTGAGCTGTCCAACTTCCGCGGGTAACGTCTGTAGTGGGTTAGAGCCCAGGTTCAGCCATTCTAGCTGTGTCATTCTCCCCACTTCAGGTGGGAGTGTGTGCAGGTGGCAGACAGACAGATCCAAGTGTTTGACGTTAGTGAGCTGTCCAACTTCCGCGGGTAACGTCTGTAGTGGGTTAGAGCCCAGGTTCAGCCATTCTAGCTGTGTCATTCTCCCCACTTCAGGTGGGAGTGTGCGCAGCTGGCAGTGGGACAGATTCAAGTGTTTGACGTTAGTGAGCTGTCCAACTTCCGCGGGTAACGTCTGCAGTGGGTTAGAGCTCAGGTCCACCCATTCTAACTTTGTCAGTCTCCCCACTTCAGGTGGGAGTGTACGCAGCTGGCAGGAGGACATATTAAAGTGTTTAACGTGGGAGACCTCTCTAACTTCCGCGGGTAACGTCTTTAGTATATTATTACTCAGGTCCAGCCATTCTAACTGTGCCAGCCTAAACACTTCAGGTGGGATTGTAGTCAGCCGTCTATTGGACAGATCCAGACGTTTTATGTCAGTTATCCGTCTAACTACTTCTGGTAACATCTTTTGTGGGTTATAGCTCAGAACCAGCCGTTCTAACTGTGTCAGCCTCAACACTTCAGGTGGAAGTGTGTTCAGCTGGCAGCCTAGCAGATCCAAGTGTTTGACGTTAGTGAGCTGTGCAACTTCTCCGGGTAATGTCTGTAGTGGGTTAGAGCTTAGGTCCAGTCGCTCCAACTGTGTCAGCCTAAGCACTTCAGGTGGGAGTGTGTGCAGATTTGAGTAGGACAGATCCAAGTGTTTGACGTTAGTGAGCTGTCCAAATTCCGCGGGTAACTTCAGTATTAGGTTACAGCTCAGATCTAACCACTCTATCTGTGTCAGTCTTCCTACTGCAGATGGAAGTGTGCTCAGCTGGCAAACAGATAGATCCAAGTGTTTGACGTTAGTGAGCTGTCCAATTTCTGAGGGTAATGTCCGTAGTGACTCGTTCCGGTTCAGGTACAGCCACTCTAACTGTATCAGCCTCCATACCACAGGAGGAACTGTGACCATGTCTGTTCTCTCTAGTTTCAATACCCGGATGTTGGTCAGTCCGGACAGCCAATCCGGCAGGTGAATCCCGCTGTTCCCGCTGAGGTCCAGTTCCTCCAGCTGGGAGAGTTTCAGTACTGCCTGTGGAACGGTTTCAAGCTTGCATACACTTAGTGCAAGTACCCGGATGTTGGTGAGTCCGGAAAGCTCATCCGGCAGGTCAATCCCCTCGTTTTTGCTGAGGTCCAGTTCCTCCAGCTGGGAGAGCTTCAGTACTACCGGTGGAACGGTGTCCAGTTTACAGTGACGTAGGCTCAACACTTTGAAATTCTTTAGTTTGTACAAATTATCTGGTAGGGAGATCTGATTATTGTTACCTAGATTTATCTTCTGCAGGTTTGGTAGTTTCAGCATTATCGGTGGTAGTGTGTCTAGCTGACAGTTTTCTAAATCCAGGACTGTGAGGTTGACGAGACCGGACATCTCATCTGTTAGGGTGATATTCTTGTTGTTACTGAGGATCAGTGTTTGTAACTGCGGAAGTTTCATCACATTATCGGGAACTGACTTAAGGTTACAGGTCTCTAAGTGCAGGACCTTGAGGTTGACGAGACTGGCCATCTCATCCGGCAGGGTGATGTTTTCGTTGTTACTGAGGATCAGTGTTTGTAACTGTGGAAGTTTCATCACCACGGTGGGAACTGTGTCAAGGTTGCACCCAGAAAGACTCAGCAATTTCAGATTAGTGAGTTTGATCAGCTCATTTGAGAGATTAATGTTCTTGTTGTGTGATAAATCTAAGGCCTCCATGTCCTTTAAATCGAAAAGTTTATTGGGCAGCTGCTTCAGATTTTTGTTGGATAAATTCAGTGTCGAGAGAGTTATTTTCCCCGTTATGTCCCATTCTTTTGGCTCCAGTTCGTATGACTGAAAGCTTGAGGGCGTAGCCATGGTGATATTTGCAGAGTTTCTGGATGAAAAAAGTATTACATTTAGTATGGTGTTTTTTGTATGCTGCCTTATCTGACTGGATCGTCAAATATTTCCCATTTTCGATACATGTAGCAATACAATGATCCTCCTATAGTTTCTGCAATCATAACGTTTCTTTTTTTTACTTTCGAGTTGTTTTCCATGGTGACTCTTTAACGGTGCAGTGTACCAAAAAAGTTTCGTGTGACATTGATTTATGGATACTATATAAAATAAATATACAATGTGTTTTTATTCATTTATTGTTTTGGCAAACACAGCCAGGGCTGCACAACTACCCACTCCTCTACTATTGTGTATTTGTCATTTTTTTCAAATTTGTCAAACAATGAGCTACCACAGCATTTCCCTATGGATAAGGCAAATATGTTCCATAATATTTGTAAATAACAAATGCCACATATCCGGTTCTCCTATCGTTAAACGCAACGGAGTTATGAAATCCGGAGCTAACTTTACAATTAGCATCTGTCTTTGGGAATCTTCATATACGTGACTTTTCTTAATCTAATATCAAAAACGTCAATTCATATATTTTTTTTAACTATGACAGAACCGGTTCCAAAAGTCCAACAAAACAAGCAGAAAAAAATAAGGTGCTTGGGGGTTGTGCACTATTTTCCCTGAGGGTAAAAGTCATCTGCTACCCGTAACATCATACCTAGCGGAAAGTATGCCAAAATAAATGCAGGAAAAATAAGGGTTCTAAGACTTCATGAAGACTCCGTGAAATAAGTTAGAACCTTTGTAGATTTATGTAATAGTTCAAGCATGGGCGGAGCGAGTCTATGTGGATATAGTATAGCCCCGCCCTCTCAAGGAGTTTGTTGGCATCCCCCGAGGGCGAAGCCCGAGGGATGCCAACAAACTCCGAGAGAGGACGGGGCTATACTATATCCACATAGACGAGCAATCCGCCCATGCTTGAACTGGCTTAGAGCACAGCTATCTTTCCGAAGCAAATCGTTAAGATTTACACTTTGAAAGTTGCAATATTCTTGGGAATCTTTTGGTGTGTGATTGTGAGACTTGTGACTGTGTGTGTGTGTGTGTGTGTGATTCCAGTCAACATGTGGTTTTACTTTGGCCTTCTGAGACACAAGAAGTCTGGCGACAGGTTGTCTAGACTAGTCCCCTGGTGGAGGGGAGTCATGTGACGATTTTATCCAATCAAGTTTAGCTCTGGCTTTTTTGGCGGGATTTTTGTCATGTTGAAAGTGGGCGTCTTGAGTATAATCTGATTTATAGTGTTGGTTAGAGCACGTCTGTCCCTTGAGAGGAGGGGAAGGCTGGCTCTTGGTTGGCTGAAACAGCATGCCAAGTTAGTTAGAGAACCTCTACCTCAAGGGACAGAGGTGCTATAACTAACTTCTGACCATACTATGTGGATTTCAAAGCAACCAAGTCCTCACTCCTGATTGGCTAAGGACAGATGGCTGTGCTCTAATGTAACAGTATTACTTGCCTCATTGATAACGTAAATAAGGTTGTATCCAGCATAATCTGACTTATTATGATGGTCTTTTAAAACTAAAAGTCATATATTGTATGTGTCCATCTATTTGGCAGAGTTCATTTATTTCTTCATAAGTTATATAAATGACTTGCACGTTTACGCTATGTTATATGGTGTAGGTAAGTTTCACCTAAGGAATAATGTTACTTTCCCATTAATCATGCAAATTTTGCTTTAATTTGAAAATGCTGGAACTACAGTTTTTCCTCAGTAATATTGCACATTAAATTGTTGTTTGCATAATTTGTACATGTCATTTTGCGCATCTCTGTCTAAACTACCTGCGTACCGGATACCATGGAATTTCATCATTTCTTTGTTTACTGATCATGACCTTCAAATATTTTAACAAAAGCACCCCTGCAAGCTGCTAAGCGGTCTCTATAGTATACGTACTTAATTTCTTGCTTACATCAAAGGTATCTGCTACAAAAAAATCAAGACCATAGCACGTCTGGGACAACAAATGGAACTTCTTCTGCAGTACTAAGGTCACACACCGAAAATCGACCTTGATATCCATATAAAAATACCATCTGCTGACCACCAATATTCGTAAACACAGATAAACTGACAGACACACCTCTATTTTTTATTGAGGTAAAACAACCCCAAAATCGAACTTATCGTTGTTTGGGCAGCACCTACCCACAAGTCAAGTACCACGAAGGTCTATTCATAGCTTCTCGGTTTATGACATCGACTTTAAACTCACTCACTCACTCTATCACTCACTCTTTCACTCACTCACTCACTCTTTCACTCAACCACTCACTCACTCACTCAACCACTCACTCACTCACTCAACCACTCACTCAGCCACAAACAGCATGGTTTTACACCGACAAGCAATTTATGTCGTTACTGCACTCCCCATTCGGCAGCCTGTATAGTAGGGCCCATAGTGGGGTAGTTTTAAGTGGCACAATGTTACTCTATTCTTCATGTGTCAATACTTTTCTGCTTTAATGCAGCAAACCAAGCTATATCCATAAATACACCTCTAAATCCTGCTTAATTGTTGTAAAGCACAAACACAACGCTTATATCCTGATGTTTTTATTAGATAAGAGAGGAGAATATTTGAACTCACGTTTATGTCCACAGGTGGTGTCGACCTTGCACAAGTCTTGACACGGTGGTCTTGAAGTTTTCCCCTTAGTACTGGACTTTTTATCTTCCTTCTTTCTTCCAATAGAAGACGAGTGCGTCAAATACTTAAAAAATCTTCAGTTTATTGTCTGTATCGCGACTTGATAGAGGACGAGCTAGCAAAGGCCTAGGGCCCCGCCGCTCTACCGCCCAACTGCGGCCCCCGCGCGTCAGTCAACCTTTTACACAATACGTCAGGTGTAACTGTACCTGGTGTTGGTCCGGTTGTCGTGGAGAGTCTACCTGTCGCGTGCAGACCTGTCAATCACCGTGACACTGATCATGACTTCAAAGGCATCATCAACAACAGTGTCTTGGGTAGTTTTTTTGTATAAACTACAGTGACGCGGTGTCGGGTTTCGACGTTTTTGTGTCCCGACTAGGGCTGGGTATCGGTACGGTGTACCGGTACAAAACCGGTTTTTATTATTGGACCGGTCCGGAAAAACCGGACCTGAAAAAATTAGGTGGCCCGGATGTTGGACCTATTGAACAATGAACAGATTATATGACAAGGTATTCACACGTTTTGGGGCTTACCGGTCGAAGAAAATAACAAGGGCGAAGCAGAGTAGGGTCTATAGTCATTTCTACCAAGTTTTACAGTAAATCGTACAGAGGCAGTTAGCCTTGTAGGACTTTAAAATGCCAGTGGGAGTCGAATATTCCACGAAACAGATTTCTTTGTAGCAAAATGGACTATTGTTTTGAGTATCGTCCATTCATAAGTTTTCACATACTGAATCTGGTCCAGGTTCAGGTCCGGACCTGGACCTGATCCTCTGGACCTGAACCGGACCTGGACCTGAATTTTCTGTACCTGTACCCAGCCCTAGTCCTGACGCTTTCTGAGAAGGCACCTGCTACTGCATGTACAAAACTCTGAAGGTATCCTTGCACTAACCAATACAATCGTGCCTCTAGGTCTCTAGGTACATTTATTACAGTAGCTATGCGCGTATGTCCTTTTATCTTATCGGTTTGTGTGCAATACATTTATATTAATGCATTTATGTTCCCGTGACCACCACCCCCTCATACTCGACCTCTGGGAAGAGCGGCTTTGGACGACAGGGCCATCCAGTTAAAATAGAGGTCATGTATGTATGTATGTATGTATATTCAACCACAGCAAAACTAACTAGATGTTATCGTAGCTAGTTACCGAGCCTTACACTGATTATGACTTCAAAGGTACCAGTTTTCTGTATAAACTACAGCAGCAACAGCACCAGGCTTGTTTTCTGTGTAACTACAGTAAAGCGGCGTCAAGTTTTGACATTTTTGTGTCCCGACGATTCACCAGAAGGCACCTACTACTGTATATAAATGTACAAGCCATAAAAGTTGTTAACACCAAGCAATATAAGTAAGATCAGGCATCTAGATTTGAACTGTTGTTACAATAGCTATTCGCTTATGTTCTTATCATAATGTACTGGCTGCAATAATGAATTTATTCAGGAGCCTAGACAGCACAACTGGCCTGGGTACCATCCTAGCTAGTTACAGAGCCTCCCATACCCCCTTGAAATTGGTCCAGTTGTCATGAAGATTTGACCTTCCATATGCAGACCTGTGCAGACTTCATAGGAACGGCAACAAGAGAGTCATGTTTGTTTAACTACAATGACGCGGTATCAGGGTTCGACGTTTTTGTACCACGGCGTTGAACGTTACCTGTTGCATGCTAACCTGTCAGTCAATGTGCCAATGACCTCAAATTCGATCTCAATAGTATTGTCAGGTCTGTTTGTTTTAACAGCAAGACAGTTTGTGTTACCAAGGCTTTCCACAATGGTACAAAATCGCTTTGACATCTTATTCATACAAAATTGCATATTGACTGCACTTGTTAAACACTTGATTGCAGTTAAAACACAGGAAACTTCACAATCAATTTAATCGTATGAATACCCTAAGGGTGGGCCCCAGAAACACTACGTCATACCCAATATAGAATCGAGTTAAAATTCAGACTAATGAAGATCCTTCTTCTTTCACATAGAGCACTATCAATGAACGTAATGTTGTGTGGGAATAGCAGGCGGTGCTTCATGATGCCTGGTCTGGCCTAAGATTGTCTCTCAAATCCATTTGACTCTACTAAATGGAATAGGACAGTCGAACAAAGTCTTCTTCGTTTCACAACCTCTTTTTATTCTTCTGCAGACGTTTCGGTGACTGATCTGTCACCTTCATCAGTACAAATTGAAACATACTAACGTTATCGGTGCAATATGAACTATACAGAGGTAGTGCAATCCGAACTTAACCTATTGTATTGTGACATAATTACATGACATGGAATGTTCTCGAACGTGATACGTTAATCATCCTTGCCACTTTGTGGCGTAGTGGCAAGGATGCGGTCCCAAACATGGCTAAGTTTATACCCCCTTCGTCTCTATTCATAACTGCTGTAGACTTTCTGATCCAGATGGCTTCCTTGACCCAACGTGTGTATTTGTTGTCCTCTCTGTCAATAACCTTTGCCCCCTCCCAATCCTCGTCACAAAGTGGCAAAGATGATTAACGTATCACGTTCGAGAACATTCCATGTCATGTAATTACGTCACAATACAATAGGTTAAGTTCGGATTGCACTTCCTTGTTGTTTACAACAATTTTTCACAAAGCTGACTGGTTCTTTTGTAAGTTGATACTGAACACTAGCACTGTATGGCCAGTTTCGAACACGGTAGCTGCGTAACTATTTCTACAATGTTTGAAAATTTTGCTACTTAAGGGAGTCAAGGACTCTCCAGAAGTAGACTGGTTTGGTATTGGCTCATATTCACACATAGGGGACAGACCTGTCCTTGGTGTTGACTGACATTCACACATAGGCGGACAGACCTGTCCTTGGTGCTGACTCACATTCACACATAGGCAGACAGACCTGTCCTTGGTGTTGACTGACATTCACACATAGGCGGACAGACCTGTCCTTGGTGCTGACTCACATTCACACATAGGCAGACAGACCTGTCCTTGGTGCTGACTCAGATTAACACATAGGTGGACAGACCTGTCATTGGTGCTGACTCACATTCACACATAGGCGGACAGACTTGTCCTTGGTGCTGACTCATATTCACACATAGGTGGACAGACCTGTCCTTGGTGCTGACTCAAATTCACACATAGGTGGATAGACATGTCTTTTGTGCTGGCTCACATGCACACATACGTGAACAGGCCTGTCCTTAGTGCTTAACCAAATTCACACATTGGTCGATAGACCTGTTATTAGTGATATTATAACATTGCTTTTTTTTAAATTTTAACTGGCGACGAGAAAAAAGTAAAGCAAACTCCAGTCAGAACATGAGATAGATCTATTGATTACATCACAGAGACAGAAATTCTGTATTTTAGCATCTTTCAAGAATTGGGACGTGCCATCTCGTTTTCCGCGTTGATTGTCACGTTATATATCGCTTATATTGATGCCTTCGTTCATACGATATAGTCAGACAAAAGACAGCACGCGCTGTAAGTAGTTAGACAAAACACTCCCATAGGAAGCTACCGAAGCTTCGGCATTTATGCTACCATAGGAAGCTTCTTTATGCTACTAAATATCGATTAATTGGTTATGACATTCTAGTCGTGTTGTTAGTGAAATAGATTATAGAAATAGTTTTACTAGTTATAAGGTTTTTGTCAACAGCAGTCTATACAACTCTACATGTATAACATGTAAAATACAGCGGGACAGCAAACAATAACAACAAACTCACAAAGCCACATTACAAGATTGTTATGTACATAGTGGTGTTTAGAATTTCGTTAGCGTTCCTCCTTAATCCCTCCTCCCCTTCCTGAGCTGGCCCCTTTTACTCCAAGCATGTTGCTAAGTGATATGTTATCATCTATCATCTGGAACTAGCAGATAGATCAGTCTGACATCAAGAAGAAAATGATTATTGTGTAAGAGTCGTGTCACTGCGGAATGCCGCATTCCTCCAGGAACTTCCTGTGAGACTCCTCCCAGTATTTGGATGCCAGGAGATTGTCCTTCAGCCGTTTTGCCACCTCGAACTCCTCCCGTCCGCCGTCCAGTACCTCGATGATGCGGTCTGCCAGTCGCTCGGCAACTTCAACATCGGCGCCCTTAATGTCAACAATCCGACGGGAGAACTCGGGATTTTGTTTTTCCAGGAACTCTGCTAGTCCTGAGTTGCTGGACACGAGGACCGGGACACCTGCAGCGATGGCCTCCAGTCCGACCAGTCCGAACGGCTCTGCGCGTGACGGCATCAGGACCAGATGAGCTTCATTGAAGTCTCTGCTCAGCTGGTGCTGTGTGCCGTAATTCAGAGGGGTAAAATGGACTTTGCCTTTCGCTACGTTTGCTTGGATGATTTCTTTGCTTTTAGGAAAATCTTCAGCACTGACGCCACGGGCTCGCCACCTTGCTTTTGAGAATCTGTCTAGTACCTTGCCCATGGCCTTCGCTACATGATCGTAACCTTTCAACTTCTCAACACCCTTGACCCTGCCGACTGTTAACACCACTTTGGTTTCTGTCTCGACGTACGTCACGTTCATTTTACTGAAGATGTCGGATGGTTTAGGCAGAAACAGGTAGTGTGGCTTGGTGAGTTTGATCTGGGTTTTGTAGTAATCATGCATTGTTGGTCCTACGGAAAACACCACATCAGCCTCTTCCGTGTCTTTGCGGATAGCTTCCATCTTGTCTCCAATACCCATTGCCTTGTCATCACTCTTGTGATGTTCAGTGTCTTCCGGCATGACATGATTGTAGAGGATGAACTTGGCGGATGGAAAACGCTCTTTCTTGATATTTCTCGCAGCTGTGCTGGTGACGTCAGCATGCCCAACGATGACGCTTATATCCGACGGAAGGTTTGGATAGCGAGTTTTGTGGTCATAGGTGAGCCAGTCTAGCGTGGGTGGTCTTCTGTCTCCTGCTAGTGTATAGGGTAGAACCAAGTGAATTCCAAGGTCCTCTGCTTTCCGCTTTTCTTCGTCTTTAGCTTTTAACACAGTACAAACAACCCTTGCCCTTGCTGTAGTCGGTCTTCCCTCATCATCATTAGTCATTAGATGCAACAGCTGATCGTTGATGGTGGAAATGCCGCCCTTGGAAGTTCCGATTTCGTCAATGACTAGCAGCACAACAGGTTTGCCTTCTAATGGTGTCTCTGGAGAAGAGTTTTAGAAGTAGAGAAAAGGGTTGTTCAAGATTCCTCATTCATAGAAATTAAATAGATTTTTTTTCGAAGAGCACGTCTTAGTTTGTATCTAATATCCTGGTATGCCCAATGTATACTTTTGTACACAATTTGTTGATACCTTCATTGATAATGCTATGAGTCCTGTGACACAGTGCTTCCTTTCTACTATATGGTAGTAGTAGGATAGTTTTAAGTGCATTCATTACCCATCATGCTACATACAAATTACAATACTAGTTATTGTGCCATAGGCTATCCCAGAATACGCCATATATATATGTCTTCACAAGCAAAGCCTACACACAGCCATTCTCAGGTGGATGGACAGTGAACAAAATTCCTACCTAGGGGTTGTGGCATTGGTGGCAGCTTGGGGGATTGCGGGTTGGGTTGTGGCTCAAGATGTTCTGTAAGTAGAATATAATAATAATTTAGGTATGATGACTTTTTTCTTCCGGTCTACCACCACCATCTGGCACAGACTTATGTCCAATGATAAACTAAAAGACCTAAAAGTTCTGAAATATTTCCCTACTTAAAAATGAGAAGAATTCATCGTGTTACTTAATGATGTTTTGCGTCGACCATGACCATCACACTTTTAGAACTTTTTAACACCCATCGCTCGTTCTGATAGGTGTGATATACGTCTTTTAAGTTGATACGGATGATTTTATGCAACCAAGTAAGAATTTTCTGAGCATGTTAGACTCTTTTTCCAAATATATATATATAAGAACAGATCCACTAGGATCGCTTGTGTACTGGTGTAAATGCTTGGTATAATCTTATACTTGTGAATTTAATTTAATTTGTGACTTACAAAAAGGAGGAATCTGCCTAATAAAGCAAATCATATTGCAGCCTTTATACGCCATACAGATTATAGCAGAACTTTACAAAAAAACAGGACTTGCTGTCTGTGCAACAAATCTATTTTTCTGTCCCAGCCGTTTTGATTTTAATGCTGTGCAAATTAAAATGAAGCCTACTGCCTTGATTGTAATAAGTATAATTTGACTATCTACCTCTTGACAGGACTGAAACGTCAGGGCCAAGACTGTAAGAACGCCGGTTACTTCCTTTAACAAAGCAATAGTTAAGTAACGATCATGTTGGTAGATTGTGAGCATTTGTGAATATGTGCCTTTCTTTAATCAGAGCGATAGCGCAGGTCATATTGCGATCAAATAATAACATGTATTAGTGCGTTTGACGTTGAAGCCCAAAATCAAATGATTTTAGAGCTAAGTTCATAGTAAAAAAGAACCAGCGACCAACAACTGATGACAATTTTGATACTTGGTCTGTATCTCATGTGTCGCTGTTTTGTCTGTCTGTGGTGTATGAAGTCTTCATATCGTGATAGTCATGCCACATACCAGTTTATATGTAAATAGCTGTGAATTGTTTGTGTTGATATTGTCATTTTATTTGTTCTTGTCAGTTAAGTTTTTTTGAGAGGTGATGTGAATATTAGCATACTGCTAGAGTGCATCACCTCTCTGTCCTGTTTTGTACTTTGTTGTTGAATAAATAAAAAAAATCATACCAAAAATCCTGCTTGGTCTGTGAACAAGCTCTGCTGAAGTCGATGATATCTTCTTCACCCTGGGACACCTGACGTCACGGCCGTCATCTGCAGTCCGGTCCCTCAGGTCGTACTGGTGCGGGTTGTCCAGTCTTGCCTTGATGCAGTGCGCACAGGTGACGTGGAGGGAGTACAGCACACCTGGCCACTCCTGCAGCAGCTGGACCAGCACCTCCAGCAGTGGGTGGACCACGCCCCACATCTCACCTGCCTGGTCAGGTCTGCCTCTGGTTGCCATGGTGATGTAAGTGTCGTCTGCAGCAGGTTTGGAACACACCAGTACGGGATAGTCCTGTCTGTAGGCCATGACACCGTCTTTCCAGTCGATCCTGTCCTTGACAAATGGATGGATCCCAACACTGAACCTCTGAAACAGTCCCCGGGGACAGAACCCTCTGATGTCACAAATGAGCTGTAGTTGTTCCTGTTCCTCTGGTACGTCTTCTGGCCAGACACTCATCAACTCCTCTGGCATTTGCTTGTACAGGTACCAAGGTATCTTGTACAGAACAATGAGTTTAGAGGGGTCTGTTTTGTCTTGAACTCTTAACTCAAAGCAAAGGCCAAAATGTTGCATCAGAGCTGTAACAATGTCAGGAGAGATATTTGGCGGTAACATACATGTCAGGACATCCTTCCTGATAAGTCCACAGTCGCGCAGATCCTGTTCAAAACCACCCAGCTGCACGCTAGTATAATTGCCATACTGTAGTCCGGGTGTTGAAAAGAGTTCTTTGGTGTCATGATGGAACAGATTCTTGTAGAGTTCTATTAAAGCAGGAGGATCGTGGAAGACAAGATCCTTGAGTTCCGGAATGTCCGTGTACCTGAGGATGGTTCCCACCTGCTGCAGGTAAGACAGGACTGGCTCCAGTCTGTCCGCCGTGAGACCTGCTAGCTGGCCTTGCTGCAAACAGTCGGTTTGCGTCATCCACTCCGGCTTCTTGTCAGGTTGAAGATGATGTTTCCCTTTTCCCTTGTCACGCAGCGTGTTTATCAGCTGTTCAAAATCTACCCAGGTCCTCGGTAGGATCCTCCGAAGTATTGGAAACAGTGTTGTATCATTGGCTGTTTCCAGTATGTGACGTCGAAGTGCATCCAACCCAGATGTTGGTCCTGCCGAACTGACGCAGCACACACCTGTAAGCCGCAGCGGGCGCGTCAGGAGCTGCCGGGTACGATCTAACTGCTGTTTTACTTCCTCCTGATCGGCACCTCTTTTGGCCGCCTTGGCATCTTCCAACTTCTTTATTTGCTGCTGTATGGTACGTTGCAAAATGCCATGTTGCTGTGTGAACTTTTCTTTGATATCCCTGGTTTTCTTGTCTACTTCAGTATCGCTGCACATGTCCGTCTTGCTGCCCACTATTGTAACCACCGCCCCCGGCACGCGGACATTCAATGTGTCCAGCCAAAACCCCACGGCTTCATTGTACCTCTGTTCCGTGCAGTTATAAGTTTGGAGGTCTAATGTCAACAAATGCAATGCACCTGGTGTTAAGAAGAACTGATGAGTGAGATGGTACACATAATGACCGCCAAAATCGTACACTTCAAACGTGATGTTGTCATCCGGTTCCCACTGAGTTATCTCTACACAGTGTGTGCGGTCCTCGTATCGTGTCAGGCTGGACTCTCTCTTGCGCAGCGATTGTACCATGCTTGTTTTTCCCGCCAGTTTCTCTCCTAAGACGACAACTTTAAGACGAGCGGAAACGTCTCCCGATGAGCGTTCAAGTTCCTCAAAATATTGTCTAATAGCACTAATCCCCTGCCTGCATACTTCATCTGGTGGTTTTATAAGTGGGTTTCCAGAGACGTTTAAACGAAATAACTTTGTGAGCTGACCAAACTTTGCGGGAAGAGCTACTATCTCATTCGCACTTGCGTCCAACTCGGTAAGGTTCCGCAGTGAACAAATAGTGTCGGGTAAGTGAGTCAACTTGTTTCCAGCCACGTTAAGTTCTTTAAGTCTAACCATAGCAGATATATCTCTGGGAAGACTTGTCAACATGTTTTTTCTCAGGTTAAGCACCTCCATCTGGTAAAGCTGGCCTATCTCCTGTGGTACGTTGGTGAGATTGTTGTTATCTACGTGCAGCTTTTCCAACTGTGTCAGTCTTCCCACTTCAGGTGGGAGTGTGCACAGCTCGCAGTTAGACAGATCCAAGTGTTTGATGTTAGTGAGCTGTCCAATTTCCGCGGATAACATCTGGAGTGGGTTATAGCTCACCCCCAGCAGTTCTAACTGTGTCAGTCTCCCCACTTCAGGTAGGAGTGTGCGCAGCTCGCAGTTGGACAGATCCAAGTGTTTGATGTTAATGAGCTGTCCGACTTCTGCGGGTAACGTCTGTAATGGGTTAGAGCGCAGGTTCAGCCGTTCTAACTGCATCATATTCCCCACTTCAGGTGGGAGTGTGTGCAGCTGGCAGTGAGACAGATTCAAATCTTTGACACCAGTGAGCTGTCCAGCTTCAGGGGGTAACGTCTGTAGTGGGTTAGAGTTCAGGTTCAGCCATTCTAACTGTGTCATTTTCCACACTACAGTTGGGAGTGCTTGCAGCTGGCAGTTGGGCATATCCAAGTGTTTGACGTTAATGAGCTCTTCAACTTCGTCGGGTAACGTCTGTAGTGGGTTAGAGCGTAGCTCCAGCCGTTCTAACTGTGTCATATTCCCCACTTCAGGTGGGAGTGTGTGCAGCTGGCAGTGGGACAAATCCAAGTGTTTTATTTTAAGGAGTTTTCCGATTTCTGCGGGTAAAGTCTGTAGAGGGTTATCGTGCAGGTCCAGCCATTCCAAGTGTGTCAGCCTAAACACCTCAGCTGGGAGTGAAATCAACCCTCTTTTGGAAAGATCCAAGCGTTTGATGTCAGTGGGTCGTCCGACTACTTCTGTTAACATTTTTTGTGGCTCAGAGCCCAGGTCCAGGTATTCTAACTGTGTCAGCTTAGAAAATTCAAATGGGGCTCTGTCCAGCCGACAGTTGGACAGATCTAGCCATTCTAACTGTGTCAGTCTCCAGAATGCAGGTGGAAGTGTGTGCAGGTGGCATCCGGACAGATTCAAGTGTTTGACGTTAGTGAGCTGTCCAACTTCCGCGGGTAACGTCTTCAGTGGATTAGAGCTCAGGTCCAGCCATTCTAACTGTGTCAGTTTCCACACTGCAGCTGGTATGGTGTCAAGTTGGCAGCTCGACAGATACAATCGTTTCATGTAAGTTAGCTGTCCAACTTCCGCGGGTATTGTCTGTAGTGGGTTCCAGCTCAGATCCAGCCATTCCAACTTTGTCAGTCTGCACACTACTAGAGGAACGGTGTCCATGCCTGCTCTTAATAGATTCAGTACCCGGATGTTGGTGAGTCCCGACAGCCCATCCGGCAGAAGGATCCCTTTGTTTCTGCTAAGATCCAGTTCCTCCAGCTGGGAGAGTTTCAGGACTGCCGGTTGAACGGTTTCCAGTTTACAGTGACGTAGGCTCAACACTTTGATATTCTTTAGTTTGTACAAATCATCTGGTAGGGAGATCTGCTTATTATTACATAGATTGAGCTTCTGTAGGTTTAGTAGTTTTAGCACTACTGGCGATAGTGCGGTCAGCTGACAATTTTCTAGATCCAGGACTGTGAGGTTGACGAGACCGGACATCTCATCCGGAAGGGTGATATTCTTGTTGTGACTGAGGATCAATGTCTGTAACTGCGGAAGTTTCATCACAACAGTAGGAACTGACTTAAGGTTACAGTCCTCTAAGTGCAGGACCTTGAGGTTGACGAGACTGGCCATCTCATCCGGCAGGGTGATGTTCATGTTGTTACTGAGGATCAGTGATTGTAACTGTGGAAGTTTCATCACCACGGCGGGAACTGTGTCAAGGTTGCATCCATCAAGATTTAACAATTTCAGGCTGGTGAGTTTTTTCAGCTCATCAGATAGGTAAATGTTCTCGTTGTTTGTCAAATCTAAGGCTTCTATCTCTTTTAACTCAAAAAGTTCTCCGGGTAGTGTAGCCAGTTGTTTGTACGATAAGTCCAGTGTCAAGAGAAGTATTTCCCCCATCATGTCCCATTCTTTTGACATCACCTTGGCTGCGAAGTTTGATGGCGTAGCCATGGTGATATTTACAGGATTTCTGCATTAAAAAGATGACACTAAGTATGGTTGTGTGTTTGTTGTCAGCCTTATATCACTCTATCGTCTAATACAGTAGAATCCGCTTAATTGCATGGCCTATTTGCCAGCGAATTTTGTGCAATTATCCAGATGGTGCAATAATGCGACGTTATCCAGCTGTACCGCACCGGTTTGGGATTTCGGGATTCCGCGCAATTAACAGAAGTGTGCGTTAATCCGTTGTGCAATTAACTGGCTTCTACTGTATTTCCCATTTCTGATACAATAAGTAGTAATACAATATTCCTTCTACATAGTTCCTACAGTCATAACGCATCTTTGTGCTTACAATCTCCCAAAAGCTGATGTATTTGAGCGTTGTCTCTACTATTTTGTATTTTCGCCATTTTTAATTCTAAATAAAGTTTAGTTTATTACAGCATTTTCTCTTGGATAAGGCATAATAATATAACAAATGTCACATATATAACATGTGGTGCTGAGTCTCCTTAGTTACCAATCTCCCTTCGAAATTGAATAAAGGTCAATTAATTCCCCCCTAAACTATCTCTTAGTCTATTCCCTGTCAATTCTCTATGGATACATATGTCCGACGGGCCACCATGACGGGCCCACAGCATCATCATCACACCTCCAACCGCCAGGTCCCACAAAGGTTCCAACCCACACTCCCGAGACGTAACAACCTCGGCCCGACCCGGGGACTGAGTCAGTCTACTCTCCCTAGACCCAACAACCCAGCGCCGATCAACTACGGGGAACTACGAGCCATCACACCAGGGTCGACGCGAACGCTGTTCCTGTTGGACCTAGGATCCCCTCTCGTCATCATTCTACAGTGCACCAGACGACAGGAAATCAAGCGGGAGGTTCTATAGCTCTGCAAACCATGAAACCCTCAACACTACAACTGGGAACTCTGAAGCCGTCCTCGTGGAAACAAATGGGAAAAAACATTCGCAAAGTCTGGAACGCTTTGATTTCATGATTGTATAAACTTGTACAAACTGACTCCATCTACACTACTGAGGTAAAACACATTTTTCTTTTCTTGAGAGATGGTGAAGCATTTATTGTTCATACTTGATTTTACCCATACATAAGATATAATTGAACGAGATACTTGATTTTGAAATTGCTTTATATTGACATGTCCTTACGGCTAACTCCATGTTGCTAATACTTACCTTCGTCTAATTTAAATCTTGGAGATGGCCAAACAGTCCGCCCTGATATTTTCAACTTGGAATATCCAAGGAAGTTGTCGTAGAAAATTCAGTGATGTTGAATTTTTCTCTTATGTTAGCAAAAGTGACGTGATTTGTGTTCAAGAGACTTGGTTAGATAGTTTTGTAGATTTTAGCTTAGCAGGCTATAGTGTTTTCAGTTGTAATAGAATTAGGAACAAAAGGGCTAAGCGTAATTCTGGTGGGGTTGCAGTTATTTTCAGAAGTTCATTTAAAAAGGGCATTACAAAACTTGATAGTAGCTCACCTGACACGATTTGGTGTAAGTTTGATAAGCAGTTTTTTGGCCTTACGAATGATTTGTAATGTTTATATTCCCCCTGAGTCCTTCCCAAAATCAACTCAAATTCACCCCTTTGATTCCCTATCCAACGAAATTTGCAAATTTTCAAATTTAGGTGATATAGTCATTTTAGGCGATCTAAACGCCAGAACTGGAGCTATCATAGAAACATACTTTAATTCAGATTTTCCCGATATACACACAGCAGACGTTCTCGACAATTTTAAAAAGAGAAACAACAGAGACGTGAAAGTAAATAATTACGGCAGATGTCTGCTTGATGTATGTTCTTCAGCAAATTTGCCTATATTAAATGGAAGGGTTGCTGGGGATTTAATGGGGGATTTTACTTGCTATCATTATAATGGCTCTAGTGTTGTAAATTATTGTATCACCCAACGGTCAATGCTTTTTGATGTCCAATATGTTAATGTTAGTCCATTATCACAATTTTCCGATCACTGTCATATATCATTCTCTTTGGCAACCAAACATGCCCCTCTTATCGCATACGAAGAGAGCCCAGCTAAACCTGAACCTGTAACTTTTATTTGGGACGAAAACTCAACTGAACTATTCTCAGCGGCTATAAATGACAGTGACACAAACTTCAAATTAAATGACTTCTGCCAAGAAACCTTTTGTTCAGCGGAAAGTGCCGTCTCACGTTTTACCGAAATTTTAATAGATGTTTAAAAAAAGTCTCTAAAAGTAAGACGCAGAAAACAGGTTAAGAAAACTACACAAGTTAAAAAGAATAAAGTTTGGTTTGATCAATGTTGTTGGTCTTTACGCCAACGACTGAAAAGACTATCCCTAAAATTAAAGAAAGAACCATGGGTTCAGGAAATAAGAATCAAATACTTTTCAACTCTAAAAGATTATAAAAAGATTATAAAACATTGTAAACGGAAATATAAAGCTGAATTATTGTCCAAATTGGAACATATGAGTGATAAGAATCCTAAAGAATTTTGGTCGTTGTTAGATTTTCTAGAAAAAGAAGTCAACGGCAAAACACACAAAAATACTGCCGACCCTAATATTACAAACTCCGAATGGACAGAACACTTTAAAGGATTGAATAATCTAACAGAAAACAAACACTTCAACTTAGATTTCGAAAATACTATTACTAAACGGCTAGAACAGTTTAGTAAAAATTCATCAAATTTGCTAGATTTTCCCTTTACTACAAATGAAATTCTGGATGGCATAAAACAATTAAAGTCTGGGAAAGCCTGTGGCATGGATTCTATTTCAAACAACATGCTAAAGCATGGATCAAATTCAAAGCAGTTTCGTCTGCCGTTAGTCACTCTCTTTAAAAACCCTCAAACCACTGTATGGGGTCAAAACTGACCCCAGGCGTATATCAATGTGTGCCATTATGTCATTTCTGGTCGAAAACAAATTTCCTTCCAGGAGTTTGTTTGTATATATGTCCTATAACTTCTTATACGTTTTTACCGAGATTGGCTCATTGTTGATTAAGTTATCCTAGAAAGTTTATGCATGGTCCAGTGGGGTCAAAACTGACCCCAGCATTTTTTTAAACAAACTTTTGTTACTCACACCTAAACTGCTTATCGTAAGATCACGAAATTTTCAGATAATTATGTACATGTAAGCCAAAATTATTGTAACAGCTTTTGTGCCAGTGTCATGTTATATGACGACATTATGACGTCATCTAGGTAATATCGGCCGCCATCTTGGATTTTGACTGATGACGTCATCAAATTAGCATTAATTATGAATATTGTGTCATGAAATTTACGTTGAATTTTATAAAATGTGATAAACAACTGTTATTTGCCGAGAAAACCTTAAAACTTAAATGTTTGATACAAAATTAGAAAATTTCGTAATAAATATGTCTGTCAGAATTCCGTTGCCATGGCAACATGAAAAATTAAGAACATACTTTTTTCACAGAAAATGTTGGCTATCAACATTTTCTAAAAAGTTACCAAGTTTGGTGGCCCTAGCATAAGCCATTCAGGCACTATACGGCATTGAAGTTGCTATAGGCATCAAAAACCTCCTTCCCGGTCTGAATAGCGTTGATGCAAAATGTGGTCCTCATGATCTTTTGCATGAATTATGATAATGAATTAGAAGTATTATCACCTAATCATGTCAGACCGTTCCGCATAGATTAATGAAACTATACATATATACAAATCACAAAAAGAGTCACACAAAAAACTGTATTTGTACAAAAGGTTTTGGGGTCAGTTTTGACCCCATACGGTAATCTACGTCACAAAAAAGCTACGGTGGTTTGAGGGTTAACACCATTCTCAATAAGGGCACATTTCCGCCTAATTGGAACACAAACATTTTAACTCCCATCTTTAAATCGGGCGACAAATCCAACGTTGACAATTACAGAGGCATCGCTCTATCCAGTTGTTTATCCAAATTATTCACTCTTCTCTTAAATACAAGGCTACAAAACTTTGTAGAAAACAACAACTTACTAGCCGACACACAGTTCGGCTTCAGAAAGAAGTGCCGCACCGCCGACAATATCTTTATTCTAAAATCTCTTATTGAAAAATATTCACAACAAAAGTAAATTGTTTGTTTGTTTTGTGGACATGAAAAAGGCATTTGACAGTGTGTGGCGGGATGGATTATTCTATAAATTACTACATTATGGCATCGATGGAAAATTCTTTAATGTATTGAAATCTATGTACTCCGATGTTAATTATGCAGTTAGAAAAGAGAATGGCTTATCAGACTCCTTTGTTTCCACATGTGGTGTAAGACAAGGTTGTCACCTTAGTCCGTTGTTGTTTAATCTGTTTATTAATGATCTGCCGCAATGTTTTAATCATGACTTATGTGACCCTGCTACTTTAACCTCTAAATCCATCAATTGTCTGTCGTGGGCAGACGACCTTGCTCTAATTTCATTGTCAAAGCAGGGACTTCAACAATGCATCAACACTGTAGAAACATACTGTAATAATTGGAAGCTAACCGTTAATGTCTCTAAAACGAAAGTTCTTATCTTTTCTAAGGGTGCTACAAAGAAAATGTCAAAAGAATTCTTTATCTATAATAGTGAAATAGAAGTTACAGACCGTTACAACTACCTTGGAATCCCTCTTACGTCCTCAGGTAAATTTAAAACAGCCAGAAGATTTCTAAAGACCAAAGCTATGAGAGCTATTTTCAAATTAAAATCACTTCTATCATCGGAAAATATTTCTATAAAGCTAGGTAAAAATCTTTTTGACAAATTTGTAAAACCAATCATTTTGTATGGCTCGGAGTTAACATGCTTTGACCATACTTCAAAAACACTGAAACTTATTGTATCGAATAATATCCCTGTGTCTTCTCCAAAAAATGTTTTCTCTTCTTTACTGAGTAGATTTCAGATTGACGATAGTATTCCATTCTCGATTCGGAAAAGTACATGTACTAATCAAACTCATACTTATATGATTGATTTTGAAAGAAGATCAGACAAAGACAAGTTTCTAAAATGTGCGTCTGTGCTCAATCTAGAAAAAGATGGCTTTTCAATCGATAACACACGCCCCCTTTAGATATACCGGAATTTGACATACTTGACACACGTTTTCAAAAATTTCTACTCGGAGTCCACTCAAAATCATCTAACGACGGCGTGAGAGGAGAGTTAGGAACTTTTCCCTTTATAATATCTGCTAGAATTCAGCTCATTAAATACTGGCACCGTTTGGTAAACTTACCTGAGGACTCGCTACTTTGCGATGCATACAACACTGTATTTACTGATAATCAAGATCAAATATGGTCGAAACCTGAGGCTTATAAAACAGATTATATTGCTAACCAACTGCGCACTAGGCTACAAGATATATACAAACAGGAGTGGTTTAGTTCTATTGAAAACAATTCAAAACTGTCTTGTCTTAGCAAATCAAAAGAATGTTATGAACAAGAAATGTACCTTTATAATATAGATAACTTTGAGATTCGCAAAGCAGTAACTCAGTTAAGAATTAGTAGCCATAAGTTGAATGTTGAAACAGGCAGATACTACAATGTAGCCCCCGACCAAAGGTTCTGTCCTTTCTGCCCAAATCACATTGAAGATGAATTTCATTTTATAATGGAATGTTCTAGATACGCTAGTTTACGCAATGAATTATTCACGTTTCTCGAAGCAAGTACAACATATTTCAAAAGACTCGATGCTACAGACAGATTTGCACATTTATTTAGATTTCAGAACTCCCATAATGCAAAAATAGGCAAATATATCAAGGACTGCTTTGCTATTAGAAAGAATACTGAAGCTATTAATTAGCCTACTTCATTATGATACTATATGAATGAATTATGCATATTAGC
This sequence comes from Branchiostoma floridae x Branchiostoma belcheri, assembly GCA_019207045.1. Taxonomy (NCBI): domain Eukaryota; kingdom Metazoa; phylum Chordata; class Leptocardii; order Amphioxiformes; family Branchiostomatidae; genus Branchiostoma; species Branchiostoma floridae x Branchiostoma belcheri. The sequence continues at coordinate 2,535,997 of CM033032.1, forward strand.
CCTTATTGTTATGTTAACTATGATGTTAAGCTTTATCCTATACCTCTATATTTTGTACTTTATGTAATAGTTGTTGCCATACTTTGTATCATGTACAATTGTCGTGCAATAAAGTTCTATCATATGATACACTTCCAAGTGCTAGGGGGTCATGCCTATACTATCAATACTTACTCTCGAGTGAAGCATACCAGCTATGGTAACCCAAAATATATGAACATAGCATGGCCAAAAGAAAATCAAAACAGCCAGCCACAGTAACTTTCAAATTGCCTTAAAGTTTGTTTTGTCAACACCAACTACACTTACTCAATCCCCCTGGCTCGCTCGAAATCTTCCCATGACAGGCACTATACATTATGTGCAATACCTGCCGTCTCATTCGAGATCGTCTGTATAGTGGGGTCCACGGTGGCTAGTTTTCATTGGCACATTGTGTTACTCTATTCTTCTAATGTTATGCTATTTCTGCTTGAATGTCTTCTTCCCCATTTTGCATATCAATTCATAGTTAAGATAAACCTATTCTTCAACTAGATCCTTTTTGCATACCAATTCTCAGCTAGGATATAAAAATCTCTCAAGATCTCTCCGATGTCACTGACGAAAGACACTGGATGCTTTGAAACGTCTGACCGTTTCCAAAGTCATATCCAGTTGATTGAGAAACTGCATTTTGGCGTACATCTATAGAAAACTGTTAAATCCTGCTAATGATTAAGAAAGCGTAAGCATAATGGTGATATTTAGATGCTATGAAAGAAATGACCACTGAGAAAAACTTGTACTCACGTTAATGTCAGCAGTCAGAAAGGCAACAAAACTTTTGTCAAAAGTTGGTGATGACCTTTTTCTGTTCCGTAGTTTCTTCTTCTTGGCACTTAATTTTGTCGTTCAGTTCTTATTCCTTCCACAAGAAGACGTCACACTTTGAATGTTGTCAGATTCTTGTCCTTCTGTTGTTCCTTGTCGTTGAAAGTTTAAAAAAGCAGGGTCGAGCCTGCCCGGCCTGGGGCCTAAGCCCTACAAGGCCCCGCTCGAACTGTGGGCCCCGCGGTGTGTTACTCTACCTTTAAACGCAATGTGTACCTGGTGTTGATCCGGTTGTCATGGAGATTCTACCTGTTGCATGCAGACCCGTCAATCAACTTGCCACTGAATTCAAGACGACTAGTGTAGCCTGCCGGGTCTATTTCACTGAAATTAGCCATGACCAAGTACGCGGCGTCATTTTGCGAAGCCTTTGTTCCAGAGACTTTCCCAGAAAGGCGACGATTTTATCTATTTGCATTCGATAATAGTGTGGTGATAAGCGCCTGGGCTCCTTTTTGTCTAATTATATCTCAATTCCATTATCTACAGGTAAAATGCATAGTAGGTACGTGAGCCCAAGGCTTCCCAATAAGCGGCATATTGTTACAAGGGCTATCCTTGCCTTACACAACAAGCCCCTTTTGGGGCTGATTCATCATGAAATATTTATTCAGAATACCAACTTGCAGAAATTTTATTAGGTCTGAACTAGTTAAATGCTTACATAATGCAGCCCATCAAGGATAATTGACGTCAAGCTAGTCAAAACATAGACAATGTAGTTACATTCTTACTTGAATAACGATTGTTTAGGATAAAAAGGCACTTTATAACCTTGGACTAAAACTCTTTGAACCATGGCATGTTTTACAAATCCACAATTTTAAAGCCACGTCTACCAACGTTTCTATCATGAAAAACTTGGAATAATGAGCGCATTCCAGGTCCTGAGCCTTGAATAGAAGGCTACGCAATGCAACTTCCCCCACCGTGACTGTGTCTGGGTTGCCATTGAACGGCTAGCTGTTGCGTGAAAAAATGTCAATAATCGTGCCAATGCGAACTCGGTGGCAGTGGCAGATCTGTTTGTTTTCTAAACAAGAAAGTATGTGTGACCAAGGCGTAGCTGATTCAACATGAAAGCTATTTATACAGACTTTTCACAAGGTTTGCCTCACTATAAACACAGGGACGATTACGACATAGAATGTTATGGTATGGATACTCTGTGGTAGGCTACCGAAACACTACGTCATAGAGAACCAAAGCAAAATCGGGTAATGTAAACTACTCAGCTCCGAGCCGCGCGCTACACTGTCGTCCTATTGGAGGTGTAACGTAGCTTCCCTTTACTTTTGAAAGAAATAACAACAGGGCCAATATTTGAACTCATTATTATCTTGAAAGTTGTTCATGCCAAATGCGGAATGGGCTGTAGTTTGCACCTAGACCAACGTAGCAATCAGGTTTCCAACTTAAGCATAGCAACACATTTCCGGAGTACCATGTCTTTGCTGCTGTGACAGTCCCATATCCACCCACAGGCGGACAGACCGGTCCTTGGTGCTGACTTACATCCACACATAGGTAGATAGACCTGTCCTTGGCGCTGACTCACATTTACACTGTTATTTTAGATATATTGTCAAAGATACAGGTCATGTTGTAGCAATTCACCCAAGAAAAAAATCCATCCTTTAGAAAACATGACGTTTTAAAACGACATAAGACCTACCGTGAATATGTGTATTAATGTAGTGTCGTAAAAAATAATGATAAACACCCAAAGCTACTCTTCAGATGGTCAAGGCAATTTTGATCATTTGATTCAGGGGGTTAATTTCAACTATTAGGGGAGATGATCTTTACAGCATAAGAAATACATTACTAACTGCCGTCATTTACCCGACAGACGAATGAATATACCGATTGGTTCTGTGGGTAATCAGGTGCTGTCGCGGGGTCATGCAGGGTCATCGTTTGAAAAATGGCGGCTCGTTCAGTAGTTTTGAGACATATGACATGTCCTTGACAGGGTCACATCTTTAGGACTCAACATCATGAGGGCCTCGGAGTACAACGTCCTGGTAAGTTTATCCAGTCACTGTGCTGTCAAGAATCTTGAGTGAATTCTTTTCTACTAAGGCACTCGATATTTGTAAGCACATAACGCTTAGCGTTTCTTGTAATTACTGTGTAATGTTACATCAGTATACCCACTTCTAGCCGTGTTGACCTGCAGGGTTTCTCTTGTAAGCGTTCTTGTATAATGCAGGCATTTCATGATCATTTCTGCGCTATATAATTATTCGATTACAGTGTACGTCTGTAATCGAGGATTCTATTGTTTGATCCAGTTACCCGCTAACGTTGTCACGGGGATTCAAATTGTACTTATCAGTTATGACGTCAATGAAAATCCTGTATAACATAATGTTAAGGGACTGTGTATTTGATATTTGATATTGTTTACACTGACAATACCTATCTAAGTGCCTCAAGGCCTAGATATCAAGAAAGTAAGTCGACACTGAAGTTTCTGGTCAGAACTGCTTTATAACAGCAATGTGATATAAATAGATAACGACGCATGTGTAACATGGAAAATCGCAACACAAGAGTAAACAATTGCAAGAACTTCAAGCTTACAAAACCACATTGCAAGATTGTACTGAACACCGAAGTTCCGTAAACGTTCCTTCACTGTTAGGCACTGTTAAAACAATTTACGATTCCTTCGATCTGTTCATTTTGCCCAAGTATGTATTTTGACCCAGTGATTACAAACAATGAATGCGCTGAAACTTTGAACCCTGTTCAGAAACTACCAGGAATGACTGATCTGACATCAAGAAGAAATATCACAGTATCAAAAGTATTGTCACTTCTGAACACCACATTCTTCCAGGAACTTACTTTGCGACTCTTCCCAATACTTTGATTCCATCAGTTTCTGTTTGAGTTGCTTGGCAGCCTTGAACTCCTTGCTTCCGTGCTCCAATATCTCAACTATGCGGTCGGCCAGTCTTGTGGCGTCTTCAGCGTCATTTCCTTTGATGCTTACAATTGGGCGGTCAAAGTCAACGTCATCTTGAGCGCGCAGGAACTTTGCAAGTCCGGATTTGTCGGAAACGACAGTCGGCACTCCTGCAGCGATAGCCTCCAGCCCGACAAGTCCGAATGGCTCTGCACGTGACGGCATCAGGACGACATGGGCCTCTGCCAGGTCTCTGCTCAGTTGTTCCTGTGTGCAGTATTCCAAAGGGGTGAAGTTGATATTAGCTTCAATGATTTCCTTGCTCTTCATAAAATTGTCAGCGCTTACGCCACGGACCCTCCACTTTGTGTAGGGGAATTTGTTCATAACGATGCTCATGGTCATGGATGCGAGGTCGTAGCCTTTCAGTTTCTCTACGCCCAAGACCCTGCCGACTGACAGCACCACTTTGGTTTCTGTCTCGACGTACGTCACGTTCATTTGACTGAAGATGTCGGATGGTTTAGGCAGAAACAGGTAGTGTGGCTTGGAGAGTTTGATCTGGGTTTTGTAGTAATCATGCATTGTTGGTCCTACCGAGAACACCACATCAGCCTCTTCCGTGTCTTTGCGGATAGCTTCCATCTTGTCTCCAATGCCCATCACCTTGTCATCGCTCTTGTGATGCTCAGTGTCTTCCGGCATGACATGATTGTAGAGGATAAACTTTGCGGATGGAAGACGTTCTATCTTGATATTTCTCGCAGCTGTGCTGGTGACGTCAGCATGCCCTACGATGACGCTTATATCCGACGGAAGGTTTGGATAACGACTTTTGTGGTCGTAGGTGAGCCAGTCTAGCGTGGGTGGTCTTCTGTCTCCTTCTGGCGTATTGGGTACGACCAAGTGAATCCCACGGTGCTCTGCTTCCCGCTTTTCTTCGTCTTTAGCTTTTAACACAGTACAAACAACATTTGCCCTTGCTGTAGTCAGTCTTCCTTCATCATCATGAGTCAGTAGGTCCAACAGCTGACCGTTGATAGTGGAAATGCCGCCTTTAGAAGTTCCGATTTCGTCAATGACCAGCAGCACAACAGGTTTGCTTACTGATGGGGTTTCTGGAGAGGAGTTTTAGAAAAAGAGAAAAACAGATTCCTTATTCACAGAATGAGATAGATACATTTTGTGATGAGCGCTTTTTAGTTTTTATCTAATATTCTCACTACGCCCAGTGTATAACTTGCAAGTTGTTAATATCTTCATAGTTATTGCTCTAACACATTCACTAGTGCTTTTTTTCTACTATGTGGCAATAGTCGGATAGTTTTAAGGACATGCATTACCCAGCATTTCTGTTGACCTGTTACAGGCAAATTACAATACTAGCACTTGTGCCATAGGCTATCCAATAATACGCCATATATGTCTTCACATACAAAGACTTCACACAGTCATTCTTCAGTACAGTAAACAAAATTGCTGTTCCTACCTATGGGTTGTGGCGTTGGTGGCAACCTGGAGGATTGCGGGTTAGTTTGTGGCTCAAGTGGTGGCACTGGATGTTCTGTAAGTGGAGTATCATCAAAATTTAGATAATGAGTACTAATGCTACCGGTCTACCACCGCGTAAGGGTTCAACCTTATGTACAATAATAAACAATTTATACGACTCAAAATGTTTACACGACTTCCAGCTGAGGCACTGAGTCTTATTGGTCTACCATCATCTCAGGTTTTTCCTTTCAACAGAACTTGGCACCCATATCTCTGCCTGATAATTGATATAAGTCTGTCTAACAGTTAAGTCTCAAACAGAGTTATCACTCGTCTTGGCCAACACTTGTTTAATATATGCATGTCTTCTTTCTAAAGGATCGAAATCAGAGCCTTACCTTCCTGGAGGCGCACAAACACTTCGAACTGTTGCCCTACTTCAGTCTCTTCTTGGTCTGGCCTGGCAGTTCGTACAGTAAACTGAAGTTTTCCATCATAAAAAGGCTTTTGTGGCACAGAGTCCTTCACTCTCAGCCTTACAGAGCGTCTTGTAGATGGACGTAGTACGATAAAGTCACCTTCGCGGAGGTCACGTGGGTCAGTGCAAACGTCCTCATCTTTCCCACATGACGCCTCAACTCGCTGGTTCTGTTTCAGGACGACTCGCTGCTTTATATGGGATTCAAATGTGACGTCAGGGGATTCGAAAAAGTCCCGGAGGTCGTCCCCTTTGGACAGGCAGATGAGATGCAGGGTTTTCTCCGGAAGAGTGTTCACCTTTGGTGTGACGATGACGTACACTTTGTCTGCAATGTAGTAGTTCCAAGTCGCCTGGGCCCAGCTAACCAAGTCTTCGCCACGGTTTCGCAAAACTTCCACTACCCAATAGCTGTAATCGGTAACAAAATATTCAGATCTTTAGAGCTTTGTCGACAGACGAATTACCCGCCCCAACCGTCGGGTGTATGTACGTACCAAACTACAATAAGTGTGGCAATAACAACTATTGCCATAGCGACGGTTTTATTGTTTATAAGTATTAATGATTGTTGCTGTAGGTGTGTTGCATTTGTGTTCTATCCTTTTGTCTGGCTATATGTATGTAATATTGCTCTCTTTTTTAGTTACATATGGCATATTTTTTAGCATTCTAACACGAAATGCAATCCAGATGTAATTTTTGCCCTGGCTGGAGTATTAGTTAGACTCGGCTACTTGGGTATTCCCTTCGGGGGACAGAAGAATGCAGATTGCAGACAAGCATGGTGCCACTACGCATGCGGGGAAAAATTCCTCAGATGCCTACGAAATTTTGGGAATTCTTGTCAAACGGACGCACACTATACTGTTAGGCACGCCCCATGAGGCGTCGCCAAAAACAATACAGAATCAGAAAGGAGAATGCGCGTTCGCTTAAATATGTGAGTCAAACTATGTTCAGCTGGCATGCAAGGTAAGGTACCTTTGAAAGTGATCTGTCTGAAACATGACGCCACCATCTTTTACGTTCGTGTCTGCTTGGAAGACCGCCCATCCTTCGTCCCGGCTGTAATGTAGAATCACCAGTTCTGTTTCCTGTTCCGCCGCCGGCTGTGTCCAGACCCAGGGCAGCCTGACGGTGACCGGCCGGAGGAACCGCTGTGGGAAGTCCTGCTCCACAGTCAGGACGGCGGACATGGCCGTGAAGCTGGTCCGGACGCCGTCCTCTACTGGCACGGTTTCAACCTGTTTGTGTATTACAACAAACTATGAGAGTCTGCATATAAGAGAAGAGCAAGCAAATTATCTTAACTAGAATAGAAAAACAGAAACGCTACAGTCGGGGTAGATGAAAGGAATTCTCAATTTACCTCGACAGAGATTAAACGAGTCTCAGGAACACAGCTTTCAGGAAACTCTAGTGTCACGCCACCGTGCTGAACAGTGCAGCCGTTTTGTCCTACTTCAAACGTGGGGATGGTGGTGGGAACTGTCGATGTCTGCTCGTCTCCTAGTAAATTAGCATTTGAAAATAACTGTTACGTGCAATTTGGCTTCAAAACTAAACGTTTTATTTTATTTTAGTGGTTAACCAAATACACAGACAACAAAGAATTGCAACTAAATTTGAAATGAAAAACAAACCTTGTTTCTCACTCTGCAGAGTGGATTCTGACCACACCAGATGGTACAGCAGACCGGGCCACTCCAGGAGAAGTTTGAGGAGCTTGTTCTTGAGAGGACCGATGACATCCCAACCCTCGCCCGGTGCCTGTGCCATTTGGACTGGAATGATGAGCTTGATCATGATCTTAACATACTTGTCTGTGGTCTCGCGGTAAACGGTAATTGGAAGTTTCTTCCTAACAGCCATTACGATGTCTTTCCGGGACTTGATGAGTTTGTTTACTACAACGCTCAATCGCTCAAACAGTCCCCGCGGACAAAAATGAGTGATCTCCCACGTCACAGTGTACTCCGTTTCTCCCTGCTCTGTGATATCCCGGTTAATTGTGTCTGGTCTATCTTCCTGTATGTACCATGGGATGCAGTATCCAGTTGGTGTTGAAGTCTCTTCTCCCTGTTCATCAGACCGTTCCGTGTAACACAAGCCGAAATGCTCCATCAGGTTAATGATCACATCCACGTTTCCTACCGGTGTGGCGTGTGGTCCTAACAGGGCGATAACGATCTCTTGTGGCAAAAAGCCTCGGCTGGACAGGTTTTCCCTGATCTCTGTTAGTTGGGTGTCTGAGAAGCCATTTAGACGGGGATTTTGGGTGGTGAAAACCTCTTCCAGGTCGTGATGAAACAGTTCTTTGATTACATCTATCAAGCCTGACGGATCATGAAAAATTAGATCCCTGAGTTCCGGTATGTCTGTGTACCTGAGGATGGTTCCCACCTGCTGCAGGTAAGACAGGACTGGCTCCAGTCTGTCCGCCATGAGACCTGCAAGCTGCCCTTGCTGCAAATAGTCATTAAGCGTCAACCACTTATGCGTGTCATGTGATGCAGTACCGTCATCACGCAAGTCGCGTAGATGTTGTTCAAAATCCACCCACGTCCTTGGTAGGATCCTCCGAAGTATTGGAAACATTGCTGTATTATTTGCTGTGTCCAGTATATGACGTCGAAGTGCATCCAACCCAAATGTTGGTTCTGCCGAACTGACACAGCACACACCTGTAAGCCGCAGCGGGCACGTCAGGAGCTTCCGGGTACGTTCTAACTGCTGCACTTCTTCCTTTTCATTAGTTCCTCCTTTGGCCGCCTTTTTATTTTCCAACTTCTCCATTTGCAGCTGTATGTTACGTTGCCATATGTCATGTTGATCTGCGAACCTTTCCTGGATATCTCTGGTCTTCTCCTCTATTTCTCCACGGTTGATCCTGTCCGACTTGCTACCCACTATTGTAACTACCGCCCCCGGCACGCGGGCGTTCAGTGTGTCCAGCCAAAACCCAACGGCTTCTGTGTAACCCTGTTCAGAACAACTGTAAGTTTCGAGATTTACTGTCAACAAGTTCAAGGCATCTTGTGTCAAGAAGAACTGATGAGTAAGATGGTACACGTCATGACCGCCAAAGTCGTACACTTCAAACGTGATGTTGTCATCAGTTTCCCACTGAGTTATCTCCACACAGTGTGTGCGATCCTCGACTTCTGTCATTGTGGACTCGCCTCTGTTTAGCGTTTGTACCAGGCTTGTTTTTCCCGCCATTTTCTCTCCCAAGACGGCAACTTTCAAACGAGCGCTTACCTTTTCTTCTGAGCGTTCAAGTTCGTCAAAGTATTGTCTAATAGCAGTGATGCCCTTTCTGCAAACTTCAGCTGGGGGCTTTATAAAGGGGTTTCCATTGATTTCTAGATGAGATAGGCTACTGCTAACTAGCTGCCCAATCTCCACGGGAAGACTTCTCAGCTGGCAGTTTCGAAGAGCCAAGTGTTTGACGTTAGTGAGCTGTCCAACTTCCGCGGGTAACGTCTGTAGTGGGTTATAGCTCAGGTCCAGCCATTCTAACTGCGTCAGTCTCCCCACTTCAGGTGGGAGTGTGCGCAGCTGGCAGTGGGACAGATCCAAATGTTTGACGACAGTAAACTGTCCAATTTCCGTGGGTAACGTCTGTAGTCGATTTTGACTCAGGTCCAGCCATTCTAACTGTGTCAGTCTCCCCACTTCAGGTGGAAGTGTGCGCAGCTGGCATTCGGACAGATACAAATGTTTGACGTTAGTGAGCTGTCCAACTTCCGCGGGTAACGTCTGTAGTGGGTTAGAGCGCAGGTCCAGCCATTCTAACTGTGTCAGTCTCCCCACTTCAGGTGGGAGTGTGCGCAGCTCGCAGTGTGACAGATCCAAGTATTTGACGTTAGTTAGCTGTCCAACATCCGCGGGTAACGTCTGTAGTGGGTTAGAGCGCAGGTCCAGCCATTCTAACTGTGTCAGTCTCCACATTTCAGGTGGGAGTGTGTGCAGCTTGCAGTGGAACAGATCCAAGTGTTTGACGTTAGTGAGCTGTCCAACTTCCGCGGGTAACGTCTGTAGCGGGTTATAGCTCAGGTCCAGCCATTCTAACTGTGTCAGTCTCCACATTTCAGGTGGGAGTGTGCGCAGCAGGCATTGGGACAGTACCAAGTGTTTGACGTTAGTGAGCTGTCCGACTTCTGCGGGTAACGTCTGTAGTGGGTTAGAGCGCAGGTCCAGCCATTCCAACTGTGTCAGTCTCCACACTGCAGGAGGAACCGTGGCCATATCGGTTCCCCCTAGATCCAGTACCCAGATGTTGGTGAGTCCGGACAGCCCATCCGGCAAGTCGATCCCCCTGTTCCTGCTAAGGTCCAGGTCCTCCAGCTGGGTGAGTTTTAGAACTGCGGGGGGTACGGTCGTAATGGCACACCCACGTAGTCTCAGCACTTTTATATTTTCCAGTCTACACAACTCATCTGGTAGGGAGATCTGCTTATTATGACTCAGATCCAGAGAATGGAGATGTGACAGTTTCAGCCATGATGGTGGTACTGAGTGTAGGTCACAGTTAGCTAAGTCCAGGGTAGTGAGGTTGACGAGACCGGACATCTCATCCGGCAGGGTGATGTTCCAGTTGTTACTGAGGATCAGTGTTTCCATTTGTGTCAGTTTCATCAGAACAGCAGGAACTGACTTCATGTTGCAGCTATGTAAAACCAGAGCAGTGAGGTTTACAAGACTGGACATCTCTTCCGGCAGGGTGATGTTCTTGTTATCCATGAGGCTCAGTACTTCTAATTGTGTAAGTTGTGTCACAACAGCGGGAACTGTTTCAAGATTACAGTCATTTAAAGTCAACAATTTCAGATTGGTCAATCTGATAAGTTTCTCAGATAGTTGGATGTTCTCGTTTTTGTTCAACTTCAAGGCCTGCAACTCATTTAATTCAAAAAGTTCATCGGGTAACTGTTTCAGGTTTTTATCAGACAAGTCTAGTGTCAAGAGAGTTGTCGGTTTCCCCTTAATATTCCACTTCCCACGTTTCATGTTTTGTCGGAGTCTTAGTGCTGTAGCCATGGTGTTGTTTTCGATTTCTGAAACAAAAACCCGTCCATGTTTACATGGCGTTTTGCATAGATATTACTCGTACTTTGTATTGATTAAGTACCTTATCAGTGAATGAAATTAAGAATCATTATTTAGGAAGGACAGGTTTACAATCTTTGTAATGATGGCAGGAGTTAGAGTATGATAGTGATGATGAAAGGATAGCATGCCTGCCTTGAATAGTTTATTTGTATGGAACCTTATCATGAAAGTAAGATTATTATCATTCGTACAAATCTCTGAGAATAGTAGCGGATGGAAAAAGCTGCAAGAGATTGTTGCCATGGTGAGGAGGACTGTTGCTTGCACAACTGTCATTCAAATGAGCTAACGTCGACTTGGGCTGACTGATTAGCAATATTACCATAACTGTTTCCGCCCTCTCTGAAGATTCACACTGTCTTTTGGGGGTGATATTCGTTAAAGACTTCCTTGGACTTGACGCGGAAGATCAAAGCCTAACATCTGCCGTGTTTCTGATATATCATTACATTTCATTGTGTATTTAACTTAAAACACGGAAATACGCAATAATGATTTCGCACAATTCCCACAATAACCTAGCCTCCATAGCAGGCTCTCTATGGCCTTTTTTTGGCTCATAATACACTTTTGCTGGCCATTTCTTTTTGTACTGGGTCGCTGATTGCTGGCTTTTTCTGACTTCTACATGGCCGGCAGTCAGAAAAAAGCCAGCAATCAGCGACCCAGTACAAAAAGAAATGGCCAGCAAAAGTGTATTATGAGCCAAAAAAGGCCATAGAGAGCCTGCTATGGAGGCTACAATAACCTTTATACTGTTCACCACCAATGAATATTTTAGATGTTGCCGGTCATGAAATAAGCACTAACAGGAGAGTAAATAGCACAGCACTGTCCAAACCTTACGTAACCGTAACGTCACAAAAAGATTATCACCATGGAGATGTAAACTCAAGTAGCTGATAGAACATCGACTTGTTTGCACCAAACGGCGAAAACACCTGTTGGTCTGCAAACCTCAAACATCACAGCGTGATATCAAGCGGAGTTTACTAAAGCACCACTATTCTCATTTGTGCACCACAGAATATTATTTTCGTTTGAAAGTAATACCAATGGTTAACATTAGCTCATATAAAGTTATTACTCATACGTAATATCTTTGACTCATGTTTGAACTCAGTGGCACATCATGTAGGCTCACACCACGGATAACTGTTAAGTAAATGAATTGAAGAATATTCCTGCGGATGTATAAAGATGTAGACTGCAGGTGACACCCAACCAGCTAGGGACTCTCCAGCGGCTTAGAACTCCATACCTGGTCTGTCCAGTCAACTGACGGTTAATGTGGAGACACATTCTTTGTCTGTAGCAACGCAAAGTACATACCCATAGCAACTGTCTGATACATTGAGGTCATCAGAATGACGTCAAATCAAATAGACATGGCTGAGGCAAAAATAGGACATCGATATCACCGGTTCAAAAGTGTTACACGTAAAGGCATCACGGGGCCATGGGAAGTGACCAAACAGCCCAACTTGTGTAAGATAGGAGAATTGAAAATCAACGACAACCGATGCAAAGATCATAGATCCTAATATTTAGATGCCACGTAAATGAAACAAAGTTTTCATTGACAAAGTAATAGCTACATTTTATGCAATCTTTTTTTCTATTTTTGTACGTCCTAAGACAATGTTATAACGCATTTCTACTCAAATGACCATTAATAGAATGTACAAACGGCTGTATTAATGTGCACTATGTTACTGCTGCAACGGTGAGACAAGCTGCTGCTTGCACACCTGTCACTCAAACCTGATAAAGCATCCAGGTGGGCGGACTTGCTGGCACCAAACGGTAAAAGTAACTTGTGGACTTCAAACCTAAAACAGAGTTCACACAATTAGCCCTTTTACATCCACATTTTTGTGTGCTTAGATACGCTTGGGAGCTGTTTTCTCATTGATAACTTTAAAATTGCTGACCGTCTCTTCTCATTGACAACATCAGACATTGATGCTTACACTGAGTCTGTTATGGCATTACCCTGGAGATGTGTGAGAGAACTATGAGGCTCGCCCGGTCAGGAAGCGTTTTGCCCAGGTACCATCTGATAGCACCTCAAATCAAAAGGTTACTCAAAATATCTCATCACCTGGATGTCTTACCTTAATCTACACATCTGATAATATTGAAAAAACGTAAATGAACGCCAAGTCTACCAACAATTGAGTAAACTGTCTGACTAATATCTAACCTCACAAAGAGTAAATCTGCTCTGGAAATATGGTTAGCACAGAGCAACTAAGCAAAAGACTTTGATGTCAAGTCAATGAAGGAATGTTCCAAGGTGTCCGTGACTGGCTGCACACATGGTCTAACCAATCAGTGTGCGGACATCTTCCATTACCTCATAGGCAACTACAATCTTTTAATTTAATCAATCAAATTAGATTCCAAGGTCGCCAAAAATTACTTTTCCTTGCCAAGATAACTCCTGCATTACTTTATGGACCTTGTAACATCTCTCTGTTCGTCCTAAGATAATGCTATGACACTTTGCTACATCGTACAATACCATACTAGAAATATAAACGGTCACGTAAAGTCGTTTTATGTGCAATATAATATCACTGCTTACCTTCGATGTGATGCAGTCAGAAGGATGTGAGAACTTGAGTTGAGCTACACAAAGTCTTCGGTGTCTCTGTACGGTGTCTCTTGATATAAATGTCAGTAAACGTCCTCAACGAAGCTATGCACGGGTGGTAGTACTGTCTAAAAGGTCCCGTTGCAAGTATTCACTCGTCGTTTGCACACGCAGAAATAGTCCTGGTTACTTTGTCCAAGAAAGGAATCCCTATGACATCGCGAATCCACTTAAATTTGACGTCAAACATCACCAGAGGGCAGAGCAAGTCCACGAGAAAGTGCACGTCCCTGTAAACCCAGCCGGCCCGGGGCCGGAGCCCCGCCGAACTGCCCACAGCGGCAGGACTCAGCTATATCACCTGCCTGTCACATGAGGCTGTTGCCATGGTGAGGAAAGTCGTTGTTATAATACCTGTCACTCAGAATGGTGATAAAGCGTCCAGGTGGGCCGACTTGTTTGCACCAAACGGCAAAAATAACTTGTGGACTTCAAACCTCAAACATCACAAGACTGTCGGTAGTCTGTGCATAGTTCAAGGCAAATGCTCTAAAACACCACCTTATGAGAATTTTCCAGATAAAATGTTTTCATCGCTTTTGACGTTTTTCTAACTATTTTTTTATGTTTTAGACCTTTGTGTTTTCAAGTTTAATAACAAAATATATAGTATAATATACAACTTTTTAGATTTATATTCTTTTGATATCCAGTGCATCCGCGTCCGGATTCTACTGTTTGTCAATAATCGCTGTCGCAATGCCCATCGTAACGATTCTCAATTACAACGATTTGAAATCAGCCAGGTACAAATTTTGTTCAACACCTCTGACTTGGCAGTTTAGTCCACAGCATGACCAAATAAGGCTGGAGGTTCGTGCAAGGTGACGTGTCCTGTCAACGTCCGACGGGGCATGTCTGACGTCATACAGAAGTCAACACCAATACGTGCATCTGATAAGTTATGGTTTGTAGGGAAAGTTTTAGATATCAGCAACGTGCACTGTTGACAGCTTTAGATAGAACATGAGGGGGGACCAAGTATTTCTATAATTCCTCTCGCCTTGATATTTGTCAGCTTTTCGTGCCTTTATTTCATGTTCTAAATGTCTCTAGTCAAACTACATTGTGTATGGCATACAGTAGTTTACAACCAACCACCCTGTAAATTATTGCTTGCAGTGGTAATCTTTGCCAGTGAGCTGCAAATACTACAGTAAACGTCAGGTGTCCCCACTGAAAGCGTCAACATACTCTGATTGTGTGCACCTTACTTGACTTTGAACTGTAGGACTATTCCATGTAATTCGTTCATTATTGGTGATTTTCTCAACTAGTATGTGGGTGGCAATATATGTTTGAATGTATGGTTCTACTTAATTTACACTTATGTTTTCTCGTGCAAGATTCCCTGATCATCATGAGAGAATAGTGGATGTGCTAATAGTAAAAAAAAACAATAACAAAAGATACCATATCTTCAGTGTTTACATATAGTGCTTCATTTAGCTTGATGCTTCTCCATCTGCCCTCTTCTTGAGTGTATTAGCTTTCAACTTTATCAACAAAATGATCATATTTGATAAAGGATTGAAAACTGCTCTAAATTCTAGATTCTCTGCTATAATTTTTAACATTTATATCATGGGAATTTTGGTTAATTATGTTTATTGTATTTTAGGCAAAACCTAAATGATATTGATGGATGAGAATGATAAAGACTTTTACACATAGTTTCGTTGCTGTTGTTGTTTATTTGAGAATAAAAAAAAAACATACAAGGGAGTCCAGAAAACCTACATGTATTTCCTGGTATCCCCCAATTGGAGACTATACGTATTAGTATGTTAATTATGAGCAAATAAGATAAAAGTAAATCGTTATAGATCTGCAGGAAAATTACTAAAATGAAACAAGTAAAGTAATAAAATTAAATGGCAATCTAATAAAATACAATCAAATTGTATATCGAATTCAGATTTGCAGTTATCGTTACTTAAATACAGTTAAATGAAAAACTGATAAGTTATCAGTAAAATGTAGAATAAATAATTACCAGATATCATCATCATCATAATGCATCCGGTTTTTCACCGGTGAGGTACATTACTAGTTGCTTAAGTCTTTCTAGGACGACCAATAATTCATATATCATCCCTGCTAGTCCAGTATCTCTTACTATCATTGTCGTTCACCATATATATCGTCTATTAAATCTCGTATATTTTATTTCGTATGTTTGTACATTATCAAGTGCCGTGTGTAACACAATCTCGCTATCAGGAGCTGATTTGGCCTTCTCCCGGAGAGCTCGGGACCATAACCTCCAAACAAAGAGAGCCAGTCCCTTTCCTAGCGCCACCAATACGAGCCAAGGAGTTTTACTCACTACGAAAACCCATCAAATAGAAGCTCAGGATATTCTGTCACTTTGGAAACTAATCATCAATGCCTATAACACTATGGTAACAGAAGCAACATTAGGCCCATACTAGCATTAAACATAGATCTTCAAAATCAGGATGTTCCCGGCTCTCCTGAGCTTCTAGGGGACAGACGAAAAGAAAAGAAGGGCTGCTAGAATCTTGATTAAGTCAGGCTCATATTTTCGTATATAATTGATAAGTATATATTATCGAGTAAGTAAGAATATAACTCATATTTTGTTAAGTCCTGTGTTACCAGTACTTAGGTAACATTTACAGGTACATAAAAAAACAGAAAAATTAAACAATTGGCTTGTCAATACGATCTAATTTATAACAGCATGTGTTTGCTTGTCCCCTTAAAAATGAAAAGCATAACTCAAGAACACTGAAGAAGCTATATTTGTTTACTAGATTTGCTGAGTTGGCAATTCTGGCAGCTTCTAGGGTTCCTGCAGACCAAGTTTCTCCATGGCGATAAGACGCAGCTTCTTCCGGTCAACCTGTTTCATGCGAGACAAACTTGTTTCATGATACATTTCAAAACTATATATATATTGCGCCTAATTTCGTCAAGCGGTGAAATTTTGCAAAATGTGGCCCCAAATCACTCATTTTGTGGAACTCAAACTGAATTCTCAATTGACAAAATGACGCAAAAAAAAGAGGCTCAATCACTTGAACTCTCTTTTTGATGAATATTGATCTCTATACATAAATGTACTTGGAAAAGAACATGTTACTGTACGTTATTCTATATCCGATATGGGGCAGAAATCTAAGAATGTGACATTCCGTTGACGGCCATTTTGTTTGTAGAGGTCATGTCCACGTATTTTACACATCCATTTCACGTCGCTGTGGCGCCAAAGGAAAATTGGCATAAATTCACAAAGTTGCCGCAGTAATTTGACATCATTTGGTGAGGTCCAGTGGTGCTCATAGTAGGGTGAATAAATTTCAGCGGACATATGAAGCAGTTGGTCTACGAAATTATATGTCGTACTTGCAACAAAGAGAAATGTATTGAATTCTACTTTACACGAAACATTAAATATGTCAGCATTATCACCGTCTCAACGTATCATGGCTGAGTTGCGATTGCGACATAAAATGTATAAGTCGATTGCATAAATGTAACTTTACGATATAGTGTTATGATCTGTTTTGATAAAAAAAACTAACACAGCCTCAAAATCTGTAAATAACACGGCAGATTGAATAGGAGAAACTTTTCCTACTGTATCAAGTATACAATCAGATAGACTAGCACAAATAAAACCAGACTACCCTCTGTAACAAAATTGAACGGCTATCACCATCAATGTTAAAGGCATTCAGTGATGAAGGATCACTCACCTTATTCAGTGTCGTGGTCACCGGAAACTCGTCCAAGAAGATGAAATAGCCCGGCAGCTCAATCGGAACCATCTACAAGGGTTATGCGCAATAAGGTTTCATTAATGTATTCCCTTATTCAAACATGCTGATTCAAATTGTAGCACATTTCATCACTCAATCGGAATCATCTACAGAAGTTAGATTGATGCGTAAAAGTGTCATAAATGTATAGCCTTATTTAAATATGTTTACCCATACTGTAGCAACATTTTGTTTCTTAAATCAATATTTTTGGTAACATTAACCATCCCTTGATAGTTCGAGTTGATAAGTCGAACATCAGAATATTTTTTTGTTAGAAATTACAGTTACACTTAGATCCAGAATGACTTCTACCAACACAGATGAACTATCAAGTTGACATCTTTGATAACATAGATCCTTGGTTAGCAAAGGGATGTCATTTGTTTCCGGAGTGACGTGCTGGGAGTGGAGCTGTTATTAGTTTCACTTCTAAAATTGATGTATAATAAATGATGTATCCTCACCCCGATCTCAACACAAAACTTCTTCATCTCCTCTGAGTCTGCAGACTGTCCTTCTTTCAGGCTGAAACAAAAATCAGATTCACGATTCATATAAGGAACCTCTCCGCAATACGTGACATTTTGTAATACGGCTGGAAAGTTTTGGATAGACGCGTCGGAATCTTTGAAACAGAATCAGTTTCCTATTCATGAAATATAACCATCGAGATCACACATAAGCATGTTTAATTTTCCCAAGTCAGGATGACTTTCCATAATTTTGCAGGGGCATGATAGCCGAATTAATCTGCCATGTTTCATGTGGTCATCGCGGTCATGATAAACTCCGTGAGGTTTTGTAGTCACTTGGTATGTGTTTGAGACGGCGGGTTGTGTATACACTTCTGCTATTGACATTTGAATATTAGTCAGGTGTATAATTAATTAGAACATTAGGTATGTGACAGGTTGAAATCAAGGGTTGTATGTAGGAAGGCCACGTACATGATACAGGCACATATCTCCTCCACGCTTGCAGAGTCAGGCACGCTCACAACCTGAGGAAGAAAATTTGTCCGTAATTCAAGATGTTCATACAATAACGTTTAAGTGGAATAAATCAGTTTATCTGTTATCACGATCAGATTTTCTCTGTATTATTCATTTTTTTTAATCTTCTACTCTAAGAATACTTGAATCGATTCCCTTTTATGGAAAGAAAGATGAAATGATGGTTTTTACCCTGACGTCTTGCGCTTTGGGATGCTTCGATAATGGCGACTCAATGACGACAGGATGCACGTTGTAGGCATTCCTTATGATCATATCCTGGGAATACATAGGACATATCTTATTGTGGGAATGATAATGCAATTGTTAAATATTATTAACCCTATCCAGACTGGGCTTTTTGGGCCTTCCCTGGCCTGGGGGGGGGGCTCATTCGACCCCCCTTCGTATTTTCAAAACGGCTCACTGTACGATCACCAAATTTGCAGGGAAGGTTGTGCTCATCGAGTTTTATAATTCCTAAATTTTTTATATCATTATGACGTAATATGCCGTAATTATGACGTCATGAATTGATATTTTTGGCTAAAACCGGGAATTTCCATAATACCTAAATATCCCACTCAAAAAGTTACCAATAAAAGTTTCTTAATAATATCTAAGTGTTATAAGACTTCTGTTGTCAACAGCCGACGCAACGACGTCAAAATGACGTCAAAGAATGATGTTATCTGTAGTTTAGCTATCCGCCATCTTGGATTATCAACCTTAAATTTTTCAAGATACATTTTTTTCAACATATAACGCTAAAACCCCTTGAAAATGGATTAAAAACGTTCAAAGGAATGTTTTATGTAAGAAAATACCAAGTAGTGATGAAATTTGATTGAAAATAAGCTTGTTATACTTTTCATCATGATATTGTCGGCCATCTTGGATGTTGAGTCATTAGTGATTTTTGTAAAATTTGCCTTTCAGAAACCCGTTGCCATGGCAACACGAAAAATCGTTAACTTCCCAAATTTTTTTAAAATAGTTACCAACAATATCTTATGAAAACTCACCAAGTTTGGTTGTTCTAGCACAAGCCGTTTGGGAGCTATAGGGGGTCAAAGTTGCCGCGGGCACTTTTAGCCCCCCCGGGCTGGATAGGGTTAATCATAGACGCATCAGCTGTAGACTCATTTGATGCATCCGTTATGATGAAAAATAACATTCCTATTGCTATTGTATCGCTGAAAGTATTATGTATTGCGTAATGTATGTTTGCACATATACATACATGTCCTTTTGGATGTACATGCATGTGTGTGCTGCTGAGCTTGTAGAAGACGGAAGATGCATATGTAAGGCACATAACCATAAGTTCATGTCACCTGATGGGTTTTACTGCTTAGAAACACAGTTTACTTGTGTGCTCCTGATTACGATAAGCTTAACTTCGATGATAACAAGAACATAACAATCTGAATATCTTACAACTTTCCGAAACTCTAACAAAAACAAGAAGAAAAAACATGATAACAATCCGAATATTCAAAGCTTACCGAAACTCTGCCGTAGAGCTTCAAAACACCGTGTTCATCGAGAGCACCGACATCTCTACAGGCAGAGAATATAAACTTTAGACTCCACTTTATGTCCATGTTATCAACAAATGTTCCTACTGCATGGCTTTCTATAGCGAGGTACTTGATTTTACTTAAATATGTCTGCAAAATCGAACAGTTACCATTAAAAAGGTAAGAGACTGTTCTCCGCCATTGATTTTTCCTCTTATTGTGATTGTCAATCATTCACATCAACGAGGACGTAAGGAAATGAAGCCTGCCTCCAACATGATTAAGTTATAGGAAGCTTCAGAATATTCAGACTATCTAACTTCAGGGGCTTGTCAAAAGTATGGATTCAAGTATTAACCAAACTACAATGCCTTTTCTGGAGAATATAAATATGAGGTTCAATATGCAATGAACTACAATGATCAAAACACCTGCATGTATACACAAAATGGTACAAACGCAGCGAAATGAGTATTCGCTATATACCCCCCTCACATTAGGCGAAAATCGATCGGACGACGAGTCTGCGAGCTCTAAATTACGAGGAGGCATGACCCTGCTGCCGACGAAGAAATCGCAGAGTTCCCCCCTTCCCGTCAGGGTCATGCCTCCTCGTAATTTAAAGCTCGTAGACTCGTCGTCCAATCGATTTTTGCCTAATATGAGGGGGGTATAATGAAGACAATGAATTTCAATTAGCATGATGGCTTAGTATTAGCGGGGGCCGCCCTAAGATGGTTCCTACCCTAAGATGACACGGCCTTTCTGCTGATCTTATTATGTGTTCTCGCCAGGATTTTTTCACAGCGTCGGGCAGGGGTCCGGGGGCCGCCGAAGGCTCTTGCATTTTAGGCTATTGAGAAGGCTTATTTTATCATTTTTTAGGGCCATATCTACGATAATCGCAGCAGTTACAAGCATTCACAGCAGTTTGACGTAACAATATTTCGGGTCAAAGCTTCACAGACAACTAAAAACTCATAAACAACGAACTTTTGTCAACGCCGCTCCCCAAATAAGGACATTCGCGGGAAATCTTATACACATTGGCTGTTCCTAGGAGAGATCCCACCCCGCTAATCACGTGCGGGCAAGGCCCTCTCGCTACTGTGTTTACATTTCCGCGCGCGGGAACGCAAGGGCCATCCCGGGTGGGAGGGGGTGCGAGACAGCGGTACGGCGGGACGGTGCTGTAAAACACCTCCCTTCGAGTTGATAACTTCCTGAAACAGCGAAGGCGCGTGCTTGGCACGTGCCTATGTATTTTTACTACGATATTTTTTCTTTTTTTCCCCATTTTTTGCCGCTACGCTGGATGAAGAAGCAGCGAAGCGGGCTTTTTACAGCGTCATTTTCCCAGCCCACAGCGTATCGGCCCGCTATGCTGAAAAGGCCTGGCGAGTAAAATTAAAAAATAAATAACAGTAATAAGGCACCTCAAAGAGCAATTACTCAAGCAACTGAATAAGATTTTGGAAACGGTCGGACCGTTTTCCGATATCAATGTCCACTATCTTTCGTCAGCGACACTGCGAATTACGCGAAAATAGTTCAATTAGAGGCCAGTGTCACTGATCAGATAGTTGATACTTTCTGGAACATCTGACCGTTTCTTATATCATATCCAGTTGCTTGTAATGCGGGTAAATGCTTTTTGACGTATTCACAGTATACAATTTTCCCATCCTCCCGACTTATACTTTATATTGTTTATCGTATTATCTGATATCTTGCGATTAAACTTGAAGAAACGGACAAGAGCCCAATGTAACTGTCATATGTCTAGCAAATATTTATTTGAAACACTACATACCCAGTTTTGTACCACCCATCAGGTGTTATCGCCTTTGATGTTTTCTCCTCGTCACCACGGTAACGTTTGAACAAGGTGTACCCTCTCACCCAGATCTCCCCCTCGTGGCATAATGGTACAACCCGACCGTCTTTGTCTACAAGCTGTATCTACGGGAAATATACAGTAAGCAGGACTTTGTTGAAATAGCTAGCTGGATGAATGAATAAATAAATAAAAGTAATGAAATAAAAGAAGCATTATCGTCTTTACCTCCACATGCGGGTTCACCTTGCCCACTGTAGCTCCTGTCCCATCTGCAATGATGTCGGCCGGAATTTTTGTCACATTCATGTAGTGTTTAGGGTTAGGGTAGCTTACTGTGTCAATCATTCTATGTAGGACTGTCTCCAATGTAAGGGGAACTTGTAAATTTTGTAGTTGATGTGTCACAACATTCAGCTTTAGATTGAAATGAGGTCAAGGCAAGTACATTTTATGGATAACATCCTCTACAGACTAAATTAACCTGCAAATCTAATGTGCATGACTGCAAAAAAAATCAGGAAACCACATTTATATGATATTAAGTGCAGCAGAAGAATTGAAGTGATAAAACATGGTGTCACAACCAAGAAGTCTTTTAATCCTGCGTCCATTAACTAAGTAAGTAATCCATTCCTGTATGTACAAATTTACGATAGAACTTAAAGATGTTTGCTACATCTGTTGTTGGAGGGTAAACAACTATTTCTAGATCATGCTAAAATCAATGTGTGCAGTGATGTTATCCATAAAATTTACTTGCTGTGCCTCAAAGGTCTGGATGAATGAATAAATAAAAGAAAAATATATAATGAAATAAAAGAAGCATTATCGTCTTTACCTCCACATGCGGGTTCACCTTGCCTACTGTAGCTCCTGTCCCATCTCCAATCATGTCGGCGGGAATTTTTGTCACGTCATGGAGCTCTGTCGTTCCATAGGCAACCTTATTTGGAATATCAGTAAATAAAACGTGGCAAGTTCTCCTTAGTCATCACAATACACCTTTCTCACGCGGTGGCCATGATAGATTGAAGACGAGGTCAATGAGGCAACAGACAAAACTTATTTCTAAAATCAGGTACTATCTAGTTTTCCCCCAAACCAAACAATTTTTCACAATATAATATCAAATAATAGATATTATAACTAATGTTATACACCGAAAGATGTAGCAATTTAGAGTAGCGTAGACTAACCCCATATACCCTTAAGAGATGCAAAACAAAAACACAATAATGCACATATTTGACGGACATGCAGCCATTCGCTTATTGGTCGCTTTCATAATTGGCAGGCTATCATTGGTTGAACTGCTAATTATGATGGACAGTCTTCTGTTTGCCTCATTAATTCGTTTTAGATCTATTATGGCCGCCGCGTGAGAAAGGTGTACATGGCAACATGGTTAGTAATGCTCCTATCACCGTTGTGTCGTGAGATCAGAAAGTATCAAAATGCACATTGGCAAAGAACGTTGTGATGTACTTTGACACCAGCAACAATCATACCATCATACGGACATTGCTGCCCAACTATCTGTATGAAGAATTTTTTTAAATCCCTACAACCTTTTTTTCATCATACGAAAAAGGGGCCATTAGGGGACTATTGCAATACAATTGAAACAAATACCCTTGCAGTTCCTAAACAGGCTTCTAGGGGAGCCAAGCCTTAAAGGCATCTGACCTGCAGTCCTGTTCTTCTTCAAAGGCAAGAAAAGGTACTGTGTATCTGCATACAGCCAAACTGAAAGCAAGTCATCCGTACAAGGAAGCAATAAAGCACAGCTTACGGTCACTCTTGCGTTCGGCAGGACGTCGGCTGCTCGATCAATCAGACTCTTGCGCACGACGTTGCCGCCAACACCCGCTAGAACGATACGCAGTAAAGAAAAATGTTGGATCTCTGCGTTATTCTGTGAAATCTATCTATGCTGACGAGGATGCCTAGGTAATCTGTACTAAATCCCCTAACACGGGACCTCAATTTAACGTCTTATCCAATGGACCGCCCTCGCCGAATCTAGGTACTCATTTTAAACTGAGTGAAGTGAGGAAAGTCGTGTAAAGTGCCTTTCACAAGGGCACATATCGGTGACATGCAGGTTTCGAACTTAGGACTTGATAAGAATATTATGGCTTTGATTAGTCATTACCTGCCCGAACGGAAGAAAGGTCGTATTCCCCCAAGCGCTGATCGTACAGCAGGTCATGGAAATCCTTCCGGTACATCAAGGCGATCGAGTGACATCTTAATGAAGAGGAAAAGGACAGGCTTTATCCTGACGCAGGATGTCACTTTGACTATTGACATAATTCATGTTAAACGATGCTCTTATCCACTGAACTTCTAAATTCTACAAAATGGTATTATCCTTCAAGATTCCAAACAAGCCCTTGCAGTTTCAGAACAAACTGCTAGGGTGTTCCAACCTCTTTTTTTCCCTCGTGCACAAAAGCTGCCCTACCTTTCCGATTTGTTGGCCTTACCATCTTTGGATAAAAATGTATAAGTTCCATTGTAGTAACATATAAATCTGCTAGGGGTCCAAAAGTTATAAATTAGGTCTCTTGAAGACCTAGTTACATAGCAAATATCAAAATTTAAAACATCTATCCGCACTCTTATTGGTTTAAGTTGTTTTGTTTTTATTGACAGGTTTTTTCGCCAAAACCTAGTTATCAAACAGAAGCTACGAAGCTGGTGCATAATATCAATGTTGTATATCAATCAAATGATAACATTTATCATAACATTTTAAACCAAAGATGTATCAATATCTATCATTGAAAAAGTGCATGAAATTTTGACAGAACTGCACAATACGGGTTGTATTACATTGTTAATGTCTCTTAGCATGAACATTCATCTGTGTTGGTAAATGACATTGTGGAAAAAACTAAACTTTACGTAACCAACACCAAGTTAGATTGGGACTTACATGTACCCCAAATTTTCAGCCGACTCCGTCAGCCTTGTTCACGGAAAGGGCCCGTCTGCTGCTTTAGCTTCCAGACGTGACGTCAAGGACACACGACTGCAGCAGAGGGTCATAAATGCCAGATAACCTGTGTCGCGCCCGTCTCTGTTCAGCGATGGACGATGGGCACGAATTTACACGGATATAAAATTTGGCGTAAGTCCCAATCTAACTTGGTGTTGGTTACGTTAAGTTTATTTTTTTCCACATAGTTAATGTCTCGTATACATTTGTACCTCTCCTCCTGAATTGTCTCCATGATTTCTACAGATGACGGCGCTGTGCTGGCGGGAAAAACAAACGCGAACCCCGGAGTGAACATGGGAAGGGGCACGCGAGTTGGGAATGACAGGTACGGGTAGAGTGCTGTTGTTGGACCCTTTTATCAGACGGTAAAAGAAAATATTTATTTTTTTCTATTTATTAATCTTTCAGGATAGTCCCTACAGTTTTGATAAAACTGATTTCCAAGGGAGCCCAAATCAACATAATGAACATAAACATAACAATAATCGTATAACATAAAACGTGACTAATCAAACATAAGGATAATAACTTAAATGCGATTAACTCAACATAACAATAACAACTCAAAGTCATTAATAACAAAACTCATCACAATAAAACTCATATGAATAGAACAGAACAGTAAATAAATGAACGAAATCAAGCTATTTTGCTTGAAAATTATTGTTACTCCTATTTGCTATCTTGCTGGTATTTTCTCAGTATCATGAATATTTTCGGGCAAATTTCGGTATTTCCGCACTTGCGCAGATGACCCAGTTTCAGCCAGAATGCTTAGGTAGCCTTGGCCAAAGTGGCTGTAGAAATGTTTTTCTTGGGATATGTTTGGATTTCGGAGTTGCATATTATAGGTAAGGGTTGTAGCTTCTATATTGTGTTGAAAAAAAAAGATTTTTAGTGATATTTGTAGTTGCAGTAGGCCTTAGAAGTTAGGTGTTTTGGCGTTGTTTACAGGCAGTGAAAAGGTCACCACCTATCTTTTGATGGCATAAAATATAATTCCACGGTAATTTTTTCCTTGTTTTGTCGTCAAATTACTCTTCAGGGGCCGGACAACCATTCCAATGTGAGTTTTGCATGTTCTAAAAGTCAGGTAGGTGATTTTTGACAGCCTCTTTCTGCCATGTTTCCCATTGCTAAGAATAGGCAGTCTAGATTATTGTTAAATACCGAAATTTACCCTTTCTGACTGATGATTAAGGTGATTGTGATCCAACGGGTTGTTCATCATCAAACACGCGCAGTTTTCACTTTATTTGTTTGCTTCATGCATTTATGATGTTCTATAGTGGATTTTTCCTGTGGTTTACATTTTTACCCCAACAAGAACAGAACAGCTAGCTAGCTAGCTTCTTTTCCACTACTATTACTTCATCTACTGAACTAGAATTTAGCCAAATGACATAAATATGCCAGGTTTTTTTAGGCATTTGGAAAATGTAGAGAAAAGCCAAAAATATTACTCATTCTTATTTTAGTTTGCTTGTTTAGTCATAGATCACTGTATCATAATATGAAGTCCATGGTGATTTTGAATTTGGCACCGTATGGTAGTTTTTTGTGCATGTGTCTCTTTTATATATATTGGGAACAATTTTATCATGACACGTTTTTCGTCTGATTGCTTTTGTGGGTTTTGATCGATAAATTTGAAAATAGATACATTTGACTTTACTGTCACGGCATTTTAGTAATTTGATAATGGCAAAAAACAGAACGTTAACAACATGATTGACTTATATGATTACCAACATCATATATGTACATGATTATCTTTGTACATGAGTTAATGCTTCTTTTACCTCAGTCGGCTTGGCGTGAAAACGGGTGCTGTTGTACACACTGTAAGTGCTGTGCTCAGCGCACTTCGGTTGGCCAGTACTTCCCTGTGCAAATGCATGGAATATAAAGAAAGTTTCAGCTGCCTTTCGTCAGGAGCTATATATAACGTTTTGAGATTGATTTGACAATTGAAAGACCGGCAATTGTATTTTTATTGCTTCGCTAAGACGACAGATAAGCGTTGGGCAATAATTTGACAAACATCGTAAAGAACAAGGCCGGATGTATTTTGTGTCTCCCTTTACATGTACTTAACCTGCGTATTTTTCTTCGCTTGCATTCCATATAGATGCACTCAGATTTATGCTTGCTTCTTTAAAACCCTCAAACACCCGAGTGGGGTCCATTTGGACCCCAGGCATACATTTTGAAGTACCATTTGAACATTTTTGATCTGAAGAAAAAATTCTTCCGTGACTTTGTCAGTCAATTTGTCTTATACCTTCTCCTAAGTTTTCGCAAGATTGGTACAATAATGTGGAAATTATAAAGAAAGTTTGTGTTCAGTCCCTCTGGGGTCCAAACGGACCCCAGCAAAAATGAGCAGTTTTTAAAACAAACTTTGGACGCTAACTCCTTAACCACTTATAGTATGACTACCAAAATTTTAGACAATAATGAGAATCTAAATCTTCACAAAATTTTTTCTGTCATCAACATGTAATGTGACGAGATTATGACGTCATTTACCTAATCAGGGCCGCCATCTTGGATTTTGACCAATGACATTATGAAATTAGCATAAATTATAAGTTTTAAGTCATGAAAATTACATTGAATTTCATAGAATTTAATTGTTGTCAGAAAACAGGTGTAGTTTACCAAGAAAACCTTGTTTAAATTAAAATTGCCAAATTTTGGCCAAAATATGCCTGTTAGAATATGGTTGCCATGGCAACCCCCAAAAATGATAAACTTTTTTTATTGACTAAAAACTTTTGTGAACAATATTTTGTGATAAATAACCAAGTTCCGTAGCTTTAGCTCTAGCCGTTCATGAGTTATGCGACATAAATGTTGCTGAGGGCCTCAAAATTCCCCTATTAGGTCGGAATAGGTTATAGTGCAAAACGTGGTCCTTCTGAACTTTTGCATAAATTATGATAATGAGTTGGAAGTAGCAACACCTTAACATCTCGAAATCTTCCTCTTACATTTACGAAGCCATGCATATACAATGATCGCCGATAAGAAATGGTACTGAGATTATATGAACAAAACATTTTGGGGTCCGTTTGGACCCCACTCAGTCATTTTAGTCGCAAAAAAAGGTCGGGTGCTTGAGGTTAACCAATAGCTGTGTTTCAATAAAACAATAAAACTGCAGCCAAAGGTATCACAGCGTTAAAAGAACTAAACTTTGTGATGAAGACATATACTCATATTATTGATACGCATGTACGTTATATCAATAGCTCACCGAAGTGAACACCAGCAGGAACGTATCGTGACAGCTCAGCTGGTCTTGGAGAGCGCTCACTTCCGCAATTAGCTTCTCATCGCTTCCCATCGTCTGAACCTCGTCCAAACTATAGGCACTGATTCTTGAAAAGATTGTGCAGAGAAATGTAAATGAATGTTAGACACCCAGGTAATAAGATACGCTGAAAAGACGTCACTCAAGCAACTGGATCTGATTTTGAAATCGGTCAGACGTTTTAGGTAACATCCACTATCTTTCGTCAGTGACTCCGAAGAGATCTGTTTGTAGAACATGTTTTGTACCATAACTATTAATTGACATGCAAATGAGACGAGGACAATTTTGGGATTGTGCAGAAGGGAACAAAGATAAAACAAAGTCAAGGCGATTTCGTCTTGACATATTTGCTGAATTGGTGTTCTGGACTGATGCGAAGAGGGTGCCATGAAGACCGACACTCTTAAATTACAAGGTTTTATTACAAAGCCATGAGTCAATTTTTATGAATATCTAAAAGTAAATATTCACCCTGTCTCAATGTCTCCAAGCACAACAATACTCGTCA
The DNA here is from genome assembly GCA_019207045.1 of Branchiostoma floridae x Branchiostoma belcheri. Lineage (NCBI taxonomy): Eukaryota > Metazoa > Chordata > Leptocardii > Amphioxiformes > Branchiostomatidae > Branchiostoma > Branchiostoma floridae x Branchiostoma belcheri. The sequence goes on from CM033032.1 coordinate 2,564,519, forward strand.
GCCTGGGTAACCTGAAATTTGAACAAAAATGGTTGTAATTCAAATTGATACTAATTCGGAACAATGATGACGACAAGTTTGTGGTATGACGTTCACAACAACGAATCTAATAGTCATGGTGAGTTACTAAATAATCAAGATATATGCTTAACGTTATAATATTTAGCTATACAGCTGTAGCAATCTTGTAATTCTAAGGTTACCTTTCAATCTGCAGCTTTCCCGGTTTCGCTGCTTTAACTTCAGGAAACAAGCTGCACAGGTAAGGGACCGTGACGTCAGTCTCATCGACTCCGGTGACGTCACCCATGATAAGTACCTTCGCTCCAGCCTATAGGAATAGAAGGGAATTAGCTGAATTCATGAAAGTATTGATCATAATGGGAGGTCTTAATGGGAGGTCTACCTTGACTACAAAAGTGCAGTCCTTACGTAGTGTTACCATTTTCAATATGTTGTGTAAGAATAGCGTCGCCCAATTAAGCTTTCAGCACCCCTCACAGACGCAGTCAGACGCAGACTCCAATACCCCTAAGTCAATTAAGATGATTCGCAAAATTCTGTCAAATTCACTTTACTTTAACTCATGCATATGTGCTGACAAGGACCAATTATGGTCAGAGTACGAACTGTCTGTTACCATGGTGTTGGCGGTTATGATGGCTGATTCCTATATTGACAGAGACGATGCAACGACAGTACGTACCTTTTTCAGGCAATACGTCATTGCCTCCACGCTCCTCCCGATACGCGGTGCCTGAAGCGGCAACTGAAAAAAAAAACAGTTTACTAATGTTGATCACAAGCTGTACATTTTGTTACATGTGTCGCTAATTGGTATTTCATACAAATGCAAAGGCACCAATACTCTATATTTTTAGTCTGAAAATAATACCAAAAGTATTATACCTGTATACCAAAAGTGAAAATTAAGCACTGTGAGCACATGACCTACACACCTTCATACAATGCATGGATTGAAATATAATCATAAACTAACCGCGATGGCTCCCAGCTTCGCCACGGCAAAATACAAGTAGATCCATTCCGGCCGGTGCCCAACGAGCCAGGCTACTACGTCACCGCGCTCTGTCCCTATGGCCTTCAGTCCAGCCGCCAGTCTGGTGGCCTGGACAGGCGGGGATGGAGAATGTCAGAGGACATTTTCGTGCGATTGTTCTAACAGCAAAATACCTATGTTTGACGACACCATATTTTCGTGAACTTACATTATCTTATTGATATGGTAATGATGTCGGAGAAATGAGAGCTTCTGTTGTTATCTAGCAAGCGGGTCAGCACGGTGCATGGCTAACTTATTATCCCACCCTAGGGGACCTACCCACTGTACAATCTGCTGTTGTTTACACCAGGAGAATTATTTTGTGACGGACATTCTAATACAGTGGACTTTGTAGAGTTTGTTTTTGCACAGTTCACAGACACTGGTAATACGAAATAATGATGAAAAATGTTTAAAAATATGCCATTCACAAGAATGTTTTGGGACCAAAAGACTTCGTAGTGCTCCTTTACGTTGCACGTGTCACAGGTATAAAAACCCACCATTTATAAAATGCACCATTTCTCTTCAACTGTGTACGAGGCAATGTTTTGAAATCGGACTTGTGTTGAACTCTTGCCTTATCTTGTATGTCTTTGAACGTGACCCTTGAGCCTGTCTTCTTGAACACATACGCCACTGTGTCGGGCCAGCGGGCTGCCGTGTCGTCCAGCAGCTGACCAAAGGTCTGTTCCACCAGCGGGATGTCTGTAGGACCCTGGCTGTAACTCATGATGGCACGTTTTCTATTGGATAATGATAAAGGTGTGGGTAAGAAATGTATTTCAACTACTCGTTCATGAAGATCATGCCCTTTTTCAATGTGACATAAGGTAGGAAATTCAACAAAAGACAATCAACGAATGTTCGCCTATCCTGGCTATTGTGACTAATTGTTTAATTAGTAGAATCTTGATATTCATTATTTTCTAGTTTATAGTCGACCATATTTAAAGTAACTGTATTTTCTGTTGTGTGCATGACATTTAGAAGATGTGATCAATTGTGCAAAAGTTTACGGCTGGATTTACTACATCTGTCTGGCATTTGTGACCGACTGTCCAAACTTTGCTGTAGACACAATCCTGTACAATTCCTAGAATTCTTGCGGACTCGCAGCACGAAGCACTGCACCATTAGGCTCGCCCCTGAGGCGTCGCCAACAAAAGTACAATATACACCTACTTCTGTATCTACATAGCCGGTATAACCGCCGTATAACACACCAGGTTCGCACGCACGCGGTGCGACAGCAGTTGGTTATATAACACCGAACGACCACTAGGCATCAGTACATATTTACCAGATTCACCTGGATACATTAGGCAGCGCTACATTGCCCGAGAAAACGGCGGCTCTAAGCTCATGAACCCTGTTTTACGACGAACAAGCAACTTCCGGCAGCAAAGTTGGAAGTTCAAGGTTTCAGAACAGTTTTTCGCCTATGGGGATTTACATGGTTAAGAACCCCAAAGTGAAGTGGTTCGACGACTCAAAACCTACAGAAAGGTGCAGATACAATTTACAAGAATTTACACTACAAGGTGCATAAATGTGAAAATTATGTGAATTTTCTGGAAAATTCTATGAAAATGTGATATGATGTGATATTATGTGAAACATTTTGAGGTTCAATAGCATCACATTTTATCACATAAGTTGACATATAATCACATAAAATAACATTCACGTCACATTTCTGATGGGTGGCACAGAAATTGAGCTTTATGTGAAAAAAATGTTATAAGTTTACATCACATTTTTTCACATTTCCCCAAAACGGTCTTGAAGAATCACATTCTGAAATGTAAAAATATGTTACCTAATGTGACATTGGTTGTGCAGCCATTATGTGAAATAATGTGACTGTCGATACACGTCTCGACCGGCTATACTTATGTGATTTTTATGTGAAAAGGGCTCTTGATGAAAATGTGAAATAATGTTAAATTGAATCACATTCTATGAAATGTGACTTCATGTTAAACTTATGTGAAATGCGGCCAGCTACGAAATGTGAAAACATGTGAAGACAACTGGCATGCTGAGAAATGTGAATTTTATGTGATGTTCACAAACTTGCAAGATGTGAAAAAAATGTGACAGGATATCACATTTTTTATTTGTGAAACTAATGTGATTTCCACTTATATAAGATATGAAGTAATTTGGTTTGGCAGGCTATGTAATGGTAAGTGTGCTAAAGTTGATGTATAAAGCCTTCTGGATTTGTGTGCCGTTCGCCTCTAATTGCAATTACAAGCGAACGGCACACAAGCCAGTAATGAAATCAACAAGAACGTGCTTTATATTTAAGCAGAAGCGGACATACACTGGAGTTTGGAATAATTTTTTTTCTAACATGGACATGCTAAACGCCTCTAAGAAAGCTAATGGATCAAGTACATGTATATGGACAGGCGTCACTAATATGGTAATTGAGGTCAACTAGTTCATGTACGTACTCGGGATCGACCGTCCGAGCGGGTGTCAAACGTCGGCGAGTTCCGATCTCGAGCGAAGGCACCCGAAGGTCGCCGAAGGCGATCAAACCAGAAGGTCGCCCTAGGCGACCAGCGAGCGGAGCGTGATTTTTCTAGGAAGGAGAGCTAGTCAAGCGCTGATGGGGGCGTTTTATGAGCGCAGCGGGTGGACATTGTCTGGTGGCTCGGCTTGAGTGCCAGTTTGCTTGTGTGGCACCACTGTGTACTAGTGTGACACTTTTATATGTATACATCCTGACTTATTGTGACCTGTACTTAGCTCGGTTGGGCAAAATTGTACAATAAAGGTCTTCATTCAATTATCAGTAAAGTATCTCCTCTTTGTTGCAGCCAACAACAAAAATTCCGAGGCCTATTGTACATGGTCAACCTGGGTGTTCGGGGCGTCATAAAGACAATAGCAAAAATTAACACACAAAAGTGTATGCAACAGCAGGTACCGGAACAAACAATGGCGGTAATTTGTCTAAACAAATCGTAATCCAAAACCGGCAAGATTTGTTTCTGACTCATTCCGTGTAAGAAACACAAAGAAATCCGTAATAATAATTTCAGTTCATCAATACGAAAACAGTAAAGTTTCTAAATGCCTCTAAATCAATGTGACGACAACGCATGTACATAGAGGAACATAGTATCTTAGATCGAGGGCGTTATGTAAGACATAAGTGAGTTGGTGAGGTGGCCTTTTAGAAACAAGTTCCACTTCCACGGATCAGAAAAGGAAAACTCTCGAGCTCCTGCCGATTGTGATTTTCACTATGTTGGATATTATTTGCACACGTATTACTAAAGTTATGCTGTACCCCCTAATTTGAACTAAATGAGGCTGTAGAACATTGGAAAGTCTTGTTTAAGGATTACAAGACATAGGATTCTGGTCTAGCATTATTATTACTGACAGGTAACTTGTGTTTGAAGTGTTTCAATGCAGTCCTGATAGACTTTACCTGAAAAGATGGCCAACGGCAAAATGGATAGATTCTTGTTGTTTTCTAAAGTTAGAAATGCTGTAGAACATTGACAAGTCCTGTTTTAAGATTGTGCATGTGGCAAACGGGAAAATGGATGGATTCTTGTTGTTTTTCAAAGTTAGGAATGCGGCAGAGCCTTGAAAAATCTTGTTTTGATGTTATAAGATATTTAGGATTCTGGTCTAGCATTATTGACTACGGGCAACTTGTACAGCTTTGAAGGTACGCCCGAATAGGAAAGTTGACCACACATTTTGGACTGTTCCAATGCAGGCCTGATAGACTTTATCCGAAACGATGGCCGACGGGGAAAAGGATGGATTCTTGTTGTTTTCTAAAGTTAAAAATGCTGTAGAACATTTACAAGTCCTGTTTTGTTGTTATAAGGCGTATGAGATTCTGGTCTAGCATTATTACCTACGGGTAACTTGTACAACTTTAAAAGCACGCCCGAACATGAATGTTGACCACGCATTTTGGAGTGTTTCAATGCAGAACTAATGGACTTTACTCTAAATTGTGGCGGACGGGAAAATGGATGGATTCTTGTTGTTTTCTAAAGTAAGGAATGTTGTAAAACACTGAAAATACCTGTTTGAAGATTATTCATTCTGGTCTATCATTATTACTTACGGGTAACTCGTACAGCTTTAAAGGGACGCCTAAACAGAAGTGTTGATCTCGCATTTTTAGGTGTTTCAATGCAGGCCTGATAGACTTTACCCAAACCGTGGCCAAGGGGAAAATGAATAGATTCTTGTCGTTTTCTAAAGTTAGGAATGCTGTAGAGCCTTGAAAAGTCCTGTTTTGATGTTATAAGATATATAGGATTCTGGTCTAGCATTATTGACTACGGTTAACTTATACAGCTTTGAAGGGACGCCCAAACAGGAATGTTGACCACAAACTTTGAAGTGTTTCAATGCAGGACTAATAGACTTTACCCAAAATTGTGGCCGACGGGAAAAATGATGGATTCTTGTTGTTTTCTTAAGTAAGGAATGTTGCAAAACACTGAAAAGACCTGTTTTAAGATTATAAGATATATAGGATTCTGGTCTATCATTATTAACTACGGATAACTTGTACAGCTTTGAAGGGACGCCCAAACAGGAAGGTTGACCAAGCATTTTGGACTGTTCCAATGCAAGCCTGATAGACTTTACCCAAAACTATGGCCGACGTGGGTAATGGATGGATTCTTGTTGTTTTCTAACGTTAGGAATGCTGTAGAGCATTGAAAACTCCTGTTTTAAGATTATAAGATATATAAGATTCTTGTCTAGCAATATTGACTACGGCTAACTTGTACAGCTTTAAAAGGGACCCCCAAACATGAATGTTTGAAGTGTTTCAATGCAGGCCTCATAGACTAAACTGTGGCCGACGGCAAAATGGATGGATTCTTGTTGTTTTCTAAAGTAAGAAATGCTCTTGAACATTGACAAGTCCTGTTATAAGATTATAAGACATGTGGGATTCTGGTCTAGCATTATTACCTACGGGTAACTTGTACAGATTTAACTTAAAACGACACCCAAACAGGAATGTTGACGACGCATTTTGAAGTGTTTCAATGCAGGACTAATTGACGTTACCCTAAATTGTGGCCGACGGGAAAATGGATGGATTCTTGTCATTTTCTAAAGTTAGGAATGTTGTAAAACACTGAAAAGACCTGTTTTAAGATTACAAGATATATAGGATTCTGGTCTATCATTATCACCTACGGGTAATTTGTACAGCTTTGAAGGGACGCCCAAACAGAAATGTTGACTACGCAATTTGGAGTATTTCAATGCAAGCCTGATAGACTTTACCCTAAACCGTGGCCCACTGGAAAATGGATGGATTCTTGTCGTTTTCTAACGTTAGGAATGCTGTAGAGCATTGAAAAGTCCTGTTTTGTTGTTATAAGGTATTTAGGATTCTGGTCTATCATTATTAACTACGAGTAACTTGTACAGCTTTGAAGGGACACCCAAACAGAAATGTTGACCACGCATTTTGCAGTTCTCTAATGCAGGCCTGATAGACTTTACCCAAAACGATGGCTGACGGGAAAATGGATGGATTCTTGTTGTTTTCTTAAGTTAGGAATGCGGTAGAACATTGACAAGTCCTGTTTTAAGATTAAAGACGTGTAGGATTCTGGTCTAGCATTATAAATACCTACGGGTAACTTGAACAGATTTAAAAGGACGCCCAAACATGAATATTTGACCACAAAATTGGAAGTTATTCAATGCAGGACTAATTGAGTATTGACGTTACCTTAAATTGTGGCCATCGGGAAAATGGACGGATTCTTGTTGTTTTCTAAAGTAAGGAATGTTGTAAAACACTGAAAAGACCTGTTTTTAGATTACAAGATATATAGGATTCTGGTCTATCATTATTACCTTCGGGTAACTTGTACAGCTTTGATGGGACGCCTAAACAGAAATGTTGACCACGCAATTTGGAGTATTTGAATGCAAGCCTGATAGACTTTACCCTAAACAGTGGCCCACGGGAAATGTATGGATTCTTGTTCTTTTTCTAACGTTAAGAATGGTGTAGAGCATTGAAAAGTCCTGTTTTGTTGTTATAAGATATATAGGATTCTGGTCTATCATTATTACCTACGGGTAACTTGTACAGCTTTGAAGGGACGCCCAAACAGAAATGTTTAACATGCATGTTGGAGTTTTTCAATGCAGGCCTGATAGACTTTACCCGAAACGATGGCTGACGGGAAAATGGATGGATTCTTGTTGTTTTCTAAAGTTAGGAATGCGGTAGAACATTGAGAAGTTCTGTTTTAAGATTGTAAGACATATAGGATTCTGGTCTAGCATTATCAATACCTACGGGTAACTTGTACAGCTTTAAAAGCACGCCCGAACATGAATGTTGACCACGCAATTTGGAGTGTTTCAATGCAGGACTAATAGACTTTACCCTAAATTGTGGCCGACGGGAAAATGGATGGATTCTTGTTGTTTTCTAAAGTAAGGAATGTTGTAAAACACTGAAAAGACCTGTTTTAAGATTACAAGATATATAGGATTCTGGTCTATTATCATTACCTTCGGGTAACTTGTACAGCTTTGAAGGGACGCCCAAACAGGAATGTTGTCCACGCCTTTTGAAGTGTTTCAATGCAGGCCTGATAGACTTTACCCTAAACTGTGGCCGACGGGAAAATGAATGGATTCTTGTTGTTTTCTAAAGTAAGGAATGTTGTAAAACACTGAAAAGACCTGTTTTTAGATTACAAGATATATAGGATTCTGGTCTATCATTATTACCTTCGGGTAACTTGTACAGCTTTGATGGGACGCCTAAACAGAAATGTTGACCACGCAATTTGGAGTATTTGAATGCAAGCCTGATAGACTTTACCCTAAACAGTGGCCCACGGGAAATGTATGGATTCTTGTTCTTTTTCTAACGTTAAGAATGGTGTAGAGCATTGAAAAGTCCTGTTTTGTTGTTATAAGATATATAGGATTCTGGTCTATCATTATTACCTACGGGTAACTTGTACAGCTTTGAAGGGACGCCCAAACAGAAATGTTTAACATGCATGTTGGAGTTTTTCAATGCAGGCCTGATAGACTTTACCCGAAACGATGGCTGACGGGAAAATGGATGGATTCTTGTTGTTTTCTAAAGTTAGGAATGCGGTAGAACATTGAGAAGTTCTGTTTTAAGATTGTAAGACATATAGGATTCTGGTCTAGCATTATCAATACCTACGGGTAACTATAATATATTCCCACTCACGTTGCCTCAGTGGAGAGTTAAGGACTGGGGTGAGAAGACCGAGGCATCGTGGAATCCGAGATTCCATGCTTACCCGTAAAATACTTAGGGGGTGGGTGGGTGGGTGGGGGGGCTAAAAATTTGACTGCACTTCTTTCCCGTGCTCCCCCCATCTACTAATATCCTCTTCAGCAGAAAAGGTGAAGAATTGCTCCGAAACTTAATATCATGTGTTGCGCTCTGTTGTACAGATATAACACAGAAAAGACACCTACACTTGAACAGAACTTTATTGACCGACAATTGTACATGATATGGCAACTATCATTACACAAAGTACCAAATGACTGACACTCGGTTTTATTCCGACTGCTGTACCACATGAGAAAGAGCCATACACTCTTTGTGTCTGGCGGTAGGCTGTTCCAGACATTGGGCCCACGGTAGGCTATTGATCTTCTGAAGGTCTCTCGCTTAGGCTTTGGGACAACCAGTTGACTACTTGCTTTGGTTCGTGTACTCTGGTCCCTGCAGTACACAAACATCTAGCGCATGTAGGGTGGTAGTTGCATATAACTTCGGAGCTTTGGATAATCCACACAGATCGGAGATATCCCTCTGGTGAAAAGCGGCTACACTAGAAACCTACATTGCCTCTGACCATGGACTGTAGCTAGACTAGTCTACTCTTGCTAGGCTGTGTCCCTCCCGCCCGGCTCATGATTCACTTGTGAATAGAGGGGGAGTTATATCACATGTCATGAACTCACGCGAGTGGAGATCTCGCGAGAGTTCATTCCATTGTGATATCATTGGGAATCATAATATATTCCCACTCACGTTGCCTCAGTGGAGAGTTAAGGACTGGGGTGAGAAGACCTCGGCACCCGCTTCTCCCGAGTGCCATTATTCCCCTAATTTAAGTTCCTACATTTCCCTTCATTTAATCATCTCCCAATCCTTATTCTTCTCCATTCCCTTTTCCCAATCCTTATTGTCTTCATTCCCCCAATCCCTTATATTTACTCCCTCACCTCTGTGCCTTTCCGTACAAAACCCTCTACGTATGCATTAAGCCACCTTGACAACACAGCAGTCTGCTGTGGTCCCTATGGTCTGCTGCGCATGCTTGTTGTTATCAACAGGGTGGGTGTAAGACTATCACAGTCATCAGTCTTTAGGTGTTCCTCAGGAATGCAGATTGATCCCTGGTTCTCAGCTAAGTTCCTTGGGCGCCTAAGGTCCGGCTCGAGTGGGACCTGTCCAATCCGAACTCAGTGGAATGGTCGACGACCAGTCCGATTAGACAGAGAACCCTTAGAGATTACCTGAGACCAACCTCTCCCAGGTTTACAGTAGTTCAACTCATCTTGCGTCGTGTTGGAAATCAAACATTGATTTCTCTGCGTATACAAGAACAATATTCCAGCTGCAGAGAAAGCTATCACCACAATGCTTGCTCAGTATCCAACCCGTAACTGTCGACCTTACGCACAGTTCTATGTATTTCAGTCTGGACAGGCCCCACTCGCTTCCCGGACCACCAGGCCGAAGCCAGTATGGGTGGCAACAGCTTAAGGGAGCTGAACACGGTCCACGAGTGAGAATTAGGCCAGCTAAAGGTAGCCAATAAACAGGAACACAGAAAATCCAATGGTAGGAAGGAATGTGACACGAGAAACTCGTCATGATCTTTGTCTTTATTCAAAACTTGCAAAACAAGAAACGCAAACACCGGTTCAGTCGACGGTAAAATCACCATCCAACATTACCGTGCAGACGCTGCGGACCTTATCGAAAATTGCATGTCGTCCAAGGTCACAATCTAATTATGACAACCGAAGTTCCATTGTTCCCATTGTGTCCTCCATTCCTTTGACCTTTACTTCTGACCTGTCCAACAAGGTAGGTCTTCACTGTACTACCGTACGGTCTTGTTACCTACCATGGATTTGTTCACCAACCATGCAAGAAACCAAACAAAATCTGAGGTTATCCAACAACCTGTCGTCATATCAAATGAAACACCGACTCAAAGTTACGATTACCGTTCACCGGCGCCCGTTGTCTTACAGCGAAAATCCACTATACCATCTGACGCACCCCGCTGTCCAACAACGAATTCTCTACACGATTGTCCAACAATCTCACCACACCGTCCACCGGTGCCGTTGTTCAACAGCGAGTACAATATACAACCATGTACTGCACCCCACCGTCCGACGGTGCCGCTGTCCAACAGCAAATACAACATACAGTCATATACTGTACCACCCCCTCCAACGGTGCCGCTGTCCAACCGCAAATACCACATACAACAAAGTACTGTACCACACCGTCCAACGGTGCCGCTGTCCGACAGCGAATGCAACATGCAACCATGTACTTGTACTACACCGTCCAACGGTGCCGCTGTCCAACGGCGAATACAACATACAACCATGTATGTACTGTACCACACCGTCCGGCGGTGCCGCTGTCCAACAGCGAATACAACATACAACCATATCCTGTACTACACCGTCCGACAGTGCTGCTGTCCGACAGCGAATACAATATACAACCATGTACTATACCACACCGTCCAACGGTGCCGCTGTCCAACAGGAATACAACATACAGTCATATACTGCACCACACCGTCCGGCGGCCACGCTGTCCGACAGCAAATGCAATATACAACAAAGTACTGTACCACACCGTTCAACGGTGCCCGCTGTCTGACAGCAAATACAATATGCAACAATTACTGTACCAAACCGTCCGACGGTGCCGCTGTCCAACAGCAAATACAACATACACGATGTATGTACTGCACCACACCGTCCAATGGTGCCCGCAGTCCGACAGCAAATACAATATGCAACAATTACTGTACCAAACCGTCCGACGGTGCCGCTGTCCAACAGCAAATACAACATACACGATGTATGTACTGTACCACACCGTCCAACGGTGCCCGCTGTCCGACAGCAAATACAACATGCAACAATTACTGTACCAAACCGTCCGACGGTGCCGCTGTCCAACAGCAAATACAATATACACAAATTACTGTACCACACCGTCCGACGGTGCCGCTGTCCGACAGCCAATACAATATACAACAATTGCTGTACCAAACCGTTCGACGGTGCCGCTGTCCGACAGCAAATACAATATACACAAATTACTGTACCACACCGTCCGACGGTGCCGCTGTCCGACAGCCAATACAATATACACAAATTACTGTACCACACCGTCCGACGGTGCTGCTGTCCGACAGCGAATACAATATACAACAATTACTTTATTACGTCAACCGACGGTGCCGTTGTTCGACGGCGAATTCTAACCAATTAAAACATTAAATCGATCGACGATCCTCAGTCATACAGAGTCAAAACCTAAAGTTTCCCCACAAAAGTTACGTCCTCGGTACTAAGAAATCAGACCACTGCGCCCCGCTGATCAGCCTGACAGGAGCTGGGGAGGAGCGAATACCGGGTTAGTGCAAAACTGCGACCCACTCCGAAACTACGTCCCGCTGATCAGCCTGACAGGAGCTGGGGAGGAAAGAACGCCGGGTTAGTAACGAACTGGGCCCCGCCGATCAGCCTGACAGGAGCTGGGGAGGAGAGAACGCCGGGTTAGTGCCGAACTGGGCCCCGCCAGTCAGCCTGACAGGAGCTGGGGAGGAGAGAACGCCGGGTTAGTGCCGAACTGCTTCCCGCCAGTCAGCCTGACAGGAGCTGGGGAGGAGAGAACGCCGGGTTAGTGCCGAACTGCTTCCCGCCAGTCAGCCTGACAGGAGCTGGGAGGAGAGAACGCCGGGTTAGTGCCGAACTGCTCCCCGCCGATCAGCCCGACAGGAGCTGTGGTGGAGAGAACGCCGGTTTAGTGCAGACCTGCGACCCGCCCCGAACTGCGCCCCGCCGATCAGCATGACAGGAGCTGGTAAACTGGAAGAAGGGCACATCACATGTTACGTCATCGCGGCAAAAATTACTGAGAAAACAGAAACATCACGAGTTCACGACGGTTAAAAGATCTCTTACTAGCGTACAGGCTGTCCGACAACCTGAAGTGCCAAAGCAAACACTTTCAGAAAGGATATCACAGTCAACTTGGAATCACCGACGCAAATTGTTGACAGCTGCCCGAGTATTGAAGTCTTTGAGCCTGGTCCAACCACTTTCCGGGCTGTTGACTGCTCCACAGATTGCAGAAATGCTGGCCTAGCACAGAAAACCATGGCAAAATTATACGGTAAAACAGACAAGCAACACTGCTAAAACGAGAGCAGCCCAATCAGGCAACTCTACCCGAAACATGGCGCTTCGGCACACACAGAAAAACATTGACCACCACTTTGACGACTGCCCGAAGTTTCCAAAAAATGGCTTAACTCACCCACAGCGGTGTCAGTAATAAGTTTAACCACTGTTGTCGTCAGGGGAGGAATGTCAGGTGCTCCTCCAGGCCCTCGGTGATCAGTTCAGTGTTGTTCTGCTCCATTAGGCTCCTTGCGCGAGAAAACAAGGATTACGGCAGTCCTGGTGGTGATACAGCCTTGTCTGAATACCTAACTCATGCGAAAAAACAAACAAACAAGGAAATCAAAATGCATCCGAAGCCAAGTTAACCACGCTAAGTTGAATCAATCTCACCTGCGCGACCGAACACGTGCGCTCCACATACAGATGCAAATTCCACTCATAAATGACACGAGTATCAGAAAGAACATTTGAAAACTCGAATATGCTCTAAAACACAAGCTACACGCCTTAGGAAAGGTGAGCAAACAAATTCACAGAATAATGAAACGAAATTCAGACAGCAAAATGTCTCTGCACTGAGAACACTGTCCCGCCAAAGCGCGGGAAACAGACCGCCAAACAAAAATTCCAGAACACGCCATAAGGCGGGAAGGCAATACTGCGTACCTTCTAGGTTAGTGATACTAACGCCATAGGAAACTACTCAGTCCTTTGCTGCCGGCAAGATACGTTCCCAGAAGTAAAAGATGTCACCGACTTGCACATGGCTGGTACAGCGCTACAGGAGCTCTGCTAGACAACGTCCTGTTCGTGCGGCTCATGATTCACTTGTGAATAGAGGGGGAGTTATATCACATGTCATGAACTCACGCGAGTGGAGATCTCGCGAGAGTTCATTCCATTGTGATATCATTGGGAATCTGTACAGCTTTAAAAGCACGCCCGAACATGAATGTTGACCACGCAATTTGGAGTGTTTCAATGCAGGACTAATAGACTTTACCCTAAATTGTGGCCGACGGGAAAATGGATGGATTCTTGTTGTTTTCTAAAGTAAGGAATGTTGTAAAACACTGAAAAGACCTGTTTTAAGATTACAAGATATATAGGATTCTGGTCTATTATCATTACCTTCGGGTAACTTGTACAGCTTTGAAGGGACGCCCAAACAGGAATGTTGTCCACGCCTTTTGAAGTGTTTCAATGCAGGCCTGATAGACTTTACCCTAAACTGTGGCCGACGGGAAAATGAATGGATTCTTGTTGTTTTCTAAAGTAAGGAATGTTGCAAAACACTGAAAATACCGGTTTTAAGATTATAAGATATATAGGATTCTGGTCTAGCATTATTATTGAAGGGACGCCCAAACAGGAATGTTGACCACGTCTTTTGAAGTGTTTCAATGCAGGCCTGATAGACTTTACCCTAAACTGTGGCCGACGGGAAAATGGATAGATTCTTGTTGGTTTCTTAAGTTAGGAATGCGGTAGAACATTGACAAATCCTGTTTTAAGATTGTAAGACACATAGGATTCTGGTCTAGCATTATTAATACCTACGGGTAACTTGTACAGCTTTATAATCACGCCCGAACAAGAATGTTGACCACGCAATTTGGAGTGTTTCAATGCAGAACTAATAGACTTTACCCTAAATTGTGTCCGACGGGAAAATAGATGGATTCTTGTTGTTTTCTAAAGCAAGGAATGTTGCAAAACACTGAAAATACCTGTTTTAAGATTACAAGATATATAGGATTCTGGTCTAGCATTATTACCTACGGGTAACTTGTACAGCTTTGAAGGGACGCCCAAACAGAAATGTTGACTACGCAATTTGCAGTATTTCAATAATCTCCAAGCAGATCCTATGGTAGCATAAGACAGTATCAAAAGCTGCCAGAGGAGTGAAGCCGGCTTAGAAGTGTGTTTTGCTACCGGGGATCTGCCTCCACTGAAACAGGGAGGAGCATTTCTATTCAACAATGGTGTTGCTGCCCCTCCCTGTTGCCATGTGCTAATTATTTTACGAGCGAATTACACTGGGACAAAGTCAGTGACCAGCACATGTCTCGGTTGGAAGTTAACACCAAACAGGAAGGAGGACAATTAGCACCTACACTGCAAGTACAGTTTGAATGGGAAACAATTGGATGTTAATAGCCTTTGTTCTAGCCGACTGGAGGCAGATCCCCGGTAGCAAAACACACTTCTAAGCCGGCTTCACTCCTCTGGCAGCTTTTGATACTGTCTTATGCTACCATAGGATCTGCTTGGAGATTAGTACATTTCCGGATCTGCGCAAAAAGTACCCCGTGACTTTAGCCTGTTCATGGACTTATTTTTTAAACAATTTTTTCCCAGGGCAAATTTTGATCATAAAGGTCAAGGTTTCTGCAAGAGGGACCGAAGCATGTATATGCTTTAAATCTTTCCAAAAATTTTGACCTTTGGTATGATTTGACTTGTAATTGACCTTCATATTGGACTGGTCCATTAGGACAGGGGGTAAAATCCGGGTATGATGACAAACGTCTGGCTGTGGCGCTATAGCCTGTTAAGGCCACACCGACTTAATTTTATGGATGACATCCCCTGGAAACCCCAAAACTAACGTGTGCGGGCGAAAAAAAGAAAAATACAGAAAAAATAAAAAGTGCTGCTAAACTACAGGACAAAACATTTTTCAGCACAACGTGGAAATGCACTCCGCACTTTGGCAAAAGTTCTAGGTAAGCCTACTTTCTGGTGGGTTGAACGAGTCAATCGTGAAAAATTGTCCTTTTCCACGGCACCTCTGCGTCTCTAAGCAGACCGAAGATGGTTGAAACGTGATTCAGATATGATCACGGCTTCACAACATAGCAGGAAAAGGCTCCATTATTGTTCTATGCTTACAACTTGGTACAAACTCTATAGCCATTTTGTGACTCTCTAGAGGCTTTAGAGGCTTTATTTCGTCCATTAGCAGAGAGATACAAACGTATTTCAATGCTAGTCTTCCTGGACTAGGTTCGTGTAATACTGGGCGATCCCCCAACATTGAAGGCGCATACAGTACTTGAATGGCCCCAATTTTTTTTATATATCCTACATTGTAACAGTTTGATATAAAGACACTTTTCTATCTGTATGACATTAAAACTGCCTTTTTTAAGAATTGCTTACAAACAAAACGTAACATCTAACGTTAAAATATGAGTGGGCTACACTAGGTTAAATACTTACCCGAGAGTCTAGCTGTCGTGCCTTCTTCTTTGGAACACAAAGTTCAAAAGAGAACGTTTGAAGTGTGTATCAAGATTTATTCCAGCTGCATTTGTAGGTTGACACCTTTTGGGACTTACCCATTTTGCTACAGGGGTCACCCAACTTTTATTGTACAAAATCTCCATTTACAGTTTCAAAATGGAAGCCTAGGTGTTCAAGCAAGACTTGATAATTATACCCGTTCGTCTGCTATTTCAAGTTGTCAAAAAGGGCTTGATATACATCAAGCTATCCGGGCCTTCGACACACTGGTACCTCTGTGAGTGGACCCAGTCACAAACTGGATTCTCCCTTAACAGGTGATTGTGATAATGGTGTGCCCTTGTAGGTGAACCCTTTGTTATCGCACGTACTAAAGTTCATCTGGGAGCCCGAGTGTTTAAGAATAAACACCTTTGTGTTGACCGGATTATGTTTACATATCTCTCCCCTAGTCCCTTGAACTCCAGGTCGTTTGGTAGATATGAAGTCTGTCTCCAGGCCCGTCTTTCCCTTGCCAGGGTCAGTTTTTCCTGCAGGGTGAGAGATGACCATTCTGCAATGTTGTCCCCCTAAGCTATCCGCTTTCGCACACGGCAATATTTGTCCATACCCGACTGAAAACGCGTGTGTAAATAGGGCCATTAATGTTTTTGTGAGTAAATGCAATTGCTTGTCTTGAGACGAGCACAGACTTCTGATCCTCATTTGAGCTATTTTGTTAAGGCAATCGGTCAGTGTACAATTTCTGAGCAAATAAAGTTTATTCAAGTTAACTAAAATATAGCCATTCCCATACACAACATCCTTACGAAAAATACAAACACCATAAGAGGACACCACTCACGTGTTATCACAATCCCATACAAGACAGAGGCACACAGAGCCAGTTATTTCCCTCGAACTAGCATCGAGTGGAACACCTTGCCGGGTGCACATGTATCATGCACTTCTCTTGATATGTTGAAGACGGGGTTGGCCAGCCAGCTTGGCCTCCCCACCAACACCCAGCTGTGAAAAATTTTACGACGCTGGAAAAAAAATGAATATCGTCCGATGCCATGCGATGGCTAATTTTAAGTACGATTTGTTTGCGATTTACTGCGATCATCGTACGATATACACCAGATATTATTATTATTATTAGATACGAAGTATGCTATCGCAAGTACGTCGTATGAACTTTGTGGCCGGGGCTTGAAGTTTAAGCCAAGTAAGTGTTCAGATCTAATAGATATGTCTGTGCGTGACTTCTTCTACCCTTCACACGAGAGCACGAATGAGCCGGAATGCCGTCAGAATGGATTTTTTTCTATTCCTGGCAGTTCCTGGCCATTCGTACTGTATTCTAAACATTCTTACTGCACTCGAGATATTCGTCCCCGTTCTTTTAGCTGGCTCGAAAGTTTTTGACATGTCAAAAACTGTCGAGGTGCATTCGAAGTGGAGAAATATCGAATGTCATTCCAAGTGGATTCTAAGTGTATTTTAACTATTCTAACTGCAGTCTGACCGCATTCTGTGGCATTCCAACATTATTCGAAACATTCTTATATAATTATCTCATTCGATGGAGAACCGAAACGGCAAGCCACTTCGAATCCTGCCCGAATGTGGCCAAAAGAGTATCTGGAATGCAGTAAGAATTTCTAGAAGACACTACGAATTCCCAGGAATAGAAAAGAATTTTCATTCTGACGGCATTTTGTCTTATTCTTTCTCGTGTAGGGGATAAAAGGTCCAATTGGAATTCCCACTCGGAATGGCCCCGAATGGGGCACGAATTTTGCAAATACTTCATTCCGGCTGGTTCTGCTTGATTCCTGCTAATTCGGTTTCAGTGTGAAGGCCCTATACCGATCTATTAAACAAATATTCATGCCATGAATATTGTGCACCGGCTGTTACTGGCACGGCAATGGTTATGGGGCAAAATAGTAAACATTTGCAACCTGCATACCGCTCGGTTCTGGTTTTGTATCTCGCAATGTTTACATAAACAAGCACGGTACGAACCTTGCTGGTGTGACGGTAAAGGAACAGATTTGCATACCATTTGCAAAAATGCTCAATGATTAATGATGAGAATTCTATACTTATGACATGTGTATATTTTAGTCAATGATGAATATCACCATGCATAAATCATGTAAATGTACAAGTCATTTGCATAAAATTTACAAAAGCTCTAAATATTACATGGAGGTATGAGGTTGCCGAACTCTAGTTGAACAGCAAATTTATAATTGCTTTATTCTCAGTGAAGGTGCCTTATAACGTCATGAGGAGTTGACGCATGTCCCTGAGTGACTGTTGTATACTAGCCGACATATCCTCAGCATCGGTCTCCTTACTACTCCTCCAGGCACTCACGCTGTAGGTCAACCTGCAAGTAAAGGGACAAACTTTTTTTTTTCAAAATTCATTTCATAGTTATTAAAATCTGTAATTCGGGTTAAGACTAAACAATGACATCTTTAAATGATAAAAAAAGAGAAAAGGACATACACAGTTTTCTTCACCTGAGTGCTATTGTAGCTAGTTTATTCCCGAGTTCCGTGTACGCCTTCCAACACATTACAACCAGCTAGGTATGATTAGAATCAGCATAACTGCTCCCAAAATGTATCGAAAAGTTATTTCACTACCACAAAGCAAAAATGGTTATCTAGCTTCGAGACCAAGTTTCCGATTTTCATTATGAATGCAAGCGTTGGAGTAGGCATTGCACAGAGAAATAACAAATAAATAAATGAAATAACAAACCCGTCTGCTTGGATGTTGTATAAGATGCAATAGCCGTCATGCATCTTGGGAGCCACTGCCCCTGGGACTGGTGTATAGCCAATCAGAGCAGTCACCAGGGCAAACCCCCCTCCCACCCTTCAGTCGTCAACAGCGGTTTGGAAGAATATCAAAGTTGTAAAGGCAGATAAATGGATTATTTATCAATTTATTTATTCATTAAGATTCACAGAAAATGTTCTGTGAGGTGTGGGCAACAGGATTTATACGTCCTTTACATGAGCTACACCTCCAGCAACAGTTCAAAAGAAACTATAAACTATAGAAAATGGGCAGATAAAAGCTAAGTACATAACATAAAGATATTCTAACAAAATAACAGCAAATACAAAATAATATCCAAACGAAACAACAGTAAAAGGGATGAAATAAACCAAAGATAACAAATGAAAATGAGGATTAAAAAACAATACGTCATTTAAAGTTTATTTGACATGTTACGTCGTACGCACCGAATTATTTGTCATCTATTGTCTCAACGTTTCACCTTAACAAAAGGTCTTGGCCGAACGACGTGCGGGATTGGGGGAATTGTCTGCTTACTTCTTTGTGAAGGCAGCGTCTCTGAAGATGGAAGGAAGAGGAATTCCTTCACCTTGAGCGATAACTTGAAGACCAAAGAGGTGACGGTCACAGCCTGAAGCAAACAATTACAGGTTAAGAACGCCTTTGCCATCCACCGTTCAATCTTTATATATTCAGTAAATGAACGTTAATCAATTGAAATAAAAGCTGTGGCACGATGTCCATCAAGAATTCAACAAATGCGGTGTATTTTTCCTGCTTATGCAGATTTGCTAATAATGGATATCAGAAAAAAATAAAGCAACGTTATGATTACCCAGCATGTTTTTCGCCTCCTCCATAAGTTGTACATGTTTCGTCAACGCCGCCATCATCAGTTCTTTCTTCTCTTTAATCTAACAAGGAAAGAAATAAAGAAGAAAAATATGGATATGTAATATGTAATCCTTTCCAAGAATAATCACAGAATAGATACTAATGATATACAATATTTGGGACGAAAGTACATTCATTTTGGAACGTTGCTTTAACCACCAGTCTTCGTTCAATACGCAATACTTGAATGTGTCGTCATCATCATCGGTCGACGTGTTCACACATGTTCGCACATGTTTACACACGACGGGGTTACTAGTATACCGCCCCTTACAGGGTGGCATACCCTTTCGTATAGCTGAATACAAGACGGGGATGCGCCACGTCTCCCGTCCGGGTGAATGATGTAAATCACCGTGTGGCTGATACGGTATGGAGGTTCGTCAGGCCTCCAACCGGGTGATTTGAAGTGAATCACCAACTCCAGACAGAGGGTTTGTTCCCTCACACCGCACCATCGCACGTGTGGGGGTTCTTTAACGTGCATAGGGTGTGACTCTCCCCATACACGGGACCTCCATTTAACGTCCTATCCGAGGGACGACTCATTTTTCACTTGAGTAAAGTGAGGAAAGTCGTATAAAGTGCCTTTCCCAAGGGCACAAGGTCGGTTGCACGGCAGGCGATCCCGCAACCTCATGGTCACGAGGCGTATATAATACCACTGCGCTACACGGCCCCACTATGTGTACTTAATCAAGTAGTGAGAGCAGCAGCATACCGGCACCGTGTTGTCCATCATGGCCTTACGCCAGCTGACCACTTCCATGGTGCAGGACCGGACAGTCTCCAATCGACCGTGGTAGTACCGCCGCAGGGTCGCCGACTCGTACGTTGGGGCAGGTCTGACGTCATAGTTTGGGAAAGAAAATCATGTAAAGCTCAAACGTTACTAGTGAATGGTTTAGTTCGCACTTGTGACGAGGTCGCCATGATCTAGATATTTGAATGTAAGTACAATTTTAAGACCTCATATCCGTACACAAAATACAGCGGTTTACCAACAAGCTTTTTAATGCCATTTACATCAGAGGCCACCAACCTTCCCTCAACCGAGACGGGGGCCGATACCGACTGCCAAGCACCTTTGACCCTTTGCTGACGTCACACGTCCGGTCCGAATGTGTGACTTAGGCTTTGGGTCATTTCAACTTGAAAAGGATCAGAGGACTGATCGAAAGCTTGTTGGTAAGCTCTTTATTTTGTGTACGGATATAAGGTCTTAGAATTGTAACATAATGATCTAGATATATTTGGTCATAATGGTCTTAAAAATGGCGCCATGTTAGTCTGTACCTATTGCACTTACTTCCCATGCAGCCTGAAGTACGCCAGCTGCAGTGCAGCCTGCATGTAGGCGTCCGGGTGGAGCTTGAAACTACGGATAAACTTCTTCCCACAGTCTGTAAAGCTGGAGCAGATGAGTTCCAAGTCCGAAGCCTGGGTCGAACCGAAGACATTAACATTACACATAGCATCATTTTCTGATGGAATAATCTGCAATGTTCTTCAAATCTATAGTACTAAACAGCAAAATATTGGTTTGCAGCTTGAAGTTATTGATAAGAGTAGTGATCTACCTGTTTAATGAATGTCTCCTCAGTATGTATGATTGCATCACGTATTTCGTCATCTAGGGTGAAAATCAGTTCCTCTGGTTCCGGAACGGACCGGGCGAGAACCTGGTCCTGTGAAAGTATCGATGTCACAACAGCGATGATCAGTTTGGTCATATAGAATACAACACGGTGTATTCCGTATCACCCTCGGTACCAGCCCGACCGCGGGTAGGATCGCCCGAAGGCCGGAGGGTGATCCAACCCGCGGGAGGGCTGGGACAGATTGTACGTATGTCATACTCACATGAGAAAACACATGTTCCGATGCGAAATGCGCCAGAAGTTGAGAAAATTTAGTGCCCACGAACAAAAATTGTTGCAACAATATTCCAACGTCGGAATCAGGTATTCCAATTTTCGACCACGCCGCGTTGGCGTGCACAGAAACCGTTCAAATTATTTGATAGAAGCCTGTGTGATAAAACTTCGAAGTCTGTATGATACTGCTTTTTATCACACGGTCCGGAACACCTTATCGAACGTTATGGCGACCCAGGCATGACATAAAATTCTTTATTGCACAAGCCACCAACGTTTGGCGATAATTATTCTGCCTCCTTCCGCATGGCAATACTGCCTGTTCTTCTCCCTACCGCCAGGCGGCGCTGCAGTGAGAAGAGTGCGGTCCCACACGTGGATAAGCTTGTATCCCCGGCCCCTCACCACCGCTACAGTACTGTCCCCAATAA
The DNA here is from genome assembly GCA_019207045.1 of Branchiostoma floridae x Branchiostoma belcheri. Taxonomy (NCBI): domain Eukaryota; kingdom Metazoa; phylum Chordata; class Leptocardii; order Amphioxiformes; family Branchiostomatidae; genus Branchiostoma; species Branchiostoma floridae x Branchiostoma belcheri. The sequence continues at coordinate 2,586,334 of CM033032.1, forward strand.
TGACGTTGCAGAAGGAATAACGTAACGACACTTGTGCAACAAAGCAATGTTTTATCGTGTTGGTGATTTTGCATCTTCTTCAGTTCAGTATCATTTTTTGGTGGTACAACATATCTCGCGATGAGATGGAAAATTCAGTATATATATCATCAGTACTCCACAACCACAGCCTTATTCATTAAAACATGTACATGGCACATTAAGTGCTACCGTACAAACGAACGAAGTAAGTTTAAGTATTCGATATACCCAAACATGCTCTGTACAGCTAATACTAATCCATGACAAATTTTAAGTATGTTACCTTTTGAATTGGTGCAATCCTCTGAGCCTGAGCAAGAAGGAAGTTTTTATAATAAATACCCACCATGCCATCTGCTGGAGTATGCTGAAAATATAAACGATAATCCCGTTGTAAACTTAAACAATGAAGATATTGTCCACAGGAGTATACAGGCATTGGGAAACTGTTATGCGACGCACCTATTTGTGCAAGAAATATTGAAATGACATCGTCACTAACAGGTGTTATTTGGAATGTCTGACCGTTTCCAAAATCATACCCAGTTGCTTGAGAAATTGCTACTTGGCAAGTATTGAAGTTTTTTTTTTGGTTAACGACAATGCATTCTTTAACAATGCGTATGGTGTGCAGGATCTTGTCCAATGTAATGCATATATGTAAACAAAAGCGTACATCGACTTGGGAAGCGAAAATACCACTCTTGAAGGCCACTCCAGTGTTCACATGGTCAAACCATCGGTTCCTACTACTTCCCACCAACACCTGGTGTAGGACCTAGATAGGGTTAAAGGCATTAGAATGTCAAGAAGAGAATGTTGTTCTGAGAATGCAACAAAACAATAAAAGATAAAAGCGAGACTTTTGGCTAAAGGCGACATGTGGTACCACAGACGCCCTACTGTATACGCTCGAAACATCACCACTTACCTCTCCACTGTCCTTCGGCGTGGCATCGTCAAACGCTAAGACTATGATACTCTTCTCAATGACGGACAGGTTACGAGCATTGACTGGGTCCATCTCCACCATCTTCTCTCTAGTCTGTTTCAGCAAAATATGCTTTAGTCCTTCTTTTCTTTAGTCCATTAAGACTTTCAACAAAAATAGACCCTTCTCATTGATGTGCTACGGTGTCTTTTTAGTTATTTTTTGTTTTTTTGTTTTTTATTTTGCACTTTAAAAACAATCATAAATACAGCAAATTAAAGAAAACAACAGAACGTGCAAGGGGAGAGAAAAAGCCGTGTGGCTTATACAACCTCTACCCCCTTCAAAATTTACAAATCATAATGCTATTAAATGAATATGAAGACCATACATCAAACCATAATAAATCAAATAAATCAAATGAAACCCAGTGATCATCATGACGCAACAAATGATCTAACTAAAAACAAGTGCTTTTAAAAAAGCTGGCATTTTGCCAATGTTTGCGTGTGTGAACGTTTTTTTCTAGTTATTAGAATGTCATATAAATAGAACAGAGTAACTAAACCTGATATTGGCGCATGGAGAGATTCACATATGTGCCTGAATCTAGATCTAGACGCCACCTGTTAAAATTTGCGTGAACTGCAGCAAATTTCACTACACTGCCTGTTTTTGAGTGAGCTCTGTTGCGGGGCATTTTTAAGTTTGTTTTTTTTTTAATTTTTATTTCTATTCGGCAAAAAAACGAAGCGGCGAATCCGTTAACCAAAGAAATAAATTGGTGTGGCCAAATGGATGTAAAAATTAGTATTTTAATGGATGTAAAAAAGAAAAAAAAAAAAATCTACCTCCCCGGATTCGAACCGGGTGCATTGGTTTAGAATGCGTAAACTTTAACCACTGCGCCAGTGCGAACATGTTGAAGAAACGCCTGTTTTAACAGATATAGAAATGTTTGGCATGGATTGAACAGGTCCGTTCATCTCAACATCACTCCATCACCCCATCACCCCATCACAACGGCGACTACTATGGATAGAAGGCATTTTGCGACTGCAAGTCGCAAAATGCAAAAACTGAAACAGACAAAACTAAACATGATCTACAGATCATAAAGAAATAAGTCAAAATCATAGAATTAACCTGCTAGCAAATACCGAATGAAAGCAAATACAGAAAATCAAAGCAAGGGATGCAACAAACAGGCAACAAATACATGGTATAATACTTAAAAATAACTGAACATAATATAATCAAGAAGCAAGGGAACAAAAAAATAAATCAGGAGCAGATAGTTGGCTTCTCTATGAGGTTGTTTTTTATGCTTTTCTTGAAAACGGAAAGCGACTGACAATTTCTGTTGGAAAGACTTAGAGTGTTCCATATGGATGGGCCCCTAAACAATATAGTGAATTGTGTCAGGTTAGATTTTGTTTTAATAGGTCTAAGTCTGTTTTGCTGCCTCGTACTGTGATCGTGAATATCTGAGTTGTACTTGAATATGTCTTTATATAGGACTGGTAAAGAGGGACTGTTGTGAATAACTTTATGGACGAAAATGGCTGACTGTAATTTGTTTATGTCATATACTGTCAAGATTTTCAGATTGTGAAACAAAGCTGCTGAGTTTGCTATAAATGAGGCGTTTGAAGCAATTCTAACAAAACGTTTTTGTAGCAGGTGCAGAGGTTTTATTGAGGTCGTGTAAGTACTAGCCCAGATGATATTACAATATGTTAAGTAGGGGTATATCAAGCTGTGGTAAAGAGTCATAAATATTTTACGAGATAGACAATTTGCAACTTTTCTTATAATACCAATATTCTTAGAAATCTTCTTGCAAATAATGTCAATGTGAAATTTCCACGTGAGTTTTTCATCTATAACGACTCCTAGAAACCGTGCATTACTTACATGTTTAATGGGTTTATTCTCTATGTATATCTTAGCCATTTCTTTACTGTATTTCTTATTTCTTTCTGTGAAAATTATGAAATTTGTTTTGTCAATATTTAGGGACAGCTTATTTGACTTAAACCATTGATTTAATTTGCAAAGTTCGTCATTTATTGTTGAAATAAGTGTATCAAAATTTTTATGCGAAATAAAAAGATTGGTGTCGTCGGCAAATAGTAAAGCGAAAAATTTCTCTGATATCATGGGTAGGTCGTTTACATAAATCAAAAATAAAAGAGGTCCTAGTATGGAGCCTTGCGGGACACCACATGTTACAAATTTCTGGGACGAGACAAAACTGTTATTAGAAACATACTGCGTTCTCTCTGACAGATAATCTTTTAACCACTGAAGGACAGAGCCTTTGAATCCATATGAGTTGAGTTTGCCAAGTAATATGTTGTGATCGACTGTATCAAACGCTTTAGAGAGGTCTAGGAATATTCCAATTGTGAATTCTTTATTTTCCAGGGCTGACGTAATTTTGTCTATGAGTTGTAGAAGGGGCATATAAGTTGAATAGTTTTTCCGGAAGCCATATTGGTGTGCATATAGAATATTGTTATCATCCAGGTGCTTTAGAATTCTTTTGTATACTACTTTTTCTAAGATTTTTGAAAATACAGGTAATATGGATATGGGGCGATAGTTTGTGAACAGACAGGGATTTCCAGATTTGTAAAGAGGGATGACCTTGGCTACTTTTAAATCGGAGGGTACTTTGCCGGTTTCAATGGAAGTTCTAAAGACATATGTAATGGGTTCTACAATTTCTGAAGCCACCTGTTTCAGTAGTGAGGCCTTGATTTCATCCTTTCCAGGTGCTGCATTTTTTAGATTAAGAATTATGTCAAGAATTTCCGCTGTGCTGGGCGCATCGAACAAACTGATGGCGGGATATTCATTTTGCAGGTAGGATAAGGGTGAATGGTCAGTCTTGTCGATTTTGTTTGCCAAAGAAGGGCCAATATTCACAAAAAAATCATTAAATTTGTCGACTATGTTTTGTTGATTAGTTATCTCGTCTTCTCCATCCATAAACTTTGAGGGAAGGGTAGCACTTGCCTTTTTTCTGTTAAGTAGTTCATTTATAAGTTTCCAAGTATTGCGTATATCGTTTGACACAGTTGTAAACCTATCCTGATAATATTGCCTCTTAGACGTGCGAATCAAACCATTAAATTTATTTCTATAAGTTTTGTATTTTTGTAAAGTTGTTGGTGTGGGGTTCTTTAAATACTTCCTGTAGAGCTTGTTTTTCATATTAGAGGACTTGCGTAATCCCTTTGTAAACCAGCCTTTGTTGTTACTCTCCAGGTTCTTTTTGTTGAGATAGTTTTTAAAGGGAAGCATTTTTCAAAATGAGTATTGAAAATCTTTACAAAATTACAGTAACAAACGTTTGCGTCAGTGTTATTATAGACAGATTCCCAATTTTCTTTAGATAAGAGAGATTTAAATTCGTTGATATTTTTTTTATCGAAATTTCTGTAGCAACGGCGTTGACCTATTGTTTCTCCTTGTTTTTTACTGAATTCAAAATCTGTTATACAAAATACCGGTAAGTGGTCTGATATGTCTGTAACAAGAAGACCTGCTGAATGAGGATTTGTCATAGAGTTTGTCATAATGTTGTCTATCAAAGAAGCTGATCTATTCGTTATTCTGGAGGGCTTAGTTATCATAGGGTAGAATGTGCACGAGTACATTGTGTTCAGAAAATCTGTGGTTAAAGAGTGACTTTCATGTTTGAGAAGATCTATATTAAAGTCACCGAAAATATAACAAGTTTTGCCTTCTTTGTTAATCATATCTAACGATGTTGTAATATTGCTTATAAAATTTTTAATATGAGTATTTGGTGGTCTGTATATGCAACCTAATATAATTCCTTTTCCCGTTGTATGAGAGGCTGGTGATATTTCTATGAATAGGGATTCAACCATGTCTTCTTCTGACTGGATGCAAAGGTCATTTCTTTCAATGAACTCGAAACTTTGATGTATTAAGATCGATACTCCACCACCTGTTTTGTTAGATCTGCAACGGTGTAAAGAAGCAAAATTCGGCATGTCATAGAGGTGTGACGTGGAATCATTTAGCCACGTTTCAGTTAGGCCGATGAGACATCTCCGTACACATTTTTTGAAATGAGTCTTCATTATAATATTGGCATGAATTGGTCATAGCGTTATTGAAGAAATTTACATCGGGGTCCCAGTCGTCTATGTATTGTGATCTACTTTCATTTTCATCGTTCAACGAAAAAGGATTAAAAGTCAAATTATCATCTTCATTCATTTGAAAACATTGCATTCTTTGCGTTCCTGATTGAGTGGAAGTGTTGGACATTGTCATATATACATATCATTACACAAAATGCTTAACATGTCAAGAAAATAGGTATTATTGCTGATCAATTTTCTTTCTGATCACCAGTCTGTCATAGTTTATCACCGCATAGTCACCACGTTGTCTTGCCGCTTTCATTTCTGGTACCAGTTCAGCTCGTCGCTTCCGTACGTGCTCTGAGAAATCCTCGTTGACGTATATCGGGGTGTTCTTCAGGTGAGATCTGGCTTTACTCAGAATGAGCTGCTTGTCCTTGAAACGCAACAGTTTAACAACGATCTGCCGTGGACGTGGAGAATCCCTCTTGAAAGGGCCGTTACGGTGTGCTCGTTCTATCTCGATGGTCTTGGCGTCTAGCTGTAGGTTTCGGGACAGGATGTTTCGCACCTTTTCCTCTGACTCTGCCCAGGTTTCCTTGCTGTTGTCACCTTCCACTCCGTCTATCACAATGTTGTTCCTGCGACTTTGGTTTTCTAGGTAGTCCATTTTCTTAGCAATCTCTGGCGTGTCTTGAGATATTGGACATTTCAAAGTTTCATGAGTCATACTTTCATTTGTAAACATTCTCACAGATATGACTGCTTTGCTACGAACTTGACATACCTTTGCCCATTCTGTTCTGTTCCCCGCAGTTAGCACAGAGATGTGAGGTCCCTCACAGACGTTCTCACATTGTTGTTTCACGACCTCAAGTTGTCTGGAACAAAGGACAATTAGAAAATCCAGTCGAAATCTATGATTAGTTGACATGAGGTAACCAAGCTCATGGACCAAAATGAATGTGTCGGATGGTCAATAGATCTATCAGTACCAGAACAAATTGTTTCCGGCCTATGAAGGTCTGAATTGTCTGGTCGTTTTCAAACCTCTCTTACGTTGATTAAGTAATTTTTGTATTGACTAACCTGGCTTGATCTTTGAAGCTTTAAACGTTTATGATTAAACGCTATTCTTAGTTTATAATCTAAGGATAATTACGTTTTAAGCTCTGCAGGAGTTAGAGGTTCACCCTCTTGATCGATGACCTCCATCTTGAACACACGACCCTTACACAGCACTGTGATGTGGGTGGGCGATGGGCCTTCTGATTCTGTGCAAAATCAGGAAAGAAAAATTCGGTTCACACTATTGCGTGCAAACAATTGCAATAGCAGCATTTGAAAATGCTTTACAGTGGTCAGCATACTTAATGATTCATTTATGTTTTCAGTGGCCAAAATGCTGCCGAATCTTGCATAACTTCGGGTTAAACGGTTCTATATTCACAACCAGGACCTCTATAAAATCGACAGTAAATTGCTGCCGGACACTATTTACTACTGTACATAAGACAGTAATATAGAAGATGATTACTGCCAATGCACGTAACGTTTGGGGCCGCATTGCTAGCAGCGACGCCTGGCGGCGGGGTGAAAGATAACCAGTCAGTATTGCCCGGAAGAGAGTGACAGACGGTCGCTGAAACGTAGGTTGTTGATTGAATATAGGACCTGATTGTGAAAAAATAAACCTTGTTTATGGCCAGTGATTTTCCTACCCTATGAATTATTTATGGAGTATCTTTTACTGGACTGTGTTACCGAGCAACGTATCCAAAATGAAATTCATCAAGTATCATTTAATCTTAACGGTGTAGAAATGAGCATACCTGTCTTAAAATGACTGACAATCTTGTCCATGGTCACACCAGGAATCCTGTGAGCCGAGAACATGCTGCGAAACTGGTTCATACAGAACGGCTGTCCCGTGAGCACATCCTTGTCAACTGGTATCTGCTCTCTAGAATAAGAAAACATAATTCTTTATTCTAATTTTGATCAAGCTTCAGATGTCAGGAAGATAAGTAGAAATATGGATAAAGTTTACCACCAATAAACACCTAAGTTCACCACAAAACATTAAAAACACAATATTGAAACAAGACTTTGTTGACCTCATATCTCTGTTATTCTGACCTAATATTCTGATTATGCAAATGACTTTCATATCTGAATAATCTATGTTTGGTTATGTACACATTTAACTTTAAAAAGTCACAATGTTGACAGTCCGATCATTTTTATTACCACTCAGCATCATGGCATTTTACACTGATTATGCAAATTAGATTCATTTGCATAATTTGTGTCTGTTAATGTTCCACCTGACACAAACTTCCAAAATTGATATAGATATTCCTCATTAGATATACGAACCAAGTGCTAATTGCATATATACATCTATGTCTAAGCTACCTGCGTACTAATTATTATGGAAAACCATCATACATTTGTTCCGTTATTCTCCTTGGAAGAAGAATCTCGCCCTGCAGTTCCAGAGCAAGCTGCTAGGGGGCCCAAACATAACCACCAAAAAGTCAAGACCATAGCCAGCCCTGGTCAAAAGATACACAAAAAACGAAAATTTTGCTGCAATACCAAGGCCACATACCAGCGGGCGCAAATTGACCTTTACCTTTGTCTTCCCAACAGCGTACCCACATGCCATCATAATCCATCAATAAGTTCTATGCTGACTGCAAAATTACGAAACCACGGACAGTGCAGTGCAGTAATCTGAATAAGAAGTAAATAACCATTATCGACCAGATGCGTTTAGACGAAGGCAAGGAAACTTCATTTGCGAGTTTTACGCACGTTTATCGACGACTTAATCGGATGGAAGTGACTCAGTAAAACGTTAATCTGGAAATGAAGTCTCTTTGACTTACTTCCTGAGGAGTTTCCACAGATAGAGTGCTGCCCAGAGGAACAGTGGAACTCTGTCTGCCCTATCCACCCCTACGGCAGACCACATGTGGTCCGTGATAGGTACAAACCCGACAACGTTGGAAGCCAGGGGAAGGGAGTGCCGTGACTGAAGGTACATCAGATCCACCCACCAATCTTCAAGCTGAGGACATTACGATGCAGAAAAAACATTCAAACACGCTTTACATGGTTTCTATTATATATTATTGCTGGGAAAATACCATCTTTCTTACTAGTCTTGAGGCTATGCCGCCTGTACCTTAATACACTGTAAGACACGGTCTCTAATAATCAAAGCTAGCTATATATTGACATGTATAACATTAAAAATTGCTACATATTTTGTATAGGATAGTACATATGGTAACGTCAAATGTTCGCCAAAAACTGTACGTTAAAAAGCAAAAAGTCAATAACTAAGGAACACAGCATTCGATCATGTACATGTATGTCGCATTGATTGAAAGCCAAACTAAACTAACATCTTCTATGTTGATTAATTAAAGTAATATAAATTTTGTACCCTATAACGTTTAAACGCAAAGTCCTGTTTCGGTGATGGGCCATATTTCACACTTCACATCCCGTGACCTACGTACCCAGTTCCTTTTAACCTTTGCCCTCTCCAGTAATTGTTGCTGCAGTGATTGGCCGACCCCTTGTTCAAACTCCCTCACCACCGCCTCTTTCTGTTTGTATTCCTCCGCCGTTACAAACGGTTTCACTGGTTATGCACAACAATATCAGCATTGCTATTGTGTAGTTATTAATAGATACATGTATATAAATATTGTTCGTTTTCATATATCTCTTTTAACACGCTTTTAGCAGTATCTATTAATGCTACGATAGTCGTGTATTGAATGAGCAAACGTACTCTAAGAGCAATGTACTAATACCCCCTTTCAACTAGGACGGCGCTCTCGCCGCGCTCTCTGCGACCTAGAATTTGACAGATCGCTCAACGAAATGTAAAGAATCGAATCTTTTTACACTTTCGGTGTTTTGTTGTCTTCTCGGTCACACTTTTACATTTTGTCTGATATACCAAGTGTGAAAGCGAATGTTAGCCATATCCTATTTAGATCGCAGTGAGAGCCCATCGCGATCGCCGTCTAGTGGAAAGGGGGCCTAAGTAAACCGGTACAGTTCACATGGTGTAGCTTCTCGGTCATTCAAAAACATATGCTCGTTGTTTGCGTTATACCTATCTCACTACCTGACTCTAGATACTTGTCCAGTGTGTTCTTGAGAGGAGGTACAGGTAAAGGTGGGAGGGAGTCCTGGTACTTCCAGGTCGGCTCTCCAAACACTTGGATCGCTTTCTTCAGTAACCATCCTTGTAGTCTTCCCGGTATCCACTTCAACTATGACGAGACCACAGAAACACATGAAGTCAGTCATGAGTCATAGCAAAAAGTACTTATTTTTAACGGAGAATGATGAATACCAAGAAGATCGGAATCCCGCGTCTGTTCTTCTAACTAAGGTACTGTTCGATATTAAGTGCATGTGTGTGTGTGTGTTTGGGGTGGTGGTGGTGATGGCGGGGGTGTTGGTGGGGGGGGGGGGGGGGGGGGGTTTGGCTAAGCTCATGAAACGAGCACCAGGCCTGCTTACAGGAGAAGGTCACCAATAAAAGTGCCCAAATTTCCCTGATTCTGTTCAGCACTGTATCGTCCTGTTGGTATTGGTGCGTGTCCGTGACTCAGTCAATCCTTTATTCACATCACGTTTGGAATACCGAACATACCAGTTTGTTATAGCACATTTCAGTACAGTATGTCTGCCCTTTCGGCAGTTGGATATAGCCGAATCAAAGCGTGTAGGCGGCAAGGGGAACCGCACGCTGACACGGCAAGAGTAGCTTTCAGCGTTTGGTGGTGGAGGCAGCGTAATAGTGTGGGGAGGTATAACCGCCATAGGAAAAACAAGACTCGTTACCATTCCAGGCAACTTCAATGTAGTGAGATATAGGGACACCATCCTCCATCCAGTCGCAATATCCTACCTCTTCAATATGGGACCAAATTCAATTCTACAAGATTAACTCCAGTATGCTGGAATACAGTCTTAAAATGGAAAAGGCCTTCCTACGGCTTATGGCTAGCACCTCAACAGCTCTTGGTTCAAATTGTTTGCTTGCATAAAGAGTAACAGTGGCTTTTGAGTAGCAAGCACTGTTTATTCAACTTGCCTTCATTCACAAGTCAATATTGACGGAACAAAATGAGCTGAATTGAGTGTTTGACTTTTGTAGGGTAATTGCGGCACTTTATTTTTATGACTACCCTGTACGCAAACAGGCCTAGTACCCGTTCCATAAATTTACAATCATAAAATACTCTGCTCAAATATGCTAAAAGTAAACTTGGCTGTTATGTATACCAAACGTTACATGAAAAAAAGGATTTATTTGTTCATTGTGAATGACCGAGAAGCTGCACCGTGTGAACTGTACCAGTTTACTTATAAATTAGGCCCCCCTTTAGACATAGTTTTTCTTTACACCAGAAATCAGTTTACTTCAGTTCTTCTCGTGTCACACTTGTATACTTTAGTCGACTTTATGTTGATTGTTTTTGTTATGTTGTTTTGTTATGACTCCAGGAAGAATAGAGTTTATTATAATATTGCAAACTCTAATAGGAGATCTGAATAAACAAACAAACAAACAATCATGTGTGCTGCCATGGCTGCCAACTCAGGCTATTTGTAAAGACTGGAATGTTATTCTACGCAATAAATAGTTTTCATTCGCTTCTTGGTTTGTCTGGTTTTCCACTTCAAAATGTTCCGCTTTCAAGAATGTCACTGCAATTTCGGTCAATATCTAAGTAGGGTGATTGATGTGGGAAGGAACGGGCGTGACTGGTGTATATGGTCAGTGAATTTGTTTTGGTTACATCACTGGAGGTAATCTTGTAGATTGGAATTTGGTCATGCATGAACGACATAAACTTACCTGCGCCTGACGCCATGGAGGCACAGAAATGTCAGTCATAGAGACCATGAGAAGACCATAGTGTCAAGTTATCATGTAGCCCTGGGGTGAACTTAACGTGATTATCGGCAATGTCCGTAACTATGGATGAAAAGAATACAACAGTTACTGTTTTCTGTGCTTTCTCTCACCGAATGCTTCTTCTGATCTTCAAGTGAAACGTGGTACGCTCAAACACTGTACAGGGAGTACTTGATTTTGTTGGCAAGTTACAAAAAGGATGGGGTAATTGCTGGATTGCAACCAGATTATTATTAATGACAGTCACGGGACTTGTTAATTCGGGCGAACGACATAAACATACCTGTTCCAGACGCAGTGAAGGTACAAACGTAAAGAAAATGTCAAGTACAGAAATAGTGTCTGGAAGGTATAACCTATTCGTGAAAAAATAAAAGTTTCATGACCCTCACCTCCGGCCTAGAATTCATTTACATGGCCCTTCCCCTAAGCCCCCAAAATATACTCAATACCACTCCCCCCGCTAGATATCGTACAGTTACCACTATTACACCTCACTGACTTGCAGTTGCCTCAGTTCGTCGTCGCTGGCAAACTGCTGCGCAAGCTGGAGTTTCCTGACGGCTTCGGTAAGCCCCGTGCGGGAGGCGACATACTCCAGCAGCTGGACGGCGGTTCGATGTACTCTCGTCAGCGACATGAGGGTCTCTAGTGCTGTTCTTGTTCTTGTGTAAATGCTGGGTAACACCCCTTAGTGTTGGGGCAAACCACCCAGGGCTTATTTATTGGCCGTTCCTCAGATGTTGTAACGCCTCTTCCTTGAACTTAACGGGATTAGCTTGAAGGGTGGTTGAATATGGTAGTTTATTCCAGTCGATAATGGTTCTTTGGAAATATGCGTATTTAAGACAATCTTTATAAGTCTTGATGAGTTTGTATTAGTTTGAGTGATTATGTCGAGATTGCCTTGGATTCAGTTGCAAATAGGAATCAACTGGCAGGGTTAAGAGACTTTGTCTAGATTTCTGAAGAATTGTAGGTCTGTTGGCTGCTCTTCTATTTTTGAGCGTAAAAAACTATCCCATCTGTTAACGGGGTCAACTGATGGAAATGGTTCCTTTTTTTGTTCAACATGAGGACGATTAGCACAAATGGCATATTACACGTTATGCAAAGGTTCCTCTATACGGGTCGTCCAATAGGCTGCTTTGAACCACACGCCTGACTGCTTTCGTCATAGGGGTGATTTTACTCACAAACAGTGACGTCATTGCCTTCGTCTGTTGCGTTCGAAAACTAGCCTGGTATCCAGCCGTAATATAGTTCCGAGTCTCTTCTCTCCTTTCCACAATAATAATGTAATTGTGGAGAAGAGAGAAGAGACTCCGGGTTCGGGAAACACTTTTTCAAAGGCGTCTTTATATTCATTTACGTTTGTAATTTACTCTCTCTCTCTCTCTCTCTCTCTCTCTCTCTCTCTCTTTCTCTCTCTCTCTCTCTCTCTCTCTCTCTCTATATATATATATATATATATATATTATAGTATATTAAGTATATATATATATATATTGGTGTCTGGGAGCAACTGAGTTGATTTCAAGATAGCCACACGCTTGGAGCTTTTCAGAAGATCAATTTCTCTAGATCTGACCAGGTGTGACAGCGATCTCACCCCCCCGGCGATCTCGCACCCCCGGGGGCGAGATCACTAGCGTTTTCGCCCCCCCTTTAGCGTTTTCGCCCCCCCCCCCCCAAGAGCAGCTGGTTACTACATATTACAGGTGCGCTACCTGGTACTATACTGCACCTGGGAGTAACGTGTATGGTGTGTTACCTGGTACCTTATGGCACCTTATTACCGTACCGTAAGATGCCTGTCATACCTCGAAAGTCGATACTATATTGTTCGGTGCAAACATGACATTGAAATGAAAAGACAATTTTTGCAGCTGAGGTGGCATAAAAACAGTGCTACTGCGAACGTATAAATCAACACCGTCTATGGTACGGAATACGTCAGCTATATGTTTTCAATTTGTCACAGTGTTTTCTTTCTTGTGCTGGAAACATTTCCAAAGCACTAACAAAAACACACGTGAATAATAGTTTCTCACTATGAACACTATCTACGCACAAGTTCATATAGCTGTTGCTAAATGCTACACAAACACTGGTAAAGTACCAGTCTTAAGAAACACGGGTAAATGCATCAGTTCCTAAATACTAGAAAAAACAGTCATGTTGGAGGTGAAGATATCCCTTGGCCAGGTGCATATACCAAAATGTGCGTTATTCTAATTAATACCTAATATTTGCATAATTAATAAAGACATTACATAGTTCTTTTGTGGTCACTTCATGGTAGAGACTTCATATTGGAGATATATAGGTTGTTTGAGGACAGGTGAATACAATGAAATACATCTTATGTCAAGACTCAGGTATATGCAATAATGGGAATACAAGGGACCCAACCCTCCTTGTCTGAAACAAGTTCAACTATCTTATTACCATGTAATTACGTTAATATTGATACTATGAATGGATTTATGTATCAAACTCGTGTACTTATATCATTATGAAACTGCGTTTTGTGATTTATACCAATCAACTTCTAAAATGTCATGTAAACCCGTTTTTTTTGGGGGGGGGCGAAATCGCTAAAGGGGGGCGAGGTAGGGGGGCGAGATCACTAGCCGGGGAGGGCGAGATCGCTAGCGATTTCGCCCCCGGGGGGCGAGATCACGGGGGGGGCGAGATCGCTGTCACACCTGTCCTCTGATGACCGCAAATACCACAGTACATTTTACATATGGGACGTAAGGGAAAGAAAACCTAGTGTACGCATAGATCAGCATATCACGAGCGTTTCCCTATTGCGAAATACATTTTAAGTTTCAACATGGACGTTTAGATGTTCAAGTGAGAGCTAACAACCCATACCCGCCCGTCTGTTATTTGAACTTGTCATAACATGCATCAACGTATCAGGGTGTTCAGCACCTTTGTGGGTGGACCACCACAAAATTGGATTCGCCCTCTAAACCCTACTAATTTCTTACCCGTTTGCGGAAACGAAAAAAATAATGCCAGTTATTTTTCGTTATTCCCCCTCCCCCAATAGCCACAAGTTGGTAACAAAAACAGAGCATGTCAATTCCCAAAGTGATGACATGTCGTTTTGATGTGTTTGTGGTAAATATTGGATTAAGTAACGACACGGATTTTGTAACTGCAGACGATGTTGCTGTATTTTTTTTGCATTTCATAGTCTAGAAAAAACGTATGCATTTCTTACCCTTCGTATTGGCCCATTTTCTACAATCCAACTGTCACTAGTCACAGGTTACTGTGTTGCATTTTTGTCTGTGTTCAGTCTGTAGTGACAAGGCTTTCCGCAAGGAAAAGCCTGACGACCTTTCACCCCTTTCCAGAACCCTTAACGCTAACGCTGACGCATATTGATTATTCTTCATACAGGGAGGTAATAACACGGACTTACGGTAACAAATAGCTCAAATAAGGATCAGAAGTTTGTGTTCGTCTTAGGATAAGCAGTTGTATTTACTTACAGAAAAAAAAATCATCTGAATATTATACACACGGTTTACACACGCATTTTCAGTTGGGTATGGAAAAATATTGCCGTGTGCGACAGCAGATAGCTTGGGAGAACAACATTGCAGAATGTTAATCTCTCACCCTGCAAGAGAGACTGACCCTGGCAAGGGAAAGTCGGGCCTGGACACAGCTCTCTATCGCTATGTCTACCTTAAGCTTGCCCCCAAACGACCCTGAGGTCAAGGGATTGGTTGTAAATATGTCATACACAACATAGTTTGACTGGAGGCAGTTTTTACCAGGGTAAAATCACTCAGGCTACAGTGTACATTAAGCATAACCATCTATTCAAACATATATTGCCCACCCCCATACTACCATTCCTGTACTCATGTTGTTGATAAAACCACCTGAGCGATTTACAAGAATTGGTTCTAAAGTTTGTCAGTCGGGTATGGACAGATATTGCGCGCGTGTGCGACAGCGGATAGCTTAGGGGGACAACATTGCAGAATGGTCATCTCTCACCCTGCAGGAAAAACTGACCCTGGCAAGAGAAAGACCGGCTTTCTATCTTCATGTCTACCTTGTCTCCCAAACGACCTGCAGGGCAAGGGAGAGGGTGAGATGTAAAAATATTCCAGTCAACACAATCGTGTTTATCCTTAAACACTCGATCTTCCGATAACAAAGGTCACGCAAAGGGTATGCAGACCATTATCATCATCTGAACTACGTAGAGCAATGACAAATATACGAATCTGCAGTCACAAAATAAACGTAGTAGTCGGAATATATTACACGATTCCCCATGACCAGAGGTTTCGTTCATTCTGCCCAAATAAAGTTGAAGATGAGCGTCACTTTATCATGAATTGTTCACGATA
The DNA here is from genome assembly GCA_019207045.1 of Branchiostoma floridae x Branchiostoma belcheri. Lineage (NCBI taxonomy): Eukaryota > Metazoa > Chordata > Leptocardii > Amphioxiformes > Branchiostomatidae > Branchiostoma > Branchiostoma floridae x Branchiostoma belcheri. Next base: position 2,601,760 of record CM033032.1, read on the forward strand.
AAGTGATAAACGCTCAAAGCTGTTCATATTTCTTTCTGTCTACATTTGATACGTGCTGTTCGATTCAACTACATCCTAGGAGGAAATAACCCATCCAAATTACAAATGGGTAAATATATCAAAGAATCTGTAAATTTTAGAACCAATTGTATATATGATACTCCAGACTCATCATGTTAATATATTGATATATTGATTCATAGAGATTCATGTAGGCAGTTCAGTTGTATACACCTGTTTGTTCATATATGTAGTTGTAATAGACTTTACAAAAGTCGCTGTACTTTTTTTGTATCAATAAAGATCTCTCTGAACATGAATGGCACAATTTACACACGTGTTTTCAGGAGGGTATGGAAAAATATTGCCGTGAGTGGAAAGCATGGTAGGACAACATTGCAGAATGGTCATACCTCACCCTGCAAGACAACCTGACCCTGCCAAGGGAAAGACGAGCCTGGAGATAGCTCTCTATCTTCATGTCTATTTTTATTCGGGTATAGAAAAATAGTACCGTGGGGGAAAGCGAAAAGCTTAGTAGGACAACATTGCAGAATGGTCATCTCTCACCCTGCAGGTAAAAATGACCCTGGCAAGGGAAAGACGAGCCTGGAGATAGCTCTCTATCTTCGTGTCGACCGTGTCCCCCAAACGACCTGGAGTTCAAGGGACTAGGAGAGAGATATGTAAAAAATATTCCGGCCAACACAAAGGTGTTTATCCTTAAACACTCGGGCTCCCAGATGAACTTTAGTACGTGCGATAACAAAGGGTTCACCTACAAGGGTACACCAAAGTCATGATCACCTGTTAGGGCGAATCCAGTTTGTGGCAGGGTCCACTCACAGAGGTTTTGACCACTTAAAATATCAGACGGGCAGGTATGGGCTATTTCAGTATTGCTTGAACTTCCATTTTGAAACTTTGAATAAAAATTTTACAAAATAAAAGTTAAGTCAAAGACTTCTTGGGTGACTAGTCACGCCTGACCACCCCTGTAGCAAAATGGGTCATTCCCAAAACGTGTCAACCTACAAATGCACCTACAATAAATCTTGATGCACACTTCAAACGTTCTCTTTTGAACTTTGTGTTCCAAAGAAGAAGGCGCGACAGGTGGACTCTCATGATCAGGTACGAATTCGTCACAGCGTTGCCCACCTTTTCTATTGTAACGTTACATGCTCCACCTTGTATGTAAGCAATTCGTAGAGGCAGGTGACTGATAATTATATAGATATGTGCCTTTAGACCGAACTGTTGGGACCAGTCAGGTATGCGCTTTCAACGCGAGAGGATTACCCAGTATGACAGTGTTTACAAATAACACTCATTCATTATTATTTGCTTTGTAGGTAAGGTCAAGTATTTCTCGTTTGTGTCCCCGATATGACCACAACGTGGTGACAAAACCAAAGCTAATTATCAGGAAATGCGTCTTGAAGTGTTCGTGGAAAACTTAAGTAACGTTATGCATGCTTTAACTGTGGGAATATTTTGAAATACTGAGAATCACTCGTGATAAGTTGATATATACTCGTTGATGTACTGTTACTGTGTGTGTACAGTAATAGTTTTTTAAGATCGATCGTGTTTATATTTGGTAATACATACAGTCAAACATACTTGTTCGTTACCTGCCGCGAAAGTAGGTCAAAGTACAAGTGCATTTCCGCGTTGCGCTGTAGCAGAACACAGTATTTATAGTTATGCGCGGCCCCCGGGGTCAATGGCACTAGTACAAAAAAGTAGTACGGATAAACTTGTTGAAGGCTGGGTATACGTAGAAAGCCGTATATGAGAAGCTGCCGCATATATATAACCTGTGCTGCGTGGTTAGGAAATGTGTCGACTTTGAGACTGCATGATTTGGACTGTGAAGGTTTTCCAGTTTGTGTACTAGTAGATACGCCCCATTACGCAACTGCCTTTCAAGTGTGAGCCGGCCGCAGTTATTTCACCTCCGCAGGGCGGCGTTTCAAAGTGGGGGTGGCCAACCTGAAGTAAAAAACAAAACAAATTAAGTTGTGTTGTAGCCAAATAATTGTACTTGTAGAAGTGACAATATTCGAGGTACAGAAGTGCAACTTGTTGGATAGCTTCTCAAAGTGTCATCAATATGGGAGTCATGAGCGTAGTTGCGAACTTGATAATTGATCCCAGTCTACCACAATAGTGTCTTTTTATTACATTAGTGCACTTCTTGATTACGGGAATGAATTCCTTGTTGGCTGTGCGTGATGCCATGTTTTGTCACTTCAATTCTTGTTAAAACTTTCATGTGTCTGTCTTGTTTGACTTGCCAAGCCGCAAGAATCTGACTAAATTTGTTCTTCCCTAGGCGTGAAACAGGCCTAGAGGACGAGTAGTTGAAATAAATTTCTTACCCACACATTTGTCTTTATCCATAAGTAGTGTACCATCATGAGTTACATCCAGGGTCCTACAGACATCCCGCTGGTGGAACAGACCTTTGGTCAGCTGCTGGACGACACGGCAGCTCGCTGGCCCGACACGGAGGCGTATGTGTTCAAGAAGACAGGCTCGAGGGTCACTTTCAAAGACATACAAGATAAGGCATGGGTTCAGGAAACATCCAATTTTTTAGACATTTATTACCTGCATGAGTACCTACTTATAAGGCATGTGCATAACTCTGTAGATTAACTTATTTGTATTTGAAATCATTTAGAAAAACACTCTTTTACTTATAAATGTGTGATACTATATTGTTGTGTCCATGACCATGTTGTGCGATTGTTGTACTGCTGTTGGTCTTGAAATATTGCAACATACTAGAATGTATGCAGATGCGACAATGCGTACGTTGTTTTGATAAACACATTGCCTACACAGTTTAAGAGAAATGGTGCCTTTTGTAAATGCTTGGGGTTTATGCTGACTGTAATTACGTGATGCTCATGGACTTTACGTCTACGACATAATTACCGTATATCAATGAGATAATGTAAGTTCACGAAAATATGGTGTCGTCAAACATAGGTATTGTGTTGCCAGAAAAACCACACGAAAAATTCCCTCTGACATTCTCCACCCCCGCCTCTCCAGGCCACCAGACTGGCAGCAGGACTGAAGGCCATAGGGACGGAGCGGGGTGACGTAGTAGCCTGGCTCGTTGGGCATCGCCCGGAATGGATCTACTTGTATTTTGCCGTGGCGAAGTTAGGAGCCATCGCGGTTAGTTTATGATTATATTTCAATCCATCCATGGATTGAAATATATTGTCTTTTGATATTTCAATCCATACCACAAGGAATGGAAAATGGGTCACATTTTGCATAGATAGGGGTGTTCCGGAAGAGTCCATCCTTGTAGGGGGGGGGGGGGCTTTAAAAAGTCTATGCAGTGGGAAGATGTTTAGAAATAGATCAATTTGCACAAAAGGTTGACATGGAGCAGTACATTTTTGCATGGGGATGGGGATGGATTGAAATATGCTGTATTTGCTAACGAGCAAATGTCGGCCATTCTAGTATTTTTCAGAGTTCTGGAGGAAAGCTGAATTGTAATGTATGTTCATTCAAAACATTGGACTTTCGGCTGGCCAGCTCCAGTCTTTGTCGGGAAATGAGCAACCCTCTGCTTCCGTGGCGTCACGTTATGTAGATAGCACACGTGACTTGGTGACTAAAGTATCGTCAGTTACATGATGTTTGTGGTGAAGCAACCACCCCCCCCCCTCCCCGGGTCGTAATGCCTCAATATAAATGTCCTGTGTGCTTGACTTGGAACATCCACCAGTTCCCAATCACAACAAAGACCATTGAGTCTCGCAGTAAAACGTACCTGCTCTCATTAGAAGATTTTGCAGATTCATACCAATTAGCGAATTAACCATTTTGAAATGTACAGCTTGTGATCAACATGAATATACTGGTGACAGTGACGGTATTTGAACGGCATGGAGACATGCCTCCAAAATTCCAGATGTCTTGCAGCACTTCTTGTTCACGGATTAACATAGTGTCGCGAGACAGCACGCAAGTCAGGACCTAGTCTCGTGTAATCTCCAAGCAGATCCTACAATGGCATAAGATAGTACCAAACTGGCCAAGTAGTGTAGTCAGCCAAGAGGTGTCCATTCGCCATGTAAACACACTCCTTAGCCGGTTTCACTCCTCTGCCAGCTTTTGATACTATCTTATGCTACCGTAGGATCTGCTTTGAGATTAGTCTCGTGCTCTCTCGTGAGACTAGGTCAACCCGTGAACAAGATGAGCAAGACATCGAAAATTCGAAGTTTGTCTCTATGCCTTTATAAACCCGTCACTGTCTAAAGAATATTGTAGTACATGCATTCATAAGTGACTGATGAACCTCTTCAAAGAATATAAACGTGTTTTTATCAGTTGCCGCTTCTGGCGCCGCGTGTCGGGAGGAGCGAGGAAGCAATGACGTATTGCTTGAAAAAGGTACGTACACGTACTGTTCTGTAACAGTAATCTAAGTTCATCTAGCTTTTCCTGGATCGTTGGTCCACGTTGCATTAAAATCCCGTCCGTTGCATTGCCATTGGTTGGATTTCCTGACAGACCGTCCTAGTAGTAGTAGTAGTAGTAGTAGTAGTATTTCCTGACAGACCGTCCTAGTAGTAGTAGTAGTAGTAGTAGTAGTAGTAGTAGTAGTGTGGTGGTGGTAGTAGTAGTAGTAGTAGTAGTAGTAGTAGTAGTTGTAGTAGTAGTAGTAGTAGTAGTAGTAGTAGTAGTAGTCCACTGTGTCCTGCCGATGCAGTGGTCTGGACACTCTGCATCAGCAGACCGTCCTGTTGGCAAAGATTTGCAAATGATAGATTTCTTATCAATGGAATTGTAACACTACGAAAGGACTGCGTTTTTGTAGTCAAGGTAGACCTCCCATTATGACCTCTCATTATGATCAATACTTTCAGTAAACAACCTTTATTCCCTTCTGTTTTCTACAGGCTGGAGTGAAGGTACTAATCATGGGTGACGTAACCGGAGTCGATGAGACAGACGACACGGTCCCGTACCTGTGCAGCTTTTTTCCTGAAGTTCAAACAGCGAAACCCGGAAAGCTGCAGATTGAAAGGTAAACTTTGAACCACATGATTGGTACACTTATACAGGTAAGATTTTTATTACAAAATTAAGCAGATCATCATAACCCCAATAATGTCATTAGCAGCCTTAAATGTTGTATTTTCTGAATTTCAGGTTGCCCAAGCTGACGAGTATCATTGTGCTTGGAGACATTGCGGCAGGGTGAATATTTACAGCTGTGCATTAGCCATTAGCCATGATGGTTTTGTTAATCCTACAAATTTAAAACTGAATTTAAGAACAGTACACACATACGTATATATTTGTCCCCTAAAAGTATCACATAGACATTTTACAAGAGCCTTATGTTTGTAAGTTAACTGACGGCATCTTTATGTTACAACAATTTGAGTATTTTGTGATCGGAATGGCTATGTAGTTGTGGGGTCACATCACAACATTGTGGGGTCACATTTCAACATAGTGGGGTCACATTTCAACATAGTGGGGTCACAGTTCAACATAGTGGGGTCACATTACAACATACTGGTTAACTGAAACTGATAGTACAATTCTCTACACGTCACTTTGTTATTTGATTCCTTGTTGTTTTATTTCATGTCGTTATCATGATCTCTTGACTTTGTTATTTAGCGTTTTGTAGCCATGTATGTGTGTCCTTATTTTGTTTATGTACACGAGGAGAAGACCTCGATAAGCAGGGTCTGCTTTCCGTCTCATCCTCTTTAAAGAAATGTGACTAAAAAAAATAGTAAAAAATTCTCTGCACAATATATTTTTAAGAATCGGTGCCTATAGTATGGGTGAGGTTCAGACGATGGGAAGCGGTGAGAAGCTAATTGCGGAAGTGAGGGGTCTCCAGGACCAGCTGAGCTGTCACGATACGTTCTGGCTACGTTTCACGTCGGTGAGCTTTGAATACAACATACATACTTACGTATCAGCAATATGGGTCTGGTGCGTTAACAGAGAGGGGCATCACAAAGTTTCAACGCTGTGATGCCTTGTCATTTTGGCTGCTGTTTCATTGTTTTATTGCAACATAACTGTCGGTTGTATCACGCATAAACCTGAGTTCATCTAAATGTATTGCAGGCGAAGAAAAATACGCGGGCTACGTAAATTGAGACATTGTCAATTCTGGGCACTATGGCACACACAATGTATCCAGCCTTGTTCTTTACAATGTTTGCCGACTTATTTCCCAACGCTTTTTTGTCATTTTAGCGAAGCAAGAAAAGTAAAATTGCAGGTCTTTCAATTGTCAAATCTATCTCAAAACGTTATATCTAGCTCCTGACGACAGGCAACAGAACGTTTTCTTATGTTTGCACAGGGAAGTACTGGTCAACCGAAGTGTGTTGAGCACAGCACGTACAGTTTCTACAACTATCTCCGTCTGGCTACCAAGCGTTTCCGCACGACAGCTGAGGTAAACCAGCAAAAGGAGCACTAACATGTATATCTATTTTCACTCTCTTCATTTAAATGCATGCGGCAAATGAGTTGAGTAAAAATGTGCTTTTTTTGTCGATGAAAAACCTGTTTGATCACAATTACCTTAAATATTAGACAGAAAACATCCATGATACAGAAAGAAAAAATACAGGCAACATAGCTCATATAGTACAAATGTACCCGGGGTGTATGGATACACACACTCACTCACGGCCCGTAACCTCAGTGGTCGTAGGGGCTCCCCGACATCCAGAAGTAGTGATTCGTGCCCATTTCTCTCTGTCCTCTGCCCCTCTGATGAGCTGTTCAGTGCTTAGGCCAGTCCATGTCTTAATATTGTCCAGCCATGTCTTCCTTGGCCTACCTCGTTTCCTCCCTCCTGCTATTGTGCCTTGTAGTATGGTTTTAGCGAGGGAGTTGTGTCGGCAGATGTGGCCGAACCAGTTCAGCTTCCTGCGCTTGACTGTTGACAGGAGTGATTCTTGCTTGCCACATGCTGCCTCTGCTTGATGGCGTACAGACCTGTTTGTCTGGCGTTGCAGGTAGGAAATGCCGAGGATTTTTCGCAGGCATTTCATCTCGAAGGCTTCTATGCGGCGCTCTGTTTCTGCCGTGGTGGTCCAGCTTTCGCAGCCATAGAGGAAGATGGAGACTATGAGTGTTCTGTACAGTTTGATCTTGACTGGCAGACTGATGTTCTTGTTCTGGAGGATGGGGCTGAGTTTAGCGAGTGCTGCTGATGCTTGTGCAATTCTTACTTTGATTTCTTGCGTGGAGGTGCCATCCCTGTTAAGGATCGAGCCAAGGTATTTGAAAAAGTCCACGTCTTCGAGGACTTCACCAGCCATGGTCACTGAAGTTCTGGCATCAGATAGTGTGCTGTTAATCATACCTTTACTTTTAGATGTGCTAACTTCCATGCCATATGCAGCGCTGCTGTTTTCCACTCGGGTTGACAACTCTTGATGTTCATCCTCAGATCCGGCCATCAAGTCTATGTATGGATAAGGGTTGGAATATTCTTTAACTCACAATGATTTCAAAAGAATTATCATTATGTTAGTCCTTATTGTTATGTAAACCAAGTTGTCAAGCTTTATCCTATTCCTCTATGTTGTACTTTGTGTAATATTTGTTGCCATACATTGTATCATGTAGAATTGTCGTGCAATAAAGTTCTTCTTCTTTCAAAGAAATGTATCTTTACCGTTCTGATGACAGGGAACAGCACTCTGCCCTTACTTGACATCCCCATTAATCGTGAACCTTCCCATTTTCACCCCGGGGTGTGCGGTTGTTTTTCCCGCCAGCACAGCGCCGTCATCTGTTGAGATCATGGAGACAATTCAGGAGGAGAGGTATGTGAGACAATTGCATAATTTTTACCCAACAATTTCCTAAAGAAGCGGGAAGAAGTCGAATAAAGTTAGTAGAATATGATTGTGTTGGTTGGTATTGTATATGATTATTTATGTCATACTTGTGCCGCGATAACGTTCGACACAGGTGTTCCGGACCGGGTGATAAAAAACCGTACTACACAGGCTTCGAAGTTTTATCACACGCCATCGATTCGAACATACTCTGCGCACGCCGAGAGCGGCGCCGTCGAAAATTCGAATACCTGATTCGGACATTTCAAAGCATTGTGATTATGATTGAAGATCTTTATTGCACATTTTTGCCACACCGGGCCAAGTACAGGTCTCAACAAGACTTGCTGAAAAGATTCAGTTAACACTTAACAGATACAAAATGAAACTATCGTTGGATAAATTCATCTTTTCTTCGCTTTAGATATGCTTTATGATCGATGGTTTGTCTCGTTGCATTAGGAATACAATTTTGTTTATAGAACTTAGCTGTATGAAATAAGGAAATATATTTTGTATAACAATACATCCTATGTTGCACAGCGCTAGCAAAATGTCGTGAATGGATTCCTATCAATAATGGCATATATCGATACAGCTTTCGCTTAATACTAGATATAAATGATCGTATTATCTTGCACATAATGCACAATCTACTCGCACCACATTGATATCATGCCAGTGAAAAGACCGGTCCGGTTGTAAATCAAAAATAATACTAAAAGCTAATGAGAAATGGGATGAATGTGCTTTTCTCAATATTTTGCATTTATATGTTTTTTGTTTTCATTCCTGAGATTTGACATACGTAGGCCTTAACTAGTCTTAAGGCCTGTTTTGTTTCCCTTTTTTTCTAAATTCTACTTATTATTTTTACTGCAGTGTGACTCTTTCTACATCTCTTAATTTGAAGATTCTACTGTGACCGAATGAGAGTGGTAGACAGTTCTTGTGCACAAAACAAATGGCATAGGTGTGAGCCACCCGGCAGCTAGTTTTGGAACTGCAGGGGTGTTTTGTACTGAAAAGTTTGAAGGAGGATAACTTTGTCTTGTTTCTTTTCAATAAGGTGTCTCTCGATTAGCATGTTATACGTGAAGGATTTCCATGACCTGCTTCACGATCCGCGCCTGGCTGAATACGACCTTTCCTCAGTTCGAGGAGGTAATGAATATTCATGAAAACTATAATTTTATTAAGTCTAATTATTGCACACTGAGGCTAGTTGTTATTCAAGTTTTTGTTTCTCAGAAACGATAGATTCGATTTCGTATACTGCGAAAATGGTTTAGCATAGTTCTTTCCTTCATTATTTTCTTCATAATCTTTAAGACTGAAATCGCTTCAATTCTTTAAGAAGACGGTTTATTTGAGACGATAGACGCGTCGACATATCATATCTCTCTCTCTCTCTCTCTCTCTCTCTCTCTATATATATATATATATATATATATATATATATATATATATATATATATATATATATATAAAGAGAGAGAGGGAGACACAGAGAGAGAGAGAGACTCCAACATACCATTGTTCAATATCGCGTATCTTTTCAGTGACTATAGGTGGCAATGTCACGTCAAAGAGTCTGATTGATCGTGCAGCCGACGTCCTGCCAAACGTAAGAGTGGTGGTAAGTTTTTCCTTACTGATTCCATGTGCCGATACTTTGTCTTCGTCGTGTCTGTATGTTTGTGGCATTGTGTGTTCGTGGTGTGTTGCCTTTGTTTTCGCAGTTATATTAGTCACATTTACAGTGGGGTGACAGGAAGCGAGAAAGAGACATGGAATGTTAATCGTTGACAACCTTATTTTCATTGATTTATTCACTTCAAAACAATTTCCAAGGGGGCCCACTAAAGCAAATTAAACAAAACAAAACGTGTCACATTCAGTCAAAGTTAATGCACCAGTAAACAACATACAGTAGGTCACATGAAAACCGAGGCGTCATAAACAAAATCAGTGTGCATTTCGCCAAGGAGGTTTCATCAGATAAAACCTTCTTGCGATATGATTAAGAAAAACTTCCAGTTTTGATTTACTGACATTCCCACCAAGGTTGGTTATGGGATGACGGAGACCCTAGGCGTGGCGGGGATTCCAGCCGATATGATTGGAGAGGGGAAGGGAGCCACAGTAGGCAAGCTGTCACCGCATGTGGAGGTAAAGTTGTGTTTTGGCACAAAATAGCCACGTTCATCGACTGCATATAGCGGCGAAATGTAGCACTCCAGTCTTCAGTTAGATGCTCCAAGGTAGACGTTAGCAGGCGAGAGATGGACCAGTGGTTGTGTAATCCATATTCAAGAATTAACTTTGTCACACTCAACAGACAGATAATCACTTACGAGTCTACTATTGCCGATAACTGTGAATATCTTTAGTTTTATAGTACAATAATCACACACACGCTGTGTATGTAAAATATCTATTCAACAATTTCTGTGTATGTGTTCACGTATAGGTACAGCTTGTAGACAAAGACGGTCGGGTTGTACCATTAGGCCAGGAGGGGGAGATTTGGGTGAGAGGGTACAGCCTGTTCAAACGTTACCGTGGAGACGAGGAGAAAACATCAAAGGCGATGACAACTGACGGGTGGTTCAAAACTGGGTATGTAGTGCATCTGGTTTCAAATAAATCTTTCTTAGACATAAATTGCATGCCAATAGCACTGGGCCTTTGTTTATTTGTCTATATGCACACATGGTAATTGACAATATGATAAACGATGTAAAATAACGTGCATGAGGACCGAAAAGTGTGCATTGTTTATGCTTGGACCTCCTTTCAATACTTTTTGAAATTCATTATAGTCTTCAATACCAATATTTTTTCGCTGTTTTTTCTGGTACCATTTTGTTGTTATATTGATGGGGTTTAGTCATTTAAGTTTATTGTTCTTATTGTCAGTTCTATTGCTGTGCTCATAAAAGATGCATATGTCAAGAAATAGGATGGGTTTATATCAAAGCCCTTGTTGCATTTCCAGTGTGCAACTTCATTTGCATATAATCCCGAGAAGGCATAGTATCTTGGTCAGCAAATGAATCCAGACTTTCCACAACCTTCTGCAGTTAGATAGTCCAACGCTTCTGAAGATTCATTATTATTGATTCACGGGTCTTAGTGGGAAGTGTGCAGATGTTGACACACTGGCAGCACCAAATCCGTAGGTGTTTTTGGCACCTTTAGACAGATTAGTCGTGAGGCTCGGTGGGCGTCACTCCACCGTCATGGGGGCAGGGGTATGGCGAGTATGGAACTCAGGACCTACTGATTCTGATTCCAATGCTCTAGCCGTTGCGCCACACAGACACCCCTTATGAAGATTCCGGTAACTTATTATGGGGGCCGGATTTATGTCCTTAAGTCCTTACTGATGTGAATAATTGGAATGCTGGGAAGCAATTAGTGGGAACGTTAATTGATAACATACAGGAATTTAAGGTGGAGTCTCTAAATTTGTTCTTCTCTGCCTGTAGAGATGTCGGCACTCTCGATGAAGACGGTGTCTTGAGGCTCTACGGAAGAGTATCGGTAAGTTTCAAGACATTTTGAGTGTTATTTTTCTTCTTGTTATTGCCCCGAGTAGCTTACCGTAATCAGGCGCACACAAGTAAACTGTTTCTAAGCACTAAAACCCATTAAGCGACATGAACTTACGGTTATGTGCCTTACATATTCCGTCTTCCACAAGCTCAGCATCACACACATGTACATGCATGAATATGTGCAAACATACATTACGCAATACGTACATACTTTCTAGCCACCGCTGCAGGCTCCGAACGGGGCTGTTTTTTGGGGGGAGAGGGGGGCTGGTTCGTGTTTTTCAACGTTGGCTATGTTCTCTTATGTCGGGAAAGGGAGTTTGCCAAGGAAGAGAGTTACCCCCCCCCCCCAAATAAAAACCAGCCCCGTTCGGAGCCTACAACGAAGGCTACATACTTTCAACAATACAATAGGAAGATTATTTTTCATCATAACAGAGGCATCAGAAGGAGTCCACAGCTGGTGCGTTTATGATGTTTAATTATTCCCACAATAACATGTCCTATGTATTCCCAGGATATGATCATAAGGAATAACTACAACGTGTACCCTGCTGCAATTGAGTCGCCATTATCGAAGCATCCCAAAGTACAAGACGTCAGGGTAAAATCCAGCATTTTATCATTCTTTCCATAAAGACATACTACAGGCAATCGATGCAAATAGCCTTCAAGTTATTCGACAAGCGGATCCTACGGTAGCATAGGATAGTATCAAAAGTTGGCAGAGGAGTGAAGCCGGCCTAGAAGTGTGTATCGGTAGTCAAACACACTCCATAGGATCTGCTTGGAGATTACCTTGAAGTAGAATGTAGACAGTAAGAATAATGTGAACAGCTGATCATGATAGAAGATGGTGTATTCCAGTTTAACGTTTGTGTATGAACATCTCCTGGTGAATGATGGATATTTTCCTTCCTCAGGTTGTGAGCGTGCCTGACCCAGCAAGCGTGGAGGAGATATGTGCCTGTATCATGTACGTGGCCTTTCTACAACACTTGATTTTAAGTGTCGCATACCTAATGTTCAAATGTCGTACGCAATGAATTCTGGCTGGCAAGTATCTAATAGTAAATATCTATTATAGCTGGCAAGTATCTAAATGACAATGTGCTCACAAAAGGATACCAATTGATTGAAAAACCTCACGGAGTTAATCATCATTGCATCTCAAAACATGGCAGATTAATTAGGCTATCATGCCCTCAAAATATGAACTTAAAACGTTATAGAAATTCATCTTGACTAGTGAGAAAAGTAAGTTTGTCTGGCTTAAAGCGCGTTTGATATAACCAGTGTGATTGACTCCAGCTGGCTGTGCTGATATCGTCGGTTATTTTCATGAATATAGGAAAAGGGTAGTACCTAAGATGCTAAGATTTTAACTATTCCAAGAATCCGTTACGTTAATCAAACCTCAACTATCATCCACTTTCTGGCCGCATTGCAAAATATCATGTAATGTGGGAAGGTTCCCTGACATATCAACATCTGAAATCCGAATTTCGTTTCAGCCTGAAAGAAGGACAGTCTGCAGACTCAGAGGAGATGAAGGCGTTTTGTGTTGAGATCGGGGTGAGAATATATCATTTCTTATACATCTGTACAAACATGTCAATCTTACAATTGATGTAAGACTAAGAATTGAAAGGAATAACAGCCCCTGACATTTTTGGTCACTCCCACTACGTTACTGCGGAAACAAACGACATCTCTTTGCTGACTAAGGATCAATGTCATCAAATATGTCAACTTGAAAAAAATATAAGGTTCATCTGTGTTGGTAGAAGTCGTTCTGGATCTAAGTGTATATAACTAATTTCTAACCTACGAAAAATATTCTAATGTTTGACTTATCAACTCGAACTGTCAAGGAATTATTACCATAGATATCGATGTATTAAACAAATATTGCTACGGTATGGTATACATGTTTAGATAAGGTTATAAATTTATAACACTTTTACGCATCAATAATTTAACTTCTGTAGATGGTTCCGATTGCGCTAATTATATATATATATATATATATATATATATATATATATATATATATATATATATATATATACATATATACATATATATATATATATATATAAAGGAGAAAAAGAAATAAGACATGTGAGACAGTATGGCTATACATTTCTGGCGCTTTTTACACGAAAAGAGACTCATGGCCATCCGTGCAGCCAGCACGCCCGGATGATGATGATGATGATTTACACGTCAATCTAACCTGTGTAGATGGTTCCGGTTGAGCTGCCGGGCTATTTCATCTTCTTGGACGAGTTTCCGGTGACCACGACACTGCAGAAGGTAAGTCGGGCTCAGATCAATCTGCACTGTAGCTTCCAGTCGACTGCGACTTTTGTAAATTTCACCAAATTAGCAGTTTGAGGCGACAAATTGACGTCATTTGGTGGCATCGACACCGTTTGGGAAATGTCTTGTCTTTCGCAATTTGACGCAACTAGGCGCAGCCCAGCGTAACACCTGCCTAACTTATCAGTTTCTGAAATGTATCATGAAAGCAGTCTGTTTGGTTCACATTATAAAGGTTGACCGGAAGAAGCTGCGGCTGATCGCCATGGAGAAACTTGGTCTCCAGGAGGAACCCTAGACGCTGCCTATGGCCAGACTTGTCAACTCAGCAAATATTATAACCACCTGTAGGTTCTTGGGTTATGCTCTTCAATTTCAGAGCAATAAGCAAATGCATGGTATAATAACTATGGTTTAGCCTCATAGGAAAGCGAATTTGTTTGTTTCCCTTGTTAGTAATGTATAATTGAACATATTAGCCTGACCAGAGGCTAGATAGCCAAGAGCATCTACGTCAGAACTGGAGCATCCTGATCTTGTTGATATATGTAAATGGTTAACATAGACCAATAATTGCCAGACTGAAAATAGTCTGATACCATGCTGTTGGGGCCTGTAATGACTGGTTTCTATGGTAACAGTTAATCCTACGCTCCTATTAGTTTTATTTTTATAATGATTTAAAGTCCCGTGCTCTTTGGTGAATCTAGGAAATCGAATTATTTCTTCCATCCACATTGTACTAACGATTTATCAGCTATTTATTAACTTCTTTTAAATTTGCTAGGCTATTTGATTGTATTTCGTCAGTTTGCCATTTTGCTATCTTTTGAAAATCGCATATTATCCTTATATAATCTCAGTTTGGCGGAAGGCCTACAATAACCATATAGGTTTCTGGTCTCTGTATGTTCTTTTCATCCTCACGTCAACCAAAAAAAAAAAAAACTCTCCGAATGATATTTAAAATTCTCCATCATTGTTATCGAGCAACGCTGATGTAGGTTTTGACTATAGTAAATACAACATGGCTAGCCTGGGTACCATCCGGAAAGCAGTTCGCTTCGACGTTCATTATGTACCATATACAGTCGCTTCTAGCTCTGACATTCATTATGCACTATATACAGCCGCTTCTCTGTGTTGCAGAAGCGAACATAAGAGCGAACTACTATCCGGATGGTAACCAGGCTACAACATGGCTTTATTATTCAAAATTACATTACAAGATGTAACGGTTACAGCTGAGAATCTGGAAGAGTAAACTTTCAATACTCAAATATATCATTTCTTTAAAAAAAAATATGAATGTCTCATTGATAGAAAAAGAGGGAAGGGGAGGCATTGAGATAGATTAAGTATGTTATGTACATATAGAATATAACACGGTGTATTCCGGATCACCCGAGGTACCAGCCCGACAGCGGGAAGGATCGCCCGACGACCGATGGTGATGCGGAATACACCGTGTTGTATTTTATTTATGTCATACTCACCTGAGAAAACACATATTTCGATATAAAATGCACCAGATGTTGAGAAAACGTTGTGTCCTCGAACAAAGAATTGTAACAACAGCAATTCTAACGTCCGAATCCGGTATTCGAATTTCCAACCGTGCCGCACTCGGCCCGCTCGAAATATATTTACTCGAAGGAAGCCCGTGTAATACAACTTCGAAGCTGTGTGATACGGAAAGTTATCTCACGGTCCGGAACACCTGTATCGAACGTTTTCGCGGCCCAGGTATGACATAAACACTGTGATGTTCTCTTTTGTTCTACTCATGTTTTATTTTATGGTAATGGTCAACATGCATGTTGGTTGATTGAGATCTTATTTTAATGGCAAGCTTTAGTTTTAGTCAATGAAAATAAATGTAAAAATAAAATAAAAATGTACATTCTTTATTTTGAGGTTTTAGACAGTCTAGTCTATTTTCTATGCCTTTTTTCTGGTGTCCATTCGTCTCGAAATAATGAGAAACTCAAATGTCAACGTGGAATGGACAGTAAAGTCTTTACCATGATTGCTTTGTAGGTTTCCTCCAAACCTTCGTTTGAGAATAACTGAGTCTTGAAAAGTTTGTAAACAACTTAGTAAGTCTGTAAACATCTGAAATCCAACGAAATAAATTGGTGTGGCGGCTGTGGCCTAAAACGACCTTCTCCTGACAGTTTATCGCTCCGTCTCCGCAGAATAACCGTGACCAGATCAAAATAACAAACACGTCACTTAATCAAACCGCAGTGAGTGTAACAGTCTGCCAGTCATTAGTCAAACATGTTGATTCTAAACTTTCACTCTTTCCACATTGTGGTTTTCGGGAAGTGATAAGGAATAACAGAATTGTCAGCATAATGTTAGCTTTGGGCAGAAAATAGTTGACACAGCAACCTGCTAATAGCGCTGTCAAGCAGACACGGGGCAGAAGATTGATAGTCCAGACACTCAGACGTTAAAGATTGCACATTTGCACAATCGTGTCTGTCTGTGTGTGCGTGTGTGCGTGCGTGCGTGTGTGTGTGTGTGTGTGTGTTTACTGTGCGTGCGTGTAGTGTGTGTATGTTTCTGTATTTGTGTGTGTGTGTGTGCGTTCGTGCGTGTGTGTGTATGTGTGTGTGTGTGTGTGTGTGTGTGTGTTTGTGTTGCACGCGCGCGAACGCTTGACTTGTGCGCGTGTACACCCGCGTCTGCATGTGCACTGGACCTCATGTATGTAAATATTTGTGCAATCACGTACATGTTCGGGTCCGTGTACATCAGTGCATGTGCACGGCCATGTGTTTAATCACTTAACAATCAAACTGCCGATACAGCTAGACTTGCTTTTAAGCCTGCCAGCATGTGCTGACTTAGTTCCTACATGTGATGACTTTTACAGATAAACACTTGCAGAACCGCTGGAGTCAGTAATAAGCTAAGAATATCTCAGCCGTCTAATCATCAACTTTCCTGTACGGCTGACGAATCGGAGAAGGCCTGGCAACGATATAAAGGCCCACATCGCCTTCAGCAGAAGCAGTCTGGATCCTTGTGCACTAGAGAAACCAGCCATGGGGATGACTGTGGTGATTGTGGTCTTAGCTGTGCTCATGCCGCTACAACAAGCGTCGGGACAGACAACAGACCAGAGCGAAGAGGATGCCACTATGCAGGCTGTAGAGTTTGTGGAGAGGGAACTCGGGATATCGGAGCAGCAGTCCGCAGGAGAGGCTCCGGAGCAGCCTTCAGGAGAGACAGCTACCCTGACGGTACCCTGGCCCTGCCAACAGAGTACACGGGAAAGGCTGGTGTGTGTCCGGGAGGCTGGAGCGACTCAGGTCAGCCTGCCTGTGTTTTGTCGTCATTTTATGGGCATGTCAGTTGTGGTCTGGGGACGAGCAATAGTATATTCTGCCTTCGGACGGAGGCAGGGAGTACTCCCTAAGTAGAAGTTTGGCTCCTGTTTTTGGACGCGTTTTGATCGGGCTTCCTATTTTTTGCTATGCTCTTTATGTCTTCCTGCAATATAGAAAATAGTACAAAATCGAAAGCCCGATAAAAACACATTAAAGACGTCAAAAACAGCCGGAACCAAAGCTCTACTTAAAGAGTAGGGCAGAAGTTGAAATCCCAATTGTTGCTGACTCACCCGACCACTGAAAAGTTTTTAAAAACCCCAGTTTTACACATTTGATGAGCTTCGGCCGTATTTGTTAGTCGCCAGAAGGTCGCTGAGTTTGAAAGTCGGCATAGATTCGAGAATATCTAGATCTACACCATCACAATGGTCCCCTGTAATCCTTAAAATTTAGTATTGCTTCGCCAACTGTTGGCAGACTCTAAATTGCATTTTGTGCCCTGTGTCCCCAATCACAAAAAAATCATTGAATGCTGTACAGCCTACCTGTCTCTAATGTTATTTTACCGGTGAATGAATGGTTTGCTAGTGATAAACTTAAATTGGAACAACATACATTTCTTCTTTTCACGCCAGACTAAAAGCTTAAGGTGCTGTGGGATTATTTACAGAAGAAACATATAATGTAAGCCTGCTTAACAGCATATCGTCTCATGGGGTTATTTACATAAGAAGCATAACAGTATCAGTCTGGTACACAGCATATCGTCTCGACACTTTGACACTTTGTCATTGTGCCATTGCCTCATTTGATTGGTTTAAGGGCAATGACCCTAATTGACGCAGGCGCAGAAGGCCCAAAACGAGTCCATGCAGTATTTTAGCCTATTTTCGACTTTTAGCAGGAGAATGTTAGAAACAATTCATATTGGTGAGACAGTGTAGGGTGCAGACATTCAGATTAGGCAAAAAAACAAGGTTTTGGTTGATTTTTTTAGCCTGACCTGACCCCTTATTTGAAGTGGTCAGTCCCTAACTTGAGGTCACGTGATGCCAAGATGGCGGCAAACACGAAGACTGCGTGATCTTCCACTGGCCAGAAAGTTTAGATATTAGACTTTTGGACACTTGAGATAGCGAGCTGCTGTTTGGGGTGAGTTCTTATGACCTGGAATGTTCACGGATGAGATTATGACACCCTGAACTTGCTAATTATTACATTATCGCCAATACAGATTTCGATTAGTGTTCAGTGCTCTAAAGATATTTGCCAGCTGGTTCTGCTTAGTCTGCAACGTCAACTGTCATATGCGGTATCTTGGCCCTCCCAGAATTGTCTGAAACAGCTAGATGTATAAGGCCTACGTCACATTTCTCAATCGGGGCCTAGCCAGAAAGCTTTATGGAGCGAAAAGTATGATATGTAACACAGCTAACTACACAAGCCGTAAAGAGAATAGTAGTGAGCATTATTTGTGTATATTCATACGTATACACTTCTATTTGCCGTTTCCACGAACAGCCCGGCCGGGCCCCGGTTTGGAAATGTGACTTCAACCCCACAGGATTGCTGATTCTGCATTATTCTTCTGTCAAATTATGGCCAGTTTGGGTAGCTTTCAGGGAAAATTTACAACATGAAAAAAACACAGCGACATTTTTTTTCTACATTTTCAAGAGCACAATTTATGTATATTATTTGACAGAAACTTTCTTTTTTGTCGCTTCCTAAAATATCCCTGTCAGCCTCAGGTTTGGAAATGTGGCCTTACCATTTGTTGCGAACATTGAATTTGGGTAATCTTTCATTTTTTGGGTCTAAACTTGTGTCAACATTTAGAGAATGAGAACGATTTATTCTGTAAAACATCGCAGCCATCTAGGCTAAATTGTGTAACTACAGTTTTTTCATGAATATAACCCGAATCTGTGACCTTTTTTCCCCGCAGTTAGACGAGCTGCAGGCAAACCTGACCAAGCTCCAGGGAACAGTGGCTCATCAGGTGGGTTATGTTCTGGGGAAAACATTGGCCATTTTGTTATACCCATGATGATAATACTCTAAATAGCAGTTACTCGTCTTTTTTAACAAAGAAGTGTTGTTTTTGTTCAGTCCATCATCAGGAAAGTTTGAAAGTCAATGATCCGAATGATCAAAATGATTTACTTCAGTCGTATCAATCAAACATTTACTCACCCAATCACTCGCTCACCCAATCACTCACTCACTCATTCATTCTCACTCACTTACTCTCTCAATTTCTCTATAACTCACCCACTCACTCACTCAATAACCCACTCACTCTCACATATTCACACATTCATTCACTCAATCAATCATCAATCAATCACTCACACTCACCCACTCTCACTCACTCACCCACTCACATTCCCTCACCCAATCACTCGATTTCCCTCGGAGTCTCCCCTTTACTAAACATTCATCAAACCTTTAAAACGTTAATCATGATTAATCCCGTTACATCTCCTTCAGGACGCCAAGATTGCCGACTTGACAGCAAGACTCCAGCGTCTTGAACAAGGTGAGTCTTGTAACATATTGGCTATTTTTCTATTTAGTTACATCTATCTATTCATTAAGGTATGCCAAACTACCAAAAGGGCTATCAAAATAGCCTTTTTAGAAGGCTCTACCTGTTTTTCTTATGATGATATATGAATTCTATTGCATTCGCAATTTCTTTTGCACTTGGTAATTCTGTGGAAGATTGAGTTTGTCCATCTACCTTTGCTCGTGAGAAGATCTAAATTTATAGCTGACAGAGCTTGCTTTGTCGTATTTTCCGCATCTTTTGTCCAGCTTAAGCATACAATGATCTTAAAAAGGTGTTCGAAAAAAAAGAAGCATTTCAAAATACCGCGACTGTCTTAGTTGTAGGTATGTATATATATATCAACATAAAGTAACTATTCCAGGTAACAACAAGCCAGCATCCTGCTCCGAAGCGAAGTCCCAGAACCCCGAGGCCGGCGACGGCGAGTACACACTCTACCCTTTTTCACCGAACAAGGATGTATCCCTCCGCGTCTACTGCCACGGCATGGCATCAGGGGACCCAAAGGAGTTCCTGTCCCTCCCAGCCGGTCCTGATGAGAACTACGCCACTGTCGTTTCCGATCGACTGGTCGACTCAAGTCAATGGCACTGCACCGGCCCGTTACAAGTAAGTGAAACTCGATAGAAATGTAGAGCTGCTCACCAAATTAATAGACATATTGTTAAGTTGGGAGATCTACCGTAAATTATGCCTCAGAATATGTGCCTTATAAAGCTCCTTAGTAAACCTCATGGCTGCATTTATAATAATAACTTTATTGCACAACAATTGTACGAGGTACAAAGTATGGCATCTACATAACTACAGTGCTATAACTTAACTTATGGCTTATCTAACTAATACAGGAGTTGTAGTATGGGATAAGTTTCTTACAATCATTGGAGGCTTTTACAATCATTTGGGGAATTTCTAATGTCAAAACCTTCTTTGATATATTATATAATCAAGTGCCAGGTAAAGCCAATGTCAGTCTTGATGATTATTGTCTTCAGGACCCGTATGCCTCCCGTGCCGGGACCACCAAGTTCAGCAAACTCAGAATCCAGTTTGATGCGTCCAGGGTCGAGGTTATCCGAGATGACTACACCTTTGCCAACACTACTGGTAAGTCATCATGTTACTATCTTACGATACGATCGACATTGCCCCTGAGTTCCAATGTGACCGGTAGATGTAGTGGCCCATCTATGGCGGACCCGGCAGAATGCCTCTAGTTACTTCATTTGGCAACAACTTCCACAGGTATTAGATAGGTTGAGAGACTGCCACCCTTCCGGACGGTGATGCTGTGGAGAAGCACTGGATCGCTTGGGGGCGCTTTTTCTCCCACAAAGCATTGCGCAATTGCAGCCAGGCAGATGACAAGGCACTGCGCAGTGCAGTGATACGTTGACATCAATCCATTTGCTTTCAAATTTATTAATACAATCTAAACGGCATCCGAGAAGTTGTGATGTTTATTTCGACTGATGAAATACCTAGGAAATAATTACAGGTATGCGATAGCAGAACCTGTATTGTATTTACTCGCATGTAGGGGCGCCGCCATTTTGTTTTACCATGTATGACGGGAATTCGAAGGGTGGCGCTATTTTGGATTTGACGGATCAATGTGTTGTATGAAGTGATGTGATGTAATGGCTAGGAAATGTGATCTTGTGGTCTTGTCGGAAACGGTGGGACGGCAAGAGCCACAAGCATGAAGGGTTAGTGTGCTTATGAAGGGATTGGATGGGATGGCTAAGAAATATGATCTTGTGGTCTTATTTCAGCCTGCGTTGCCAGCTATTTAAAAAAGCAATTCTTGTTTTACAATAGGACCCAACGATGTAGATTACGGGCACGCAGGTGACTGCTACTCAGCTAACCAGGAATGTGCGAAGGGAAAGTTCGGGGTGAACCTGACTGGGACGGACCTCGCGCTGGCACCAGAGGTCCACTGGGTCATGGAGGAGCGCTATCCAGCATCTCTGACCATCAGTGACATGTTCATCTCTGAGGATAGGAAGGTTTGTCGCCTGTTTTCATAACTTGTAACGTATTCCCAACCCCGAGAGCATTTGACATAATCATCTACAAAAAAAGGCCACTTGTTTCTCATCTACATGTACATCTTACAGCGCAGCTATCAATGAACATATGTTTGATGTTTCCTTCCGTTGTAGTCATAATCATAAGTAAACATCGTGGGGTCGTATGGCGTAACTTCAGGGTGTTTGGCCCAGAATTCAGACGTCCTGGTTTCAAATCTATCGACGCTACCTACCTATCTTGTGTCCTTGAGAAAGGCGCTTTACTCTCTCCACCTAGCAAGGTGTATACGTAAAATAAGTACCTGACTTCGGTTGACAAATTAAAGGTGGTGGAAAGAAAGGGTTGGGCTCCGCCTTCCAATACCGTTCCCTTGACACAGTGGATAACAACATACCCTCAAAAAGGCTATAGGACTTTTTTACCTTCTGTCCGTTATATGTGGAACTGTTGAAATAACTTACTATCTTGAGTACAGTTGTCATCGTCTGTCTTGAAGCATGTACATTGTAATATGAGGATAGACAAGAGCATTGACTTCTAACATTTAACTTGCTTTCTTCAATATCATCTGTTTTGAGGTGTCATTTGTGGATGTGATGATAGACATGTCGTCATTCAGGTTGCCTCTGCCCGCTGTGGTGGATGGTGCGGCCACTGCTGGCCCGCGGGAAAGAAAATGTATCTGACCAAGGAGGTGACATACCCTCAAGGTAGGGTTACGTTAAGTTTCAAAAATTTATTTATTTATTTATTTATTGATCTTTAGGGTAGTCCCTTCAGTTAACGTGGTAACTGATTTCCAAGGGAGCCCTATAACAAAAATGTGATTGATTCAGAAGCTGTTGGACACTGCCTGGTTTCTGATCGACATATTTACGGAGATATCTACATTCTACATGTGAATATACGTAGCGGATGGTACTTGGTTTACTTTACCATATACTGGCACTTAGGCCAGGGGTTGGAAGTGCAAGGTTATGGTCATTCCCGAATACAATTGGACCAAGAACGTTATGGCCAAATTATTCAGGGACCCATTGTAGCAATGAAGTCATTTGATTGGTCGTTTCAGTAACTCTCCGAACTTGCCGAATCCAAGATGATCTTAAATCAGCTAAAGACCCAAAATCAACCATGACCTTCGTCCCCCTTCTCTCCAAACAGAGGTTAGGCTCCGGCTGTTTTAAACGTTTTTGTTAGGCGTTTTCATCAGGCTTTCTATTTTTCTTGAACTACCCCAGCCAAACAGTCTAACCTTTGCTTGGAGAGTACGTCTTTCCCCAAATTACCTATGGGCCAAATACAATGACAATCCATTTATAGAGTCTTCAGTTATTGCAGGCCAAAGAATGTGGAAACTCAACAGTCAGGCAAAAGGGCCGACATACCAAAAACAAGAGTTCAACCTTTTATATAATTGTAGCACAACTCCTTCCGGGTTCCGAAATCCTTTCCTATTGTTATTTTTGAAGCGTCCTGTCCGCAAAACAACAGTCTCGTACTGCCCAGTGGTAAGACGTACTACGCCGTTGAAAACAGCTCGACCTATAGCGGTGCACAGGAGGACTGCGGGCGACGAGGCGGCATCGTTGCGATACCAAGGGACGACGAGGAGCAACGGCGCCTGGTGTTTCTAAAGAACTGCGTCAACAGGTAATGATCAATATTTATTTGCAAATCCATGCCCGTAGGCTAACTGCAATGGTACAGACAGTAAAAAAGTAACATGTGTATATTCTATACAGATATCTTATGATTCTACATACTTAACTGGGAGGTTTGACTTCTTCTTTGGACGCAGTGGCTGATGAAAAGTCCCGCACGTTTTTAATGATTAGTGAGTAATAAGGTGGCAGCAGTGTTGGGTTCTAACCTGGTATCTAGTCTTATCGTGGTTTGGCGGTCTCACTAGTGGTCTCTTCGGAACAAAAAGGTCTTTCGGCCGCCGGGGTAATCTTTGCCATATTGTAGTAGTTTTACGATGTAGGAGTTTTATTGTAGTAGTTTAGTGACGGTTTATTGAGGAATCCGTATGACTACAGTCTTAGTCCGAAGGCAGGATTGGTGTGTGATATAGCAATATGAAATAAAGATACTGGGTCAATGTTTAAAACGTGCAAATCATTAAAAATTGAGACACTTATGAAATCAGCGTAGTCGGTGCATGCAAACATATACATGATATCGACCAGCGAGTTCTATAATAGTTCTGTATGATTGGCTGATTGAACTCCTACCGGGTGCAAAAGATTACCCCAGCGGCGGAAAGCTTCATCTGTTCCGAAGAGAGTCTGGCGAAGCCACGGTAAATAGAGTTTGTCCATCACTCTCTCCTCTGCTTTCAGTAGTGAAAGAAAGGGATATTGTGGCATGCAGATCATAATAAGCAATTAAAGAGGTGATAAAAATTATGCACTTCTACATTTAACAATATAGTGGCGATCAATTCTGGCTTGGGATAGAGAAGACTACGGGTATGTGGAAAGACGGCAGGGACACGTCACTGGGTAGTTTTACGAGCTGGGCACCCGGAGAGCCAAACGATCTCGACAACGGTTTCAGCTGTGCGCACGTCGTCTTCGGGGATAAAGAGGGGGAACGTCGAGACAAGTGGGCAGACGCACACTGCGGCGCACACTACCGCTACGTCTGTGAGATAGAAGATGGTAAGTCCTCAACATTCCTCAAAACTCGAGAAACCTTCGTGAAATATTTGGCCTCAGCTTTTGTATCTTGTCTCATTGACTTTGTAAATAAGATTAAGATTAGCATTATCTACTTTCATTGGCGATCTTCTATGCAGATTACGCTTTTATTGTGTGAAGGCCCTATACTTCGCCAAAATTCACTCATGCAAATGACTTCCACTTTTACATAATGATTGTTTTTTTGTTGGGATAAAGTTTTGGCTCTGATAAACTTCCATGCCATATAATATGACTTAGAATAGACACTTGATGTTTGTTTTATTCTGCTTGAACCGGCGTAAAAAATATCCGAAACATCGCAGTTGTTTACTTTCTACCAAGTCTTAGTTACAGGGGAAGTGAACCTGGCTCTTGGTAAGACAGCAACGCAGAGTTCCGACTACGTTCACTTGGAGGAAGCCTTGGGGGCCGGAAAGGCTGTTGACGGTTCCAGAGCGACCGATATTGGGCAAGACAAAGCCTGTACTCACACTCAGCGAGACTACCAACCATGGTGGAAGGTGGACTTGTCACGTACCTACACAGTCCAGAGGGTCAGCATCCTTAATAGGGGCGACTGCTGTGGTGAGTTTTTATTAACATTTTATTGAAAAATCAAAAGAAAGAAATTACAGACATTGAACCATCCATCTATCTACAACACATATAAGTAAATACTAAGAATGATACTTCAACTGATTACAGAAATAAAGATAATTATACAATGCAGAACACAATGTACCCCATTTGCCCCGGTGCATCTGCAGTTTTCCCCTCCTTATGGCCATATAATACTCCACTTTGTGAAAGAAGTTAACATAATAGAGAGAAGATTGAAAACTAACATGGCTAGCCTTTCTGCTTTTATATATACATATTTTGGCTAATAAAATCACAAGATTGCCTATTTTGGGAGCTTGAGCCTCTACATTCAGGTTACCAAAGATAGCATTAAGGAATTGAGGTCTGCTGTGGTGAGTTTATATTCATCTTAATCTAATCTTATTCCGTGCAATAATGGTGGATTTCTACATATACCTACGTATATATTATTGTAATTATAAAAAATATTTGACTTAAATGAATGTGAGAAGCAGTTCATATTTCGAAGAGCACTAGACACAGATACATTTTCACGACTTTGTCGATAAGATGACGTTGGTTGGTGTTGAGTTGGTCGGAATTGAAACCATGTGAGAACATCTGAATACCTCTACAGAGCTTGAGGGTGCTTTTCAAAAGATTTTCAAAAGGCTACGTCAAATAATTATTCAACGTGCTCATGAAAGACGCAAATGGGTTACATTTTGTAGATTCATTGGTCAAAGATGCAATTAAATTTATTAAGGTTGGAGAACGATTCATAGAGTCTCGAGAGCATGGTTCACTGTCTTCTTTCAGTGTGCTCTTGGAAGTCACCAACAGATTACCTCTGCTTGTAGATGACAATGTGCAAAGATGAAATTACATGAAGGTTTCTATTTTCCAGGAGAACGATTGAAGAACTTCACGGTTTGTATTTTCCAGGCGAACGATTGAAGAACTTCGCGGTGCGGGTCGGCCCGAATGAGGACTTTTCCCTGAATGGTCAGTGCGGAGAGACGTACATGGACACACCGACCGATGGGCAGACTATCGTGGTGTACTGCAACCCACCGATACCCGGTCGTTATGTCTCCGTACAGCTGATGGGACGGGAAGACTACTTATCACTGTGTGAGGTGGAGGTGTATGCTGAGACAGGTGATGATGATGTTCGTCCATCGGAAGTCGATGAGGACCTTGACTTCAGTAATGAGACAGGTAGGAAACACTTTATTTGCAAATATGACATGTTTACAAGCATGAAAGCTCATTTGTGTTGATATAATCCATATTGAAGATTTAACTGTCATTTAACACAAGAAATTGCTCACCTTGAATTTTCGGTTGACCGTCCGTCAGAAGTGGTGATATCTAATTACTCTGAGCACGTGACCTAGAGACACGTAACTCGAGTAAAGAATCGTAGGTGCCTGAATGGCAGTTAAGGACTTTAATATGACATGTTTATAACGTAACCCTCCTGTGCATCGGAAGTTTGGGTGTCGCATGCCGTGTTCAACACTGTCCTATGTAGAGCAAGAAATTAAGGTCAAAGAAATGAAATAAGTCACACTTAAGTGTATGATGCGCAGGTAGTTATTTTCTGCGCATCTTAGTTGACGGTGAAGCTGGCTTAATGATCTGCGTCCTCCTCCCCAGGTGGATGGTTTGCACGGGATTCGTCGTGGGTTGTGGGTTACACCGGCGGAGGTGTTGCCGCACAAGCCCTGGATGGGGACGATGCAACATTCTGGAACCCCCATGGTGTGGAACGGTACCTTAATAACTGGTACATTGCACTGGACCTAACAGCGCCCGCAACCCTAACACGCATCGCAATCGACCAATACGGAGACACCTTGCATGACATTGCAGCCTTCAAGTTGCAAACATCGCAGGTAGGGAGTCCGTACGACTGGAAGGACGTCGCGTCCTTTACCAACGTGCAGGGAGGGACGGACGGGCGGCAGGAGTTCGGCGGTTTTCAGGGAACAGCGCGGTACTGGAGGTTCTTGGTCACTGAGACCCACAAGGGCTTTCAGCCATGGCTCAGAGAACTGAACTTCTACGGAGTCCCACCAGGTAAGACAAAGTATTATTTCCTCCATGAAAATGTGTGTCTCATGACCTATCTATTCGTGATAATCAGGGGAAGGTCTGGGTGTTATGTGGGTAGGTCTGAGGAAAATTAAGGTCAATGTCCACTTTCCTTGGTACTGAAACAGAACTTCCGTTTTTGATTATGCTAAAGGAAATGACTTTCCCAATTTTTGCCAGGACAAAGATACATGGACAAAAATTGCTTTGATTGAATATTCTCATTAATTATGCAAATGACCTCCTTATTTGCATAATTTCCAGCCATTTTTAGTTATTTTGTTCACCCCCCCACACACACACCGTGTGCGTGTGCTTGTGTGTGTGTGTGTGTGTGTGTGTGTGAAATCCCTATCCTTTTATAGAATTCAATTATAGCATTCCATCACTAATAATGTAAATGTCTCTTCACCCAACTTGGCACAAAGCTCCATCGCGAAAATCAAGTACGTTCAACGGTCCTCTAACAAATATCTTTGGTTTCCTCTTCCCGGCAGCATCTTCCTGGTCAGCCTCCTCCCAGTTTGATTCACGTCACTCAGCTGATCGCGCTGATATCAACTCTCGCGAGACTGCCGATAAAGCCGGCGCATGGGCAGCAGTAACCAACGACCAGGACCAATGGCTGATGAGGGATCTGGGTGAGGTGAAAGCCGTGACAGGCGTCATCACCAAAGGCAGGGACTACAGCCCTGATTGGCCGCATGAGCCACATGACCAATACGTCGCCTCATACGTCATTTCATATGGCGTGGAAAACGGCGATCAGAAGTTCTACACCAATGCGGAAGACGAGATTACTGTAAGGAGTGTCTTCTACTTCTGTTAAAAACATAATGCATTTATTTATTAAGATTTACCAAAATACAATGGAGGTAATGACGGAACAGGTGTTTCTTGGTACAAGGTCGCCACAGAAACCTAGTCACAGATAGATGTACCCTGGTTTTCACCCGCATCGACCGTATGTCAGAAACCGGGCAATCCCGCTTCCGCATGCTGGTACTTGATGCCTGTATGCAGGTCCTCTATCAGTATGAGTCTGGTTTATTTTTTGCACAACCATCACACGTGGTATGCGACAGGAAAGTGCATCGAATGGGTAAGTAAATGTGTAGCAGCACCACAAAATGGTTCTTCATTTCCTTATGTAATTGATACTACCTTAACATTGATTTTATTTGGTTGGTATCATTTTCTTCCCACAGTATTGTAATTTATCTTTCGTTACTTATGTTTGTATCTGTTAAAGTTTGTATCAGCTATTGTCTTCCATCTTAATTTTCATTTATATGATCACTTCTGTTTCCATGTATAAGCTTATTTATGTTTATTCCAAATTCAATAAAAACATTAAAAAAATTTTCACCTTTCCCGCAGGTTTTCGCAGGGAACTCAGATCGTGATGGGGAGGTCCACCATGACTTCAGTAACTACAGCGGCCCTGACGCTCTCACGGCGCGCTTCGTCAAGATCCATCCCCGAACCTGGCATCAGCATATCTCCATGCGGGCGGAGATCATAACTTCTGGTAAGGGACAGGTCACATTTCCAAAGAGGGGCCCAGCCGGTATGTTTTAAGAAACGAAAAATTAAACTGTATGTTACCCAGAAATATGCACAGATCATTCTCATTAATCCTATTTTGTCATTTTGTGTATCTTGATGTCTTTTTATATTGCAATCCATACATAGTATGGGATTGCAATATATTGTTATATTGCAATCCATACATAGTATGGGATTGCAATATATTGTTTTTGCTGAGTTTCTTCTCCTGTCAAATCTTCAGACCCCTTTAACTTTTTCATTTTTGGGCCAAATGAGCTGAAATTTGGCATGGGGGTAGGGATATCAAATACCCCCAGGTGTTTTTTTCACTTTTTTGATAGAGGCCTTAGAATTTATGATATTTAGGGTTTTTGGTCATTTTTAGACAAAATATGTATATTTTGGGCCCCTGTGCCCTGGTATTACAAGCTTATGACCTGAAATTTGGTACAGAGGTGCATTGGACATATGAGCACAGAAAACCATCAACACTTTCTTCATAGATCACTCCAAAAATGAGTTATTTTAGGGGTTTTGGCCAGTTATGACTAAAAAAGTATATTTTTGGCTCCTATGCCCTTGTATTCAAACCAAATGACCTGAAATTTGGTGTGAAGGTGCATTGGACATATGACCACAGAACCCCATCAACGCTTCATTCATTGTTTACTCCAAAAATGAGTAATTTTAGGGTTTTGGGCCATTTTTGACTAAAAATGTCTATTTTTGGCTCCTATACCCTTGTATAGAAACCAAGTGACCTGAAATTTGGTACATAGGTGCATTGGACATATGAGCACAGGCTCCCATCAACACTTTCTTCATATATCACTTCTAAAATGAGTTATTTTGGGTTTTTCGACCATTTTTGACTAAAAATGTCTATTTTTTGCTCCTATACCCTTTTATAGAAACCAAATGGCCTGAAATTTGGTGCAGAGGTGCATTGAACATATGCTCACATGACCCCATTGAAACTTTCTTCATAGATCACTTCAAAAATGAGTTATTTTGGGGTTTTCAATCATTTTTGTCTAAAAATGTATATTTTTGGCTTCTATGCCCTTGTATTGAAACCAAATGACCTAAAATTCGGGATATAGGTGTGTAGGACAACTGCCCACAGTACTTCATTTTCCCTTTGAGCAGACATTACTTCAAATTGTTGAATTTGGGGATTTTTTCCAGGATGAAGATGGATTGCAATATGCTGTATTTGCTCCTAAGCAAATGTCGGCCTTTCTAGTTATATTGCAATCCATACATAGTATGGGATTGCAATATATTGTTTTTGCTGAGTTTCTTCTTCTCCTGTCAAAATCTTCAAGTTGATTCAACTTTTTCATTTTTGGGCCAAATGAGCTGAAATTTGGCAGGGTGGTAGAAATAGCAAATACCCCCAGGTGTTTTTTTCACTTTCTTGATAGAGGCCTTAGAATTTATGATATTTAGGGTTTTTGGTCATTTTTAGACAAAATATGTATATTTTGGGCCCCTGTGCCCTGGTATTACAAGCTAATGACCTGAAATTTGGTAGAGAGGTGCATTGGACATATGAGCACAGAAAACCATCAACACCTTCTTCATAGATCACTTCAAAAATGAGTTATTTTAGGGTTTTTGGCCATTTTTGACTAAAAATGTATATTTATGGCTCCTATGCCCTTGTATCAAAACCAAATCACCTGAATTTTGGTACATAGGTGCGTTTGATATATGACCACAGAACCCCATCAACGCTTTATTCATTGTTTACTCCAAAAATGAGTTATTTTAGGGTTTTTGGCCATTTTTGACTAAAAATGTATATTTTTTGCTCATATGCCCTTGTATGAAAACCAAATGACCTGAAATTTAGTCCAGAGGTGCATTGAACATATGCTCACAGGACCTCATCGACACTTTCTTAATAGATCACGTCAAAAATTAGTTATTTTGGGGTTTTCAGTCATTTTTGACTAAAAATGTATATTTTTGGCCCCTATACCCTTGTATGTAAACCAAATGGCCTAAAATTTGGTATAGAGGTGCATTGGACATATGACAACAGGACCCCATCAACACTTTCTTCATAGAGCACTTATAAAATGAGTTATTTTGGGATTTTTAGCCATTTTTGTCTAAAAATGTATATTTTTGTCATATATGCCCTTGTAATGAAACCAAATGACCAAAAACTCGGCATGAAGGTGTGTAGGACAAGTGCCCACAGTACTATTACTTCAAATTGTTGAATTTTGGGATTTTTTCCAGGATGAAGATGGATTGCAATATGCTGTATTTGCTCCTAAGCAAATGTCGGCCTTTCTAGTTATATTGCAATCCATACATAGTATGGGATTGCAATATATTGTTTTTGCTTGGTTTCTTCTTCTCCTCCTGTCAAATCTTCAATTTGATTCAACTTTTTCATTTTGGGGCCAAATGAGCTGAAATGTGACAGGGTGGTAGAAATAGCAAATACCCCCAGGTGTTTTTTTCACTTTCTTGATAGATGCCTTAGAATTTATGATAATTAGGGTTTTTGGTCATTTTTAGACAAAATATGTATATTTTGGGCCCCTGTGCCCTGGTATTACAAGATAATGACCTGAAATTTGGTACAGAGGTGCATTGGACATATGAGCACAAAAAACCATCAACACTTTTTTCATAGATCACTTCAAAAATGAGTTATTTTAGTTTTTTTGGCCATTTTTGACTAAAAATGTATATTTTTGGCTCCTGTGCCCTTGTATTAAAACCAAATGACCTGAAATTTAGTACATAGGTGCGTTTGACATATGACCACAGAACCCCATCAACGCTTTATTCATTGTTTACTCCAAAAATGAGTTATTTTAGGGTTTTTGGCCATTTTTGACTAAAAATGTATATTTTTTGCTCCTATGCCCTTGTATAGAAACCAAATGACCTGCAATTAGGTACAAAGACCCCATTGACACTTTCTTCATAGATCACTTCAAAAATTAGTTATTTTGGGGTTTTCAGTCATTTTTGACTAAAAATGTATATTTTTGGCCTCTATGCCCTTGTATGTAAACCAAATGACCTGAAATTTGGTACAAAGGTAAATTGGACATATGACAACAGGACCCCGACAACACTTTCTTCATAGAGCACTTATAAAATGAGTTATTTTGGGATTTGTAGCCATTTTTAACTAAAAAACGTATATTTTTGGCTCCTATGCCCTTGTATGTAAACCAAATGACCTAAAATTTGACATGAAGGTGTGTAGGACAAGTGCCCACAATACTTCATTTTCCCTTTGAGCAAACATTACTTCAAATTGTTGAATTTTGGGATTTTTATCCAGGATGAAGATGGATTGCAATATGCTGTATTTGCTCCCAAGCAAATGTCGGCCTTTCTAGTTTTTGCTGAGTTTCTTCTCCTGTCAAATCTTCAGACCCCTTTAACTTTTTCATTTTTGGGCCAAATGAGCTGAAATTTGGCATGGGGGTAGGGATATCAAATACCCCCAGGTGTTTTTTTTCACTTTTTTGATAGAGGCCTTAGAATTTATGATATTTAGGGTTTTTGGTCATTTTTAGACAAAATATGTATATTTTGGGCCCCTGTGCCCTGGTATTACAAGCTAATGACCTGAAATTTGGTACAGAGGTGCATTGGACATATGAACACAGAAAACCATCAACACTTTATTCATAGATCACTTCAAAAATTAGTTATTTTAGGTTTTTTTGCCATTTATTACGAAAAATGTATATTTTTGGCTCCTATGCCCTTGTATTAAAACCAAATGACCTGAAATTTGGTACAGAGGTGCGTTTGACATATGACCACAGAACCCCATCAACGCTATATTCATTGTTTACTCCAAAAATGAGTTATTTTAGGGTTTTTGGCCATTTTTGACTAAAAATGCATATTTTTTGCTCCTATGCCCTTGTATAGAAACCAAATGACCTGAAATTTGGTACAGAGGTGCATTGAACATATGCTCACAGGACCCTATTGACACTTTCTTCATAGATGACTTCAAAAATGAGTTATTTTGGGGTTTTCAGTCATTTTTGACTAAAAATGTGTATTTTTGGCTTCTATGCCCTTGTATGTAAACCAAATGACCTGAAATTTGGTACAAAGGTAAATTGGACATATGACAACAGGACCCCATCAACACTTTCTTCACTGACCACTTATGAAATGAGTTATTTTGGGGTTTTTAGCCATTTTTAACTAAAAAATGTATATTTTTGGCTCCTATACCCTTATATTGAAACCAAATGACCTAAAATTCGGCATGAAGGTGTGTAGGACAAGTGCCCACAATACTTCATTTTCCCTTTGAGCAAACAGTACTTCAAATTGTTGAATTTGGGGATTTTTTCAAGGATGAAGATGGATTGCAATATGCTGTATTTGCTCCTAAGCAAATGTCGGCCTTTCTAGTATATCATCCTTTTTGCTCCCGAAAGTTGCCCGGCCGGGCCCCTCGTACCTCTAGACGTATAACGTTTTCGACGCGGGCATGCATAATATGTGTTATCCATTCACAATGCAGCAAAACAAATTAATGAAATCAATAATTTTAATGTATTTCTATTTCCCGTGTCCCCAGTCTGTCCCAGCGGTTACGTACCGTTCCGAGATGGAAACAGATGCTTCAACTTCTCCATCGGCCAGAGGAACTACACCGACGCCAGGTCCGCCTGCCAGGCTGCCGGCGGGCATCTGGCTATGCCTAGGGACCAGGCAACCAACGACTTCCTGGTCAACCAGATCCGCGACAGGTACCCCAATGGCTCGGACGTCTGGTTCGGCCTGACAGACCAGGCAGATGAGGGAAGCTTCGTGTGGGAAGACGGGACGCCACTGACCGGCTGGTCTGACTGGTGCACAGAACAACCCGACGACTATAAAACTGGCGAGGACTGTGTTGAGTGGTGGGATAGTTGTGACTACAAGTGGAACGATGTTCTATGCACTGTTAGTCGGTATTATGTGTGTGAAGCCGGTGCAGCTGTACTATAGGCAGACACACGCCATGTAATAAAGTAAGTGTAATGTTCCAAACAGAAACAAATTTAGCACGACTTACAAGAAATTCAAGAGTGGTTCCATGATGCATTGTTGGTGTGAGGGCTTTTGTTTAATCATATGGCAGTCATTCTACTTTCCTATCCATCCCAGTACCTGTAGGACTTAGTCGTATGTACTAGTACTAGCGATCCGAGAGATGTATTCAGAGGTTTTCAAAACGGTTGATTTACACATATTAGTATAAGTATCACATTAAAGTGTCAGTCTGAAAAAAACTCCGTTAGGAATAAACCATTTGAATTGTATCCATTTAACGTATTCATAATGTATGCGATCTATAAAACAAGTGAAGATATACAAAAATGTGTCAGATATGTAAAGAGAGAAGACAGAAATGCTGCAAGTTTGAAAGGAGATGAATGTTTGTCAGTTTGAACTTAGTAACACTGTTATCAACTTGAAGAAAGTTTCGTATCTGTAACAGGAAGAATGATGATAAATATGATGATGATGATGAACACTGTTACTGACAAAAAAACATATATGTAGAAACGTGTTTGAAAATTGATACTTTGTAGCTGTCCTAATTAAACCTACAAACAAGTAATGACGAAGTGAGTTTTCATTATAATTATAATCAGTAGTATTCAGTAGTATAATCAGTAGTACTACTATATAATATACTCGCAAGGCCACAGCCAATAGATTTTATGGATGACATAATCTGCAGACTTCACACTTTAATGAGGGAGAAAAAAACAAGATTGGTAAATTGGAGGAGACGCAGAGGGAGGCCATGCACCGGGTGGAGAGACAAGCTGCAGAAACACCTACACCTACATCATAGAGAGTGACAATACCCTGCCATGAATAATAGAGTAAAACGTAATTAATAGGTGTTCAAAAGAGACACCATAAACGTTGTAACGATTATTGAAGCGACAAAACATGATGTCACAGCCAACAAGTCGTGTATACCCGTATTCATGAGGTGCACAAAGTGCCACTGCACACGACCCCATTTGTCATGATCAAACAACGCCCGATGCACGTTTCCTCCAACCCTCCATTTGAGAACACCTATCAGTGAGTCTTCGTTCGAAAATAATTGAGTTTTCTTTTATAAATAACTTAGTCTTCGAGCTCTAAACATCTGCATGGTAGCCAACAAAAAATTGTTCTCGCCTAAAACGACCCTCTTCGGATGGTTTGTCGCTCCGTCTTCGGTGACCGGGTCAAAATAACAAACAAGTCACTTAATTAAACCGCAGTGAGTGTAACTATGTCAGTCAGCAGTTCAACATCTTGATCCCAAACGTTCACTTTTACCACATGTTTTTTTCTAGGAAGTGATAAGGAATAACGGAGTTGTCAGCATGATGTCAGTTTTGGATGGAGAGAAAAGTCAACGCAGCAACAGCAGCCTGCAGACTTGTCAAGCAGCACTGACACTGTCAGCATCTCGTGATGACATTCATGATTGCTCATTTAGGGTGTGTGTCTGTGTGTGTGTGTGTGTGTGTGTGTACGTATGGGTCTAAGTGTGTGTGTGCGTCTCTGTGTGTGTTTGTGTGTGTGTGTGTGCGTGTGTGTGTGTGTGATAGTGTGTGCGTGTATGCGTCTGTGTGTCTGTGTGTGCGTATGTGTGTGTGTGTGTGTGTGTGTTTTCACGGTGTGTCTGTGTGTGTGTGTGTGTTTTCACGGTGTGTCTGTGTGTGTGTGTATGTGTGTGTATGTATATGTGTGTGTGTGTGTGTGTTTGTGTGTGTGTTTGTGTGTGTGTGTGTGTGTGTGTGTGTGTGTACAGAATATGTATGTGTGTGTGTTCGTGTGTACGTGTGTGCGTGTGCGCTTAAAAGCGCGTATTCATGTGCATTGGACTGCATGTATGTACACATTTGTGCGTCCGCATACAAGTGCGAGTCCGTGTTCATCAATGCAGGAACAGGGCGTGTGTTGTATCCAACTTTCGTCAGTATCTAACTTTCGTAATATGCCGAATCCTGGATATCCAGGAATCGTCCTGAGCAGAAGGACGATTCCTGGATATCCAGAAATCGTCGCAAACAGGACGTTTCCTGGATAGACGACGGTGTTTATCCAGAACGTGTACGTGGGGGTGGAGCTTCCTGTTTTCGAGGGAGGAGACTATGCGGAGGGCGGGGGCATGTTGTTTTCGTCAGAAAGCCGCCATCTTTGTATCTCCCCGCAAGAAGATCGTGTAGTTTATTCTGCTGATCCTGGTGTTACAGAACTTAAACGAATGTTGATAATGATACTTTGATGTTTACATGTTACTTACGTATCAGGCCCAAAATGCTTTTTGCGGAATGAATTAACAAATGGCAGTCAAGATGGGATAAAGTTACTGTTGTTTTCCGTATAGCGACACATTCACGGTAACGTGTTAATAGCATCCAGATGGCGTCTCTTTCTCACACAAGGCCTGGTCCACATCCTGGATATCCAGGAAACGGCTTGAACAAGAGGACGCTTCCTGGATATCCAGAAAACGGCTTGAACAGGCTCAGGACGAATCCTGGATATCCAGAAAACGGCTTGAACAGACTCAGGACGAATCCTGGATATCCAGAAAACGGCCTGAACAGGAGGACGATTCCTGGATATCCAGAAAACGGCCTGAACGCCTGACGAAAATAAGGAATTCTCCCGCCATTTTTGATTTGCGAGCAAGCGGTCACTGTGGGTCACGCACGCACCGCAATGGTATCCTGCACTGCGGGTGCCCCGTAATACTCTGAACGCATGTCTAAAGACAACCGTTGTCCACAACGATAGACAATAACAGTCGCACGACCATATTATGTGTTGTGTGTTTGAAGTTGTTTTTCGTGTAGCGTCACATTCTATTTACGTGTTAGTAGCATTCAGATGACGTCCTATCATGGGGAGGGCAGCGGTCACTTCCGGGTTTTACTCTCTCGCAACTTGAGTCTGTCGAGGTCTCACGAGGTCGACCCATATATGGAAACATGGGCGTGCATAATAATGTTTTCTGTACTGTCAATCACCATGATTGACGGCACCGGAAGTACGAATCCTGGATATCTAGTTTTCGTAAGGTTTTTGGACGATTCCTGGAGCCGCCGAAAAGTAGATGCAACAGCGTGTGTGTGTTTTTACTTATGTATAACAATCTAACTGCCGATACAGCTTGACCGGCTTCAGAATCTGGCACGGTTCTGACAGTTCCTAAAATTGATGACTTTCACACATAAACACCTCCAGAACCGCTTGAACGTCAGTAACAAGCTACGAATATCTCAGCTGGACTAATCATTAACATTCCTGTACGGCTAGACGAATCGGAGAAGGCCTGGCAACGATATAAAGGCCCACATTGCCTTCAAGTGAAGCAGTCCTGGGTCCTTGTGCACTAGGAGAACTAGCCATGGGTGTTACTGTGGTGATTGTGGTGCTAGCTGTAGCTGTGCTCATGCCGCTGCAACAAGCGTCGGGACAGACAACAGACCAGGGTGAGGAGGATCCCATAAGGGAAGCCGTAGAGTTTGTGGAGAGGGAACTCGGGATATCGGAGCAGCAGTCCGCAGGAGAGACTTCTGCAGAGACGTCTACCCTGACGGCACCCTGGCCCTGCCAGGAGAGTACACAGGAAAGGCTGGTGTGTGTCCGGGAGGTGGGAGCGAGTCAGGTCAGTCTGCTTGTGTTTGGTCGTGATGTACTGAGCGAGGTCACTTGTGGTCTGGTGATGAGCAACTCTGCCTTCGGACGGAGGCTGGGAGTACTCTCCAAGCAGAGGTTCGGCTCCAGCTGTTTTGTTACGAGTTTTATGTGTTTTTATCGTGCTTTCTATTTTGTGCTATGTTATTTGTGCCATATAGAAAATAGCACAAAATCGAAAGCCCGATAAAAACACATTGTCAACGTCAAAAACAGCCGGGGTCGTTCATTTGCTTGAAGAGTACACCAGGAGTTGAAATCCCAATTGTTGCCGATTCACCCGACAAGTGAAAAGTTTTTAAGACCCTGTTTAATATATTTGACAAGTTTCAGCCGTATTTGTTAGACGCAGGAAGGTCGCTGAATTCAACAATTGTCGTAGACTCGAGCGTATTATTCACATGAATATCTACGCGTACAATGGTTCCCGATAATCCTTAAAATATTGTGTTGCTTCCCAAAATGTCATTTCGAGTCCGCAGACTTTTTGATGTGTGCCCACTCGCAAAAAGCTTGCCTGGTGCATTGATCGTTTGTGTTTGTGAATAACGCATACATTTCCTATCATGACCAGTGGAATTTTCATTAAACTAAACTAGCTCAATAGAAAGGTCATTCATTGCTTGGAACGAATTATAGGCATTTTAGCCAAGGAGTTTACCGAATCCTTACATCTGCTTTGGAATTAGATCTGTGAATGCTACACAGCTTACTTGTCTCTGTTGTTATTTTACCAGTGGATGAATGGTTTGCTAGCGATAAGCCTAAATTGAAACAACATACATTTCATCGCTTCACGTCAGACTAAAAGTTTAAGGTGCTGTGGGATTATTTACACAAGAAGCATGAGAATATAAGTCTGGTACACACCATATCGTCGCGACACTTTGCCATTTTGTCATTGTTCCATTACGTCATGTAGTTGGTTTAAGAAATTTTTGCCGGCTGGTCCTGCTTAGTCCAGAACATGAAATGAAGTTGTTATCGACGCCCTCTTAGGATGGCCTGAAACAGCTGTATTATATAAGTACTCACAGCCACAGGATGTGGAATACTGGTGTTTCGGTCAAACCGGGGCCCGTTCGGGTAGCTTTCAAGAACAAAAGCAATACAAATACAATATGAAAGAAAGAAAAAAACACAACATTTTTAAAATTTGTCATGAGCAAAATATGTGTGTATTCTTTGATAAAAACGTTTATCACTTCCGCAAATACCCCGTCCGGGCCTCGGATTAGAAACAAAATAAGATGATGAACTTAATTGCACGACATTTGTACATGGTACAATGTATGGCAATGACTTTTACACAAAGTACAAAATAGGTGCATAAATATGACTGTCGTATTAGATACCGTACATTGTACGTTGTGCTGTGTTTTCAGTTGTATCCATTGTACTTTATTTTTGTCTCAACTTGTGACAACATTTACTACGGTGTTTCATCAATATAACCTGAATCGATGACCTCAGTCTTTATATCTCTGTTATAATATCCCGACCGGGCCCCGGTTTTGAAATGTGAACGTACCATTAGTTGCGAACATTGAAGTAAGGTAATATCTAAGTGGTGTTTTTTGTCTCAACTTGTGACAATATCAACTACGGTGTTTCATAAATATAACCTGAATCTGTGACCTGTTTTTCCGCACAGTTGGACGAGCTCCAGGCAAACATGACCAAGCTCCAGGGAACAGTGGCTCATCAGGTGGGTTATGTTCTGGGGAAAAAACAGTTGTCAAATATTTTTTTTTCTAATACTCGTTTTTTTTTCTTATCTGTCAACTCAACTGTACATATATAATGATAATAATAATTGTAATACTAATGATGACGACGATGATGATAATAATTGTTTATTGACTGTCTTTAAATACCTTGCTTTACCTCGTTGAAGAGATTCATCAGTCACGTACGAATACAGTTACTCCAAATTTTCTTTAAGCAATGTCTGTTTTTTTTGGATAAAGTACAAACCTCAAAGTTTTTTACGGCTATCAGTCCATCGGAGAGTGACCTAGTCTCGATCTCGCGAGAGAGCACGAGACAGGGTTAGGGGGGAGATGATCTATGCAAGCCGGACCTCTCGTGCTCTCTCGCGACATCGAGACTAGGCTACTCTCCGTGAACA
Source organism: Branchiostoma floridae x Branchiostoma belcheri (assembly GCA_019207045.1). NCBI lineage: Eukaryota > Metazoa > Chordata > Leptocardii > Amphioxiformes > Branchiostomatidae > Branchiostoma > Branchiostoma floridae x Branchiostoma belcheri. The sequence continues at coordinate 2,641,241 of CM033032.1, forward strand.
AGATGGACTGATAACCGTCGACAATTTGGAGGTATGTACTACCTTACCTTTAAAAACAGTCATTGCTTGAAGAAAATTTGGAGTACCTAACATTTTACAGTTCGAACATATCCAGTTGCTTGAGTAATTCATATTTGGCGTGTCTTGCTTGGTCAGCATGTACGGAACAATCATGTTTTCTATTATAAAGTAAGGAGTGGGGTGCGAGTGTCCACAGGAAGCGTGTTGTATGGATACTTTCTATGTCATGTTTGCCTCAAAATTAGAATAAAGGACTCATTATCAATGTGTTTTTTCATCAAGGGTCGACGTTAATGATCCAAATGTCCTTGAATGATTTTCTTCAGTTATAGTGCCTGATTGCTGTTCAATGTTCACTCAGCCACACCCTCGAGCTCCCTTGGAGTCTCACCTTGACTAAAGATTCATCAAATCTTTCAAATGTTAAACATGATAATCACGTTACTTCTGTTCCAGGACGCTAAGATTGCTGACTTAACAGCAAGACTCCAACGTCTTGAACAAGGTGAGTCTTGAAATATGATATTTTGTTATTTTGTTATATCTAAGTCTCTCTCTAACTATTCATATATCTAAGCTAACTCCAGCTTACCCTGATAACCCTGCTGAAGACAAATCATGAAAATCCATAGTTCCCCAAATTTTACACTTAAATGCTGGCATATACAAATTAGATTATCTTCTGTATACATACGACTAGTGACTATGACGCTGTGAAACCTTTGATAACTCAATGACGCATGTTCCTCCTAATTCTAGTCTCTCCTAAGAAGTGGCGTGAAGACCTCCAGTGCGGAGAGGGCTACCCTGCTGCGGACGGTAACCCTGCTGAATGTGACCCTGACAGTATTTACCCATGCTGCTCTCCAGCAAACTGGTGCGGCAACACCGCAGACCACTGCAACTGTCCGGACTGTGTCGACTACAGGAACACAAAATCAGGTAGAACACCTATATAAGATATTAGAGGGATACGCAACGTACGTTTAGTGACTGTCAAATATATCGGAAAATGTAGGTACTGATAAGTACGTTTTCTGATCGCTCGCGTCTTCTGAAGTGGTTACACCACAGACCACTGCGACTGTCCGGACTGTGTCGACTACAGGTACAAACTGTCAGGTACACAACTAGAACACGTATAGGACGTGCACACCCCTCATTCACCTTAAAAACCCAAGTGCAGGCCAGGCAGACGGGTCGCCTTAAAAAAAAAAGGTTTTTAAAGGCCTTAAAGGTTTTTTTTAAGGCGACCCGTCTATGGCATCATTTCCGTGTCAAAATTTCGTACTGAAAAAGGTACCTTAAAGAAGCGAAAATAGACGTAAATACGTCTACGCTGCTTTGAACAAAACGTCGTTTTGGTAGGCCTGAAGGGGCCTTTTGAACGGTGCCCATACGTCCCCTTTGCACAGCTTTACAATTTCCGTGTCAAAATAACGTTCTGGAAAAGAGTACCTTAAAGAAGCGAAAATACGTGTACGATGTTTCAAGAGGGACGTTACGATATCGTAACGATAGCGTGCTACGATCTCCTGCAATATCGCATATCATAGCAACATTGAACAAAATATGTATGCTGTAACGTTACGGTACGTACACCCCTTCTCACTCCAACATGGTTATGTCCCACTTGATCAAGTCAACGTTACCATCTGGTACTATGGCATCATTTCCGTGTCAAAATTTCGTACTGAAAAAGGTACCTTAAAGAAGCGAAAATAGACGTAAATACGTCTACGCTGCTTTGAACAAAACGTCGTTTTGGTAGGCCTGAAGGGGCCTTTTGAACGATGCCCATACGTCCCCTTTGCACAGCTTTACAATTTCCGTGTCAAAATAACGTTCTGGAAAAGGGTACCTTAAACAAGCGAAAATACGTGTACGATGTTTCAACAAGGACTTTACGATATCGAACGATAGTGTGCTACGATTTCCTGCAATATCGCATATCATAGCAACATTGAACCAAATATGTATTCTGTAACGTTACACGTCATACGGTACGTACACCCCCTTCTCATTCCAACATGGTTATGCCCCACTTGATCAAGTGAGCGTTACCATCAGGTACTGGGTACCTGTCACTTGAAATCGAAGCATCGTCACCCTTCCCTTCACATAGACAGGAACGTCAGGACATTACGTGTATGGTAGGGAGTTCTACCCCCCCCCCCCCCCCCCATTACAAGAAATTAGAACGACCACTTGGGTGCAACGCACTTCGTTTTAAATGTGTGATTAAATTCGTATTAATATACATAATATCATAACACGGTATTTGGACCTAAACCACCAATACACCTACCCCCTGAAAGAAGAACAACAGTAGAAAAATCCACTTGGCTTTTAACGTTACTCTCTCAAACAGGAAGCGAAAGCCGTGAGTACATCAGCCTGGGTTGCTGGAGGGACACATCTGACCGCGCCATTCCGACACTCGAGGGGACAGATCCACGCCTGGACGGAGACTACAAGTCACGAGAAAACCCCATAGAGAAGTGTTACCAGGTAGCACTTTCTCGTGGCTTTCCCGTGTTTGCTCTGCAAAATGGCGGTTGGTGTGCTGGGTCTGCTGATGGGCTCAACACGTACGACAGGTACGGTCCTTCCACAACCTGCGCATCGGACGGCGAGGGCGGGCCTTGGGGAAATGAAGTGTACAGGATTACAGGTCAGACTCTAGTAAATGGTGTACGGGTATATGGCATGATATGCGATATTGCAGAAGATCGTAGCACGCTATCACCACTCCCCACCGATACGATATGGTTACGTCCCTGTCGCAACATCGTACAAGTACCCTTGCCCAAAACGTTATTTTGACACGGAAATTGTGAAGCTGTGTAAAGGGGACGTATGGGCATCGTTCAAAAGGCCCCTTCAAGCCCACCGAAACGAGGTTTTGTTCAAAGCAGCGTAGACGTATTTACGTCTTTTTTCGCTTCTTTAAGGTACCTTTTTCAATACGAAATTTTGACACGGAAATGATTTCCGTGTCAAAATTTCGTATTGAAAAAGGTACATTAAAGAAGCGAAAATAGACGTAAATACGTCTACGCTGCTTTGAACAAAACGTCGTTTTGGTAGGCCTGAAGGGGCCTTTTGAACGATGCCCATACGTCCCCTTTGCACTGCTTTACAATTTCCGTGTCAAAATAACGTTCTGGAAAAGGGTACCTTCTTTAAGGTACCTTTTTCAGTACGAAATTTTGACACGGAAATGATGCCATAACCCGTCTGCCTGGCCTGCACTTGGGTTTTTAAGGTGAATGAGGGGTGTGCACGTCCTTCTCCACCCTCTCGTCCACCGGCGCACTAGTCCTACAGGGGCAACTGTATGCAACGTGTAAGACGGCCCCAGCAGATGCAGGTTTGTTGTTTGGAGTTTCCGTCTCCTAGGAGGACTTCCGACCAAGGATGCAAGGGGTTCCTCCTACCCCTGACTCATGTGTCATGGCGGGTGCGTCATGCCCGAACATGCCCCTATGGCCTGTCACCACCACAAAGGCCTGTCACTGCCACTAGCCGCAGCTATGTACTCATTTACACCTGAGTTAGGTGAGGAAAGTCGTGTAAAGTGCCTTTCCCAAGGGCACAAGATCGGTGACACGGTAAGCGGATTTGAACCCGGGACCTCTCGGGCCTGAGACCAACGCGCTCCCGATCGTGCCACGCGGTCCCACAAGATTGGTAGATTACGTCATGAGAAACAAACTGTTCTCCACCTCAACGAATTGTATCACCGTAATTTTTTATAGGGTCACTTGGTCTTTATCCGCTATCCAACCCACCGTGTTTTTAAAAAGATGTGACGTCATTACTGGGTCAAAGTTTGTTGGTATTGTCCTCGCCCCGACGTTTGTCGGTTCACTCAGATGCAGCGCTTGGGTCGGAAGACGGATTGATTCGGTCGGAAAATCCGGTTCAGTTCTTATGGTGACGATGTTTATTTCTCAAAAAGAACAAGTTCATGTAAACTAGAACACAAGAGATTGAGCTACTACAGTCTTGTCCTCCATATCCAGCCCTAGTGCCCGTCATCGCAAAATGAATGAATAAATAAAGACCTTTGCACATTTTGGCCACACCGGGCTAAGTACAGGTCACAACAAGACATGTTGAAAAGATACAGTTCACAGATACAAAAGGAGACTATTGCTGGATAAATTCAACTTCTCGCTTTTCTGTTATAGTGGAGATTAAAGAGCAGATATGTTTTATGATCGATGGTTTGTCTAGTTGCATTAGGAATATGAATATTTCAACAGAACTTTGGTGTAGGAAATAAGGAAATTGGTTTTGTATAACAGTTCATAAAAAACATCGATAAAGCATGAGCCTCGTCTCGGAAATGGTAATGTAGCGCTTGCACTGATATAAAAAAACAGTTACTAGTAATACTTATTCTGATCTCACCAGTGGCAACAATTTTCAGTTTCGAGGTAATGTTAAAGATGTTAAGATAAACAATTTTCAACTTTATGCTTTTTTTATTTAACAGACAACCACGGTCTGAAGATTAAGACGAGTGCTACTACTGACTCCCAGAGTGATGATGCCTTCACCATCGAAATCTTTTCTGATGATTGCGATGGCATACGAGGATGCACGACAGTGACGATATCCGGACTTGCAAGTGCAGGGTAGGTAAAGTCAGATACCTGAAGCCCGTTTCTTAAGCTAAGGCCACAGCCCGTTCCTTAAGCTAATGTTATTAGGGCACAACCCGCCGTACGTGCAAATATGTGCCGCCTACGTGCCAAAACGTGGGCAATCTTTTGGTATCCGTAAGTGGTAAGTACCGCCTCCGTACGAACTCGTAGGGAATCCGACGGATTTGGGAGCACGCAGACACGCCGTATGTAGAACTTTACGTGCAGGCAAAACTTTGTGTGCCATCGGGCAACCTTGCGCAACCGTGCGACTGACATGCGTTCACTTACTCCCTCCCTGCTCTTGCCAGTCGTTCGTCACGTTTTCAGAAATAAGTGGCGGGCGCGGCCTCCCAAAAAACGTACGGACAAATTGCACCTACGACGGGTTGTGCCCTTAGCTTAATGTGCCTCGCTGGCCTGAGTGTTATTCCTGTTGGTTTACCTGCACTCTCATACTGCCAAGCCGAATCTGAGTGAACATGTAAGTCACAGACGGTTGGAAGGGGAGCGAGTTTTAGAAACCCGGTAAACTTATTTGGTGCGACGTGTATGCATGATAGAAACCAATTGTAGTTTATTGCACCGATGCCTTGTCAACACAGTAATTAACGAGTTCCGTTTGCATTTTGATACTGAGAATTTGCTAAAAACCTAACCGTTCTTCTGTTAACGTGAGTTAATTTTTTTTGCGCGACTGCCCGTCAACACAGTAATAAATGTGTACCCTTTTATTTTGACTTCACACAGAAAACGTGAAAAAATTAACCCTTCTCATGTTAAATCTTATGTTTTCATTTGTTCACCTGCACAACACTGAAGGACCGAGTACGATCGAACCTTCACCACTTCTAACTTCGGGGTCCCCACACGACTTCTACTGACAGCTTCAGGTGAAGACTGGCTGAAACTGGACTGGGTAAGTTCATATATTCATATTTCTTATTAGTCTTCAGTCCACTATACATTAATTGGTACAGAATGGAGTATGCTAACGTCACATTTTCACCAAGGGGTCCGGCAGTTTGGGGCAACGAAAAGTACGATATAAAAAAAGTACGGAGCAAAAGTAATTTGACAGCATGACTTGCGCATATTTCTTAGCATAAACTTAAAGTTTTCATTTCCGCAAACAGTCCGGCCCTGCTACGGGAAAGAAGTCTGACGTAGGCCTCAAAGGTTTGTTGCTGTAATATCATACATTTTTCTTAAATTACCAGGTTGATGTCTACAATGCCTATACCGAGCAGTCCTACCGTTTTCTGTGCCCTAATGACGGTTGCCAGGTATCTACGGACTCAACGGAGGGTAACAGGCAGCTTCTCTTGGCTACCGATGGTTAGTACTCTAAAATGACATCATGACAGGAGTTTTCTCTACCTGGATTACATATATTGTATGGTGTGAACGTCCCTTCTTTGTCAAAACTCCGTTTAAACGTTTCATCACTAATGATGCGAATGTCTTCACATTTACATTATAAATGTGCTATATTTCGTCAGTAGCTGAGTTTCAAGGACCGCAAAGTCGGTGTGAAATAAAGAAATGGTCGTGAAAAGAAGAGTCTCTTTATTTACCTACAAGACTGTTCGAAGATTCAACTGTGGACAGTTCTTTACCCTTTGTAAAACGTCATTTTGATACGGAAATGATGCTATCATACAGACCCAGATGAGACTATTTTAGATCGACTGTGTCCGTATACACAGTAACGATGGAAATGCGAAGCCTTGAATGGCTTACCTATATTTTTACCTACTATATTTTCATTGGCGTGTGCGTGTGACTGTGCGCGTGTGTGTGTGTGTGTCTGTCAACAAGATAACTAAAGAAAGGCTGGATGGATTGGTTTCATACTGGGTGTGGATTTGGGGTCCCCTAGCGGATTATCTTGGTACTGCAGAGGAAGTTCATACTTTGATATCTCGTGTTCTAAACAAGCTGTTTTGTCAAGATGTTTTGGCTTTAGATACCTCTTGTCCTCGGAAAGGAGTGACGTAAGTGTGGGCCCTCTAGCGGCTAGGGTTGGTATTGCAGGGGCATTTTTGGCAAAAAAAAATATGGAGAGGATAACTCAAGAAAGGAATAACGGATTTTGATAATTTTTGTATGTGTAAGTAGGTAGGTTACAAAAAATGTTAAAAAAATGCAATGCTAATCATGCAAAATGGGGGTACATTTGCATGATTAATGTGAATATTCTATCATATCAGGTCCTAAGAAGTGGCGTGAGGATATACGTTGCGGAGAGGGCTACCCCTCAGAAGACGGTAACCCTGCTGAATGTGACCCTGAAGGTATTTACCCATGCTGCTCCCCGTTCAACTGGTGCGGCGACACCGCAGACCACTGCGACTGTCCGGACTGTGTCGACTACAGGGACAAACTTTCAGGTACATAATTAGGCCCCCTTTCCACTAGAACTGCGACCTAAATAGGATACTTATGTGAAACCTTTGCTTTCATACTGAGTATATCATACAAAACGTAAAAGTGTGATTGAGGAGACAACAGAACACACAAAGTGAAACAAGATTCGTTTCATTTTGATACAGTTCGTTGAACGATGTGTCAAATTGTAGGTCGCAGAGAGAGTGCGGCGAGAGCGCCGTCCTACTGGAAATGGGGTATTAGAAAACGCAACATACGCCCTATTTATTTGACGTTTACTGGCTGTCAAATTTATCTTGAAATCTGTTACTTTGTCAGTATCTTATAAGTCTTTTTTTCTGATCGCTCGGCTCCCGTCTTCTGAATTGGCAAGTCAAAATCAATGGGGCAGAAACGTTTAGTAAATCTAACGCAGAGGGAAATGATGCCGTATACAGTATAACATGACACTACCATCTGCACACCTGCTAACGATAGCAGCGTGAAACCTTTAATGACTTTATGCATATTTTCTCCTAATAGCTCCTAAGAAGTGGCGAGAAGACCTCCAGTGTGGAGAGGGCTTCCCTGCTGAAGACGGTAACCCTGCTGAATGTGACCCTGACGGGATTTACCCATGCTGCTCTCCGGCAAACTGGTGCGGCAACACCGCAGACCACTGCTTCTGTCCGGACTGTGTCGACTATAGAGACCAAACCTCAGGTACATAACTAGAACACGTACACAAGGTGTCCGAGGGATTAACCTGGAATCCAGTCTCTCGCTGGCTCGGCCTACCGTACTTAGTGCAGGCTCTCTACGGGGCCACTGTGGGTCTGAGCCGCCGGGATAATTGGCCCGACCCGGTAGAATTTTCACGCGGTTGGACTTTGCCCAGGGGGGTTAATTGCCGGCCTAGCTATAGCGCTAGGCCGGATAATTAACCCCCTGGGCTAAAGTCTAACCCCGTGAAAATACTACCGGGCGTGGCCTATTACCCCGGCGGCTGGGAGCTTCCCTGGCCCCGTAGAGAGCCTGCACTAACTACGGTATAAGGCCGAGCGAGAGACTGGATTCCAGGTTAAGGGATACGTAACGTACACGCCTTTTTTGCGTAACGTTTAGTGACTGTCAAACGTATCGTAAAATGTAAGTTAGTATTTGATCAGTACGCTTCTGATGTGGCCAATAATAATCGGTGGACCACAAAACGTTTTTATTTAGGTTCATGCAAACTAATTGACATATACAAGAATGTGACCTACCACAAGAAGAACCCTAAAAGCACGAACCCCATACCGAAAATGTTATAATACAAAATGTACAACACTGTGTACTTTGATCCAACAGAGCATCTTCACCTGACGATCAGGACGAGTTCATCTGAGTACACTAGGTTTCCCGATCCTCTCACCATTGAAGTCTTCTCTGACGATTGTGATGGTGTCTGCACAACAGTGACCATATCCGAACTTACAAGCAGTGGGTAGGTAAAATCAGATACCTGAAGCCCGTTCTTTATGCTTCGCTGGCTTGGGGGTTCTCCCTGTTGATGTACCTAGTACCTGCGCTCTCAAACTGCCGAGCAGGATCTGATTGAATATGTAAGTCAAAGACGGTTCGTAGGAGAGCGAATATTTTTATATAGTAATAGTAATAGCCTTTATTGCACATTCATGCCCTATCGGGCTAAGTACAGGCATATTGATACAAATGGTAGTAATACAGTAGACATGGTTTCTAATACTAATCTAAAACATAGATTCTAAATCTAGTCTAATACATTTGTTCGACTTCTTCTCGTTTCTTAGTAATGTTAAATATGTAGCTAGAGATGTGTTGGTATAATATCGTCTGATCAAAACTCATAAGAAAAATGAATTTTTCAACACTAGACAAATATTCAAAGCGAGGGAACTTTCCTATAATATAGCTAAAAAGCCCGGTAAACGTATTTGGTGCGACGTGTATGCATGATATAGAGGCCAACTGTAGTTTATTGTGCCAATTTGAATGCCTTGTCAATATTGTGATAAAGGAGTTCCCTTTGAATTTTGACACCACACAGAAAACGTGAAGAAAACGAACCCTTCTAATGTTAAATCTTATGTTTTCATTTTCTCACATGCACGACACTGAAGGACCGAGTTCGATCGAACCTTCACAGTTCCAATTGCAAACTTCGGTGTCCCCACACGGCTTCGACTGACAGCTTTAGGTGAACACTGGCTCAAACTAGGCTGGGTAAGTTCATATATTCAAACGTATGAGTATTCAGCCTACTCGTCACCCTCAACGTTTCCACATTCACAAACGAATAGAAAGCCACTTTCCTCTTAAAATCACAGAATCCATAAATGGAAGAAAAAGTGGGGCTTTTCGTCTTCATCACCCTCACACTCAGGGTTGACAATCGCGGCAAAGCCTAACGTTATCACCCCTGACAACTCAGCCACGGAATTCGGTTATTAGGGGAGTGGCTTCTAACTAACTGTCCGCCAATCGGAGAGATGGCTTTTTGTTGTCGCAAGCTCGGAAAGGCGCCATATAAGGCGACTTATTAATATTCAAGAGCAAGATAACAGTACCGGCATAACGTTTCACAGTACTTTCAGCGTCCAGACGTCTTTATTTAGGTACCAAATTTAGCAGTTGTCGGTTGTCTGTGGGTATAGGTAACCACGGCATCAACGTATACCGACCTAGCATATGAAAAAAAAAAAAAAACATTACCGTCACGCATAGATAAACCGATCTTTGTGAACGCCGGACTGTGCCATGCGTACGCTGTCTGTTCGAAACTTGCAATCCGGTCGCTGATTGGCCTGCGACAAATCAGGCAAGCTCATTAATATTCATAAGCAAGGCGCCCCTAATAACCGAATTCCGTGGCTGAGTTGTCAGGGGTGATAACGTTAGGCTTTGCCGCGATTGTCAACCCTGAGTGTGAGGGTGGTCTTCATCTGCTTCCATCAAAAAGAAGTTAAACCCAACCTGTTTAGAAATAACCAACACTAGGCTTCGAGTAGTCTCTTTTTACAATAATGTTTATCACTGTTCATTGTCACATGTACGTCTCCTATGTTTCCACCATGTACTTGCAATAGCCTCCGGGCATGATCTTGCAAATAAACTTTCAAATCTACCATCAATTAGTATAAAAGAACTCAGAAGTTTGTTGCTGTTTAATTATCCTTTTGTTGTAATTTCCAGGTGGATATCTACAATGCCTATACCGAGCAGTCCTACCGTTTTCTGTGCCCCAATGACGGTTGTCAGTTATCAACTGACTCATCGGAGGGCAGCGGACAGCTTCTCTTGGCTGTCGATGGTCAGTACTGTACTCTGAAGTGATATTATGATAGGGGGTCTTCTCTACCCGGATTACAAGTGTCTTGTGGTGTGAAAGTCTTCTTTATTCATCTGCATCTGCATCTGCATATATACCCCCAAATGACCCCGCGAGGGGCAAAAGTAGGGGGGGGGGGGAGCTGAGGCCGCCTGCCTGGCACGGAAGTGCTCAACGTTGGGAGCGCTTACAACCGTGCCAGGCAGTGCTACGCTTACAACCGTGCTATCTGAAAGACTGTTTGGGAATTCAATATGTGTGTACGGTGCGGATAGTACCTTCATAAAACGAAACTTTGATGCGGAAATGATGCCATAACACAGAACCAGATGATACTATTTCAGACTGTGTCCGTATGCATAGTGTAAATGCCAACCCTACCCTTACAGAAGCGACAAGAGTCAGTGCGCTTACACCTAATTACTATGGCATCCTCTTGTTTGAATGACTTAGGTATATTTTCCTAATAGCTCAGAAGAAGTGGCGCGAAGACTTCCGATGCGGAGAGGGCTTCCCTGCTGCAGACGGTAACCCGGCTGAGTGCGACCCTGCCTTTGTTTCCCCATGCTGCTCTCCGGCAAACTGGTGCGGCAGCAGCCCAAACCACTGCGACTGCCCGGCTTGTGTCGACTACAGGAACACGGGTTAGGCCTAAGTCACATTTCCTACCCGGGGCCCGACCGGGCTGTTTGCGGAAACGAAAAATTTAAGTTTATGCCAATAAATATGCACAAGACATGCTGTTGAATTATTTTCGGTCCGTTTTATGTTGTTGTTGTCTTTTATATCGTACTTATCGTTCCCGAAAGCTGCCCGGCCGGGCCCCTTTGTGGAAATGTGACCCTGGCCTTAGCATGAAAGTTTACTTCACCCCGGTGCAATGGCCGAGTGGGTAGAGCTTTCGCCTTGCATTCGGTAGGTCCTGAGTTCGATCCCCGGCCGAGTCATACCAAAGACTTTAGAAATGGTACATGCTGCTTTCTCTGTTTAGCACTCAGCATTCGGGAAAGAGTGTGGAATTTGAACACACACCACTACCAGTGGACGAGCCCCCTGCTGTAGTGATTGCACAAAGTTGCACGGGCCCATGGGCGCCGGTCTATGCGCCTTCATGCGCGGGAAGAAACTTTGACTTTGACCTTTGATCTATACCTTGACTGTACAAAACCGGGTTTTCTTGTTGGACCGTTTGATATGATTAAGCAATTATAGGTTTTACTCATTGTGATTTAATTAGTATGCATTTGTAGCTATTCAATTTACTGCATATTTGTAAACGTATTCTACTTTTGTGTATGTTGCAACGGGCCCCAGGAAGATTAGTATACACAGGCTGTTTCACTAATGCAGTTTCCTAATAAACATAAACAAACAGATAACTATAAACATGTACGCGGCAATGTGGTAACAGTGTATGTATGTGTATGTATCACAGCATCTAACAATGTAAAACATACATTGTACGAGTGACATAACTGTATTGAGAGTCCTGCTGTTCTTTACGAAGGTGTTGCAGTCATACACCCACAATGTTGCTATTCCAAATACATGATGTGTTACATGTTTCCAAGATGCATACTTGATACATTTTTTTCTTCTTTTTCAGGTGATCAAGGAGGTTTCTTTATCAATAAGCTCCTTGTTCTGACCGAATCATGTCAGGAGGGAAACGGGACGTCATACCGGGGAACAGTCGCCGTGACGGAAACAGGCATGTGTTATGACTTATGTATATGATAGGAAATCTTTAAGCCAAGGGCGCAACTCGCCGTACGTGTTTTTGTCCGTACGTTTTTTTTTTAGGCCACGTCCGCCACATTTTTCTGAAAACGCGGGGAAGGACTGGCAAGAGCAAGGAGTTAGTACGTCAACGCATTCACTCGCACGGTTGCGGTAATACTGTAAATGCAGAAATATTCGCGGTGGATTAATACTCGCGGTTTTCGCGGCGGCCGCTTCACCGCGAAATTAAATCCACCGCGAATATTTCGTCTGCTGGCGCCGCCTAAGGTGCCCCTTTTCCGCTCCATGTACATACTACTACTGTCTTTGTCACTGTATAATGAAATGTTTGACATACTTACTACGGTGAAGTCTTGACTGAAGACACACATGTAATTTTTTCATACGACCAACTGTATTACAGTACTGTACATTATGTTGACCATGATACAAAGGTCGTACTACTGTATACTATTACGTATTGAGAGGGTAGATACGATTAGATCAGTAACAGTGGCTCACGCAAGAACAAGTCAAAAGCATGGAAACTGTTCTATCCATCTGTATAGGACCCTTACCGGGTAACCAGCAAGTGTTTTCCGACTGGCGGTTTGTAGAGGCGCCGGGTTTTACACGGCAGTTCGTGACTACAGTGCAGTGCTGAAAATGCATTGAATTTCGCGGCATGGCGCTACCGCGAAATTAAATCCACCGCGAAATGTCCATTTTGCCGCTACCGCGAAATTAAATCCCCGCGAAATTAAATGCATTTACAGTAAGTATGCGGTCTGCATGCCGTGGGTGGTTGCGTGTATCGTTCGTTGCGCAACTGGTGAGTACTCGTTGTACGAGCTTACAACGTACGAAGGAGGCACTTACCACTTACGGATCCCAAAAGATTGCCCACGTTTTTGCACGTAGACTGCACGCAGTTGCACGTACGACGTGTTGTGCCCTTAGCTTTATCAACGCAAAAGAGTACAGCGACTTTCGTAAGGTTTATAACAACTACTTACTGTAAATATAAACAGACATATCCATAGATATGAATAAGTCAAAATGTTGAGACTAGCGTATGATATGATATTGCTAAATGATGCTATCGATTGATTTTTTAAATCATGTTATTGCTTGATGTTACTTGTGTCATTTACACTCCGAAACCCAGATAATGATCATTCAGGCTAACATTTCACAATGTAATGTTGTTAGATGATCTAATGATTTATGTTAAACGTGTAATTAATCATAATCAGTGTTAGCAAGACAAAGTTTCGCAAATAGTAGTTATAATTTATTGCATTTTATGGAAGAGGACTCCATGAAGAGTAGTGGTTGTATTTCAACACTAATGAAAATTCCTTAATAGAAATAAACAGACCTACTAAACGCTCTGTAGTTTATGTCCACACCTCTCTCCACGTCTCGTTTCATTCTATGTCAGAGTGCCGTTAACTACGATTAAACAGTCTAAAAAAATTGTTGTCAATAGATCAAATCTGTTTTTAACTGCGACGTACTAGTAATATGTAATTAGTTGTATCTTTTGCGTTTGTTAATCGTACTTGTATAACAATACTGTACAAAAATGATTGTCAGATTGTGCAATTCATTCTATCACACTGCAAGACTGCCTTAACTTTGTCATATTTGTTCTGAACAATAAACCAGTCTACTACTACTACTACTACTAAACAGGCAGGACGTGCCAGCGCTGGGACAGTCAGACACCGCATGGACACAACTACACGGCAGCTGTCTACCCGTCCGCCGGCCTGGAGGAGAACTACTGCCGGAACGCTGGCGACTGGGCCGAGGTCTGGTGCTACACCACGGATCGCAACAAGAGATGGGAGCGGTGCGACGTGCCGCTCTGTGGTAAGGTCTTCCGTAAATAGTTTCATCAGGTCGGAAATAAATACTCATATACAAAATGTAGTAAGGTTGTTCCAAGACGACCAAAATGGCAGTCACTCAAAATTAACAGTCTGTTAAAGGTCTGATTATGGCAGGTACACGTTGGGATGCGAATTGGGTATGAAGACGCAACGTGAAATGAAATAAAAGTTTGAAAACTTATTGTGACATCACAAGTGGCTACAATGTCTACTTTTGACGTGAAACTAAGTGTTTAATAAATGTTACGTTGTTTGAATTACAGAGACAGGGCAGCACAGTGTGGCGATTAAGACGAGTCGTACTACCGGCTCCCAGAGTGCTGGGTTTGTCACGATCGAAATCTTTTCTGACGACTGTGATGGCGTCTGCACATCAATTACGGTGACAGGACTTACAGATAGAGGGTAGGTAAAATCAGACCCCTAACATCCGTGCATGATCGTGTGCTTAATGTGCTTCGCTAGTCTAGGTGTCATCCCTGTAATAAGACATCCAGGTAATAAGATACGCCCGAAAACTGCTATTCAAGCACGTGAACATGATTTTGGAAACGGTCAGACGTTTCAGACACCATGGGACATCCCCTAACCTCGTCACTGACTATTGATAAAAGACATCAGATGGTGTCTAAAACGTCTGACCGTTTCCATAATCTTATCCAGTTGCCTAGGCAACTGCTTTTTAGCGTATCATCCCTGTGGTTAGTTTAACTGCGCTCTTAGACTCCCGAGCAGGATCTGAAAATCACACACTGTTGGTAGGGGAGCGAGAACCGTCAACCCAGTAAGCTTATTTCGCACGACGTGTATGCATGAAAGAAAACAATTGTAGTTTATTGTGCCAATACCTTGTCGACGCTGTAATAGTTGAGATCACTTTGCTTTTTGACACCACATAGAAAACGTGCAGAAATTAAGGCAAACCCTTAATGAATCTGTCTCTATTTTCTCACATGTGCCAAATGCCAATGCCAAATGACCGAGTACAACCCAAAAATTAAGGCAAACCCTTCTTATAATGAATCTCTCTTCATCTACTCGCATGTGCAATGCCGAAGGACCGAGTACAATCGGACCTTTTCAGCGGCCAACTTCGGTGCCCCCGAGAGGATCCGCCTGACAGCTTCAAGTGATGACTGGCTGAAACTGGACTGGGTAAGTTTCTGTGTTCAGACGATTCTATTTACGCCGCATTTCATTTCATTTAGTTCATTTTACCAGGGAAACATCACTCAGGCTGCTGCCTGTTTTTCAGGAGTCTCTGGACACACAGAAACAAACAACATACAATAAATTAGTATTATGGATGACATCCTCAGGAGACGCCAAAACTACTAGTAATGCGCGCGGGCGAAAAAAAAGGAAAAATCCAGCAAAAAGAAAAAAAACGCTACAACACCATAGGACTAAACATCCAGTCCATTCTTTTTCAGACGTAGTTTGTTCTATGTTCACCTCCAGTAAGACTGTAAGAGATAATCGTGGCCAGTTCACTCATGTTTATATTGCAATCCTTGTTTAAAGAAGATTACAATGGCGCTGCGGCCCATTACATGCCCTGACCATGTGCCCCTTACCCTGGTGAGCAGATCCTCCGGCAAGCATAAAATTCTCATTGAGCAGGGATGCTATTGGGTCACATGTGGCCACAGCTGTTTTTTTTAGAACAGGCGAAAATCAATGCGCGTCCAAAAATTAAGTCAGTGAGGCCTTACCTTCAAAAAAGAGAAACATATTGGATGTTGGAGTTTTCTTTTACACATTCAACCAGTACCGTTTTTCACCCGCTTACATTTCAATGCCTATCAGATATCTTCCTGGGAACTTCTGACTGGAATGCTGCTTCTCACTGATGCTGACGAAGATGTCTAACAGGCATCGAAACGTGAGACAGTTCTGGTTAGATGTGTAAGAGAAAACTCCAACAACCTGGTGAAATTGTTTTCGTGGGAGAAACATACTGTTTTTGCTTCGTTTATTCTTCTTCTTCCGTTGCGAACAAGCAATGTCAACATGGTTACAGCCATATATATATATATATATATATATATATATATATATATATATATATATATATATATATAGAGAGAGAGAGAGAGAGAGAGAGAGATAGATAGATAGATAGATAGATATAGATAGATATACATACATACATATACATATATATGGTGACCTGAACTGTCCTGCTATTGCTATGTGATGTAATTGAACACCACAGGGGGCACTTTACCAGTAACCATGTTGACAGTATTCTGTTAGTGAAGGTTAAGGCCTGACATCGATTAGGATTTTACCATTGCCAATATTCACCGAAGGAGGCAATATAGAAGGTTAACACTATGTATTTGTAAATGTAAATGTTATCTTTCTAGTAAGTATTTTGTCCATTGACCAATTATTTGTATGGAACAACTACGAGGTTTGTTGATGTTGATTTTTTTTCAATTTGTAGGTTAAAGTCTACAATGGTTTCACGGGGCGATCCTACAATTTCCCGTGTCCGAGTAAAGCCAAGGGCTGCCAGTTGTCCACGGACAATACGGAGGGCCATGAGCATATAGACCTGTTTGTTAATTGTAAGTATTCTCTAATCTCCAAGCATATTTACCAGTGGCATAAGATGACCAATGAGTATACGTGTGGCTGGCCAAATTGATCATCAGTCACTGGTACTCCCGTAGCCAATAAACACTCCTAGGCTGGCTACACTCCTTTGTCAGCTTTTGATATCATCTTATGCTACTGTGAGATCTGCTTATAGATGAAGTATTCTGATGACATGACGTGAGCAAGACTATGAAAGTTTGTATTGTTGACAGTACAGGGCTGAAACTCTGTTCTAACACAAAACATTACCGCATTGGCTTCCCAACTATCCTAGTATTTGCCAATCACGTAGGTAACGTAGCCAAGGACCAACTGAATTATAAGCAAAGTCATCCCAATGCTTTTTTACCCTAACTATCAATGCAAAAGAGCAAAAGAGTTTCTTCAAAATTTCTTCAGTGTCACTGACGAATGCTATGGTGGATGCTATCTGAAACGTCTGACCGTTTCCAAAATCATATCCAGTTGCTTGATTATGAGTAACTGCTTTTCGGCGTACCTATTACCTGGATGTCTAAACTTCATCGACGTAAAAGTGTATTTCTGTTCCTCCTGTTCCCAGACAGAAATTATCCGTGTAATCCAATCAAAATGTAACATAACTAAAGTGTATTTCTGTTTCCCTTGTCCCCAGTCTGTCCAGAATGGTACGTGCCGTTCAGGTCAGGACGCCAGTGTTTCCGCTTCGCCCTCTATGAGAAGAACTACACCGCAGCCAGGTATGTATAGTACCGAAGACTAGTTTTTATATAATTGTGTATACTTCTTTGAGTAATTCCCTTTTGGAGTACAATGTATTGCTACTTAAAGTTTTTAACTGTGTAAAATTGTCTGTGTAAAATTACCTGTATCTAGATAATTTGTAACATTTGTAAATTGGATGTAATTCAGTGCACAACGAACTCTGAAACTGCGATTTCCAAATAAATACCATCTATCTATCTATGACTATGATTGATTGATATTGATTGATTGATTGATTGATTGATTGATTGATTGATATCCACCCAGGGCAGACTGCGAGGCAGACGGGGGGCACCTGGCTATACCTAGCGACCCGGGCACAAACCGCTACCTGGTCGACCAAATAAAGGTCAAGTACCCCAGCGGCCTACACGTCTGGTTCGGCCTGACAGACCTTGCGGAGGAGGGGACCTGGGTGTGGGCGGACGGGACGCAGCTTGGCACCGGCTGGTCCAACTGGGCGCCCGAACAACCTGACAACGCGGCCCCTGGCGGAGAGAACTGCGGACACTGGACGGCAGACAATGAGTACATGTGGAACGACTACGAATGCTCTAAGGTTACTTACTACGTGTGTGAAGTCCCCGCCTTAACTTGAGCCAGAGGTGGTCTTACTTGTCTTTCTCCTCAGCCCACATTAGCCTGAATAAATCCCGCTTATTGCAGCCCGCCCAACATCCGGTCGGCCTCTGCGGGGCAGCGTAGAGTTTGTGATACATAGATTACATATATGCAAAATTCGCAAAATTGTGTACTACCCCCAGAGATGTATTCAGAGAGGTGTTCCAGCATCTGATAGACGTTTTCGATCCACATTATCGGCTACCACATGCACGCGGTCGTCTGAGAGGAAAGCTCACCACAATGCCGTCAGAACAGCCGTTAGAAATCTAAAATGTTTGTATAACATTTGAACTGTATCAATTTAATATCATAGTCATATCAACAATATAGCAAATGTTTAAAGAGAAAAGACAGAAAGTTTGGAAGGACAAAAATGTTTCAAGTTTGGAATAGTAACAGGAAGGCTGAGAATGATGATGAACATAAACAGATCTAGAGAAGACAAACATCCATGTAAAGTGGACTCTCACTGCACTTGGGGCACCGTTGCGACACTGCGGGTTTCGTTCACTACGACACTTTTGTTTATATTTTCGCGATTTTCAATAATTTAGATATTGCGTAATACGTAAAAGTATGACATAGAAAACAACAAAATACACAAAACGGAAGAAAATTTGTTCTTTATCTCTGAATTCGTTGAATCATCTACGAACCCCGCAGTGCCGCATCGGTGACCCAAGTGCAGTGAGAGTCCACCTGTAGAGACGGAAGTACAGGAAATGGCTAGCGGTCTAAACCAAATTTTGAAGCTCTTACGGCAACGTTTTGCATGGTTATGATTAAGTTGTTCATGTAATACTAATGTTATACTCACAGTTAATACCTTCACATGATTGGAAGTGCTAGAAGGTAAAGAATGAACTTAATGTGATTTGAGAGTTCAGTTTATTCTCAAACTCGTTTTGTAGGGACAACCAAAGATGCACTTTTTATTCAGACCCTTAAATATCAAACTAGAACTTTTGAGAGGGAAAAATTTATGCATTTTCATGGCAAATCGGAGTATATGAAGGCTTTGATGTTGGTGGCTCCAAATGTTACAGTAATAAAAGCCTCCCTCATAATCATCAGGTAACAAGTCTACATGTTAACAGTTGGACTCTGACACAAATAACCAACACACACATGGTCAGCAGCACCAGAAAGGCCAAATTCATTGTACTTTTACAACATCTCCAAATCACATGTACAGCACACTGCCTGGAGCAGCAGAGAACAGAGCTCACAAATACACTTCTCTCACTACCTCTGTGGTAAATGATATTATGTCATGAGAAAATGTACATGACTGCTATCCTATAGCCTCACAGTCCTTGCAACAATGTTTATGGTAGCTTCTTGCTAGCTCTACCAGAATTTCTTCTGGATTAAACAAAATCGACTCAAGTTCTCAAAATACAAATGCTGGATGACCAATGAGCAAGTTACACGTAACTGATCTTAGGTGACACTGTTGATGTAGTATACCCCCTATTCCTACACACATGTACTTTATGCTGACAGATTTATGAAATCTGCATGTTTGTTATATTTTGACCTACCATTACATCTTCCCTCATGACTTCAATGAAAAGCGGCATGCATGCAGTTTTGAGCTTGTCATGAAAAATCAAAGGTTCAAACCAACAATCAGTTGGCTATAAGTAATTTTTCAAGCAAATTTTTCGGCAAATTCATCTTTTTCACTGATCAGGCCGAGAAACGACTGCTAGATAGTAACTGTCCTTGGAACTAGTAAGTTACATTCATATTTATATGTACATGAGATGCTATGAGTTACACACTTACAGAGGGGTCTTTATGCAATAACAGTTCATCAAAGAAATCACACTACAGCTTGAACAGCTGACTTCAATTCATTGAATGGCTTAAAACAAGCTGAATCAGTGTCAAATGAACCCTATGAAAGGGTCATGATATATGTAGTTAGGCATACCCTTTTCCTAAGACTGTTATCGGTTAGACCTTACATGTGTGCATGCAGCTACCCCCCCCCCCCGTGTACACTATTTGATATGCACTAGATTTCCGACGGTTTCTAGCGAGGACCAATCAGATGACTGCTAGCAGGTCACTGACCGCCGTCGACAATTAGCCAATGGCAGCCTAGTTACGGGCTAATTGCACCTCTTGTAGCCATCTAGTTTCATGTAAATGTCCTACACTCAACCCAAGCGCATTTGAGTTGCTGTTTTGAGTTCTTCCGTACGTCTAGATCGATCAGCTTGAATATAGTTAACTTTGAAAGTTGGATGATAAAAAAGCGGAGGGACTGTAGAGATGAAGTTTTACACTTTCAATGGTGCTGCGCTCTCGCTAATGGAGCGGTCGCTACGCGCCCGTTGCGACAACTGTGGAACGTCGAACTATGTTTGTGTCAAGAAGCTACAGAAGCCTCCACAACGTGTAAAAATTGTGACGAGGAAGTGACTTGGGTTAGCCCTAAGAATGGACACAGATAAATGATCAATGTGATTTTATTGAATTATTGAATTTAGTAGAATTAAAAGTACAGTAGACCCTTCTCTTCCGCCATAAGTCACAGGTACTTTTGTGATGAGCCGGCTGTATATATGGCCTCGTTATAAAGAGGTCACCGATAAGTTAGTATTAGCACTTGTATTGTTATAATCAAATGTACTGTATCCATATTTCCTAAGAAGTTGTATACTTTAATACCTATGTTGAGCCAGTAGATGTACTAAATAGTACACGGTCATAATATGGCATGCTATCATGCATGCATTTTGCAATGATGTGTGTAAAGTTTTGGGCTAATGTAACATGTGTCACATTATACATTGTTGTTATTTCTGTAAAATATATAGTAAAAACAGCACGTAGTTCTACAACTCACAACTTGGATCTTGTAATAAGGTAAAAAGACGTCTCTAAAGACCCATGTGCAACGGCTGTAGTAAGTTGATTCTTCAGTCCGTACTTCTATTCTATATATTACCAGTATTTAAAGGGACCAGCTCACAAAAATACATGCTGCAAACCAAGGACGTTACAACGTCCTTGTGCAAACTAAAGAAATCCCTAGAAAGATTTCCTTTGTAATGTATTGACGGTATTTAACAGCTAGTAATCGACGGACAATAGGTGTGAAACACTCCTCCCTGACCCCCGCGTGCCACCGGTCTGGTGTTAATTGGTTACTCCGCATTTGAAAGAACCGGCTTCATGGGCGTCGACCTCGCTAGAAATCTACTGAATAACATTTAGAGCTAGGCCCCCCCCCCCCCCACCGTATATCACTGTAAACCTTAAAATGTTGGTGGTGTTTTTTTTCTTTCAACTGTTGCTCTACCCAATCATGTTGCCTCCATGGAGATATTGTTGTATGCCCGACCGCCCCCCCCCCCTTTCTCTGTGGAGTTTCTGATGACCTATCCAAGGTTATAAGGATCCATGGAGCTACAGTAACTGTTGCTCTACCCACTCATGTTGCCTCCATGGAGATATTGTTGTACAAAAGAGTTCAGCTCACTGTCCAGCCATCCTGCCTTGTTCCTGTCAAAAAAAAAAGACAATGTAAAAATGATTTCTTTCTCATGTACACCAAAATCTTACCATGACGATTATATGGCTTACATATTCTGAGGTACCCAGATTTGATGCGAGCATGCAAAAAAAAAGGTTCGCAAAAAAAGTTACCTTCATGATGCAATCCTAGTGACTAGAAAGGTTAAACAACTGAAGAAACACACAGGGTATAGTATATAGAACAATTAACTTTTCATCTTTGTCCTTTTACATCTTATTCTTTAACTTGGAAACCTGACTTTAGCATTAAAAGACAAAAGTATCCATTTCCTAATATCTTTTCACAACTAACAGCAATTATATTAAGCTCATTTTGTAGCTGCTTTGTACAAATTATAATAGGGTTGAAAAGTTTTCTTTTTTGGAAACAGAAATTGATGCACTCATCCACAAAATCAAATCAACATGCCCTCAGGATAGAATAGAAAAGGAATTCCACCAGCTGCAGTACTGACCTGAGCAGCTTGGCGCGCTGCTGCACCTCCTCCAGCTGATCGATCTCCGTGTTCAGCTGGCTGATTTCCCGCTGGAGTTCCTCCTTAGCAACATCCACCTGGCGACACAGCCGGGCGAAGTTACCGGACAGCTCTCTGTGGGGGGAAAGGGCATTACTATTAGAACTTTCTTCAAGGTCACCCCCCCTCCCATCTTTCACACAGTTGAACAAAACCACCATGTGGGGGGGAAAAAGTAGCATTAGAACTTTCAAGGACATACATGTACATCTCCAAGGACACCCCCCTCCCATCTTCTACACCCCCTCCCATCTTCATCCCATCTCCCATCTTCTACATTACACTGCAACACAGAGTTACCAGACACCTCCCTGTGTGCTGGATAGAGACTATCAGAACTTTCAAGGACACCCCCCTCCCATCTTCTACATATATATGCATAGCGACACAGCCAGGCAAAGTTACCGGAAAGCTCCCTGTAGGGTAGAAAGGGCATTAGAACTTTCAAGGACAAATACCTCCAAGAAAACCCCCCTCCCATTATCCATATTGTGTACAATACACTGCAACACAGCCAGGCAAAGGTACATTGTACCTGACACCTCCCTGTGTGTTGGAAATGGTATTAAACTTTCAAGGACATACACCTCCAAGGACACCCCCCTCCCATCTTCTATATCTCTACCATAACAGAAAAAGAGAGGAAAAGCTGAATTTTTCTTGGTATCTGTCAATACGTCTTGTACCTTGACCTGTACTTAGCCCGATGTGACCAGTTAGCCCAGTATTAATTAACATTCTGACTTACTGTTGCACTTGGTGGCTGATGTTCTGGCTGGTGAAACTGACGACCAGCTGCAGCTTGTCCGAGGCGTAGTCCACAAACTGTTTCTTGAAGGTTCGCTCCTTGGCCTTGTTGGTCCAGGTGAGACGCTCGTACAGGTAGAGAAGCGCGTACAGTCCGCCGGTCACCGCGATCAGTCGCCAGCCAACCGCCTTCCAGATCTGGGGAAAGAAAGGCCACAAACATCATCTCAAGTTAAGAAAATAGACAGTATAGTCCAACCTGCCCAAAATGACCACTCGCGACCCTAGCAACATTATGACAAAATACCAAAAATGGGATGGTATGTCATGTGGTAGCCTTGAGAATAGTTGTACAGTAGTGATTATTAGGCTGCCACTAGTATCACTCTCTGTACTTCTTGACTTGTTGGGTGTGATACTGCCATGTTTTGTCACTTCAACCTTTGCTACAATGTTTATGGTCTCTATCTATAAAATGTCTTTTAGTTTTCTTTGCCCATGTTTTTATTTTTGCACTCTCACATTAGAGTTGGAGTCTGTAGAGGATGTCAATCATAAAAGTTACTTACAGTAGCCTAATTAAAAACAAGACTCACCACCCCAGTGATAACCAGAACCCTTACAGACGAACGTGAGTAGATGGACGCGAGGTTGGTGATGAACTAAGCGACCGGAGAGACTTGCGTCTGTCATGACAAACCCAGTCACTACAACTTTGAGACATGTTGCCTCTAGAAGCAACACTTTAAACCTGAATTAGAAGAGCGAGAACGCATGCGCACTGGAAGGGGGGATTGTCCATTTTTACTTCCGGGGGACTTCCAAGGGGATGGTGAGACGTGCCTGAAGCCAGACTTCACGCTGAGTATTACCGCATGACACCTTCAAGGGACAATTAAAAACACTCACCACCCCAGTGATGACCAGGACCCCTACAGACGATCGTGAGTAGATGGAAGCGAGGTTGGTAATGAACCTGGCCATGATCTCTGCGTCCTGCGCCATCAGGTCCTGCACGTGGGGCGCCAGCACGACCTCCCCGACCTCCGCAGGGGGCAAAGGTCGCGGTACCTGTGTCACACAACAGGAGGGTCAGCATGGGGTCATCATGCACAATGCACAGGGTTTAACAAGTTTTCAAAAATTCACTTGTCCTTTCTTGCAAATATAAGAAAAATATAATTGCCCGAACCAAATTTCACCTGCATGAAATTTTAGTAACATTTCTCTATGTATTTTCGCGCTTCCAGTAGTGGAATTCTTTTGACTCTACTTTTTTGTGTTGACCAATGCTTGATGCCATGACTGTGAAAAGTAACATTATGTATATCAAAATCTCACGTATGGAAAAATTTCCTCTAGTTTGGACTGTAAAGGCAACTTTCCACACACCGTATCGTCGTATCCCATGAGCGCCCGTTTGGCCGTCTTGGGCCCGAGGAACCTCCGGACGAGCGCCTGCCAGCCCAGTGAGAACTGGAACTCTGGGTCGGTCATTGGGAGGAGAAAGATTCGCCATCAGCACTTAACTTTTAACATGACTTTAAGAAAAGTCATCAATCGTGGGCCCAAAAACTTTTACAGTTCTATTGTTCCCACCTATTCAACCCACACATATTCAACCAGATCATCCGATTCCTACGGTTTCAAACTATCTTAGCCAGAAACAAACTCCAAAAAGCAAGCCTTTCTCTACCATACCATCGATAAAATAGATGGAATACTCTAACAATCTCTATCCAAACTTCAAAGAGGCAATCCTCCAATTGTTTGCAGGTTAAGTTTGCAAGTTATGTTTTTTATCTGTATTAGTATATACCTTTATGTGATTATCATCACTGTTTCTTTTAATCTGTAAGTCTGTATGTGTCTATTTCTTAATTTGTCTGAACTCTGCATGTTTAGCTGATAGGGCTAAAGGGTATTAGTAATAAACCAAAACCAACCGATGTTCTCCTGGAAGTCTGCGCACAGGTTGTGGATGTCCAGGTGGAAGTTGGCCTCGAACGGTTCCCTGCGCACCAGCACCGCTCCAGACTGTTCCATGCACTGTTGTCTCACCTCGGGGGGGAGCAAGGCTTCCATACGCTCTGGGGATAGAATTATAGTTATATTATAGTAAATATATTAATAGTACCAAGAGAGGGGTGTGTGTGTCTCTGTGTTTTTGTGTGTGTGAATGTGTGTGTGTTAATGTTGTCTCCCTCGGGTCATGGGAGCAAGGTTTCCATACGCTCTGGGGAATAGAATTATAGGTCACAGTAAATATACCAGTTCTCTACAAGAGAGGGAAGCGAGTGTGTTTAAATATCTGTGATTGTTTGTGTGCTTGAATGTGTGTGTATGTTTGTGTGTGTGTGTGTGTGTGTGTGTTTGTGTGTGTGTGTGTATATGCAGTGTGCATGTGTCTGTGAGTGTGTGCTAGTGTGTGTGCATTTCTGTGTATGCATGTGCGTGTGTGATAAAGGTGTGTAAGACCCACTCACCTGTCATTTCTGTCTGTACCAGCTCTAGTGTCTGACTGAGGTTGGGCATACACCTGGTGGCCAGGTTTCTCCCTAGCCCCTGATCCAGGTGTGACGTAGATGTGACACAGGTGTGACACAGGTGTGACACAGGTGTGTAAGTGACCCACTCACCTGTCATTTCTGTCTGTACCAGCTCTAGTGTCTGGCTGAGGTTGGGCATGCATCTCGTGGCCAGGTTCCTCCCCAGCCCCTGCTCCAGATGAGTGTGCAGCTCCTTCTTGTACACCTTCAGCACCATGGGGTTGGGGTGGAAGGGTGTGTTGAACTCGTCCATCAGCACCGACAGCCGGCGGATTTCCTCCCGCATCGCACTGGAGACCTACAGGATGAGACAAGAGTGTTACGTTAAGAATACTAGATTTCATAGAGATCTGAAATTCCCTGCAAGAGGGAAGAGATATATAACATCTTTAGCTAATGTTTTGCAAAAGGGACATTGTTAAACATGGTAATTTTTTGGTTCCACAGGAATGACAATTGGCAGTGTCATTTCACAGCTATTTTTACAAAGAATGCACAATGACCTCTTGCAGCAATTTCTTATACCTTTACCCTGGCCCTTAACCCCTGACCTACAACCCACCTGTTTCTCCACATCCTCTGTCATGTCCCTGAACCTGTCCTGACACTGACCCTTCACCCTTGACCTATAACCCACCTGTTTCTCCACATCCTCTGTAATGTCCCTGATCCTGTCCTAAAACTGACCCATGACCCTTCACCCTTGACCTTTAACCCACCTGTTTCTCCACATCCTCCGTCATGTCCCTGATCCTGTCCTTACACTCCTGGGTCATCAGGTCCAGCTGTTTCTCTGTCACCTCCAGATGGTCAGTCTGTAACCCCTGACTCTTCACCCCTGACCCTTCACCCCTGACCTTTCACCCACCTGTTTCTCCACATCCTCCGTCATGTCCCTGATCCTGTCCTTGCAGTCCTGGGTCATCAGGTCCAGCTGTTTCTCTGTCACCTCCAGACGGTCGCTCTGCTCCTTGCACTGCTCGATACAGATGGCTCTACACAAGAAAAATCAACATTTTTACATGCATGTGCGGCAATATGTGAGGGCCTGCATGCACTTTTCTGTGAGGCGTTGGCAGTCTACGTTGATTTCTCATAATTCATACGTAAAGCTGTCTTGTTCACATCATTCATAGCTAGGCGACCAAAATTTGCGTAATTGCCTGCCTCGATTTAGCATAATATGTAGGAGGTTCTTCTGAATTCAGCGTAAAGCCTTGTCGGTACCCCCCATGCAGACCTCCCTGAGTGGTTAGAAGAAAAACAGTGTAGATGCCAAGTATTGTCCACATGTGGTCTTATAAGAGAGCCATCCTACATCTGTAATGATAACGGGCGAATAATGGCCAATAAGTGGACAATGGGTCAATTCTCACTATGGTCTAAGCTGCTCTTGGCCTTTCGTGTATGAACTTGCGAATAAACATTACTACAGTAAGGAGATGCTGACCTCTGCTGAGATGACCTGCCGAAGACGTCTTCCATCACCTCCTTGAGAGCGCTGGAGATTGTCTTGCCTCGCTTGGCGTGCTGGTCAAACTTGGTCATCACGGCCGAGTGCGAGATGGTTTCCTAGGCAACAGTAACCATGGTAACTCAGACATCTGAACACTCTATGTCTTTACTGTGTTGCTTGTTAAACTTTACCAAAGTGTTAGTAAAATGTATCTAAAACAGTGACTGTTGCTAATTAATCTCTGCATTCATGTAGGGTTTTGTATGCACACCTTTGGGTCTAAAAATGCTGAAATTATGTTCTGGGATGCAGCTGGATTCATGTCTAACAAACAATGTAAGACTTTCTATTGTTTCATACCTGAATCAGAGACAAATAGTAACAGTAATGTTTTAGCTTGTCAGATGATATTTTGGTTGTCCATTATACTTTTTTTTTTTTTGCACAATTGTCACACAATTTTAGATTAGACTTACCTCAAATTTTCTTTCAAAGTTTTCAAACTCAAACAGTCTTGCTTGGAAGCCTTCTGCCAGGGCTCCACCTAGGAAAATGCAAGAATCTCAGATGTTGACACAAATCATAGAAGAGGCCTGTATCAGAGATTAAAGCGTTCTATATTCTATGTACTTCATTTTATTGCACATTTAATCCATATGGTTGAAATTATTTCGATAATACTATAATCAAGATACATATAATCTCTAAAATCACAAAAACACATGTCTTACTCTTAGTGTGACTTAAACAATTTAGTTGCCTTCATAATGTTTTGGCTGACAAGACTGCAGTTCCTCATTAAATCAACTTTAACTGTCAATTTTCATGATCTTGGCCCCTGATGTGTGAGCTTGACCTATTGACCTTTGTGCCATGTGACCTTGACCTACTGACCTTCCTCCGGCATGCCCTGTTGTTTCTGTAGGCGAGACTGCAGTGCCTCCTTAGCCGACACAAAGAACACCCTGTCCTCGGCCTGGAGTCTGTCTACAACTCCCAGCTCCTCTACCAGGAAACTCACACATCGCTCCAGGTGCTGCTTTTTCACCTACAAGGGACACAGAAAAACATCAGGCTCACCCAAATACACCTGTAGCTCACACTGACTCCTAGGATATCGCAATAGGTATGCTGTTTTTTTCTACTTTGTCAATTTGTCTGGCAGCCAGTATAGTTTTGACTTTAGGATTCCACACGATTTTTAACAATGGTACTATGATAGTACATGTATACGAAGCTATTTGTTTTGTTTTTTTAACTAATCTGTATCTTGAAAGTTCATCTGTGTTGGTAGAAGTCATTCTTGAAGTAGTTGAACTGTAATAATTCAACACAAAAATTGGACTCACCAAAGTTTTCGACTGATTCCTTGACAAATTAAAGACCTCTGCAGTCAGATTTTGGAGAGTCTTATTTTTGTATTGGAAATTACAGTTCAACTATTTCAAGAAGAATATTCTGTATCTTGAGTTCTCTTCCATGCAGATGTTTGACATTTGCATGGCTTATGCCTGAAGCTGTCTCTCATACACAGGGCTGCCAACTTCATGCCATGATCCAAAATGATAAAATTATCTAATCCTATAAACATGGAGCTTACCCTAGAATTCGATGCACATGGCTGAACAACAAGGTTGCATTACCACTTACACCGTGACATGAGGACATGCGTGCTAAGATGATGTAACAGTACTAGACTGAATATGTTCATTAGTATATTTCTGAGTACTCACAGCCTCCATGAACTCAGGTTCGCTGGCCGAAGCGTCCCAGCGGTTGTTAAGGATGAAGATGTTGGGTTTGGATAGACGCTCGCTCACCGTGTGGAAAAAGTTTTTCTCCTGTAGACACAGAACAGGACGTTAGGAGGAAACATTTACACAGCAGAGCTTGTTTGGGGTAACTTACAAAGTAACAGACAGACATGTAAAGATAAGATACAGAAACAGTGGTTTGTCTATTCCTTGACAAAGACTGGAGTTGATCCGTCAAAAATTAGGTCCAATTTTTTTTCTTAGGAAAAAGTTATTCTTCTGTAGACACAGAGCAACAGAATCTATCTATGGATTTATCCATGAAGAAAGACAACGCATATATTGTCTACAATACCACGGTACTTAACATAATTCCGCCAGGTCATTCTGGATATAGGAGAGACAACAACTGCAGAACTCTGGCTTTGTGTGCCAAATTGTGCCACGATTGCCACACGAGGGTTACCTACAAAGCCACAGAAGATGCTGTAAACAGCCTTAATCAAGAATGCTATAGTTATCTTTTGATATGGACGAATATTTCAACCTACATTCTGGCCATGGGAGTGGTAAATCTTAATAAAAAGGACAAGACTTGCCGTTCTCATGAGCGTGGACTCGGAGTTTGCCACCAGCACGAAGACGTCCGCGTCCAGACAGTGTTCGTCTATCCAGCTGTCCAGGTCAGGGGTCACGTCGATACCAGGGCTGCAGGACAAAAAATACCATTAAATTGCAATTTTACAGTCGGCTCTTCATAAAACACACAAGTACAAGTAAGCTTGTGGCACCTTTGTCTTATATGTAGAATGCTGTTTTCTTCAAATAACAGATAAAAACTCTACTACAGTTCCTTGAAGGTCACTTACCTCTACTGTGAGCATGGATTTTGAGGTTCCAAACTCCAACAAATAGGATGGCCTTTGAACCCTGAACTTTTGATCAAGAAGGGGTAGTACTTCATGTGTATATCACAAAACATTACTTCTCTACTAAATCTACAAGACTGCACATGCGTGGTAGCACAAATTCTAAATTTAGAATGCCTCCAAGGTAGCACAGTCCAGTCAGATTCTTCCTTAACACACCTGGCCGTCCCCCTAGTGTCTCACCTGTCTAACAACACCTGGAATCACCTGTCTAACAACACCTGGACTTACCTGTCTAACAACACCACGTCGTCCCTCAGCAGCGCACACCTGCCCTTGGGCCAGAACACCTTCACCAGGATACTACTGTCCTCAAGTCGCTCTCCGCACAGCGCATGGGCCAGCTGGCCGACAGACTGGACAGGGACAGAGAAACAAGTTTAAAACTCCAGAACTTTACAGTCAGGGTTTGGCCAACTGTCATTCTTTCATCAGCTTTAAGCAGCTTCAATCTTCTCTAACAAATATACATTGTACGTACTGATTACAGTATAGGATACTAGTCATATAAGCCATAGAAAACACAAGTAACACTGTACACATTTTGCATTTTACGAAATGAGCAAGTCATGACGAAACTGCTATCGGCAAACAAAATGTTTTCCTCATTCCACCTGTACAGCATGTATTTTCATGTTGTCTGATTTTGTTGTCAGTCATAATTTTGCATGGTTCTCCTGTTTTACATATGGCACTGAAGAAACAATTGATCATGTGCCTGTTTAACAAACAAACAAACAAGTCTCACCTGTACAGTTTTCCTGTCGTCGGAGTCCGGTGTGAGCAGGTACGCCTCGTACCCATCCAGGGTTCTAGCTAGCGCAAAGTTGCGTAGCGGCCCGCTACGTTAAAATTTTGGACCGCTACGCTTATTTTGGGGCCGCTACGCTTATTTTCAATACAAAGTAGCGGCATTTTGACTGTATTTATTTGTGCAATAATTGTAATACCAGATCAAATGTGGAAAACGTTGTTTTCGGAGGGAATCACAATGAGCAAAACACAAAATCACATGCGGGCGCTGCCTGACGTGACTTGTGGCATCCCCCAGTGCGCACGGAGGCGGGTCTTCATGTTGCCCTCCCATGTGGCGGAGTAGCAAGCCCAGACAGTGTCGGCTTTCTTCTATGCCATATTTGGGCTAGGCTGGCTTATTACAACTTGCCGAGGGAGTGTCCAAGTATAACAAATTTTTTCATGGAACTGGTACAAATACAACTACAAAATTTAATATGTTTCCTCCCCATTCTCAAACATTTTTTCCTCGTAATTTGCGTGCCTGCCTCCACTAAACTCCATTAATAACATTTTTACGGAGGCGAAAAAAAATAATACTCAGACACTTGGCACACCCGATCTGGCAGTGCTGTGCTGTTGGAGGGGGTTTGGGAGGCTGTTGAAAGTTCGTGACAATAGCAGATATTTTTGGTCATTTTATCAAAGTAGAAAGTCAAACTAAACTAACAATATATAATGTGAAATATTTTTTAGAAAGTTGGAGCACTGTTGCCATCAGTTATATGCTCTGTGGGCGTTTGTTATTATCATTTAATCATCATCTATTGTCAGTTCCGCCCAATGTTTTGGAAAATCCACAAACCGTCAGCCCTCCCCATAAGTAACAACCTGACTGGACAACGCCCCCAAAAGGGCGGAGTTAAGTTTTTCAGCCTTTGTGGAAAGTTTACCGCCAGCAGGCTGGGGTGCCGGAGTGTCTGGTGGGAGGAGCCATGTGTATGGGAGCCGTGGGAATCTTTCTCTGTTGGGACCTGCCCCATACTAGATGAATACATTAAACCATATTTGGTGTGTATCAGTTTCAACTGGAGTCACAATTTACACAGGTCTCAAAAGAACGTGCTTTCTTTCTATCTTCCGGTAATGCCTGCAGAGGAATCAGCAGTACGATATGACATGTAGGGGGGAGGTGTAAAATGTTAAGTATGTTCTGTGTTCTTTCCCTAACTAAATTTCTAGAATTAATTAACAAGAGATGTAGAGAGGCTTAGGTGCTGATTTCATGTAATCAACTACGTGTAACTCACAGCAAATTGTTAATAGATTACATATATACAGGTCAGGTCAAATGTATTACTCTATATGATATTTTTCAATTCAAGGCCCAATCTAACATTATAAGATTATGGCAGTGTGATGTAGCCATTCTTTTTGAAGTATTGGAAACATTGTTCCCACTGCCATGAAATTGAATACTGTATTTTGAATATTGCTCGGAAATGGAAGAAAGAACATTGACTGATTGAGAAAGTCTAAGCAAATATTGAAATGTATGTAGAAATGATAACAGAATTTTGAAATTAATTCTTAACTTTGTTTGACTCTCTAGTAACTTTTAGTAAAATGATGTTACTTACCTGTTTCTAGGTTTTCCTGTTAATCTTTTTGTTTCTGTGTCTGAGTTAAGATATCTTGTGACAAGGT
This sequence comes from Branchiostoma floridae x Branchiostoma belcheri, assembly GCA_019207045.1. Classification (NCBI taxonomy): domain Eukaryota; kingdom Metazoa; phylum Chordata; class Leptocardii; order Amphioxiformes; family Branchiostomatidae; genus Branchiostoma; species Branchiostoma floridae x Branchiostoma belcheri. Next base: position 2,673,175 of record CM033032.1, read on the forward strand.
CCTTTGTAAGGTTAACACAGTGACATGATGCAAAGTATAAGAATTACCCATCAAGAATACATAGTGAGAAAACAACAATTTTCCTTTCATAGGTCCCTTACAATGGCCAATTTTAATTCTATTTTTCCAAAAGCTCCATACTGTGGAAGGGGGGAATGCCCCCCTTCCACACCATCCCCCCCCTCGGGCGCTTCGCGCCCTCGAGCTTGGTCGCTTCGCTCCCTCGCCTTTACCACTACGCTCAAATTTTATCCTAGCTAGAACCCTGCCATCGCTCCTTACATGGAATAAACAAACAAACAAACAAACAAGTCTCACCTGTACAGTTTTCCTGTCGTCAGAGTCAGGTGTAAGCAGGTACGCCTCGTACCCGTCGCTGCTTACATGGAATAAACAAACAAACAAACAAACAAGTCTCACCTGTACAGTTTTCCTGTCGTCAAAGTCCGGTGTGAGCAGGTACGCCTCGTACCCATCGCTCCTTACATGGAATAAACAAACAAACAAACAAACAAACAAGTCTCACCTGTACAGTTTTCCTGTCGTCAGAGTCAGGTGTGAGCAGGTACGCCTCGTACCCGTCGCTGCTTACATGGAATTAACAAACAAATAAACAAACAAACAAACAAGTCTCACCTGTACAGTTTTCCTGTCGTCAGAGTCAGGTGTGAGCAGGTACGCCTCGTACCCGTCGCTGCTTACATGGAATAAACAAACAAACAAACAAACAAGTCTCACCTGTACAGTTTTCCTGTCGTCAGAGTCCGGTGTGAGCAGGTACGCCTCGTACCCGTCGCTGCCCTCCACGTTGATGAAACAGTTGGTGGTGTGTCCGATAAACAAACAAACAAACAAACAAACAAGTCTCACCTGCATAGTTTTCCTGTCGTCAGAGTCAGGTGTGAGGAGGTACGCCTCGTACCCGTCGCTCCTTACATGGAATAAACAAACAAACAAACAAACAAACAAGTCTCACCTGCACAGTTTTCCTGTCGTCAGAGTCAGGTGTGAGCAGGTAGGCCTCGTACCCGTCGCTGCTTACATGGAATAAACAAACAAACAAACAAACAAACAAGTCTCACCTGCACAGTTTTCCTGTCGTCGGAGTCAGGTGTGAGCAGGTACGCCTCGTACCCATCGCTCCTTACATGGAATAAACAAACAAACAAACAAACAAGTCTCACCTGTACAGTTTTCCTGTCGTCAGAGTCAGGTGTGAGCAGGTACGCCTCGTACCCATCGCTGCCCTCGACGTTGATAAAACAGTTGGTGGTGTGTCCGATCCCGCTGGGCAGGATTTTATCCCGCAGCATGGCGTTCACGACCGTACTCTTCCCGTTACTCGTTCTGTAACAACAGGAATCAAAATAGTTCATCCAAAGAAATACTAGTATCATGTCCTTGCCATAAAAGGACAACACTCATCTCTCTCTCTCTCTCTTTCTCTCTCTTTCTCTCTCTCTCTCTCTCTCTCTCTTTCTCTCTCTCTCTCTGTCTCTCTCTTGGTTTAATGTCTGTTGTTCCCCATGGTGTTTAAGTCAGAGAAACAGAAACTCATCTTTCACCAACAACACTGCATAGTTTCAACCCAGAATATCTATCAATGATCTGCTTTTTGTGCCATTTTGTCACCGACCTGCCGAAGAAGGCGACCTTCATCTTGTCCCGTGAGATGACCTGCGCGATCCCTGCGACCTTGGCCTTGTACTGCTCCACCTGATTAACGTGGTTCTCGTTAACGATCTCCAAGCCATCGCACTTCGCGTTTGATTCTGGGGGAAATTAAGAACAACGATGAAGAATGCACATTCTTACATTTCCTAACTACATTTTGACTATACTTGAATGTAAGTTCATCTGCGACGGTAGTCAACATTATGTTACAATTTTAAGACCTTATATCCGTACACAACATAAACCTTTGACCCTATGCTGACGTCACACTTCTGGCCCAGTGTGTGACTTAGGCTTTGGGTCATTTCAACTTGACAAAGATCAGAGGACTGATCGAAAGCTTGTTAGTAAGCGCTTTATGTTGTGTACGGATATAAGGTCTTAAAATTGTAACATCACATTTTGACTAGTTGAAATGCGAGCTTACTAAAACTGTTTGCTCAAAAACTGAATTTCTTAATCTTATTTTAATCATGCATGGTGCGTGTTTTCAATTATAATGCTTTGGTTGATGTTACTGATGAATCAGAAATCGCTTGGATTCTGATGAAACTTCAAACCAAGAATGCATTTGCACAAGTTCTTCTAATGTAATGTAATACAGACTCTAAGAGTCTTACTGGCCTATGGTTTGTGATCGAATAAATACTAATTACAAAATATTGTTCACTTATAATAGTCAGATGGAAAGAAAAACAAAACACTGTGAAGGGATGCTAGAAATATGAAGTTTCGACTTTTTTCGAATCTTTAAACTTTTAAGGTTTTCTCTCTGTAGTATCCTTTGCTGCAAGCGGGACTTCAAACTGGACAACATACCCTGATAAAAAAATTGATGAAATAAAGATAATGATCATGAAGAGCATATTACTAATATTGGAACTGATGGAAATATGAGTACATTGTATAAGAGTGATGTTATGGAAATGTGCAATGCAACAAAAGCTGAACAGTGACAACCAGAAGCAGTGGAGTTGTACATGTATGTGTAGCAGGGCGACAAACAGAAAGCTGTGAAGTCAGAAAAGCTTGAATCAGATGAAGTCATGGTCGGTACTTACGGAAGTTCTCAGCGACTGCGAGGGGTGAGAAGGGGGAGAGGAGAGAGAGATGTTAGAGCTACAACAGGGATACATGTGTACATGTGGAGAGAAGGGAAAAGATAATGGTTTCTGTGAATTAGGAGTGGGCGTCGGTACAAATTCATGTTCTATGCAGGTTTGGTTCAGGTCCAGAGCAATGGGTACAGGTCTGAACCTGAACCTGACTGTCTGTGAAAACCTGTAAACAGCCGATACTTGCTTTTCCCTTTCGGTATGATGTACCGGTACATGCCCCTACCGTGAAAAGTTTCATAAGGTTGGTAAGTCACTAGATTACACAGCTCTTTGTACACTAGAGACCTCTCATACTAAAGCAGCGCCACCTACATTCGTAGCTGCAGTACGAAGTAGAACCAGTCAGTACTGCCCTGAGGAAGGTCACAGATGGTCACTGAAGCATGTGACTGATATCAATTACTAAATAGGATTTTACGCCATGCTCAATACTGACCAAAGGAGGCCATATATGTTTACAAATGAAATGGAAACAGGACAGGTTTGCCAACAAAGAGGAGTCCTATAGTTATCCTAGTCATGAGCAACCATACTATAGTATTGTAGCATTACGACACTGTACTGGTAATATCATTGTAATAAACCTTAACTTAGTCTCTAAAGAAATCATCACCCAAAACCGCTACTAGTACATTGTCTAAACAGATATGGCAGAGAATGGCCAGTATTAAAATCTTACCTTTCAGAAAATCGGAGCTCTCGTCGATGTATCCCGTAATCTGCTCAAATATCATTTATTCTCTTCTTGGCAGTGACAAAGTGTTTGAGGGGGGAGCCGGGGTCTTTGTCTGAGGTCTTCTTCTTCTTCTCAGCTCCGAGTGAATGCATGGGTGTGGCTACTGTGGATATGGACCGTATCAGACTCCCAGACATGGCAGGGCCAGGACGCAAGGATGGAGAAACCTGCAGAATGAACAAACAAACAAACAAACAAATAAACAAAGTTCTGAGTGAATGCATGGGTGTGGCTACTGTTGAAATGGACCGAACCAGACTCATAGAGGATGGAGAAACCTGCAGAATTTACAAACAAACTCTGAGTGAATGCGTGGCATATTCTATGAGTATGATATATCCGATAATTCATGTCACTGCATATGTGTACTGTGCAGTTATGACCAATTCTTCAGATGTTGGGAGACCTCCGAAGAACTTCACAAGATCTGATATTTGAGTTGAGGTTGAATGTGGTAGTCACAGTCTGAGACTGTTCTTCTGAAGTAGGAAGTTAGGAGTAGCCTGACTGAAATCGCGCCCCGAGCGGCCGGCCCTACGATTGCCGTCTTGGGGGAGGGGCTAATTGACTCTGGCCAGCGAGAGCTTGTGTAAACACAGGCTAGAAGTTAGGAGTATCTGTATGTATTTTACACTGATGTACATGTATATATGCATCACAAAATCTGATACAATGTATATCAACAATTTACCATTTGTATATAGCGCTGGTTCACCTTTATCTGTGGTATACACTATTGTTTGTTGTTTTGAAAAAAGTTGACGGATGGTGGTTCTAAATTGCAATACTTTGAAAAGATACTGTAAATGAATTTAAGTTCACGGGGATTTAAATTCGTGGTAGCGGGAGAAAGGACATTTCGCGGTGGTTTTAAGTTCACGGTAACACCGTACTGTAGACTGCAGTCTAATACCATAATAGAAAAATGTTCACGGTGGATTTAAGTTCGCGGTGAAGAGGTCACCGCGAAAACCGCGAACATTAATCCACCGCGAACATTTCTGCATTTTGATTTGAAACCATCGTCCATCGACTGATTATTAACTTGATATCCCTATAAAATACTCTTCAAACAAAGGACATCACATGTAGGTTATCTCGTGGAACTGATGCGGTTAAAAGAGACAACAACAACAACAACAATGGCTAAAACAGTATTTTGACCCCCCCCCCCCCCCTTCTGACACTAGACGCCCTTGCCCTTGGCGTTGCGACATCACAACACAAAAATATCAACTTTCAGCAAATATCCGACACATTTCAGACTTTCAATTCAGCACTAATCTGTTCTTGTTTACAATACATGTTCCTTCTTCAAAACTGTCGACATAAGAGGACATATGCACACGTTTCTAGCCGCAGGCTACCAAAAATGTAAGTAGGTCGAAGCCGTTACGCACATGCCTTTTTCTTTTTCGGTATCAAGTATCTTGCGTAACGCAGAAGAACACAACAACAAACGCAGATTCAATCTAAATCAAAAGATTTTTACGATCAGAATAGATTAACTGGTACTATCTCCGTATGGTTTGACTCACCGATCCTGATTTGTGATGTTAAAACAATAAAATTTGTTGTTCGGTCGATCTTGTTCACCTAAACTGCCACCATCTTGGAAGTGGGATGTTCCATTTTTGCTGACAGGGGTGATGTGTCCGTGCCACGCCCTGCAGTTTTGGAATGTTCCGCTAGATGTCGCCACTGAGTGGTGATTTCCCACTAACATGACGTCACCACCCGTGAGGCAGTATCATATGATTGCTGGGCTACTCACAAAAACACAGCCTTTGTATATCAAACCGCACAAGAATAAAAACTCACTCATCTTTCCTATTCAGCGTATTTCGGGCAGTAAAACTGACGGAATTGGGTATAGACTAATATTTTACGTCATTATAAATGGACTATTATACAATTTATCGTGTTCAAAAGGATAACCTATACGGAACTATTTTCTGTTTCGCCTTATTGCGTCACTCCAGTGACGCAGCACCACAACAAAGGCAGCCATATTGCCAACAGGAAGGAGAGGAAAGTAACTGTGAGTCTGGGTCAGAATAACTAGAGTTTTTACCTGTCAAAATGAAGTGGGAATACAAGGACGAGCACCCTTTCGAAAAGCGGAGAGCCGAGGGCGAGAAAATCAGGAACAAATACCCCGACAGAGTTCCGGTAAGCTCTATTTTCGTGTCAAGGTCCTGTGAGATATTTTTGTGATCCAGTCCTCTGCTTTGACCTGCTGCCATTTTGATGCTGTGTTTTTTGTTGACGTGTACTTTTGTTTTCCACCAAGATCGACGTTTGCAAACTTCTCTAGATCTATTTAAAAGTGTCAGACGTTAGGATTTTATGCAGGCAGAGTTGAATTCTCTGGGTAGAGCATTCGTGGGGAAATATAGCAGCTGGAAATATGACGTAACTTGTTGTGTTTACGTTGTTGTTCTTTGTTTTTTTACGGCGATTTTTAGCTCCTGTAACATTATACATGAAGCCTAAGATATCATTGTATACTAGCTAAAGCATCCGTTTTGGTTAATTGATTGTAGTTCCTTCAAATTTAGTAGATTTAGGTGTGTGTTTTGATCTATTTCTGGCTGTCAAGCCAGGGCCCATCCCTCCACTAACAGGGCAGGGTTTGTCCTTTGTTTATTTGTTAACTGATGCCCCGAGTCTCGCAGTGTCTTGTTATTTCATACTCCAACCGTCAGTTTACTGTGTTCCAGTCAATTGTGCTCGGTAAATATTGTGTTTCACTCAATTTATCAAATGCCATTTCCCCGTAGTACTAGTACAAGTAGTACCTTCCAAACACTAAAGCTGCAATTGCCCTCCTTCAAAATTATGATTGACGGGTTCACCCTTTGAATGTTGAAGTCATACCCACAGCTTACTATTTACTGGCAAGAAAAGATATTTTTGGAAGGCCAAAAGTCCCAAGTAAGTTGTAATACTTTGTGCAGGGGATATTGGTTAGATAATCAAAGATTCCACCCAACCCCTTGTACAAATAAAAATAGATAAATCCAGAGGGTTTTTTTTAACACCCCCTGTCCAATCCAGATTTTTGACCCCCACCCCCATCCTTTCTCCTTTATTTTTTTGGAATAGCCCATGCCATTGACATCATAATGGGCATGACCTTTCTGTAACAGTTCATGCTAACCACTTAAGGTATCGGACCGGAGTTTCTTTTACGATTTCGGAGGTTGGCGGGCAGCCTCAGGCCGAAGGGCTACAGTTCCGCTAGTAAACGTAGGACGCGAAACTTAATCAATATGGCGGAAAGCCGTTTACTGTCTCTTTCCGACAAACCTATTGGTACCGTCTGTTGCCTCTTTATTTTGGTTAGAATATGTAGTAAAATTTTAATTTTGGACCCGAAAACTATCATTTTTTAACACTTTTTTGATCGAAGCTGCTTGGAAAAAACGAATTTTCCCAGGATAATGGCCTACGTGGTAGAGAAGCTAAATTCTTCATGTTTGTGTAAAATGAAAATAAAAAAATTCCATGTGATAACTTTTTTGCAATCTCCGATGACGTCATTTCTTCGAAATCGCATGAAAAACGCCGCTATTTGGGTCATCAGGCGAAAAAAACCGCATCACCGTTGCAGCGGACTAATACAAAAATGGTTTCGCTGGCCGACCAACTACTCCTCGCACAAAAACAATACAACCCACGGGCTTTTCAGAAAATACGACAAATCTATGCTCAGCTATAACGATCACCAAGCCATAGGGAGCAAGAGTTAGGGAGACAACAGCGCACTTCCGGCCTATTACACCACCCTTCCGCCAACTCCGGTCAGATTTGAACTCCGACCCGGAACCTTAAGAGGGACATTTTTTCTCAATATGTATTTTTATTACTTAAAAAGTTCATATCTACCATATATCCAAATTTGGTTTGTCTCCGATGGTTACTTTTCCCACAGGAGCGGTTTAAAGTCAGGTCAAAAACACTGTATTTTGAGGCTATCAAGCCTAGATGCATATTGAACCTACGTTATAATACAGAAACATTAAAAAACATGCTTTTTTCTGACATCGCTTTTCTGAAAACGGATAAAATGGGGTGCAAAGTCTGCCCATATACTTGTCCGGGAAAGTATGTGCACTGTCCGTCGTTTCGGTGCTACACATCGGTAGAAAACCGTCTTTAAAAGTTGGCATCGCTGACGTCACGGAGTGACGTCAGAGGTTGCTCAAGGAAAACAGCAGGGGGTCGCGTTTTAAGTTCGTCGCTTGTAAGTAAAATGAAGAATGTGCCAGATTTTGACATGGAGCAGTAGACCAGATCTCACACTTTCAGAATCAAACGCGTCCGACACCAAACTCTTAACTACTTCGCCGTGAACGGCCCCTTAAGAAGCACAATGCGCCCCAAATGTGTGCAAGAATGCATTCTTACACAGTGCAAAGCACAAACTGGATCTTATTGTCGGCGCTAGAAGCGGGCAGTTGGAATAAGCGCGGCAAAGATGTGTAGTGCTTTTAATAGGCTATTACTACATACCACCGAAAGAAAAAAAGATCGCCGCGTTAATGAGCTATGAACCGAAAGTCAGTAAACCCAGTTTCTCCTTAAGTTAGGGCTTAAAGCACCAAGATTTCAGCTTTAATGCCCATTTAAGTCATACTAATGCACGGCATCGCGAACATATGCGATAGGTGAACGACAGAGGTCGGCTCCAATCAAATGACGTAGAGAAAGATATGATTTTGGAAAATTCTGCCCGCCAGAATCGATTAAAGTTGCCCGTAATGGTAGTTCTAAGGGGGGGGGGGTGAAAAAGGGGGAGGGGGGCGCCTAGGGACTGTACATGAATATGCTGACTTTTTAACTAGAAAAATGAAAAACGGTGTTTGTTTTTACACAATATAACGACATCTGATGGAAACTTTAAAATGCGTCGAAATTACGTCATCTATGACGTCATATAAGGTACAAGCGCCGCCCTATTAAGGTATCGGACCGGAGTTTCTTTTACGATTTCGGAGGTTGGCGGGCAGCCTCAGGCCGAAGGGCTACAGTTCCGCTAGTAAACGTAGGACGCGAAACTTAATCAATATGGCGGAAAGCCGTTTACTGTCTCTTTCCGACAAACCTATTGGTACCGTCTGTTGCCTCTTTATTTTGGTTAGAATATGTAGTAAAATTTTAATTTTGGACCCGAAAACTATCATTTTTTAACACTTTTTTGATCGAAGCTGCTTGGAAAAAACGAATTTTCCCAGGATAATGGCCTACGTGGTAGAGAAGCTAAATTCTTCATGTTTGTGTAAAATGAAAATAAAAAAATTCCATGTGATAACTTTTTTGCAATCTCCGATGACGTCATTTCTTCGAAATTGCATGAAAAACGCCGCTATTTGGGTCATCAGGCGAAAAAACCCGCATCACCGTTGCAGCGGACTAATACAAAAATGGTTTCGCTGGCCGACCAACTACTCCTCGCACAAAAACAATACAACCCACGGGCTTTTCAGAAAATACGACAAATCTATGCTCAGCTATAACGATCACCAAGCCATAGGGAGCAAGAGTTAGGGAGACAACAGCGCACTTCCGGCCTATTACACCACCCTTCCGCCAACTCCGGTCAGATTTGAACTCCGACCCGGAACCTTAACCAGTAGAACCACATTAGGGTGTAACAACAGCTTCACACATTCACACAGCGCTGATCGCTTATAAACAACTTCGCACGCCTACACGGTAAACCCTACATCACATTTATGGCTCAAACTGAAGTCAAAGCATTGTTTGAAGCAATCTGATGTGAAAGGCGTTAAATTGTACAATGATAAAATCATTAGTGCCCCTCCCATACATTCAGTACAAGTGAAAAACACATTTTCAGATGCAAATCTGAAAATTGGAAGACAAATCTTGTCAGTTGTTTCTTCTTCTTGTCTTCTTTTCTCAGCCCATACAACAATAGGGTAACATTTGGTGTAGATTGGGCAGTTTATTTTTGGCACAGAGTGTTACTTTTGCTTCGTTGAGAGTCCATTGTTCATCAACGCACCAAACAAGATTTCACGCTAAGCTCGTTGTGCACCATGTGGAGGTTTATTTGATGTGCTGTACTGGCCTTACGCAAATACTGGAGTTTGTTCTGCTCTGTTTGTTCTGGGTGTTGTTGCAGATAATTGATCACAGTACTATGACATCATCTGCAGCTTTTGATAAGATTAAAATGATTGTATAGTTTGTAGTTTGTAATGGGATCTAGCTCTTTAAGAATTTTAGCTCTATTCTGCTGTTAGGAAATGTTTTAAAAAGACTGTTTTGTTTGTTTTAGGCCAGGTCATCCAAAATACATTGTGCATTTGCATCACTGTATGGTGCCATTTTGATACATAACTTAAGTTTGATATATACAAGATATATTTATACGCTGTATAGCTCTGAAGACGTTAAACTCAGACTTGAGTTGTAACGTAAAGATTGTGAGTTTTTTTCTGAGAAAGGTATTTTAGGAATGTCATTGTGGGAGCCAGTAAAGCTACTTATCAATTTTCCCATGGGACAATATTGCAGCATATGGAAGCTGCCCCCCCCCCCCCCCCCCCTTCATGAAAGGAGAACCTTCCACTAGCAAGCCTACAGGGTGATACTGAGATAGTTTACTCTTCCCGCAACAGTCTACAGTGAGTTATGTATCAGCTTCAGCCTTGGTACATGTCTAGAAATTCAGCGTGTCTGCCAACAAGGACCAATTAAACTTTTCGTGTGGCCTTGAGGCTTCATAGTTTTTGGGTGGGTATTTGTGTTTGAGGAGGGTCACGCCATAGCATATCAGAAATTCATTTTGTAGTAGGAAGGAGAGGGAGGTTTTGGATGTATTTTAGATTTGTGGTTAAAACCATTCTGTCCTACAGCAGTCATACATTGTAATAGGGAGTCATAAGAATTCACTGGGAAAAATGCTAAAATATAACCAGCACAAACAAACAAACAAAAGTTGCAAGATTTTCCGATACTGTTTGACACGTTTATTTTGACCAACATGTAACGTTATACCAGTTAGTTTATCTTTGTCTATGGGGTATAACCTATATGAAGTCAACAGACAGTTGTGTCAGATTGCAGTTTTTTCAAAATACTGCAGTTTGAAACTACCGTACGTTGACTTGATATCCCCAAATTACATGTGGATATACAAATGTAGGTTACCCAATAGATAAAGGTGAACTAGCGTTAACCAGTCAGTTATTGGTTAGGCATACATTTTTTGGACAGCTGGCAGGCTTTTAGCTAGGCATGCCTCAACGAGTCATCGTGGACGCACATTTCTTAGAATAACAAGAAATTTGATGCCCCTGGACGCCCTATACTGGGGAGTAAATCCTCTGACAAGCATGAAATTCTGATTGACCAGGGATGCTACCAGGTCATCTGTGGTCACAGTCTTCTACTGTGACATCTGTAACAGTATTTTTGCCTCTTGGGATACCTTAGAATGCACCGTTTTAACTCAAAATTAAAAAAAAAAACTCTGCACCATGGAAGGTGGATACCCCCAGACCCCCCTACAATAGTCACTTACCGCGACTCACCAATTTAAGTTTGGACACCCTATTATAAAATCCTAGCTAAAAGCCTGACAGCTGGTAGCTGTTATTGTATTACACATGCAGGTAAATTGTCATCACATTAACGACCCGCTATTGTTCCCTTGCTGTCCCAGGTGATCGTAGAAAAGGCCCCCAAGGCTCGTATTGGAGACCTGGACAAGAAGAAGTACCTGGTTCCCTCAGATCTCACAGGTGGGTTTCTTTAAGAAAACTTAGGATCCTTACAGTGTGTCTTCACTTGAGGGTCTTAGTCTTGCAAGGTAAAGAAGAAGAATTGTCATTGTAGCCTTCTGCGTTCAGTCAATGAAGTAAAAAGAAATCAATAAAAACTTATTTGCATAAAAGCATCATGCTTATTTGGACCCAGATTGTTGTATGTAATATGTTACTCAGTATGTAATATCAGGGTTAGACCTACCAAGATTGGCATACTACAACAGTTGAATTTTTGCCACAATTTTTGTATGAATATGTATCCAGAAAAGGAACATAGAAAAGAATAGTTATCTCATGATTTGTGATCAGAACAATCAACCAATTGTTACTTCCTAGGTCATGTTTTCAATCTAACCCCCGTTTGTTTGCTTGTTTGTTCTTCAGTTGGTCAGTTCTACTTCTTGATTCGGAAGCGGATCTCACTCCGGCCAGAAGATGCACTTTTCTTCTTCGTGAACAACGTCATTCCCCCCACCAGCGCGACTATGGGGTCTTTGTACCAGGTAAGGGGCTTGCAGTGTCTTTAAGATATGCCTTCTTATTTGGTTAGTCTTGTAAGTTCAGCATAAGGGAGTGACATATTGTTTTAATTTGTAGTCTGTGTCTGTCTGTGTGTGTTTATGTCTGTTTGATTGAACTTCATCTTGAAACTTTATTTATTCGTGAGAAACTCGAATCTGCCTGCAGGCCACTTTTCATTGAGGTCATGAGGGAGGCAAGGGTCAGATGTGTGTTGATGCATGTGTGAGTGTTTCTCAATCTACACAGTGTAGTATTGTCAAACATCTGTGTGTGTCTGTGTGTGCATGTGTTTATATATCTGCATGTGTATTTGTTTATGTGCGTGTGTGCATGGGTTCTGTTGTGTGTGTCTGTGTATTTGTGTGTCTGTGTATTTGTTTGTTTGTGTGCTCTTGTCTGTGTGTCTGTTTCAGTGAGTTTCCAATCTACAATGAAGCATTGCTACATGTACACATGCTCATTGCAGATATTTAGGTAGGACTGGAATATTTGCAAACCAGTATGGGTAAGGGGCCATCTCTGAACACCTTGTTTATTTGTTTGTTTATTTGTTTGTTTGTTTGTTTCAGGAGCACCATGAGGAAGACTTCTTCCTGTACATAGCGTACAGCGACGAGAGCGTTTACGGCATGTAGGCGCCCGCCCCACAAGACACACTTAAGACACACACCAAGCAGACTTGAGACTGCTGAAGAATATTAGCATAATAATGATAATACCACCTTCTTTGACGAAATCTGTAGGTGTAATATAAATGAGCTTATAAAGATTCTTGAGAAATTGGCGAGTCTTAGAGAGTTATTTGCTGGATTTTGTGTACGAGAATGGCTGCAGTTTTTTTCCTGAGTATGTATCTGGTTTTACATATAACACTCTTCCTTGTATAAAACTTGCGTTTCCGCAATATTTAATCGTGTAGACCAAAAATAGTAAAACGTGTGGAGTGAAAAACGGGGAAGAGAACAATAATGAGAAAAGCGGCAGTTTTTGTTATTTGAATGTGTGTGAGAATTGTATCTTGTTTTAGTTTTAATCGGGACTAGTATTTAATCATCCTTCTGCTCTACTTGTATTTAGCACAATCTTGCTTTGGTGAACAAGGGTTAACCACACTATTTGTAGCTAAACATAGCATATATGCAGCACTTATGAATCGGTGAATAAACTTTATGTATGTATTACCCATTTCCGTATTGTCACTGATGCAAGTGGCACGCATACAACAATATTTTTTGGACATATGTCAATTCTTTTGAAGCTCCTTGCTTCCAGTAAATGCCTACAATAACTTAAAACATGCTTTTTACCCCAAATTCAGATGAGTTGCAGTACAGAGTCTCTAAATACAATACTGTTACCATGGTAACTTTGTTATTAAGAAGCACAAACGGGTGTAAAGGACACATCGGTGATTGACACGTATCAATAAAATCAACGTGTACATAGACGTGCCGTGCTCATGTTTTGGACTGTTTTTACTTGAAAATTGATACGTGTGTGTGTGTGTGTGTGTGTATATGTGTGTGTGAAACACTCAACAAAATTGCATAATCAAGGAAAATACTGTAAATGCAGAAATGTTCGCAGTGGATTTATGTTCGCGGTTTTCGCGGTGACCACTTCACCGTGAACTTAAAACCACCGCGAACATTTTTCTATCATGGTATTAGACTGCAGTGTATGGTGTTACCGCGAACTTAAATCCACCGCGAAAAGTCCCTTTTCCCGCTGCAGCGAAATTAAATCCCCGCGAACTTAAATGCATTTACAGTATGCAAAGAAGTCCTTAACAGTTGAACACCAAAAATGTATACTTAGTGTACGCACGCACATACACGCATACATACAAACATGCACAAGCATAAGCACACACACAAACATGTACAAAAACACACAAATCAAACTATCCTTCCATTTCCACCAATAAAAAAGGGACATTATGTAAAATGAATAAAATATCAGAAGAAAAATAAGCAGTATGCAATTTTCACCTTATTATTTTATTCTAAAACAGTGGAACCCTGAGTATCTGACCATATATGTACATACAAATGTACCAAAAATGTACATTCTTGGCTGTATAGGCAGTGCACTAGAGCCTTGAGAAGTTCACCAATTCTTCTGAGGCAGACCTGGAAGATATTACTACTTGTTAGGCTAACAGGCAGTTATGTTCATTAAATCCAGGTGATAAGATGCGCTAAATATTAGTCACTCATTCAGACAAGCAACTGGATTCCATCCTCCTACGCACGGTCCCCAACGGCTAGCTAACTGCCTATTGGGGCCCTGCTGTCTGGTGGCCCATCGGCGGTTACTGTGCGCGTCCCCACAAACCAGCTGTCAGCCAATCTGACAATAGGCCTTTCTTGGGCTTTCTGTTCACGAAAGCCATATCACAAAGGCCGCTGGGAAACAATCAGCCAATCATGTTACGTATTACATAGCTCCATCCTCCTACGCCCGATCCCCAACGGCTGACTGCCCATATAAGGGTAAGCTCATTAATATTCATAAGCAGGGCGGTGAGTAACTGATCTGAGTGCACCAGACAGCAGAGGGACCACAAGGAGTTTTGACAACTGTGGTCCCTCTGCGTAGGAGAATGAGGGGTTATAACTATGATGATTTTAAAAACGGTTAGATGTTTCAGGTATCATCGACTTAACCTTTTGTCACTGACGACAAGCAGATCTATTTGAAAACGTCTGTTTCCAAAATCATACCCAGTTCCTTGAGTAACTCTTATTTGGCATATCTTATCACCTGGATGTCCAACCTTAATTGACGTAACTGCTTGCTCAGTACATGTACCTGCTTTCACTTTTTTGTCCAGGTATAACAATGCCTATGGCAAGGACATTTGGATATAAGTTACCATTTGGTCACTCAAAGTTACACATTACATAATACATACAAAACCTTGATTTTCCAATATGATTCTTCTATTATTGTCACATTTTCATGTGTGAGATTATCGTTTAGAATTGATAATTATAACAGAAGTGGACACTTTGCTACATAATGTAAAACAGCTACATTGGTGTGGCAAGAAGTGAAAGAAAGGACAAACAGCCCGGTCTGAAAACATGTACTAAACAAGAAACACAGTTCATAACTTTACAGTTGGTCTCAGAAGCAAAGAAACTCTACACACTAATTTTCTTTGATTTTTCCATCATGTTAACATAAAACATTTTGCAAAGTCATTTTGCATTAAATTAAGGACATTCACTGCGACAAACCTGAATATATACAACTAAAATACTTATTATTATAATAATCACAATGCCATTGATTTAGTTCACAATCAAGAATGATAAAGATTTTGGAATAAAAACACCAGAAATATACATAATACAGTCCTTCTTGCACACTATTTCGTTCAAAATTTGACACCATTTTTATCTAATACAAAGTAGTTACATTGGCAAGACAAATAATATGACTTTACAAACCATGTCTTAATATACATATTCAGTCAAATCTTGAGTAGTCTTAGGACTTTCTTTAAGTAGCTTGAGAAGTCCTCAAACTTTCACTCTGAGTAACTTGAGAAGTATTATGACTTGCACTCCAAGTAGCTTCAAAACTTTTGACTTTCACTCTGAGTAACTTGAGAAGTCTTCAAACTTTCACTCTGAGTACCTCTAAAAGTCTAAGAAATTTCACTCTGAGTACCATGAGAAGTCTTAGAACTTTCACTCTCATTATTTTCAGATAAGTACAATTTACCACTCATTGTGAGAAGTTTTAAAAACTTGCACCTCTCTTTATATACAGCTCATCTCTAACATAACCATGATAGTGGCATGAACTTTTAAAAATCCATGGAATATTTGCAACAAGCTTTTTGTCCAAGTATTGCCATTGTGGGTAGCAAGGGTGCCTAGTATAAGTACATGTCATTACCAAGTACAAGTTTCATGGATTTCATTTGAATCTTACCAAATACCGACAATCTACTACTATCAACAAATGTCGCTAAATCAATTTTATTCATTCAGTGATATTTGTTCTGAGTAGTAAAAGTCCTGTACAATTTGCGCGAAGACAACTTGATTCATCATAGGCATCCCTGGGTAAGGCTTAGGTCACATTTCCAAACCGGGGCCCGGCTGGGCAGCTCTCGGGAGCAAAAAGAATGATATAAAAGACATCAAAATACACAAGATGGACAAAATCAGATTCATGGGAAGGATCTGTGTATATTTCTAGGAATACAGTTTAATTTTTCGTTTTTTGAAACATCCCGGCCGGGCCCCGCTTTGGAAATGTGACCTAAGCCTTGGCAACATCAAAATTTAACTTTTGACTGTTGTGTTTTCTCCCTCGAGTTCACCATGTGTAAATCACCAGCTGCAGCTCCCTGGCAAGGGTTTACAAATAAGACTTTTCTAAGCTAAATTGGCCGGTGCAATGGCCAAGTGGGTAGAGTGTTCGCCTTGCATTCGGTAGGTCGTGATTTTGATCCCCGGCCGAGGAATACCAAGGACTTGGAACATGCTGCTTTCTCTGCTTAGCACTCAGCATTCGGGAAAGTGTATGGAAGCTGAACGCACACCACTACCAGTGGACTAGCCCCCTGCTGTAGTGATTGCGTTGTGTGGCCCAGGGCTACTGAAACGGAGATGGGCGCCGCCCTATGCGCCATCAGGCGCCGGAAGGAACTTTGACTTTGACTAAGCTAAATTAGTCTGATATAAGGCCACAAAGCTGGATCAGAAGTCGACCAGTAAATCAAACCGTGACCAAGGCCGCCACTGTCTTCCCCAACACGTCGGTAGAACGTACTGCACCTGCGCGAACCCTGGGGGTTTGGTCAATGTTGCATTGAAATCCCGCTTGTTGCACGGTATATGTTAGAGACATGGTTTCATGTAAATGTTACACAGGATTTAAACGCAGTCCTTAAGTAAACCTGGAGTTTAAAATGTTTAGAATGTTCGCGCAGGCGCATTACGTTCTCCCAACGTGCTGTCTTCCCCCAATCTACAACACCCTCGTGTCACATGACCTCTCTCAGGTCACGTGACGATCAGACTTGACAAAGAATGGCAGAAGCTACCCGAAAGCCTCTCAATCTTACCCCCTCTATGTCGTGTGCTTTAGGTCAATTTCCTGACATCAAACAGCCATGATTTATCAGTGTGCATGGTCACATTCAGTTCACCAAACAATTTTGTTGTCATGGGATTTACAGCAAGGCTATCGGACAGAATTGAACATCAATATAGAATACAACACGGTGTATTCCGTATCACCCGAGGTACCAACCGCAGGTCGGATCGCCCGACGGCCAACATTTTATTTGTCATACGTATACCTAAAACCCATGTTTTGATGCGAAATGCACCAGAATAATTTGGTGCCCTCGAACAAAAAGTGTTACAACAGCAATGTTCCAACATCCTAATCAGGTATTCGAATTGCCAACCGTGCCGCACTCAGCTCGCTCAAAATGGTTCGATTTAATCGAAGCAGGCCTGTGTGATACAACTTTTGAACCTGTGTGATATGGAAAGTTATCACACGGTCCGGAACACCTGTAGATATAGGACGTTTTCGCGTCACAAGTATGACATAAAAAAGGGTATATAACAGCCTTTAACATATCAACAAGACTGATGGATATTGTAAGACACATCCATGACTGTCCCAAGAATACCATTTGACTATCATGCAGGGTCCTTATACTGAAAAGCTCATCTGTTACAGTAGAAAAAATATTTTTCTAAACTTACATCCAAGGCAATGACCATTCACACTGCATCTTACGCAACATTATTTTGTAGCCATTCCTCTTCATTCTTTTTAGTACGTGGAGTTATCCAGGTCCTCCTCTGTACCAGGTGAGTAGTTCACCTGGCTCAGGTAACTGTTGAGGATGGGTGAGGAGTGATGGTAAGGTGTGCCCAGGTCATGTTGCCCATCTAAGATGTGGGAGCTGAGGGAGGTGCCCAGGCCGCTGCTGGGTCTCGCTGAGATGAACTCTGAGTCTAGCGACTGAGGGATGGACGTCAGCGATCTCGTGATGGCCTGGAAGAAATTAAATCACAAGTTTTATGTTGAATACAGATCTAGATCTAGTTGTTTTGAGCAACAAAGTGGCTAAGGCTATAGAGGACATAAGATCAAAAAGTCACGATTTCAATTCTGGCATTCATGGCTAGACATGGCCTTGGGAAAGCCACTTTACTGTTTGACTTTCTTCTTGACTCAAAGGTGTAAAAATGAGTACCTGACTTTGATTGAGAAAAGAGCTGGTGGAGGGAAAGAGATGGGATATGCCTTCCAATATCATGCCCTAAACACTAAAGACAACAACCACCTTCCTCATAAAGACTATGGGACCCACACACACAGTCACAGAAAAAAGTAAAACAAGGCAGTTTTACCCTAATTTTACCCATAAGAAGAAAAACAAACAAACCTCTCTCTGTTTCTCTATCCTGTAGTCTCGAACCAGTCTATCGAGCCTGTCCTTCTGCCTGTTCAAAGCATCAACAAAAACAAACAAACAAACAAACAAACCTCTCGTTGTTTCTCTATCCTGTAGTCCCGCACCAGTCTGTCGAGTCTGTCCTTCTGCCTGTTCAGGGCGTCTAACCTCTCCTGCAGCTGGGAGTTCTCCTGCTCAAGGAACCGGCAGCGATACTCGGAGGACGACACGGTACGCTTCATGTCACGTACGGATTCATCCGCCTCTGTCAATCTGAAGAGAGAGAGAAGGAGGGAATGAATGAATGATGGCATCAGTACTCCGTTGACGACACGGTATGCTTTATGTAGCATACATTTTTGTCTGACTGTCAATCTAAAGAGAGGAAGAAATGAATGAATGACAGCATCGATACTCTTTCAATGACACGATAAGCTTCATGTCACGTACAGATTCATCCGCTTCTGTCAATCTGAAGAGAGAGAGAAGGAGGGAATGAATTGATGGATGGCTGTAACATGAACTTCTGTTCCAGGAACCGGCAGCGGTACTCAGACAAAGACACGGTACGCTTCATGTCACGTACAGATTCTTCCGCCTCTGTTTATCTGAAAAGAGAGAGGGAAGGAGGGAATGAATCGAGTGATGGATGCAACATGAACTTCTCCTGTTCAAGGAACCTGCAGCGGTACTCTGATGATGACACAGTATGCTTCAAGTCACGTACTGCCTCTGTCAATCTGATGAGAGAAGGAAT
Organism: Branchiostoma floridae x Branchiostoma belcheri; assembly: GCA_019207045.1. Taxonomy (NCBI): domain Eukaryota; kingdom Metazoa; phylum Chordata; class Leptocardii; order Amphioxiformes; family Branchiostomatidae; genus Branchiostoma; species Branchiostoma floridae x Branchiostoma belcheri. The sequence continues at coordinate 2,692,226 of CM033032.1, forward strand.
GATTGAATGGATGGATGGATGCAAGTGAAATTAGAAGCTGTGAGTTTGATTCCAAGCAAGTCACTCATCGAACATGCACGTTACGGAAAGGATTGACGCCCTTAGGACTGGCTGTGAAGCGCATCCACTGTTTATTGCACTCGTCAGAAAGAGCAATGGGAACCTGTATAAATTAACAAAGTGCCTCTCTTCTCTGTCATGACCAGTGGCAGTGAGAAATTGGCTCTTCAGTGAACAAAACTTGATCAATAACACTTTCTATCTTTTGTATTAAGAGGTAAATTCTACTGTTAAAGCAAGTGAGAAACCTTTAGAATTTTCTTGACCAGTTCTCCCAACGAATATATATTTTTCAACTCTAAAAGCTGTGCCTTAACAGTAAGTCTGACTTCTTCCTTCTTCACAAGTTTTCCACAGTCAATCCACCTCACCTGGTTAACAAGTCTCTCTTGTCCTGCAGGAGGTTCTTGTGGTCGGAGTCGAGACTCTTCTTCCACTCCAGCTAAATTATACTGAGAAACTATCCTGACCAGAATTTCCCTGACCAGTTCTCCCAACGAATATATTTCCAACTCTAACAGCTCAGCACCTTATTAGTAAGTCTGACTTCACAAATTTACCTGGTTAACAAGTCTCTCTTGTCCTGCAGGAGTTTCTTGTGGTCGGAGTCCAGACTCTTCTTCCAGTCCAGCTCCCTCTGCAGCTGGGACTTCACCCTGCTCAGCTCCTCCTCTGTCGACTGGACCGCTTCCTCACGCATCCCCTTCTCTCGCTGGATGATGTCTCTGCAACAGACAAACAAACAAACAAACAAACAAATGTTAGTCATTATTACTCTTACAATTCTTCCTTGTGAGATAAAGGTAAAGGTAATCCTTTGGTCTGGTACATAGAATGTCCGTGCAATGCACAAACAAACAAACAAACAAACATTAGCTATTGTGATCCTAGGACCTGAGAAACATGTTGGGTTTATGATGACCTGACCGACCCTACCAAATCCTGCCGACCCTGTCCTTGTGTTGGTCAACACCTAGCACTGGCACATAAAATTGTTTATCTGACATCCGAGTGATGAAAATGTTGTAGAACTGTTTTCCCGCATGTTCTCCTCATTTCTGTTAAAATAGAAAATTCTGTTCGTACAATATGTTATACATTCTATACAATTAGAGTACGATGTTGAAAATACCAGTGTCCTTTTGCATTTCAGTTTTGCAATGTTCAACAAGATCCCTTTCCGATGTTCAACCGATTTTTGTTGCTGGAATGCTGTTCAATGGAATAGGGTCTCACCTTGGTGCTGAAATACTGGCTATTGTATTACACAATTGTGTTTTCTTCTTACTACAAAACTACCACAAACAGAGAATTTTGCATGGATTGCATGGCCTTCCTTACTTTGCTCTGTTGATCTTGTTCTTGTACTTGAGTTTCCGCTGGTCATATCTGCGGATCTGCAGGTCCAGTTTCCTGGTCGCCTCAACAACCTGGCGCTGCAGGGTTTCCACCTCCTGCTGCAGGGTTTGGACCTGACGCAGCATGGACTGCTTACCAAGCTCCGACAGCTGGTGCTGCAGGAAACAAATAAATAAACGAGTAAACAAGCTGCTGCAGGGTCTGCACTTGACGCAGCATGGACTGTTTACCAAGCTCAGACAGCTGGTGCTGCAGTAAACAAATAAATAAACAAGTAAACAAAGAGGTAAACAAGCTGCTGCTGCAGGGTTTCCACCTCCTGCTGTAGGGTTTGGCCCTGATGCAGCATGGACTGTTTACCCATCTCAGAAAGCTGGTGCTTCAGTAAACAAATAAACAAACGAGTAAACAAGCTGCCGCTGCAAGGTTTCCACTTCCTGCTGCAGGGTTTGCACCTGATGCAGCATGGACTGTTTACCAAGCTCCGACAGCTGATGCTGCAGTAATCAAATAAACAAACGAGTAAACAAGCTGCTGCTGCAGGGTTTCCACCCTCTGCTGCAGGGTTTGGACCTGACGCAGCATGGACTGCTTACCAAGCTCCGAGAGCTGGTGCTGCAGTAAACGAATAAACAAACGAGTAAACAAGCTGCTGCAGGGTCTGCACTTGACGCAGCATGGACTGTTTACCCAGCTCCAACAGCTGCTGCTGCAGGAAACAAACAAGTAAACAAACAAGTAAACAAGCTGCTGCTGCAGGGTTTCCACCTCCTGATGCAGGGTTTGGACCTGACGCAGCATGATCTGCTTACCCAGCTCAGACAGCTGGTGCTGCAGTAAACAAACAAACAAGTAAACAAGCTGCTGCTTTTAGTAAACAAACAAGTAAAAAAAACATGTAAACAGTAGGTGCTGATTTAGGGCCTAGACCTGACGCGACTGATTACTCAGCTCTGACAGCGGTGATCCAGTAAACAAACAAACATTCAAGTAAACAAGTTGCTCCGCAGGGGTTGGACTTGAAGCATCATGAGGTCATGTGTGAGTGCAGAACATTGTAACTGCATTTAGTGCAATAGACAGGTTGTGCACCTTTCACCAAAAGCAGAAGAAATGGTGGATTTTCTGTGCTTTACCTTTACAAGAAACCATTGTGATGAAAGGGTTGAAGTTTTAATTACTCACTTTTCCTGATGACTGTTGGAAAATGCATGGAATGTTTGTAAAAAACATGAATCAGTTTACTTTGCAAGTAGAAACAAAGTTACCCAAATATCTTCAAAATAATTCACAAAAAAAGATAACTATAGTTATATTCAGTTTCTTGAGGTTCTTAAAATGAGATCACAACTGTGCTCTTCACAAACTTAACAAAAAAAGTCTCATACAAGCATCATCTTAGCAGTTTGAGGATCATTTTATTAATTTTTGTGTTGTAACCTTGACCAGACATAAAAGACCTTGACCCACCATGTCTGCCACAGATTTGTTTTTCTTGTCCACAGACAAGTCAACACAAAAATTTCAGATGAAGAGCAGTACAATTGAATTTTAGTACGCGCAATGATCAGGGATGATTTTGCTCATTTTTGTGTCGTTACCATGATCTGACAGAGATTACCTTGACCCGACACATAAACGACCTTGACCCACCATGTCAGCCACAGACTTGTTCTCCTCGTCCACAGACATGACCTTGTGCTGCAGCTGGGAGTTGGTGACCTTCAGCCTCGCTTCCATGTCCCTCAGCTGACCCAGCTCCAGCCTCGCACTCTCCAGCTGCTGCTCCGATCGCACCCTGTTGCCATGGCAACATAAAAATTTGAGATGAAGAGCAGTACAAATGAATTTTTTATTTCTTGCTGTCACAGGAAAGTTGCATAATATTGTGTCATTTTGTGACAATCTTGAATATTCAGACTCAAAGCAAGAAGTTGAAAATCTGTAAAGAAAAGCAAGTTTTTTTTTGGGAAAAGAAGGGGAAGAGGTATAAATCAGAGAACATCAAGACCTCATTCAAACCATAACATAACACTCCAGACAACACCAATGCAACCCATGCAACAAACTTAATCTACGCAATAAAGTTGTGGGGCCTATCTAAGGCCTATATGTTAAAATGTTAAAGTAAGAGCTACAGTTTTTGCAATTTATTTTTTTTGCAATGTTAGAATAAGAGCTACAATTTTTGCAATTTTATGAATAACTTTATTGTACATGATACAATGTTTATGGAAGTGAAAGTGTTTTCTGACCTGTCCATCTTCTCCTCCTGAAGCTGTCTCCTGAGGGTCGCCAGGTCGTTACTTTTCCTCTCCAGCTCCTCCTTGGACCTCCTGGCCTCCTCAGCGACTCTCTGGAGCTTGTACTGGGACTCCTTCACCTGGTAGACAACATGGAGGGGAAACCAGCTGCATCTTTTTATTTATGTCATACCTGGGCCGCGAAAATGTTCGATACAGGTGTTCTGGACCGTGTGATACTTTTCTGTAACACATGGGGTTCTAAGTTGTATCACACGGGCTTCTTTCAAATAAATCGAACAATTTCGAGCGGGGCGAGTACGGCACGGTTGAAAAATCGAATACCGGATTTGGACGTTACAATTGCCTTTTTTTTTTTAAGGACACATAATTTTCTCAACTTCTGGTGCATTTTCCATCAAAACATGTGTTTTCTAAGGTGGCTATTACATAAATAAAATACAACACGGTGTATTCTATATTTATTTACTGCAATAGTTTTACCACATTTGTGGAAGGATTAACATAACAGGTGACTATCAACTTTTTCAAGATGTCAATCTAAAGACTGAACTGTAAGGTTTTATACAATCACCCCCACTCTTTTTGTGGTGTTGGTTCTGGCTGCAAAGAGAGAGTAGTCAACCCACCCAATAACAATGATAATAGCAATCACATTTTAATCCTACACCAGACAGCTCTAAACAGCACGCTAACCTGTCTCTCAGCTTCCTCTGCCCGACTTCTGGTAGCTTCCAATGACTCTCTGCTGCCCTGTCTGCTCTTCAACTGGAGATGATAACAACATACTGGCAAGTCAGTTTGTAAGCTAACTTGATATACAGTCAAACCTGCCCAAGACGACCACCCGGGGACCGGCAAAAAGTGGTCGATTTGGACAGGTGGTCGCTGAGAAGAGTATCGACTCAAAACATGCCCTATGCAAAGTATAAATAGTTTCCGTTGTGTTTAATGGCAAATAGCAAGCACACTGCACGCACGCAAAGAAGCGAGGTATTTAATGTCAAATACAACACACACACTGTAAATTGTAAATTTAACCCCAAGCTCTTATCGAGCTTTTATACGATACAGTGCTTTAAAGCTCAATATTTGTACACTAACGTTTTAGACAGTAAGGGAACTTTGATGCTGTCAGTTACCATACAAGCCTTTATGTGTCGCTGTATTCTTAATCGCCGTATCTGAAATAACTACGGTGCACCTTTCGAATTCTATGCCCGGTACGTCCCAATAGCGTACTTACCCACGGGTGAAATGTACAGTACAGTTGGACAAAAGCACTCACACAGATCTTTCTTAAAAAGGTATGAGCTACACAGATCTTCCTTAGAAATTTCTTCCTATATTACAGTAGACTGTCCCATTGACCCACCCATCGACCGCCGCAATCTTTATTCTAAACATAACATCAGAATGGCAGTCAAAATCCGACGCAAACTGGTCGATTTCGGCACAAAATCGCGCTAGTTATCATCAAAAATCTATGAAAACCTCAATTTTGAAAATGATGCGGTCGTTAAGGGGCCCAATTTGGGCCGGTCGCGGTCGCGTTGGCCAGGTGGTCGTTGAGAAAAGGTCGCTTAATGCTTACGTCAATAGGAAAAAAAATCGGGACCGAGAAAAAGCGGTCGAAATGGCCAGGTGGTCGCTGAGAAGAGGTGGTCGCTCGGGCAGGTTTGACTGTATCATCAAATGATGATTTTTGACTAGGACTAAGTCTTGTTAAGACCACGTCAAAACAAGGTGAATGATACAAACTTGAAAGTTTACCAAGGCTAAAAAAAGAAGAAAGGACTATAATTTCTCCCTGAAAATGACCATATGATGGTACAGACTTAACTGATGCAGTTGGTGAAGTTTGTGAGATCTTTGTACTCAACAAGTGAAAACATACAAATAAAATTGGTGTGGTCAAAACTGTACATCATGACTGGCAATAGATACAACATGAGCACAGCAACGTGGCAAACATCCAATACTGAGCATCATTGAGCTAGGAGTGGACTATAGCCAGTAAAAAAAAAAAGGTAATCTCCTCACCATGTCCAGCTGCTGCCTGAGTTGGTCTCTGTCAGACTCTGCACGGGAAATTCTCTCCAACCCTTCCTTCATCTGGCCCCACACCTACAACAAGATACAAAAATGCACAAACATAAACAAACAAACGCATAGAACTCTGTACGAGAAACCCTATTCCGGCCAATGATTTCTGATTTATCTTTAACTCCCCTCTAAATTTTGTCAGTCAGTCTAAAAGACCAGGACAAAGTGCAAATTGAAACATGCATATCATAATTGAGTTCTTACCATAACAAATGATTTAGTTTGCTTAGTTTGTCATGCATTTCTGTGATTGTGGTGGTTAATGGTTAACTTAAACATGGAAATGGTGCTGCAAAAGTTACATGACTGGTGTAGGTTATGAAGTTAACACAACAAGAAATTTGCAAGTGACTAAAGCCACACACAAACTCTGTTCCGTAGATTACAACTTTGTGCGAGTGGAATTAATGTTAATGACAAGCTGTATGGAAACTCACCGCACACAACAGAAGAGAGGTCCATGGAGATGTGGGTTGGAATGGGGGTGGGAGGGAACATGGTGGGAAGGGAAGATGAGCAAGATAAAATATCATGAAATGCTGTTTGGTCAACCATTTAGTGATGTTATTGGGAATACAGATTTTAGTAGCAGAGATAGCTGTACCAGCTTCGTCATTGTTATGAATAGTACATGTAAATACTGACAGAGAAAACAATATCTTTTATCATAATACAACTTTATGACATGCAAATTTGTCAAACATGAAGAATCTGCTTCACAAGTCGAGAGTTTGACATTCCATGATTGCATGCTCAAAAAAGATGCTATATTGTGTATAAAAAGCCTGATCAACAAAACTTGTGAACTGTCTACTTAATACATGAGTATAGAAAACAATCTATGGTAACCATTAAAGCCACAATGATCAATTTTCTTAGTTTGGGGACATTTTACCAGCAAAGACTGTCTAAAAGTGTATAAACATGAGAGGAAAACTTGCTTCAGGTTCTGACTAAAACTTGACATTCAAACTTGATATTGAATGTAACAAGGTACAGCCTTCCCCCTCAGATCTTGCTTTCATAAATTCTTTGATCTTGAAATTTAGTTGTTCTATGCAAGAACCAAACCAACAAATTGACTTGGAGTGGCATTACCTTGGATATCTCCTGCTCCAGCATGTTGTTCCTGTCCTCCGTGTCTTGCCTCAGACGTTTCTCTGCCTCCAGTTTGGCCTGAAGGGAGGAGGTGTCAGACTGCACCTTCCCTGTCTGCACATGGGCACTGTGTAGCTCCTGGGGATGAAAACATGGTAAAGGAATACCATAGGTGAACACACCTGTTGTTGTTGCTGAACACCATCCATACATGTGAACACACCTGTCTTTGGTGCTGAACACCGTCCGTGCACAGCAAATGGGCACTGTGCATCTCCTGAAGATATAGGCGCTAGTAAAAAACAACGTACAAACACATGATTGTACAGTACATGCAGCATCTGTGGTGTCAGAATGAACCTTCCCTGTCTGTACGTGGGCACTGTGTAGCTCCTGAAAAACATGGTAAAGGTGAACACACCTGTCCTTGGTGCTGAACACCATCCACACACAGGTAAACACACCTGTCCCTGGTGCTGAACACCATCCACACACAGGTAAACACATCTGTCCTTGGTGCTGAACACCATCCACATACAGGTTAACACACCTGTCCTTGGTGCTGAACACCATCCACACACAGGTAAACACACCTGTCCTTGGTGCTGAACACCATCCAAACGCAGGTCAACACATCTGTCCTTGGTGCTGAACGCCATCCACACAGGTAAACACACCTGTCCTGGTGCTGACCACCATCCTATCACAGATAAACACACCTGTCCTTGGTGCTGACCACCATCCTATCACAGGTAAACACAACTGTCCTTGGTGCTGAACACCATCAACACACAGGTAAACAACATCCACACAAAAACACACATGTCCTTGGTACTGAACGCCATTAACACACAGGCAAACAACATCCACACAAAAACACACCTGTCCTTGGTGCTGAACATCATCCACACAAAGGAAAACATACCTGCCCTTGGTGCTAAACAGAGCTATCTTGACTAGAAATCATCTTACTATAAGACATATCTGTGAGACAATTGCATTAACAATTTTTACTCACAAGAAGAAGACAAGTTTCAGGCTAGATTCTTAAAGAAACGTTTTATGAGCAAATCAAACTGAAACCCACCTGGTTCTTGGCATCCAGTTGTGCCCTGAGAGACTCACACTGAGCCTCAGCGTCCTCCAGTCTTGTCTGTGCCGAGCTGGTCTGAAGTTTGGACCGACTTTTCTCTCTCTCCAACTGTGACTGGAGATCGGCGATTTCTGACTCTAGACGGGACTGGAAAAGATAATAGAGTAAGCTATAGGTTTTTCTTCATTCATCCACAAGTAGGCCTCAAGTTAAACTTTATTCAAATGAAGAAACAAACAAAACAATCACATCAGAGATGGCAGACATCGCCCCCATGCCCATGCTACTTTGCAACCCTTCTAGTCTCACCTACAAAGAAAGCAGCATTGGTGGTACATTACGTATATGCATGATTGTGTACATTGGGAATCACATATTAACAAGCCAAAAACAATGATAATTATACAGTTAAGCCTGGCACAACCAACCATCTACTGCCATAAGCCACATTAAAACAATCCGAACTTTTTTTTACAAAGTTAAGACCCTCTTGTCTTGAGCAACCACTCCCAGTTATGAACCATTTTTCTCAGTCCCTTGATGAGTTGTGGAGACACAGTCGGACTGTAATTCCTTCCTTTAGCATGGAGAAATAAACAAATAAACAACAAACAGAACAGTACACACCAGTTTGTCGCGTGTCTCGTCCCTCTGCTCCAGAAGCTGCCCGCTCAAACGGCTGACCTGGTCACGTAAGTTCACAGTTTCCCGCCGAGCGTTACTCGCTCGCTCTGTGGCCTCCTCTAACTGCGTGGACAAGTCTGGGGAAATGCAAGGAGACAGACTGAAGTTTACAACGCACAAAACTATATTATTTTAAGGATGACCTGGTCCCGTAAGGTCGCGGTTTCCTGCCGAGCGTTACTCGCCCGCTCCGTCGCCTCCTCTAGCTGTGTGAACAAGTCTGGGGAAATGTAGGGACACAAACTGAAGTTTACAATGCACAAAACTATATTATTTTAAGGATGACCTGGTCCAGTAAGCTCGCGATCTCTTGTCAAGCATTACTCGCACGCTCTGTGGCCTCCTCTAACTGTGTGGACAAGTCTGGGGAAATGCAGGGAGACAAACTCAAGTTAACAATGCACAAAACTATATTATTTTAAGGATGACCTGGTGCCGTAAGTTCGCGGTTTAGCGTCGAGCATTACTCGCCCGCTCTGTGGCCTCCTCTAGCTGTGTAGACAAGTCTGGGGAAATGCAGGGACACAAACTGAAGTTTACAACGCACAAAACTATATTATTTTAAGGATGACCTGGTCCCGTAAGGTCGCGGTTTCCCGTCGAGCGTTACTCGCACGCTCCGTGGCCTCCTCCAGCTGCGTGGACAAGTCTGTGGAACAGCAGGGAGACAAACTCAAGTTAACAATGCACAAAACTATATTATTTTAAGGATGACCTGGTGCCGTAAGTTTGCAGTTTCCCGCCGGGCGTTACTCGCCCTCTCTGTGGCCTCCTCCAGCTGCGTGGACAAGTCTGGGGAAATGCAGGGAGACAGACTGAAGTTTACAATGCACAAAAATGAAGGCAACCTAAGCATTATCAATGCATTGAAAGTGAAAATATGCTGGATAAGGAAATCTGTAAAATAAATACAAAATGTATATTTCATCATCATCATCATGGGTTACCCCCATATAACCCCGCAAGGGGCAAAGTAGGGGGGGAGCTGAGGTCCCGGGTTAGGGCGGGCAGCCCTCCTGCCTGGCGCGGAAGCTCTCAACTGTGGGAGCACTTACTACCGCACCAGGCAGGGAATTCCACTCCGGAATTGTTCTAGGAAAATATGAGTACTTGTATGTGTCTGTTCTTGCAAAGATTGGTTTGTACTTATGTTGATGGCTGCCTCGGGTTCGCCCTTGGGTCGGAATCAGTAGGTTCTGTGTGTCTATGTTAATCTTGTTGTTAACTAACTTATAAAAGAAGGTGAGGCGGGCGTTCCTCCTCCTTTCGGAGAGAGGACGCCACTGCAGGTCATTGAGCATTTGTGTCACGCTGCTAGTCTGCCGGTAGTCATTGAGGGTCACTCGGGCTGCCCTGCGCTGGACGGCCTCCACCGCCTGTATCCCTTTGTTGGTGTACGGGTCCCAGACGGTGGCACTATATTCCAAGTGGGGCCGTACCAGCGCTTTGTAACAAGTGGCCTTGACCCTGGATGGACAATGGGTCAAGTTGCGCCGAATGACCCCTAGGACCTTACCAGCTTTGCTAGTGGCGTGGTTGATATGGGTGTCCCACCGCAAATCGTCGGACAGTTGTACTCCAAGATAGGGGTGGGACTTAACACCGGTGAGGGCTTCTCCACAGAGGGAGTACTGTGTTAAGATGGGGTGCTTCTTACGGGTGATATGGAGGATGTGGCATTTAGAGGGGTTGAACGACATAAGCCAACGATTTTGCCATTCTGTTAACGCATCGAGGTCAGACTGCAGATCTTGAGCGTCAGAAGGCTTGCTGATAGTTCGATAAATCAAGCAATCGTCAGCAAATAGCCGAACATGTGAGTCTACGGAATCGGGTAGGTCATTAATGTAGAGCAGGAAGAGCAGAGGGCCTAAAACAGTACCCTGCGGAACTCCAGAGGTGACCTTAACAGCTTTAGATGTTCCACCGTCAAAGACGACCCTCTGGGTTCTCTCCGTAAGGAAGGCCCTAAGCCAAGACTGAAGTAGGCCAGAAATGCCATAGTGCTCGAGCTTGCTCAGCAGACGTTCGTGAGGCACTGTATCGAATGCCTTGCTAAAGTCAAGCACCGCGGCATCGACCTGTTTGTTCTGGTCCATGTTTTTGGCCAGGTCTTGGAGGGTTAGCACCAGCTGGCTCTCGCAGGACAGACCCTTCCTGAAGCCGTGTTGCGCTGGGGACAGAATGCCATGAGTATCTAGATGTTTCATCATGTGGCTGTGCACGATATGTTCGAGCACTTTACCACAGACCGATGTCAGAGACACCGGCCTATAGTTTGCAGGCAAGGTTCTGTCCCCCTTTTTGAAGATTGGAGCGATGTTAGCTGTTCTCCAATCTTCAGGAACATCTCCCGTGGATATTGACTGGGAGAATATGACCTGTAATATTGGCGCAATTTGTTCGGCTACAGTCTTCAGGAGGCGAGGTGGTATTCCGTCTGGTCCTGTGGCCTTGCTGGGGTTAAGACAGGAGAGCTGTTTGGCTACCCCCTCCACTGTGATGTTAAGGGAGGGGATAGTTGGAGCTTTGGGTTCACCAAGGGTAGGAACGGTGGTCTTATCCTCCCTGGTAAACACTGACTCAAACTGGGCCCCCAGTGCATCGGCTTTTTCTTTGGGGTCAGATGTTAGCACCCCCTGATGTCTTAGGGCCGACGCACCAGTAGAGTCTTGTCTGATGGATTTGACATAGCTCCAAAAGGCCTTGGGATTTTCCTCGATGTTAGACTCCAGATAGTTGGAGACGTAATCCCTGTGGGCCTTCCTAACTCTCTGCTTAACTCCCTTCCTACACCTCTTGAACTTTGCCCAGGCTTCACTGGAGTTGGACCTCCTAGCCTTGGAAAAAAGTTCAGACCGCTTACGCATAGCTTTGCGAATCTGGGATGTTATCCAGGGTTTGCTGGATTGTGGCCTCACTTTTTTCCTCGGGACATGCTTATTGGCAGCACCACTAACGGCTGCCTTAAACAGCTCCCAGTTTTCTGAGGCAGTATTGTGCTGAGCCTGGTCTGCGAACTCTCGGCTGTATGTTACCATATCCTGTTGGAGTGCATCGATGTTAGCTTTCCTCCACAGGTATATGAGCCGATCTTTTGTGTTTGATGTTTGGGGCTTTACTTGAACATCAATCAGCGGGATGTCATGATCGCTGAGACCTGGCAAGATTTTGACTCTCTCCACTAAGGTGGAATTTGTGGTGAGAAACAAATCCAGGGTGTTCGAAGTTTGCCCCACTGTATGTGTTGGTTCGCAGACCATTTGTTCCAGACCACAGTCGTTGGCAAGGCTGATGTAATTGCTAGTGAGAGTGGATGGATTCGAAGCGGTGGTATTAGCTTCAGGGTTCCAGGTCGCATCCGGCAGGTTGAAGTCACCTGCTAGCCAGATGACGGCATTGTTGTTATCAGCCCGCATTTGCAGCACTGATCTTTCTAGCGCTACAAAATCATCATGACCAGCTGAGGGGGGGCGATAGTAGGCCCCTATGTAGATGGACTTACTGTTAGCCAGGTGGACCCGGACCCAAGTCAACTCGCAGGGACAGTCCGGGTCTGGGTGGTGGGTTGCTATGATGTTGTTCTTTACAGCAACAAGCACACCCCCTCCCCGGCCAGCTCTGTCTCTCCTGAACACATTGTACGTGTCCGGAAAGATTTCGCTGCTGCCCACTGACGAGTCCAGCCACGTCTCAGTGCCAACAACAATGTCTGGTTGCACAGCTTCGCAAAATGCGTGCAGTTCAGGTACCTTATTGCGGATAGATTGAAAGTTGATCACACAGGTCCTGACTGGTTTGGTATGTGTGCGGTCGCGAGGCGGTGGAGTAATACCATATCCGATAGGCGAAGACGTAGCGATAGGTGAGCCGATAGATCTTGCTGGACTAGAACAGGTGCTGGTGTTAAAAGAAGAGAAACAATTAGAAGTTTCGAATACTGTAGTGTTGAAGAGGCTGGAGCTGAAGTTAGGTAGGCCGCAGGAGCAGCAAATCCAGGACACGTTAGGGTTGTTGATGGTATTATAGACCGGTGTTGACATACCCATGCAGTCAGTATGGTACCAGACATCACATGAGTCGCAACAGATGGCATGCCGGCCGTCCACCTTTTCCCACCTGACGGCTCGATGGCATACGCCGCAGGGGTACTTCGGTGCCCTAGGTCCCGGATTTAACTCCACATCTCCAGCCAGAAGGATTATCAGAGTGAGACTGAAAAGTGTGAATTTAGGTCTGCAGTGGGGTGCTAGTTTACCATTAGAGTTAATAAAGATAGAGACTAATGTTAACTTCAGGGAGTGATTGGCACATGTGTTGTCCAGCAGGGGAGTTAACGGGAATGGACTGTTAAAGGATGGGTTAAGGGTGTGAGGTTTGCCTTCATGCCTGGGAGTGAAGGGGGAGGGATTATGGTGAGGTTTTACAATTAACGCTAAGCAGTGGGCTGTTAGTAGAATGGTACCCAAAATAACTGAGAATGTAACGAAACATGTCATAATGCTTGACCTGCAGGGGTACTCTCCTACTCAGCAGGAGGAACGCCACGCTGGTGAGGGGCGAATTACATATTGAATATACAAATATACAATATACAAAGCAGATTGAAGTACTATGAAATGAAAAATGGAACGCTCTCACCAGCCGATGAAAATGGCGTCCGGGCACGCTCGGAATAACGGGGGAGGGGGGCGCTGTGGTTGTAATATATAAGCTAAAGAAAGGGAGCTAAAAATACACCGCCCAAGAGCGTCCGGAGTCTATAAGGTCCAAGCTGTGGTTCTGGTTGTTTGTGGATGTGTTGAGATATCGGTGGGGTGACAAAATGAACTAAAAAGAACAAAAAAAGAGTGTGAAATGCCGGAGTGGAAAAATGGACGCCCGCCCGCCCGGGGCGACCTCTGACCTCCTCCATTCTCCTCTATTTGACATTTACTTCACCATATTAGCACATTTACTTCACCATATTAGCACATTAACTTTACATTCTGTTATTTCCAACTTTGGGTGCTTAAAAACATAACAGAAAAAAAAACACTTGAGGACTCCTTTATACATCGTAACCCCCCAAAATTCAGCCTTGATCCAGTCAGTAACCGTTTTCCATCAACAATGTTCAGTAAGTTCCGGCCACATGACTTCCGAGCGCAAAATCCTCGAGTTTGTGTGTGGATGGTGATTCCACGATGCAATGGAGAAAGAGGAGCAAGTCAGGACAACCCCGCAGATATCCCCCAGGTTGCCTTTAATGTGACTTTATGAATGTCATCTTCCCCTCTCTGTGAATTTTTATCTTCCATTTAGTTAGTTCTCATTGTTCAGAAGTTTAGACTCACCTGCGTTGACATTTTTCTGCAGTTGCACCGTGTCCCTGAGATCGTCACATGACTGCTCTGCACTGGCAAGCTGAAACAGAAACAGCAGAAAATGTCCATCACTTGAACCATGATTTAAAACATTTTTCTCTGTGGTGTTTTCATAACTGTTTTTTTTATCTAATAACAGAAACTTAGGTTCTTAGCGATTGGGACAAAACCCAGCAAAAACACCTGAATTTTTTTTTTCATTTGAACAATTTTTTTGGCACAGTTTGTAAATATATAGTCGTACATTCCCTGCATGAGTCTGTAATGTATACAACACAGCCATTGCAACCTACACGTCTAATACTGTAGACTTTATAGTAACTGTTATGCCTTAAAACTCATGGGTTAGACTATGAAACTGAAGAGGATGGTAAAGACTATGTCAACCTTTTCCTCGAGATGCTTGTTTGTATCCTCCAGCAGCTGACTGGTCCTCTTCAGCCCCTCCCTCTCACCCTCCATGCCCTGTAGTCTGGCTGACAGCTCAGAAACCTGGAACAATTCAAAAGAAGGGAAAAACTAGCAATTTGGTTCAATCATTCATAATTTTAAAAGATGCTAAAGAGTACAACCTGCAGTCTGGCTAAGAGCTCAGACACCAGGGAACATTCAATAGATTAGGAAAAATTAGCAATTTGGTTCATCATTCAATACATCATTTAACAGGATGCTAAAGAGTACAACCCTGTCCTGTAGTCTAGCTGAGAGCTCTGACAGTAGAAACATTCAACAACAGAAAGAAGACAATTGTCATCACACAGAAAGATGTTTGTAGTACTGGCAGACAATAATAGTCAATTTTGCAATTGATTCAATCACATACAAAACGACTCTAAAATCCGTAGGTACCCAAGCAAAAAAATACTTTTAATTAGTATAATTTCAAACATACATAGCCAGGTTATTATGCTAATACCAAAAACAGACCATGATAATGTTTCAATTATTATGATCATAGCAAAAAGCAAAGACAGTTCTGAACACGAATGGCCTGAAAATTTGCTTCAGTCTCCTAGATTTAGGAACTTAGAAGTCAGAAAGTCAGAAAATCTTAAAGATTTAGGGAAAGGATAAGACATGCAATGTGACATCAAATAAGACAAAACAAGTAATACATGTATTACTAAGAAACAGAAAAGTCACCAGCCCACCCACACTGCCAACAAAGAATGTTTTTTCTCACGGTTAACAACTCCAGAAACAAACAAGATTCCTGCCCAAACAATGCTGTCCTCTCTGTTTGTTTAACTATAAACACTTTCCCACAGAGTACAACTGTTACAGTACAGTGAGTCCATGGAAAGGCAAACAGTGGGGAGTCCTATACAATGTTGGCAGACTATAGGTATATTATTATTAAGTGTTATGAAGTTCAACATAGAATCTTTTTAGACATGAAAATTTAATAATAACACTTTAATCCATGTAATAGAAATCCTAGAATCCGTCCCAGTTTTTAATGGTAAAAAGCTTGTTTTTTTTCATGTTTTTGCATTTTCGAGATATGATATATATATGGACCAATGGCTAATAAGGTCCAATAATGTTGAATGTCTTGGATGATTTTAATTGATATTAGATCATATATCAGAAATAAACATTTGTGATTATGATTAAATAAACTACCATTGATTGACAGAATTGCCCCAATTTTTTCTCTGATGATCAAATACAGAGGTTCAAAGGTGAAAGGCTGAAGGTTAAAGGTAAGCCAACCTTGTCTCCCTGGTCATGTGACCTCTGTTGAATCTGTAGCAGTTCTCTCTCCCGATTGGCTGCCTCCAGAGCCAGCTGGGCGTCTCGGGTTTCCTTCTTCTGTTTATCCACTTTACTCTGCATCTCCTGCAGAAGCAGAATGAAGGAGATATAAAAACTGGAAGTTTGCCTGCAGTACCATAACAAGCTGCTAGAGGGCCCAAAATCTAATCATTTTAAGGTATTATCAAGACCTAACCACATAATATATCAATATCAATACAATCCTTCCAGCCCTTGGCAGACACATGGCAGGCAATAATGACAAGGGCACAGCAATGAAAGAAGTATTTCAGAACTGAGAGAACATGATTTAGTCTACCATTTTCTCCTGCTGAAACTGTGACCTGAGATCATCCAGGTCTCTCTGCAGCTGCTGTCTGTGTTTGGACTCTTCGTAAGTTTTCTCCTGTAGTAACGTCTTCTCTGTTTCTAAGGAGTTCACCTGTAAGGAACGTAACATAGATCACAAAGTACATATTAAGCTCAAAACTTAAAAATTCACTAGGAACAAAATAGCTTATATGACTGATAATGTTAATTTTTTTAACACTGTTTCAGAATCTTTAACCCAGGAACTGATCTAACTTAGTATCTTAAAGTTTATGTTAAATATAGATCTAAGAAATTTTTCCTTCTTTCCCTCCACCATCTTCTCTTTCCTTTGTTCCTTCCTTCCTTCATTCATTCCTTCCTTTCATTCATTCATTCTTTTCTTTCATTCATTCATTCCTTGCTTCCTTCCTTCTTTCAATCCCTCTCACCTCCTCCTGAAGACTGTGTAGCCTCTCCAGCTGATGTTGTGTTTCCGACACCTGAGCGCTCATCTCCCTGCTGCGTGTTCTCTCCCTCTGCAGGTCACCCCAAGTGTCCTGTATCTCATCTCATGACTCACTCATTCATTCACACACACACTCTCTCACTTCCTCCCTCCTTCTCTCACCTCCTCCTGTAGACTGTGCAGTCTCTCCAGCTGATGTTGTGTTTCTGACACCTGGGTGCTCATCTCCCGGCTGCGAGTTCTCTCCCTCTGCAGGTCGCCCCGTGCGTCCTGTAGCTCATCTCACAACTCATTCATTCACTCTCTCTCCCTCACTCACTCCATCCCTCCCTCACCTCCTCCTGCAGACTGTGCAGCCTCTCCAGCTGATGTTGTGTTTCTGACACCTGAGCGCTCATCTCCCGACTGCGTGTGCGCTCCCTCTGTCACTCCTTCATTTCCTCTGTCACTCACTCACTCACCCACTCCTCCATCCCTCACCTCCTCCTGTAGACTGTGCAGCCTTTCCAGCTGATGTTGTGTTTCCGACACCTGAGCACTCATCTCCCGGCTGCGTGTTCTCTCCCTCTGTCACTCATTCACTCACTCACTCACTCTCCCTCCGTCTATCCCTCCCTCCCTCCCTCCCTCTAACCTCGTCCTGTAGACTGTGCAGACTCAGACACCTGTTCACTCATCTCACAACTCATTCATCCCTTCTCTCTCTCCATCCCTCCTCCCTTTCTCACTCCCTCCATCCTTCCCTCTCACCTCCTCCTGCAGACTGTGTAGTCTCTCCAGCTGATGTTGTGTTTCCGACACCTGAGCACTCATCTCCCTGCTGCGTGTTCTCCCTCTGCAGATCACCCTTCGTGTCCTGTACCTCATCTCACAACTCATTCATTCACTCACTCACTCCCTCCTTCACTCCATCCCTCACCTCCTCCTGTAGACTGTGCAGCCTCTCCAGCTGGACCTGTGTTTCCGACACCTGAGCGCTCATCTCACAACTCATTAATTCCTTCTCTCTCTCCATCCCTCCTCCCTTTATCCCTCATTCATTCACTCCATCCCCCTCACCTTCTCCTGTAGACTGTGTAGTCTCTCCAGCTGATGTTGTGTTTCCGACACCTGAGCGCTCATCTC
This sequence comes from Branchiostoma floridae x Branchiostoma belcheri, assembly GCA_019207045.1. Taxonomy (NCBI): domain Eukaryota; kingdom Metazoa; phylum Chordata; class Leptocardii; order Amphioxiformes; family Branchiostomatidae; genus Branchiostoma; species Branchiostoma floridae x Branchiostoma belcheri. The sequence continues at coordinate 2,709,917 of CM033032.1, forward strand.
CCGGCTGCATGTTCTCTCCCTCTGCAGGTCACCCAGACTGTCCTGTAGCTCATCTCACAACTCATTCATTCATTCACTCACTCACTCTCTCTCTCACTCCCTCCCTCCCTCTCACCTCCTCCTGTAGACTGTGCAGCCTCTCCAGCTGCCCCTGCGTTTCCGACACCTGAGCACTCATCTCACAACTCATTCATCCCTTCTCTCTCTCCATCCCTCCTCCCTTTCTCACTCACTCCATCCTTCCCTCTCACCTCCTCCTGCAGACTGTGCAGTCTCTCCAGCTGATGTTGTGTTTCTGACACCTGAGCGCTCATCTCCCTGCTGCGTGTGCGCTCCCTCTGCAGGTCGCCCCGTGCGTCCTATAGCTCATCTCACGACTCATTCATTCACTCACTCTCTCTTTCATTCACTCCATCCCTCACCTCCTCCTGTAGACTGTGTAGCCTGTCCAGCTGGACCTGTGTTTCCGACACCTGAGCGCTCATCTCACAACTCATTAATTCCTTCTCTCTCTCCATCCCTCCTCCCTTTATCACTCATTCATTCACTTCCTCCCCCTCACCTCCTCCTGTAGACTGTGCAGTCTCTCCAGCTGATGTTGTGTTTCCGACACCTGGGCGCTCATCTCTCGGCTGCGTGTGCACTCCCTCTGGATGTCCCCCCGTGTGTCCTGTACCTCATCTTAGGACTTACTCATTCGCTCACTCTTTCATTCACTCACTCACTTACTCCCCCTCACCTCCTCCTGTAGACTGTGCAGCCTCTCCAACTGATGTTGTGTTTCCGACACCTGAGCGCTCATCTCCCGGCTGCGTGTGCGCTCCCTCTGCAGGTCCCTGAGCACTCATCTCACAACTCATTCATTCCTACTCTCTCCATCCCTCCTCCTTTCCTCATTCAATCACTCCTTCCCTCATCTCCTCCTGAAGACTGTGTAACCTCTCCAGCTGCACCTGTGTTTCAGACATCTGAGCACTCATCTCTGGGCTGCGTGTGTGCTCCCTCTGTCACTCATTCATTTCCTCTGTCATTCACTCACTCACTCACCCACTCCCTCATTCACTCCTTCCCTCACCTCCTCCTGCAGACTGTGCAGCCTCTCCAGCTGATGTTGTGTTTCCGACACCTGAGCACTCATCTCCCGACTGTGTGTGCTCTCCCTCTGCAGGTCGCCCAGCGAGTCCTGTACCTCATCTCACAACTCATTCACTCACTCTCTCTCTCACTCACTCCATCCCTCACCTCCTCCTGAAGACTGTGCAGCCTCTCCAGCTGATGTTGTGTTTCCGACACCTGAGCGCTCATCTCCCGGCTGCATGTTCTCTCCCTCTGCAGGTCCCTGAGCACTCATCTCACAACTCATTCATTCATTCACTCTCTCCCTTCCTCCCTCCCTCCTTCTCTCACCTCCTCCTGCAGACTGTGCAATCTCTCCAGTTGCCCCTGAGTTTCCGACACCTGAGCGCTCATCTCACGGCTGCGTGTTCTCTCCCTCTGCAGGTCGCCCCGTGCGTCCTATAGCTCATCTCACGACTCATTCATTCACTCACTCACTCTTTCATTCACTCCATCCCTCACCTCCTCCTGTAGACTGTGTAGCCTCTCCAGCTGATGTTGTGTTTCAGACACCTGGGCACTCATCTCACAACTCATTCATCCCTTCTCTCTCTCCATCCCTCCTCCCTTTCTCCCTCCCTCCCTCCCTCCCTCCCTCTCACCTCCTCCTGTAGACTGTGCAGCCTCTCCAGCTGATGTTGTGTTTCAGACACCTGGGCACTCATCTCCCGACTGTGTGTGCTCTCCCTTTGCAGGTCGCCCCGTGCGTCCTGTAGCTCATCTCACAACTCATTCATTCACTCACTCTCTCTTTCATTCACTCCATCCCTCACCTCCTCCTGTAGACTGTGCAGCCTCTCCAGCTGATGTTGTGTTTCAGACACCTGGGCACTCATCTCCCGACTGTGTGTGCTCTCCCTTTGCAGGTCGCCCCGTGCATCCTGTAGCTCATCTCACAACTCATTCATTCACTTTCTCACCCACTCCCTCCCTTCCTCTCACCTCCTCCTGAAGACTGTGCAGCCTCTCCAGCTGATGTTGTGTTTCCGACACCTGAGCGCTCATCTCCCGGCTGCGTGTGCGCTCCCTCTGCAGGTCAACCCGGGTGTCCTGTACCTCATCTCACCACTCATTCACTCACTCTCTCTCACTCCCTCCCTCTCACCTCCTCCTGCAGACTATGCAGCCTCTCCAGCTGATGTTGTGTTTCCGACACCTGAGCGCTCATCTCCCGGCTGCGTGTGCGCTCCCTCTGCAGGTCAACCCGGGTGTCCTGTACCTCATCTCACCACTCATTCACTCACTCTCTCTCACTCCCTCCCTCTCACCTCCTCCTGTAGACTGTGTAGCCTCTCCAGTTGATGTTGTGTTTCCGACACCTGTGTGCTCATCTCCCGGCTGCGTGTGCGCTCCCTCTGCAGGTCACCCCGGGTGTCCTGTAGTTGCCGCTGGAGATGCTCATTCTCACTCTGCAGCTCAGAGATCTGGATGTTCAGCCTGGGAGGGGGAGGGTGTTGATACATTACTAAAGAGGCATCTAGGCATTCTGGAGTTATGCTGGTCAACTGCACACATCTAATACACACCTTATAAACTTTAAGTTATAATTATAATAAACAGTTATACCACGGCTATAAATTCTGCATTCCAGATTTTGATTTGAATACAAATCTTAAGGAAAAGTGTAGGTCTGACAACTTTTGATGTGCATGTATAGGGCCTTTCCGATAGCCCTTAGTCTAACTCACACGGGCCATACCTCCATGGTACTACAGCAGGGGGCTAGTACACTCAGTCTGATAGTGTTGTATGTTCAACCCCATACTTCTTACCATAAGTACTCAGTGCTCCTATAGCATCATTGTATCATGTTTCAAATCTTAGGTATGGATGGTCTTTGAACCCTTGACCCTCTAAACCACAAGGCAAACACTTCTACCCCCCCCCCCCAAACTATCACACTGCCAGTGGTTGGAAACTGTGATCAGTGTCTTCAAAAACAATTCCTAACAGAAAAGTCAGACCCACCTTCTCTGTGCACCTTCCCCTGACGATGCTAAACTCTCCTGTGGGAAAAAGGAAACTTTGTGTTTACATATTTACTGACAATAATGTGTGTCATCCATGGATAGTGCTGTGTCATGTTTAGGAAAAATCTTTGTGGACTGGACAAAAGCATCAACATTCACCAAGTCAACCACTATTCCTATCACCCACACCTACATGTATATATATTCAGAGTAGACCTACACAGCATAAAGCAAAATAGAATTAATCGGCAGTTTTGTGGAAATTACATGTTGGATAAGATGACACACAACCATGAAAAATATACGTTTGAAGAGAAAAACAGTTCACATATTCAAATCCTATTTTCTTTACCCTTATGACCATACAGCGACCATTACTTACTTAAATACCAGGAATTTAAGATAGCAAAAGGATTACATTGAAGTACAAATGTAAGAGTTTGAAAGGGATGATTATATCTTCTGTATTACCTTTTGTGTAATGGCTTGTCTTTCCCTCTCTTTCACTGCTTCCAGGTCCTTCTTAGCAAACTCTAGTCTCATCTCCAAGGATCGTTTCTCGTCCTCTAACGTCCGACAGGATGCCTGGTATGAGTAAGAAAGAGGTTAGACAGAAGATTTGACAAAGTTTCTCAGTATAAATTTTGTTCTGATAAATGAATGAGTATTTTATTGGGCATTACTTTACAGTTTTAACAACTTTGTAAAAGTATGGCATAAGAGAGTAAAAAGAATTGACTGGTTAGCCTTGCCAATTGTGTCACATTGCATTTAAGTATATATACTTCACAAGTATGGTTGAACTTTCTCCCTTGTTGATAAAATATCCTTTGGAAGTAGAATTTTTTATGTAATTATGATCATTTTTCTGCCAATTTTAAATGGGAAAACCATACCTGTGAATCGCTGAGTTCTCTCTTGCTCTTGTCCAGTTGTTGTCTGAGGTTCTGTGTGCTCTCGTCAAGCGATGACACCTGCCTGTCAAGTCTGTTTCTGTCTTCTCTCTGTTCTAGCTGTAGTCTGGACACCTGCAGCAAGAACTTGGAGGTTAACCCTTACAATACTGAGGGTGCTCTAACTGGACACCTGTGAGATAGAGCTGGGAGGTTAACCCTTAAACTGCTGAGGGTGTTCTAACTGTATGAGATAGAGCTTGGAGGTTAACCCTTACACTGCTGAGGTTGTGATAACTGTAGTCTGGACACCTGTGGATAGAACTGTGAAGTTAACCCTTACACTGCTGAGGGTGTTCTAACTATAGTCTGGACACCTGTGGGATAGACCTGGGAGGTTAACCTTACACTGCTGAGGGTGCTCTAACTGGACACCTGTGAGATAGAGCTGGGAGGTTAACCCTTACACTGCTGGGGCTGTTCTAACTGTATTCTAGACGACACTTATGGGGGGAAACTGGGAGGTTAACCCTTACACTACTGAGGGTGTTTCAGATGTAGTCTGGAGACCTACATGTATGGGAGAGAATTGGGATAAATAGCCTGCTACTGGTAGGTGCTGAAAAACTTTAAATTTTATGTCTTACATTTAGTGACATGTTCCTTAAAAAAAATCCCACAAGTTTCTTATTTACAAAAGGTTCTTTGAACTCCATGTCTAATACAAAGATATAACACTATTTCAAAGGATAAAAAACTTAAGATTAAACTTTTACAAAGACCCAAACCTCCTTCTGCAGGGCGTCCCTCTCCTGCTCTACCCTGCTGAACCTGGCCTGCAGCTGCTCCAGGTCCTGCTGTAAGTCCTCCCGGGCAGTTTCCAGCTCCGCTGTGAGTTTGGCTGCAGGGAAACATCCAAAAATGATTTCTTCAGGCCAGTAGATCATACATATAGCATATTGGAGTTTTCTTTATTCTTACCTACTGATGTTTTGACGACTATCAGTATCATATACCTTCCACAGAGCATCTGACTAGATTGCTGCTTTTTGTGACGTTATACGTTATTTAGCCAATTGTTTTTGTGCCCCCCCCCCCCAACTCTGATAATATGAAAGGTTTAAATCAATTACGATAAATCAACATTATTATATTAGAAGAAAACTGCTCTTGTATGAAATTAATGTAGCTATCAGTATTATTTTAATGCAGGCTGAGTACCATATCATTGCATATTTTCTTAAACTGTGAAGGGAATTATATCATTCTATCCCTTAATTAGGCAAACTGGAAAATCCAGTGTCACCAGTCCTATTGTTTCACTGTACTGCAGTGCAAGTGACCTACTTTTTCTCTCTTTTGCACGTAAATTAACAACAATCAGCTTCAACATTGCCAAAAAAGGGAGGGGGGTCACTCCAAAGTAGTTGATTTTTATATTTTGAGTGTAATTATTCATGTGCATGCATGACTTTGAAGATTGTACTAGAGTCCGTCAGACTTTCAATAAAACCTACAAACACAACCAAAAGGATCTTTTCAAAGCACATTCATCAAAGAGAAAGTTACGACCACCCTGACAAAAAAATGGAATGATCCGGACTGTTGGGCAGATTTTGTCTGCACACACCTGTTCCTTCAGGTGGACAAAAAGAATGTCTTAAGGTTCTAAAATCCTCTGCAACTCAAGCTGCTAGCAACATCTGTAGGTAAGCACACCTCATGGCATATAGGACGGGTAGAAAATCTAAAAGTACTAACTGATTCAGGAATAAACCCTATAGGAACACTAGTTCTGAGGTAAGGCATTGTATGCACGGGCAAGTGCTCTTAATTGTATGCAAGTTATGCAGATTAGTTAGCATTTTAAGGCATTACTACACAAATGAAATGGTTTTTAGTTACTAGGGGTTGGCAAAGGGATGGGTCATCAACTTCTTATTGTACAAGTATCTTATTCTAATTTCTTTTACTCAGCAACATGTCCAACAAAGCAAAGAGACTGCTGGTTCTTCTGCTGATCATCCTGAAGGAAGCTGGACCGACCACAGCCTGCGACAGCAACTGTCCATCGCGCTGTTACTGCTTCAACCAAGGCCTCACCAGTGTTCCTCAGGACCTGCCTTCAAAGATCACCTCACTGCACCTCTCCAGGAACGCCATCGCAACTCTGAGTCGATCCGACTTCTCAAAGTATACGAGATTAAACTCATTATATCTTGGTTCAAATCAGATCACCATGATCCACAATGGAACGTTTCAGGACCTGACCAGCTTAACGAACTTGTATCTTAGCAGTAACCAGTTGTCAAATCTAACAGCTGGCACGTTTGAGGGACTTGGTAAGCTGTGGTCCTTACATCTTGACGGCAATCAGCTGACAAGTCTGCCAGCTGGCATATTTCTGGGACTTGGTAAGCTGTTTACCTTGAAGCTGAACTCCAACCGGCTGACCAATCTTACAGGTAGCATGTTTCAAGGTCTTGGTGGGCTGCAACATTTGTATCTTAGCTATAACCGATTGTCCACCGTCCCAGCAGACATGTTTCTGGAACTGAAAGATCTGCCGGCCTTGTATCTTGGCCATAATGCCCTCTCAACTGATATATTTGAACAATTTAGTAAAGATACCCACAACCTAGGACGCCTTTCTCTTCAGGGCACCCAGTTAACTAACCTTACAGCTGACATGTTTGAGGGGCTTAGTAACCTATATTGGTTGGATCTTAGCCAAAACTTGCTGACCAGTCTGCCAGCGGACACATTTGAGAGTCTAGGTGGACTGTATTACTTGCAACTGTCACGGAATCAGTTATCAAGCCTTCCAGTCGACATATTTGCGGCGCTCAGTCGCCTTGAAGTCTTGGATCTTAGCTTTAACCAGTTCACAAGTTTGCAAGCTGGCATATTTGCACCATTTGGTTCATCATTAGTTGAATTGTATCTTTCCGGTAACCAGTTGGTCAGCCTGCCAGCGGACTTGTTTGAAGGACTTGAACGCCTATGGTACCTGGATCTGGACCAGAATGAGTTGTTGAGTTTACCAGGCTCCATATTTCAGGGACTTGCAAGCCTTGAGGCCTTGTGGCTCGCCAGCAACCAGTTGACCAGTCTTCCAGGAGATATATTTCGGGGCCTCGGCAACATGTGGTACCTGACCCTTTACTGGAACCCTTGGCAGTGTGACTGCAAGATGGCTCCATTTAAGCAAAGGATGACGAGGGGACCGTACCGGCTTGCGGACATCGAATGTGCTGGGCCCGCTCACCTGGCGGGAAAGGACTTACGAGATGACGTGAGTCTTGCTGACCTGATCTGTGAAGAGACAACAGCTCAGCCCCAAATAACACCTGGTAGGTTCCCCTCTTTGAACTCATTACTGTAACCTTTAACTGAGTGTTGGTGGTGTGATATCAGTTAGAGAACACCCCTCCACTTCCAGGTAGAGTGTGTAGTCCAGTTGTTAGCGGCCCTGCCTCTGGAACTAGAAGCTGTGAGTTCGATTCCGACTGTGTCGCTTACCCGACACGCTTGCTACCAAAAAGGCCATTGCAGTCCTTAGGACGGGACGTTAAGCTGTTGTCCACTATTCATTCTGTTTGTCGAAAAATGCTAGGGGAATTTCCCTGGTACCACAAACCTGTAAATACCGTACAGTACATAGACTCTGTCTTTTCTCTCACGACTAGTGGAAGACCAGTTCTTCAGTGAGATAAAAATTGAGATCACTTTTCTATGTGATAGAATAGCAAGCTGTTCCCCAGTATACAACAAACAAAAGAGGAGTACTTAGCCTGACTAATTATAGACACTTTTCCATGCATAGGTTCTTATGTTTGTTTGTTTGTTTGTTTGTTTGTTTGAACCTTTATTTATTCATGAGAAGCTCAAATCGGCCTGCAGCTCACTTTTCATTGAGGTCATGAGGGAGGTAAGGGTCAGATAAAATATAACAGAGATACAGATTACATTGAGTACTAATAAATCTATACTACAAAACATATAGTAGGGAAAGAAGCTCAGTGTCCATTCGTTTTGGTCATTAATTTTACTTGAAGTAAAAGTACATCATTTCCCTTTCACTTCCAGCTGTGCAGTGCCCACCACTGGAGCCTCCAGCCAACGGTGACCTGCGTCCCAGTGGCCCAAGTTTCCCCCAGGACAAGGTGACCTTCGTCTGTTCTGAAGGGTACATCATGGTCGGCCCCACCTCCCTCACCTGCCAGGCTGACGGCACTTGGACTGGCAGCCCTCCTACTTGTAACCGTAGGAACAACTTTTCCAGTATCCTCTTTATCTGTATCTGTATCTGTATCTATATCTAACCCTGGACCAGCAGCCCTCCTACTTGTAACCATAGGAGAGACATTTCCAACATCCTTCTTTGATACTTGTTTAAGACTAGTAGTTCGATTTGATGCTAGTAGCTGCTCCATACCAGCCCAGAAAAAAAAATTCAGCTCCATAATAACCATGATTTAAGTAAAATTGAGTTTTCTTATAACTATTGTTTACTAGAACTTGTTGCTACTAAGTACAGTAAGCACTTGGAAACTTCATGCAGTAGATGGTCTAAAACAGTGCTTGCAGCAAGATATAGGTCACAGTGCACTAAAGGTTAGATGTGACAAGTTGTCAAGGTTATACTGGCTTTAGACACAATGTCCCCAACAAAGGAACCTGGCCTATATATTAAATATCACAAATCAGTGCTCCCCCAATACCAAGAATCAATGCTAATGCAGAAACAGATACAGAAAGCCATCCATACAAAGTGGCTGAAATTAGAAAAAGTCAGTATTAAAGTATGCAGCTTATTGAAATTTTTTGTTCAGTTACAAATAACTGCTTGAATGTCCAAAAGTTCTTCCCCACAGTCACTTCTATCTCTTACATTACTTTGGACCCTTTATTCTGCCAGGCTGTGCTGACCAGTACAACTTCCCAGCAGACAAGTTTGACATCTTTGACAACCGGTGCTACTGGTTCTCACCGAAGGGTAACAAGCTGAAGTACAGAAAGGCTGGCCAGTTCTGTGAGGAGCACGGAGGAAAACTGGTGACCATCAAGAGTGCCGAGGAGCAACAGTTCATCAATCGCTACATCAGCACTTTTACTTTCAGTTCTGAGTGGTATAGGTACATGTATACCAGCCAGTGGGCATTTTTTTTTATTTCTTTTCATTATGATATAATTATACAATGTGTAACCACTTGCAATAGACTAGTGGGTTTTACATTTGAGAGGGCGACTGGGTTGAAGCAAAGACTCAGCTTTAGATACTGCTTTCTGTCATGATTAGCACTCATGAGAAAGAATGGAAGTTGAACAAATACCATTACTGTATAGTAGTATTCCTGTGTGACCTAAGGGCCATTGGAACAGAGATGGGCACAGCCCCCATACACACCGAAAGGTGTCGGAAGGAGTCTAACTACTTTAATTTAACTTAACTTTTTCATGAAAAGACCATACTACAGGTCATGCATGTCTATTTCAACCCACAAACGATTCGACAAGTTGACAAGCTTAATTCATGATGTACAGCATTGCAGCCGTAAATTAGCTGAATTGCACTAACATATACATACATTTAAACAGCTGTTTTCATTCTTATCTCTTAGAAACTTTTGGATTGGTCTAGACGATAGAGCAGAGGAAAGGACTCTCCAATGGAGTGATGGAACAACTCTGGATAGCGGGGACTACAGCAACTGGAAATCTCCACCCGAAGGCCACAAGAAACGTGACTGTGTGGCCTTACATCGACACAAGTGGGTTTTGGTCAACTGCAACTGGAAGAAGCTCTTATTCATCTGTGAGATGGGTAAGACAGTGTAAACTAACTTACTTGTTGTTTTTGTTGTTGCAAAATGTACAATTTATATTACAGTACGGTATACTTTTAGGCATGAGGCATTTTAAAACAATAGGAAAAGCTTTGTAACCAAACTGAAGAAAGATTAGAAAATCCATACTGTTTCGACGGAGTTGCTGAGTCCAGCTTTGACTTTGACTATATCTGATCAAAACTTTCCTTTTTTCCTACAGATGACACCATGCTCTGAATTATTGTAATATGAGAAACCAGATGTCACAAATTGGAACATTGGAGAACAGCAGTGTGGAGTCAACCAAGACTTTCAAGTCAATCCATCAATTCAGCATAAATAATGCATAAATCTGAGACCAAACAGACTAAATACATGTAGGTGTAGCTTTATGGGGGTAGATAATCGTTTTCAGCCTAAATATATAACATCTGTTCAGTGTTCTATTAAGTGTTAAATATGTAATATACTATAGATTTCAGGTTTTAGAGAAATTAACTGGAATGCAGTGTAACTTTTTTTATGATGGCATATTAAACGAGGGCGAAAAACCTTAATTTTGCAGCGTCCGTAATCTTTCGTGACTTCATTGACCAGCAAAGCAAATCAGAGTTCAACAACCCCAAAGATGCAAGCGCGAGATGAGATGAGACGGCAAACTTCTAGTAATGCCAATTATTTGTCATTCCAAAAGATCAGTCATGCCACTTGAAAATCGTAACTATAGTACATTCAGAGATACAGAATGATACAGCTTTGCAGCAGCACCATGGAAACAGTGACTGCTCTTTAGTTTGCAAGCAGATGTTGCAACAGACATTTGTGAATCGCTATCTGGCGCTTGATCTTCTTTCTTCCTCCGTTTAAGGCAGCCGCCTTCATCATATTGAAGATTATGCTGCCTACAAAGGGAGAGACTGCTTTGCAGGCAGCCAGGAAACATTACAAAATTTTGTTCCAAACATATACTTAGAGATCAGAGTTAAGGAATATCTTAAGAACACACCTGCATCAAGACTGTCTGCATCCATCTTGAACTCCTGAGACTTAAGAAGCTGGCTCCTGGCAAGACCCAGCTCCTCTTCCAACTCCTCCTTGGACCTGCTCAGCTCGTGAAGTTCATGGTCATGGACCTGTGGGGGTGCAGTTTTTATGTAAATCACAAGGGGGCAGTCATGTATGGACCTGCTAAGCTCGTGTAGCTCATGGTCATGGACCTCTGGGAGGTGCAGTTTTTATGTAAATCAACAGGGGGCAGTCATGTATGGCCCACTGAGCTGTGCAGTTCATGGCCGTGGACCTGTGGGAGATGCAGTTTTCAGGTAAATCAACAGGAGGCAGGCATGAATGGACTGCTCAGCTAATCCAGTAAGATGTTTTCAGGCTACGATCCTGATCGTGAACCAGTGGGAGATGCAGTCTTCATGTACATCAACAGGGGACAGTAATGTATGTACCTGCTCAGTACGTGCAGCTCATGGTCATGAATCTCAAAGAGATGCAGTTTTAACACAAATCCTTAGGAGGCACTCATGCATGAACACTGTCTTGTACATCCTTCTCCTTTTTCTCCTTTTCAAGGCAACAGCACCGCTAAACAATTCAAACAAGAAGATGTGAGACTGTCCTAGTGACCCTGCTGTTGTCCTCCTTTTTATCAACATGTTCTCTCTGACAATCGTTCATTTGTTCGTTCGTTTGTTCATTCATTCATTCATACTCTTTTGCAGAACTCTCTCTTACCTTCATCATATCAGTCAGTCAGTCCGATAGCTTAAGTTATATAGCTTATCACAGCTTATCATCATATCCTGTCTCAATTTACAAGTTAATCATTAATTTCTTATCATTATTCTGTAAACATTCTTTTGCTGTCATCATTCTTTAATCTTTAAAATATCAATCTTAAGTCATCTTAAGGTCATACTCATAGAACAATAGAAGACGTCTTGACCTTGGTGAGGCTCTCCTTGACCCTCATCATGTTCTCGCGCTGTTGCTTGAGTTCCTCCTCGTGATCGGCCCGTTCCCTCTCCAACAGCTGTCTGAGCTGGTCCACGTCTGCACTGCTGTTGGCTGGGTGTAGGGGGCGCTTCTCGGCTGCAGTCTGGGAAACACACAAGCAAACAAGAAATCAGGAATACTTGCATTAATTTAAGCCCTACATTATTTAACCTTTTTCTTAGCGATATTGTGTCCCAATTTGACGGTGCTCCCTGTAATCCTCCATTTATGTACAACAAAACTGTCCCTTGCTTGTTGTATGCTGACGACTTGGTAATTTTTTCCGAGTCCAAACAGGGATTACAGCATTCCTTGAACAATCTGGAAAATTATTGTGCACTTTGGAAATTAAAAGTAAATCTTAGGAAAACAAAAATTATTGTATTTAAAAAGGGTGGCAGTCTACCTAAAAACTGTTCTCTCCTGTTTGATAATCGTGAAATAGAAATTGTAACTTGTTATACTTATCTCGGTATTATTGTGAGTGCAGCTGGCACGTTTAAAGCTAACAACAAATACCTGAGTGGCAAAGGTCTGAAGGCTTTATTCGGAATAAAACAATCTTTAGATAAAGCCACCGCCTCATTACCAGTTAGAAACAAACTTTTCGATGCATGTGTCAAACCTATTCTACTTTATGGCTCAGAAATCTGGGGCGCATTAAAAAGCCCTAAAACCTGTCCCATTGAATCTGTTCACCTTAAATTCTGCAAACAAGCACTAAATATCCCCAGACCAGCATCTAACCTTGCCACAAGAGCGGAATTAGGGAGGTACCCCATTCAACTGGAAGCCTCCCTGAACGCTATCAAACACTTTCTAAGAATCCGTCAAAACGTGCCAGCTGACAGTCTACAAGCCGACGCCCTATCTTGTCAATTACAACTAGATGCAAATGGAAACAAGTGCTGGGCGTCCGGCGTTCGTAAGATACTGGAGGAATGCGGTTTTGCCTACATATGGAGATCTCAGATATCTCTAGGAACAAACCTATTACCTATAACCAACGCCATCAGCCAACGATTAAAGGATATTTGTATTCAAACATTTAAAGCTGAAATACACAATGACAACCGGGACAAATCTTTCGGTAACAAATTACGAACCTATAGATTATTCAAGACTATTTATAAAGAAGAAGAATATCTGAAGGTGAAAAACATACAACACAGAGTGGCTGTCACTAAACTCCGGATTAGTTGCCACAAGTTACATATCGAAACTGGAAGGCACAACCGCACCCCTCTGCAGCATAGAGTCTGCCAATTTTGTGATTTGCAACAAGTAGAAGATGAACAGCATTTTATTTTACACTGTAAACTGTACCATAATGAACGGATTGTGCTTTATGAATATATAAGAAAAGAGTTCCCATATTTTGAACACCTTAATGCAACGGATAAATTTCTATTTTTGATGCGCCTAGACAAACCCTGTATATCAAACATTATCTGTTCCTATATCTACACCTGTACAAAGAAGCGAGAAGATGTCGACCATCCTGTTAGCTTAGTACCTTCAGCTAGTTAATTGTATCTTGTTGTTTTTGCATATGTTTGTTATGTCTGTTATCAGTCATGTCTGTTATCAGTGACCTGTACCTAGCCCGTCGAGGCATGAATGTACAATAAAGGTCTTTCATTCATTCATTCATTAACAGACATTGAAAGATATGTGTCAATTTCCTTTGCTTTCAGGAAGAGAAGCTGGTTTCATCCAGTGTATCTATGCAGCGTTAGGGGGCTTTACCGTCCATTCTGAAGAATCATAAGTGCAGACTACCGCAAACGACAGACGTGACACATTACTTCATCAATTGCATGATCAATAAGGTGCCTGAAACACGTTACAACAGCCTCGTGCCCACAGTGTATTGTTTTGTTACAACCTGAATAAAGAAAGCCTCATTAAAAATCAGATGGGGACCTACTGGCTGTGATAATACAACAAGAAGATGAATTTTTACACAGGGTGTCATAAGGCAGCAGTAAATGCTTGTAGAAGGAAATAGAGAACAAGAGACAAGATAGCCTATTCTGGGCCAATACAAAAAAAGCTATAAAACAAACAAAACTTAGCCTGGCTCTGCAGGCCACTTGCTGGGCTCACCTCCAGTTCATCCATTAGCCTGGCTCTCTCCACCAGCAGATAGGCCACCTGCTCACTTAGCCCGGACTCAGCGACCTGCTGCAGGCCCTCCTGTTGTAACATCTCCCGCACCTCTGCTATGGCATCTGTGGAAAGAAGCAAAACTTAGTCTGGTTCAACAGCCACCAGCAAAAGGCCCTCTCGTATAGGCTAAAACTAAAGCCACCTACCGTACTGAAGGCCCTCCTGTTGTAACATCTCCTGTACTTCTGCTATGGTGTCAGCAAAAACAAAAAAATTAGTCTGGCTCTAAAGCCACTGCTGCAGGCCCTCCTGTTGTAGCATCTCCCGCACCTCTGCTATGGCATCTGTGGAAAGAAGCAAAACTTAGTCTGGTTCAACAGCCACCAGCAAAAGGCCCTCTCGTATAGGCTAAAACTAAAGCCACCTACCGTACTGAAGGCCCTCCTGTTGTAACATCTCCTGTACTTCTGCTATGGTGTCAGCAAAAACAAAAAAATTAGTCTGGCTCTAAAGCCACTGCTGCAGGCCCTCCTGTTGTAGCATCTCCCGCACCTCTGCCATGGCATCTGCAAAACAAACAGGACTTAGTCTGGCTCTACAGCCATCTGCTGCAGGCCCTCCTATTGTAGCATCTCCCGTACTTCTGCTATGGCATCTGTGGAAAGAAACGACACTTAGTCTGACTGCTGAAGGCCCTTTCATTGTATAGCATCTCTGTTAGACTGCTTCTAAAGCCACTGCTGAAGGCCCTCTTGTTGTGACATCTCTTGCATTTCTGCTATGGCATCTGTGGAAAGATACGACACTTAGTCTGGTTCCACAGCCACCTTCAAAATGCCTTCTCGTACAGGCTGAATCTAGAGTCCCTCTGTTGTAATAACTCCGGTACTTCTGCTATGGTGTCCGCAAAAACAAGTTTGTAAAAACATCTTAATAAAACCAACATACAAACAATCTACCTGGTACCTACATGTACCCAGTCCTTGGACCTGCTACAACGACTGCCCTTTTTAATCTATGGTTCTATAACAATGATGCAACTTTCTTCTGTGGGGCACTCGATTCCGCAATGGCAGGGACGTAGGAATAAGTAGGATTTACTTACAAACTAAAGTAAGGTACCCTAACCTTACCCATATCAAAGCGTCGATACCTGGGAAGATGCTGAAGGAATAATGTGAGAAATTGAAAAAGAAAACTTATAATTACACAATGAAGTTGGAAGGCTTGGGCATGCAATGTACATTCATATGCCCTAAACATTGATTTCATTGAACTGTTGTTAGCCTTGTCCAAGGTACAAAGTTAAAGCTACAGGGTCATATCTGCAGTCATTGAGTTTTTAAAATACATGACATTGTATAGCATGTTTACATTAAAGATTGATGTGTAGCAAAGGCATGGACATAATCAATCTGTGTCAAAGTGCTTAGTAACTAAATAAGCCTTACACAAAAGTTTGGAAACTCCATTGTTGGGGTTAGAGTATTAAAAAAAAACATTTTCTTCAAGATCTCTTCAGTATCACTAACGAAAGATCGTGGATACTATCTGAAATGTCTGACCGTTTCCCAAATCACATCCAGTTGACAGTTGCTTGAGTTCATTGACAGATTTATTTTCTTGTTAATTAGGTATCCAATCTTTCACATGCACAATGTGTATGTTCGTCTGCATATTTGTGGATCTGCCGCTAGCGCGCTACCAGCCCGAAGCTGCCTAGGCAGACCCGTGTAATGAGTTGTATCATTGTCAATAAAGAAAGAAAGAATTAATCCTAATACATGTATACATGTATCGTAAATGTATCTTGCATACAATGTACAATGTGCTACATTGCATGAATATGAATTTATGATAAGATACAGGGGTGATTAGGTACTGTAATTTGCTTGTAGGTTGCAAAAAATATTGATATAAAAGATATATAATTCCAAATTTCTATGGCTCAGTTACTTAACCTTCTCCCTGCTGCCTGACCCCATTACCAATGCAAACTTGTTGTCATTAACACTACCCTAGTAGGCTAAAGGTTAAACTCACCGCACTCCAGCTTGCGCTGCTCGAGTTCGTTACGCAGAATCTCGTTCTCGGCCTCGAACTCGCTGGTGAGCGCCTCCCGCTCCTCCGACAGACTCCGAATGTGCTCCACATAGTTCTCCACCTGGCAAAACATCAGTCTTATGATCAATTTTAAACTGTAGTGTATATTCATACACAAAAATAAACCACTTACCAACAAGCTTTCTATCAGTCCTCTGATCCTTTTCAAATTGTAATGACCCAAAGCCTATGGGCAAGTGAAAAATTGGTTCGGGCAAGTAAATTTTGTATGTGCTAGCCCGATAGGACAAGTGAATTTTAGAAAACTTGTCAAACCCTGGGCAGCCGCTTCAGAGCCTTGTGATTTAGCTCCTCCTGTTGTAAGCTCCTAGATTTATTCAGCCCCTGGCTGCAAAGAGAGAGTAGTCGACCCACCCAACAAAAAAAGTCAGCTCTAGTTTTTTAAGATATCTCAGCTACTTTAAGAAATCACACTTTCTTAAGACATCTCACCTCCTTCATCTCCTCAGCCTGCTGCAGCTTGAGGTCCTGGATGTCTCCCAGGGCGGACTTCAGGCTGACCTCTGACCTCTGGTAGAGGCGCCAGACGTGGCGGAGCTTCAGCTCATCGTCCACCTGCGGGTCCAGCCCGTCGTCATGGAGACGCCGGCCGATCTCCTCCAGCTCTCCGCTGTCCTGAATAAACAAACAGAAAAACAATAAACACTATGAGTAGCCGTCATCATCAATGCACAGGTTCAGGAATTTTTTCAGCTTGAAACTTTTTCCGTTCTCTGAAGTTTGTTTCAACGAGCTTTCGTCATGAAAGCTCCTTGGTGAAATAAACCTATGTTCCTTGCCAAGCACCAAAGCGAGACAGACTTTCTTGATTGCTGTTTTTTGCATTTGGTGACATAAATTTCAAATGGCTTTGTTTTCAGGTTTATTTGTGTAACTGATCATTATTACAACTTGGCAATCTTGGCTGGTAAATTTTAATTTTCCCCCTGTCAAGGAAAATGGAGTTTTAGTGGTTGACATTTGGGTGCAATCTGAGCAGAAAATTTCAATCCAGGGACAGCAGAACGGATGCAGGACGGAGACCTGAACAATTTTTCTAATTGTCAACATCAAGCATATAATATTAACTGCTTTGACTATTTCACCATTAGAAAATATTCGTTGCAATTTGGAAAACATTATACTGCATGTAACGTTAACACTACTAACATTAGCAGATGACTGAAACACGCACACACACACACACACACACAGGTACAAAAAATACCACTACCATGGTGTACCTGGAATACACACAAGGTAAGTGACAAAGGAAACCTGTATGTTGGTTTAGAGTCCCCAAGGAAAACCCTTTGTTACACAAATCCATTTCTATAGGGGTAAAACAAAAGCTGTGAAAACAACTGGATATTTTAATAGGGAGGTCATAAAAAGGTCGACTAGAAAATTCTACACAAGTGCAGGTGGCTTGGATCTGTCGCTTGCAAAATAGGACTGTGAAATTTTTGGGGCGCCGCTAAATTGGATTTCATTTCGAGAGCCGATCTTTGACGTACCGTGCGACAGGTGTAAGTTGTCAAGTATCGCACACACCTTTATAACAATTGTTTGAAGCTACAAAATCACAATCTATGGTGGTAAAATGCACCCTTAAACACTACATATACACAAATATTTGTTGTATGTACATATTAACCTATATATACACTTCAGCGATATCGTTGAATTTCTTAAATCTAACAGGTGGTCACACGATAGATGGGGTACGCTAAAGCCCCCCTCCCCCTTTACTGACAACTGTCACTTACCGTGTCCAGAACAACGGGTTTCGCCATGTTGTCGGACGATTTTTCCTGCTAGATCGCTGCTAGGATGTTTCTTCTGTGTTTTGTGAGTCTGTTGCCATGGTTTCCGTCCGTTTCGGGTGCATTCTGTAGGTTTACATGGTGGTTGTAGTGGGTTTGGCTGGCAGACCAGTACACTTTGTTTGGGCGGATCACCGCTACCACGCGCAACGTCACAGGTCAAAAGTCAAACATTCCAAATATGCGACTTCCATTGTTTAGCCGTGCAAAATGTTTTCTTCTTCGTAAGGTAAATATAGTAGTTTATTTGCAAAGAGATTTTGCCGTTTCGGTCTATAGTGAATCGTTATAATGTCTGTACTATTTTCTTGACTAGCGGATGCATACTGTCTCATCTGGTTTTGGACCGAACCATTGTGGCTCCTAGGGGGATTCTGTATCTAAAATGCCAGAAGTTCAAACATCTAGTGTAAAAAAAAGTATGCTGCCGAAAGATTTTCAGCGTATAAAGTAGCAGATAACGCGTATGCAAAGATATTTGAAATAAACTTAACTTTATAAAATTTATAACGTTACTGTTTTACGTGCCTTTGTAGCAGCAAGGGTGGCCTGAAGTTCCAGATCACTTTCTCCCACTTTCCCAGTGCGTCCAAGGGTTGTTGTTATTTGTAAATACAGTAGAAGCCGCTTAATTGCATGGCCTATTTGCCAGTGAATTCCGTGAAAGTATCTGGCTTGTGCAATAATGCGATGTTATTTAGCTGGACCGCACCGGTTTGGGATTCCGTGCAGTTATTACAGACATGTGCGTTAATCCGTTGTGCAATTGACTGGCTTCTACTGTATCAAGAATATCGATCGGAATTTTGTCAACTTTAGGTCCAGTTATAACGTGACAACTTCAAAACAAAGCCTTAGACAATGGCGGAGGGCAGTAGTTTGCGACAGCCAGCCTGTCTAGATATTAATGCAAGGAATCTTAACGTAGAGTGGAAGAAATGGAAGGAGGAGGCACTACTGTACATTGACCTGACTGTGTCAGAGGATGCCAAGAAACGCAGAAAAAACGTTGCGGTATCTTATGGGTGACCAGGCACGTAAAGTCCATGATACCTTGACCATCCAAAAGGCAGATAATGATGGGAACATGGTGGCGGTTGCCAAAGAAGAACAAACCGTCGAACAGATTGTAGAAGCATTCGACAAATACTGCAACCCAAAACAAAACGAAACCATTGAAAGGTACAAGTTCTTTACCAGAGCACAGCAAGCGGGTGAAGCGTTTGACACATACGCCACTCATCTCCGAAACCTAGCAAAAGATTGCGGGTTTGGAGCGATCGAGGAGTCACTGATCCGAGACAGGATCATTTGTGGAATCAACGATGCCAAGATAAGGGAGAGACTGCTGCGTGACGCATGGTCTTTTTAGCGAATGCCCACAAACGCCCACTCTAGAGAAGTCCGCGCTGCACGAATCTCATTTTTTTTGCTTGGAATATGTCCACGTTGTGCTCCCATGTATTAATCCTGAGTTTCAAGTCAATCCATTGACCCGAAGTGACATAAATCAAAGTTTTCGATTCTCGATGGTCTTTTTAGCGAACGCCCAGCAAAATGTCTTTTTAGCGAATGCCCACTATATCCACAAAAATATCGGCCGTCGCGCAACGACACCTAAACCTACCGCCACAAACATGTTCAAGATGGTGTCCCATTGATGTGTACGGAGTTTCCGTGCTTTACAAGCATTTTAAGTCCCTGTTTTGGTCAAAATGTACGGCGACGATACTACCATACTTTAAATATAGCAATTCAAAATGGCGGGCACTAGTCATGTGACCTCCTTGCGGGACTGTTCTATAAGTATCGCGGGAGGGACTGTTGTAGCATAGCTTCTCATACAACCATTTTAGAGTGAATTCTGAACAAGATTTTCATTTCATAGTGCTATCATCTGACTGATATTTACAATGTGGTCATTTTTTCTGTGCTATTATTACCCAGGTTTGAGGAACTTAGTGCAAATTTGGATATTGATTCACCTCAGTGCCCAATTAATGTACAAAAGGCTCAGACACATTAGTGTTATAAACCTGATGAATAGGGGCAGGTAACCAATACTAGAAAAACATAGCTATTTATTATTAACAATACTATTTACATTATAATAATAACTCTTCACCAAACTGGACTTTTCTTATCTTTATTTATCACAGAAACATTGTTACAATGAGGATTTGATTAGATGAGTATCTGTTACAGTGTGTACAAACTTATTTCAAATACAAAAATGTATTTCGTTTCACTTCCTAAATATTTTTAAAGTATTGGAAGAAGTTGACACATAAACAATATTAATTGCATTATTTATGTGCAGTAAAATGTGACCACATGCTATCAATAGCCTAATAAAATGTTGGAACATGGCACAAGCGGGCTCCCCTTCTGAGTACAGAAAGGAAATGTTTTATAACATTTAGTTAAGACGTAGAAAATTTCAATTGTAAAATGTACCTTTATTAACATTTACAAACAAATTGTTTTCTTCTCTTCTTAATAAATGACAACAATACAGGTAAGTAAGGTGTGTTTCCTTTTATAACAGGCCAGGTAAGACGCCGTACAGGTAATTAAGGTGTGTTTCCTTTTATAGCAGACCAGGTAAGACACCGTACAGGTGAGTAAGGTGTGTTTCCTTGACTACAGACTAGGTAAGACACCGTACAGGTGAGCAACGTGTATTTCCTTTGATTACAGACCAGGTAAGACACCGTACAGGTGAGTAACGTGTATTTCCTTTGATTACAGACCAGGTAAGACACCGTACAGGTGAGTAAGGTGTGTTTCCTTGACTACAGACTAGGTAAGACACCGTACAGGTGAGTAACGTGTATTTCCTTTGATTACAGACCAGGTAAGACACCGCGCAGATGAGTAAGGCGTCTTTCCTTTGCCTATAGATCAGATAGGGCATTATACAGGTAAGTAAGTGCTTTACTCACCTGTTTAATACCTATCTGGTCTATAGGCAAAGGAAAGTTGCTTTGCTCACCTGTATAATACCCTGTCTGGTCTATAGGCAAAGTAAAGACATCTTACTTACCAGTATAATGGCCTATCTGGTCTATAGGCAAAGGAAAGACACCTTACTCACCTGTTTAATGACCTATCTGGTCTATAGGCAAAGGAAAGACGCCTTACTCACCTGTGTAATACCCTATCTGGTCTATAGACAAATGAAACACACCTTACTCACCTGTGCGGTGTCTTACCTGGTCTGTAATGAAAGGAAATACACGTTACTCACCTGTATGGTGTCTTACCTGGTCTGTAATCAAAGGAAATACACGTTACTCACATGCACGGTGTCATACCTGGTCTGTTATAAAAAGAAACACACCTTACTTACCTGTATGGTGTCTTACCTGGCCTGTTATCAAAGGAAATACACGTTACTCACCTGTATGGTGTCTTACCTGGTCTGTAATCAGAGGAAATACACGTTACTCACCTGTACGGTGTCTTACCTAGTCTGGTATAAAAGGAAACACACCTTACTCACCTGTACGGTGTCTTACCTGGTCTGTAATGAAAGGAAATACACGTTACTCACCTGTACGGTGTCTTACCTGGTCTGTAATCAAAGGAAATACACGTTACTCACCTGTACGGTGTCTTACCTAGTCTGGTATAAAAGCAAACACACCTTACTCACCTGTACGGTGTCTTACCTAGTCTGTAGTCAAGGAAACACACATTACTCACCTGTACGGTGTCTTACCTGGTCTGTAATCAAAGGAAATACACGTTACTCACCTGTACGGTATCTTACATAGTCTGTAGTCAAGGAAACACACCTTACTCACCTGTACGGTGTCTTACCTGGTCTGTAATCAAAGGAAATACACGTTGCTCACCTGTACGGTGTCTTACCTAGTCTGTAGTCAAAGAAACACACCTAACTCACCTGTACGGTGTCTTACCTGGTCTGCTATAAAAGGAAACACACCTTACTCACCTATACGGCGTCTTACCTGGCCTGTTATAAAAGGAAACACACCTTACTTACTTGTATTGTTGTCATTTATTAAGAAGAGAAAAAAACAATTTGTTTGTAAATGTTAATAAAGGTACATTTTACAATTGAAATTTTCTACGTCATAACTAAATGTTATAAAACATTTCCTTTCTGTACTCAGAAGAGGAGCCCGCTTGTGCCATGTTCCAACATTTTATTAGGCTATTGATAGCATGTGGTCACATTTTACTGCACATAAATAATGCAATTAATATTGTTTATGTGTCAACTTCTTCCAATACTTTAAAAATATTTAGGAAGTGAAACGAAATACATTTTTGTATTTGAAATAAGTTTGTACACACTGTAACAGATACTCATCTAATCAAATCCTCATTGTAACAATGTTTCTGTGATAAATAAAGATAAGAAAAGTCCAGTTTGGTGAAGAGTTATTATTATAATGTAAATAGTATTGTTAATAATAAATAGCTATGTTTTTCTAGTATTGGTTACCTGCCCCTATTCAGGTTTATAACACTAATGTGTCTGAGCCTTTTGTACATTAATTGGGCACTGAGGTGAATCAATATCCAAATTTGCACTAAGTTCCTCAAACCTGGGTAATAATAGCACAGAAAAAATGACCACATTGTAAATATCAGTCAGATGATAGCACTATGAAATGAAAATCTTGTTCAGAATTCACTCTAAAATGGTTGTATGAGAAGCTATGCTACAACAGTCCCTCCAGCGATACTTATAGAACAGTCCCGCAAGGAGGTCACATGACTAGTGCCCGCCATTTTGAATTGCTATAGTTAAAGTATGGTAGTATCGTCGCCGTACATTTTGACCAAAAACAGGGACTTAAAATGCTTGTAAAGCATGGAAACTCCGTACACATCAATGGGACACCATCTTGAACATGTTTGTGGCGGTAGGTTTAGGTGTCGTTGCGCGACGGCCGATATTTTTGTGGATATAGTGGGCATTCGCTAAAAAGACATTTTGCTGGGCGTTCGCTAAAAAGACCATCGAGAATCGAAAACTTTGATTTATGTCACTTCGGGTCAATGGATTGACTTGAAACTCAGGATTAATACATGGGAGCACAACGTGGACATATTCCAAGCAAAAAAAATGAGATTCGTGCAGCGCGGACTTCTCTAGAGTGGGCGTTTGTGGGCATTCGCTAAAAAGACCCTCCCGCTGCGTGAGAAAGACTTGACCCTCGACAAATGTGAGGAGATATGCCGTGCATCAGAGATCTCCATGCAAAATGTGAGGATGATAGAGCCAACGGCCATACATGCTGTCCAACAGAGAACACAGGCAACACCCCAGAAGCCTATGACCAACTGTAGGTACTGTGGAAAGAAACACCACCAGCAGAGACAGCAGTGAAAGACGACACAGCTGGACAACAGATGACAACACGGTCCGGACGAGCAGTTCGACCTCCAGTGCATCTGAAGGACTACGTTCGCGAGTAATGCATGAACAGTAATGCATGAACAATTAACTCAAGAATTGACTAACTAACCGACTAACTAACCATGAGAGAGACTCCCGATCAGCAGAACACAAGAACTTTAGATCGTGAAAGATCTGAGAAAGAAACTGAACTATAGACACATTGATTGTATAAGAACTGAAACCTGAGTGTCAATATGTGAAAAGATCTAAAGAAAAGGGGATGTGACAAGTGTTTAATAGTAATGAGCTCTAGGGTTAATATTCATGAGCTAGACACTAACACGCATGCGTAGCGTCAGGAGACGGGTAGAGGAACCTGAAGAGAGATACCTCCACAAGGCACAGAGGCTCTTGTGGAAGATTGAATAAACCGAAAACAGTACCTCATCGGGCCTGAGTCATCATTCCAGAAGACCACAGCTGATAGATCTGGATACAGAGATCAGTGACAGAAAGTTACAAACCTTATTGGTGGAATCAGCAAAACTACATCAGACAAAATTGGAGTTACAATGAACAACATTTTTTGTATACGCTTGAATTTAATTAGTCATTTGGAAGCATTGCCAAAGAGGATACATGCAACAACAATCCCATCTCTGTGAATAAAAATCATATATTAGGATATTGCTCACAAAATGTTAACTTTGCTATGGTATTTATTGACAAATGTAGCAAAGCGCTTCACAATTGTATTTGTAATCTTACACAATTTAGCCTCTAGGCTGCTATTTTTTAAAAATGAATCATTCATTCATTCATTATCAACGTCGAACGTCACTACATTGGCTCATGTATAGTGACTAGGGCTGGGTATCGGTACAGCGTACCGGTACAAAACCGGTCTTTCTTATTGGACCGGTCCTGAAAAAAATAGGTGGACCGGATGTTGCACCGATTAGAAAATTAACAGACTTTTTATCAGGCATTCACACGTTTTGGCGCTTGCAGGTGGAAGAGGATAACAAGAGTGAACTAGAGTACAGAGTTTATAGTCATTTCTACCAAGTTTTACAGTCAATCGTACAGGTGCAGTTAGCGTTGTATGATTCTAAAACGCCAGTGTGAGTCAAATAGTCCACCAAACAGATTTGTTTGTAGTGAAATGGACCATTGCTTTTAGTCATACTGAATCAGGTCCAGGTTCAGGTCTGAACCTGGACCTAATCCTTTGGACCTGAACCGGACCTGGACCTGAATTTTTTGTACCGGTGTGACAGCGATCTCGCCCCCCCGGCGATCTCGCCCCCCCGGGGGGCGAGATCACTAGCGTTTTCGCCCCCCTTTAGCGTTTTCGCCCCCCCCCCCAAGAGCAGCTGGTTACTACATATTACAGGTGCGCTACCTTGTACTATACTGCACCTGGGGAGTAACGTATATGGTGTGTTACCTGGTACCTATATGGCACCTTATTACCGTACCGTAAGATGTCATACCTCGAAAGTCCATACTATATTGTTCGGTGCAAACATGACATTGAAATGAAAAAGACAATTTTTGCAGCTGAGGTGGTAGAAAAACAGTGCTACTGCGAACGTATAAATCAACACCGTTTTTGGTACGGAATACGTCAGCTATATGTTTTCAATTTGTCACAGTGTTTTCTTTCTTGTGCTGGAAACATTTCCAAAGCACTAACAAAAACACACGTGAATAATAGTTTCTCATTATAAACACTATCTACGCGCAAGTTGATATAGCTGTTGATAAATGCTACACAAACACTGGTAAAGTACCAGAAGAAGAAACACGGGTAAATGCATCAGTTCCTAAATACTAGAAAAAACACTCATGTTGGAGGTGAAGATATCCCTTGGCCAGGTGCATATACCAAAATGTGCGTTATTCTAATTAATACCTAATATTTGCATAATTAATAAAGACATTACATAGTTCTTTTGTGGTCACTTCATGGTAGAGACTTCATCTTGGAGATATATAGGTTGCTTGAGGACAGGTGAATACAATGAAATACATCTTCTGTCAAGACTCAGGTATATGCAATAATGGGAATACAAGGGACCCAACCCTCCTTGTCTGAAACAAGTTCAACTATCTTATTACCATGTAATTACGTTAATATTGATACTATGAATTGAGTTATGTATCAAACTCGTGTACTTATATCATTCTGAAACTGCATTTTGTGATTTATACCAATCAACTTCTAAAATGTCATGTAAACCCGTTTTTTTGGGGGGGGCGAAATCGCTAAAGGGGGGCGAGGTAGGGGGGCGAGATCACTAGCCGGGAGGGCGAGATCGCTAGTGATTTCGCCCCGGGGGGGCGAGATCGCTAGTGATTTCGCCCCCGGGGGGGCGAGATCACGGGGGGGCGAGATCGCTGTCACACCTGTACCCACCCCTAATAGTGACTATAACTTTCTCTTTTATCCTCGTTCACATTTACCCATAAGCAGCAAGTTGCTGTATGTTTAAGCAATCAGAAGTCATACATGATTCCCATCAAAACGTTGTCTTTACTTCCTTTAATGGTTTCACTTTCGTAGATTTACATTTACATATTTATTATTTACTATTGTAGAAAAGCGGAAAAACTGTAAGCTTGACAATGCAAGGTGCCGCAAAACTCTGAATAGTAATTGATTTACTATGGCTTTATCGGTAATCGATAACAAAGTTCTTTGTGCACAACCAAAACGTTTGTGCATGGCTGACGTTTCTTTGGCCGTCTGTCACCTTCCTAGTGCTGTTTGCAACACTGTCTGGTTCTACTTTGCACTGCCGCTAGATGTCGCTCCTGCAGTGGGAAGAATGTTCGTTTGATAGCCAGGAGAGCCCCGGGTGCTATCTATGAAAGTTTTCCTACGGATTTCGTTTGATTTCTTCGGCTGTATAAAAAAAATGCAGCCATGGCTACCCAACTAGCTGGAGGCTAGCCCTGGTGACTTCACTGACGAATGAACACAGAAGAGGGGCGAGTAGAACAGAAAGAAACAATAAATACAAATATCCCGACCCGGGAGTCGAACCCAGCAGCCTAACTGACAGGCGTTTGGCATGGCCAGTTAGCGCTACTTGAACCCCCGCTGTTACACGAACTCAAAGAGATCTCTATGAAATACTGAAATATAACAATATAACCGGTTATAATGCAGATTGGTCCGGTTGTTTGTTTATAGTTTGATGTTCCTCCGTGTGTTGAGAAGCTGATGTGTAAGCAGTGGAGGAGGCGCCGTCCGGCTCGGGGCGGGGCGGGCTGGAATCCGCCGGAGGGTCTGTGGGGAAAAGACAATCAGTCAGAAGAATTTCAAACATATTTATATAGACATATATCCATCCATCTATCTATCCAGATATATATATATATCCAACTATCCATCTATCTATCTATCTAATAGTATATGTATCTATCTTTTTCTTTTTTTTTTTGGTTTCTCCTGTCGATTGGACAGATGAGGAGGCAGACAGGCTATTTTGCCTGACCTGCACATGACTTTTTAAGGTGAAGGAGGGGTGTGCAATTCCTTCTCCACCCTCTCGTCTACTGGAGTACTAAGTCTCATAGGGGCAACTGTTTGCAACGTGTGAGGCGGCTCCAGCAGATGCAGCTTTGTTGTTCGGAGTGTCCGTCTCCTAGGAGGACTTCCAACCAAGGATGTAAGGGGTACCTCCTACCCTCGACTCCTAAGGCCTGTCTCGGCCACATAGCCCCACCAAGCCACACAAGGCCACTAGATACTCATTTACACCTGAGTTAAGTGAGGAAAGTCGTGTAAAGTGCCTTTCCCAAGGGCACAAGATCGGTGACACAGCTGCTGGATTCGAACCCGTAACCTCTCGGTCTCGAGCCGCAAATGCTGCCATTGCGCCACGCGATCCCACATGTATCTATCTACATGTATCTATCTATCTACATGTATCTATCTACCCAGCTATTCATCCATCTATCTACTGTATATACATGTATCTACATGTAGAGCTCTAGCTAGCTATCCATCCACCCATCTATCTATCTATTCACTGGTTGGTTGGCTGGTTGATACATTTTGGAGGACTTTACAAATGTTGGAGATGCACGTTGTCCAGGCAGCTAGAGAAATCAGACTGATGTGAAGCACAGAAGAAAAACGGAACCAGAGAAAACAACTTTGCAACAGATCTGAGTTAACAGCTTACAGATGTGCCCTAATAAGTGGCAAATACTGTCATTCTCGTATTGGACTGTTTATCATGTTCAGCAGTTATAGCCGAAACTGTGGGCCTGATATGAATTAGGATTTTACCCGATGGTCAATGCTGACCGAAGGAGGCCCTTTGGGCGTAGACTCTACCAGGCTTCGTGGATCGGTGGTCTAATTGTAGAAATTAGACAAATAGGATCTGTAGTACGCTAGGGGAGTTAGCCGGCCAGAAGAGTACGTTTCCTCACCACGAAACGTGGTGAGGATAACGATTCTACCGATCCACGGAGCCTGGTAGAGGCTACTTTGGGCGTAGCACACCAGTTTCGCTATCACACGGTGTGGCGGCAGCAGCTGGTTAGTATATTACACTGAACAACCTGTCATACCTAGTCTTCGCACATCTAATTCACACATGGCAATCATTCTATAGTCTGTTTCTGAGATACCCACGTCTCTCGGTCTTGCTTTTTTCTTCCGTTCTGTCGTTCCTGGTCTGCGGGAAGATTTTCCTGGTGACGGAGTTCCGGAAACACAGCAGCAGGCGGCGCACCGGGTTATTCCTGTGGTGGAAATGAAATCTGGATTTACTACTGCAAATCTGGGGTCGTAATGGCAGAGTGTTTGGCCGATAACCCAGAGGTCCTGGGTTCAAACCCCTTTGATATGCCGCCGACCTTGTGCCCTTGGGAAAGACGCTTTACACGACTTTCCTCATTTCACGTAGTGTTACACTTAGAGTGGCACTTTTGCTGGCCATTTCTTTTTGTACTGGGTCGCTGATTGTTGGCCTCTCTCATAGCCGTCAATTTTAGAATATGACTTTGTACCGCCGAAAAAATGCAGGCTCTAAAATGGACGGCTATGAGAGAGGCCAGCAATCAGCGACCCAGTACAAAAAGAAATGGCCAGCAAAAGTGCCAAAAAAGTCCATAGAGAGCCTGCTATGGAGGCTAGTTAAATGGAGGTGCTGTGTTTGAATTGATCATGAGAGGAACAACACCCTGAGCGCGCTAACAAACCCAAAACTCTTATATTTAAGAGTAGGGGTCTTTCCTTGTGTGTGTGGATCAAATAAATAGAAATCTTTATTGACACGACAAAAGTACAGCGACTTTCGTAAGGTCTACATGTATAACAATTACTTACAGTACAGCTAAACAGACATATATATATGGATATCTTTAGGTATGTGTAAGTCAACATATTGGATATAACATTTCATTTACATTATTGGTTCTACGGTATAAGCATTCGTGGATATATTTGCCTAGCTACTTGTACACAGTGAGGGTTATCGCCTCCCAGAATGTAGTTGAATTTATCTATCGAACAGAGAGTAGCAAATTCTTTATTAGAGCAAGCGGAATCTGTCCAGATATGCAGTTTGTACTCTTCAATGATATTATTAAAAGTGTTTGTTGAATAAGAGATTGGGATAGTTTTTCTAGTTCTTAAGGCGGCTGCAGGTACGACTAAAATTCTTGCGTTGGATTGAAAGTTTGAAACTTTAGACCCATGTTACTTGCTACTGCAGAGAAGTTTGCGTCAATAATTCAAAGGGATTGAAATGAAGAAGTGACGCAGAAGGAGAAAGTGTTGTATAAACCAATGACGTTCTCCTCCTTGGTCTAACAAAACACTTCCGAAAGACCAGCAATGCACCCAACACGTCAAAGCCGCGATATCAAGCTTCATTTTTCATTTGTCCATGATCTGGCTTACTAAGAAATCCAATCCTCCTGTGCTTTGTCGAAGTAAACAAAATATGACGTCACTGTCCGTATGTCTGACGTCACGTCACTGCACTTGCCAGAACGTCACGATCCACCCGGTTCATTGGCCGTTATAACTTCAAAGTCAGGCGACCGACATTAACATATACAGTTACAGTTACAGTTACAGGGCCAGTTACGCACTAGGCAGGCTTGAACAATGTCTGAACTGCGTCAAATACAGTACGTGTCCTGACGCACATGTTTAAACTGTCCATGCGGGGTTTGATTGGGATTCACAATTAGAAACTTCACATTTTAAGTATACAGACAAAGCCAAAAGGCGACATTGTCACCCGTGAGTTTTTAGCATTATTCTCCAAGTAGAGATTTATGATTTTTTGGCCGTCGACAGTACCTTGTAGGTTCGGCGGCTCCCTCTCCGTCCTCTGTCCCCCGTGGCTCTGCCACGCCGCCGTCCTCTCCGCGACTCAACGTGAAGGTTTTCTGTAGTGTTGGTAAATATAGAAGAATTGGCGAAATGTCGACTCTATCAACAAAATAACACATACCATTGGGCCACATGACAACCTCTTAACAACTGTGGTCAAACGAAAGCTGAGATGGTTTGGACATGTGGCAAGGTCCTCGGGTCTCGCAAAAACAGTATTACAAGGGACAGTCCCTGGAAGCCGGAAGAAAGGAAGACAGAAGAAAAGATGGGAGGATAACATAAGAGAGTAGACTGGCTTAAGCCTAGCTGAAGCAATGCGTGTGGCGGAAAATAGAGCTAGATGGAGGAGGGTGGTGAGTTTATGATAATCATTGTAACTCTAATTGGAGATCGAAATAAACAAACAAACAAACAAATTGTCATGGTACCCCAACGACCCACTAGAAGGTCAAGGGATAGGTGAGGTGAGGTGACGTGATCAAAGCACTAAGCACCTATGAGAAAAAGTATTGAGCTGAACACGTGAGGCCCAAAACTAGAAACTAACTAGTTGAGGAGCAAAAAGTTACACTGAATTGAAAGTAGGAATTTTTATAACCTCTGATAGCCTCCTCTCTGCGTATTGTTTCTGCATGACGGGCTCTGTGACGGCTCTCAACATCTTCTGCATCTCCTGGAAAGTGATATTCAGGTCAACATGTTTAAGAATTGAGCGGGGCATTATGGTACAAAAAAAGGACATACATTTTTAAAAGATTAAGGATTTGAATTCAGAGTAAGGTGTGTGTTTATTCTACAATCGAGTGCTTCGTGTTCGTTACAATTAGAAACGAATCACATGGATGGAGAAAAGTGACCACCAGTTACCTCTCTGGGCAGTTTGTGATCCGTTTCCGTTTCAGGGATGTATTCGGATCTGTTAAAAGTCAGAAATAAAACATTATGGAAGACCAGAAACGGAGACTGGATTTGAAAGCAACAGGTCCGAGATGATGACAAAAACTCTTCCGACGATATGCAACAGAGATGTTAATGGTTCAAGTCTAAAATATTTATGCGATTCGAAATATCAAGTCCATCAGTAACCTGTTCACCTGTCGTCTCCGGTCGTCTGCAGTTCCGACTCCCCAGACTGGACGGCAAGGCCCCCTAAAGCCGCCTGGATCCGCTGGATGAAACCAGCTTCTCGTTCTGAAAGCAAACGAACTAGACATGTATCTTTTCTGCTCAGTGTCTTCGCTGTATTCAGGTATTTACATATGGATAAATACTTAAGAACATAAGAAGAAAGTCAAGAATCAAACAACAACTACCTCCTTCGCCTGTCTCGTCCAGATTTAATGGGGCATACTTCAGGTGACGGCTCTTCATCTTGAAGGCTTCTTCTTGCCCGTTGCCTATTTCTTGCCCCACCTGCCTAAGTTCATAGGTCAGGGACTGGCCCTTTGTTCCTGTCGGTGAGGTTCATTTAGAAAACAATAGGAAAAAATTTAAGCTAAAAAAGACACCTACCTCCACCTTCCCCGTCTCCTTTAGCCTTCGCCTCTTCTTCAAGATACGGCAGAATGTCTTTAAGAAGACCATCCTTCAGTCTCAGCGCGTCTCCCTGCCCCTCCGCGAACCGCTTCCAGGCGTCTCTCTCCCGGATGGTTCTCTCTAGCAGCTCCGACAGTTCGTTTCTGTTCGCCTTCGGACTGATGGCAACCTAGATGTAACGTTGAATCATAATGAGCATGTTTGAAAGACACATTCAGTACGTTTACTAGATTTTGCCCCTGACCACTCACTCACTCTCACTCACTCATCCTCGCCGCATATCAGTCTTCGCTGAGGCGCCCCTGACGACCCAAGAAAACAAAATCAGCACAAGGTTGGAATCCATCCTGTTCTAGTTCTAATTCACCTCTCTGATCACATCCAAGAATAAGATTTTCCCGTACTTTGTGTAATATTGTTGTATTGAAGTCTCCTGGATTAATTTAAAGTTAGCACCTTTTAACAAAGTGCACTACAATGGATATTAGACACCGGATAATACAACAAACAACGTATAATATAGTACTTTTAGTTCATTACAGTGTCGTTCGTCCGTCTTGTCGAAGAGGGCTGCTTTGCAATACAATACAGCACAACACAACAGTCACTGGCTGCAACTCAGATACCTTCTTGCAGGACTGTGCGAAGTTCAAGGTTGATATAGTCTCCAGCACGCTGCCGCTGTTCCTGTCACAGGTCGCCACAATGACCGTCTGCGACGTCCCGTCCAGGCAATGTTTCAACAGCTTTGTCAGAACGCTCTCCCTGTAGACATGTTGAAATACAGCCTTAAGTATGAGAGAAATGCTCTGGGAAGCATGTTGGAGGACAAAATTTGTCACTTTCCCGATATCGGTGGATGACGAACTGTTTAAGCCCCGTTTACAAATCAAAAATTTAGCTCGGCCGAGGTGTCAGCGAGTTCTAAATTACGAGGAGGCATGAACCTGATGCCTACGAACAAATGGCAGATTTTCTTCGTCGGCATCAGGGTCATACCTCCTCGTAATTTAGAGCTCGCTGACAACTCGGTCGAGCTAAAATCTTGATTTGTAAACGGGGCTTTAGGACATACTAAGCCCAGCACAAACCATACGAAAATCAATACGAAAAACAAAACAAAATTCAGCCTTCCAAACTATGTAATTATTACTAAATCTGAGTATGGGCCTCCTTACCTGTAGGGGACGTGTTTTCTTCCCTTCCTGTCCGACAGCGCGGCCACCACGCGTTTGAGTGTGTACAGGCTGAGGCGGATTTTCCGGCCCTCCGCCCGGGTGAGGTCTGAGAGCGCGGCGTCGTCCTCCGTTTCACTACCCGCCAGGTCTACCATGAACAGGCTGGCTGGGAAGACGACAGGGATCGTAGAAAGCGCATCAAAATCTAGCCTCCATAGCAGGCTCTTTGAACCTTTTTTCGATTTTTTTGCACATAATAACGTTAACATTTTGGTGACCATTTCTTCTCGTACTGGGTCGTTTGTGCTGCCGGCCCGTAGACTACGATCCAGTGCAAAAAAAGAAATGGCCAGCAAAAGTGTATTAATGGCCAAAAAAGTTTTAAAACGCCCAGTGAGCCTGCTATGGTGGCTAATCACAATCATGATAATGAAGTTATACTTTGGCTGCGATGATGTTCGATAAGGGTGTTTCGGACCAAGTGATAGCTTGGGTTATCACGTGCACATGAGGAATCTATTGTTATCACAAGGGCTTCCATAGAATTATTCGGACGCACGTCGAGTGCGCTGTTGTCGATAATTCGAATACTAGTACCTGATTCGGCTGTGTTTACAATTTTTCTTCGGGGACACCAATTCGTATACTCAACTTCTTGCGCATTTCGCATTGTTATCCAAACTTGTGTTTTCTCGCTTGGGTGAAATACAACACGGATCCTACCCGCGGTCGGATATTTATTCCACTCGTCGCATTATTGAACCAATCTGCAGAAGTCCACATTTTACATCGGTTTACCGTTACGACGCTGTAACGTAACAGAAGTGTGCCATGGGTGAATAAAAAATCTCCAGCGGTCAGTTATTCTGTATTATAATGAAATGACCCGTCCCGATCTAATCAGAATGAGACATAACATAGGACAGTGACCAATCAGAAGGCCTGGCCATCAAATGGCCTGACCGACGATTGTTTTGTGCCTTTTCATTGAACAATGAGTACCTGCTCTATCTTGCCTGACCAGCGGTTGTTTGGAGGCCTCCCATTGGACGGTTTTGGTTTGAATGACGTCCATCTGGATGATCATGTGGGAACGAGAGCTGCGCTGGTTCCGCTTCGTCCTCTGCTCCCGCCGTAACCTTGAAGGGACAAAAAAAAAGAAACAAAATGGTAACGTCCTAACTTTTCTGCTTTATAAAATCCGTGTCTATGTAACTTAATGGCCCGGAGAAATAAGTAACGTTAAACAAGTACATTTGAAGCTTTACAACAATATTGATAACAAAATGAAAACAATTTAGTATGTGGGGAAGGACAACCTCAAGCCAGACGTTCACACTTACGCCACATCTTCAGAAAAGACGCTGGAGCCGCATGTTCCCCGTTTAGGAACTTTATTCGAACCGACACACAACAAACATGTTTCGCCGTGTGGCGTCCTCGGTGTTATGGGCTCGAATGAGCATAGTACAGCATGTCCTCGCTTTTATAGGCCAACTGCATAGTGCACTGATCAGATGCAAGGTGCCCTAGGTGGCTTACAATACAGCAAGTTAGTGCAGTCTGAAAACAATTTAGGACTATGAAAGTTTTACCCTTGAACATTTAAACAGGACTGGTGTAATGAACTTTACGTGCTCGGTCATGGTGGCCACCTATCAAGTTGATGTTCCACTTACCAAAAATATGCAAATTAACCTAAAGTTTGAACATGGTAAGTGACAATAAAAGGGTTAAAATGCTTAATGTTTTGTAATGACCTTGCGGCGGCCCGTAGAACTGTCATGGCGGCCTCGGCACGCACCACGTAGTGGTTGGTGATGCCGTGTGGG
Organism: Branchiostoma floridae x Branchiostoma belcheri; assembly: GCA_019207045.1. NCBI lineage: Eukaryota > Metazoa > Chordata > Leptocardii > Amphioxiformes > Branchiostomatidae > Branchiostoma > Branchiostoma floridae x Branchiostoma belcheri. Next base: position 2,744,071 of record CM033032.1, read on the forward strand.
TAGAACGAGCCTCTCTTGTCAGGGCCCCGGATGTCCAGACTCTTCCCTGTGTTCGCACTGAACAAGTCGTACACCTAAATGCAAAAAGGACGCGAGAGTAAAAAACAGCATGAAGTTCAACTTTGATTTGTAAACAAGACGGGGACTGTCATGATAATCAAGGAAACTACAATCCATCGAAGTTCAGTAAAAATACAGGACTCTATTTCTTCTCATCCAGTGAGAAATGATACTATAGATATCCAAATTTCTGTTGGGTTCGGCTCTCTCACAAGTACACAAACAAACAAACAAACAATTTCCATCTGGGTGAAGAGGAAGAGAGGGATGGAGAGAGATACAGAAGGAAAAAAAACAAGGAACGAACAGCTTACCTTTTCCATGTACACCTCATACACCAGCATGTGTATGTCCACCGTCCTGCTGGGGTCCGCCTGCTCGAGGCGCTCCTTCACCGCGAACATGTGGACCAGCGTGCGGGGCACCAGGCCTTCCGACACCGCCGGGTCCGCTTTACCGCGCGCCGCCTGTTCGGGACCCAGCAACGTGTAGGTCTTACCCGAGCTCGTGTGGCCTAGAAGAGGGAGAAAAATTTGATACTAGATTCTAGAGGTGAGCAACAAAATACGACTTTTGCACCTTAATAAAGACCCTGACAAAGACCCTACGCTTCTACGATAAGTTCTTCTTGTAGGCCAAGAAAAATGGGAGTAATCTAGACGAAAAACGTATTTCAATCCCCAAAGACCAATAACGTGTGTACCCAAGGAAGTTATCTGTGCTCTTCTGTGGTGCCTTCCTAGATCCTTTTATTGAGTCGGACACAAAATGACGAACCTGACTCAAGGAGGCCATTTAGATAATCAAGAAACCTATACCAATCATAAACAGAGACCAGGTGGGGATACAAAGTCATTCACTCGTTTGGGATCGCGTTCTTGGAGCTATGCTAGTTTCAACCAGACTCCGCGTAGCCAATGATAATAGGAGACTTACCCAATCTAGGAATAAAAGCATAGTAGGCATTAATTGGTGGAGTAAATTAGCCGACCAGTTGGACAGACTGCAAAAGACTGACTGAAATCTCATGGCAACGTATTTGGCCAAATTCTTCAGTCTCTTTTTTTGGCATCCAACTGACACGTCTGCTTGGACACTAGCCACTTAGCGGCAGTTGGTTTATGCCCTGATGAAGGCACTCGCAAGCCGGCTGAAACGTTGGTGAGAAAATTGAGACATGTTATGTAGAAAAATGTCACTTCTTACCGTAGCAGAGCACGCAGCCGTTGACTCCCTGGAACACCCTGCCGACCAGGTCAGCACCTGTGACGTCATACACGTCCTGCTGACTGCTCTCCTCGGTAAGCACCTGTACGGACAGGGCAATCGCAGGTAGTAAGTTTAGCACACACAGACAGACAGACACTCACACACACGCACATTAGCACACACGCACACACACGCGCGCGCGCGAACACAAACTCAGACACACGTACTCACATATACACACTTTCACAACACACACAGAGGAAAGAAGACAGCTTACTATGTTTACATTTACCCTCACATTCACATTTAACATTCTAATCAATGAACAAATTTAAGATGCAAAGTTTTCCTTGATCTTGAAGAAATTTTCTCTGGGAGGCTGCAATCATTCTGACATATTTCATTCTTATAATTTCAAAATTCAAATTAACATAATGCAAATGTCTAGATACAAAAAAAAATAAGTCGAAAAAGAACGGTGTAACAGTTCTTACACTACTGTCACGTAAGAGAAGACATCTTACTTTATCGAAGGAGTACAGTTTCTCCTTGAAGCTGTTGTCCTCAGACACGTCTATGGTCTCCTTGCTGGGCCTGACCACACCGATGGTCGTCCTGTTGTCGTGAACTGTGACCTTCTCGTGTTCCGTGGAGGTGCCTGTCTTCTGCGCATGCGGGCCTCTCATACGCACGACCACGCGGAGGTTGTCTCTCTTTCCGCCTGTCAATCAATCAATCTATCAATCAATCAATCAATCAATCAATCTATCTATCAATCAAGATTTAGAGCTTTTCCATGGGGAGTAAGATTCAAAACATTCATGTGGACTAGCATTCATGTGGATACATCCCTGTACATACTAGTACTTAGAATTCTTGTTGACGGTACACTATACCATACCATTAGGCTCGCCCTTGAGGCGTCGCCGAAAAGAGAAAGAGCATGCGCCAGCTCCTTTACAAATCCGTCAAGAGCCTAAACCCTAACCCCTAATACCCCCTTGCCACTAGACGGTGATCGTACTGCGCTCTCACTATGACCTAAATAGGATGTGTGTAACATTGGGCTTCCACACTGGGTATATCATACAAAACGTAAAAGTGGGACTGAGAAGACAACAAACCACATAAACTGTAAAAAGATTTGTTTTGTTTTTCTATACAATTAGAGGCTATGATGACTGGGCGAACATAGCATGAAGGATACCTACCGACAGTCACCGGCCTGTTGGTACTGGCTGTCATGCTGCCTCGCGCTGTCCCAGCTGATCCTGAAAAACACAGTCTTAGTTAAACAAGATCACTCGTCCAGAACGGCTAAGCTACTTTTGAGATGCCCCTACATGTTTTACATAGGACTTACTAGGCCCAACTACTCTTTACGTAGTCTCTACCAGACTCCGGATCGCTGGAAAAATCGTAGAAATGGAACAAATCAGAGGAGTAAGCCGGCCAGAGGAATATAACCGGCCAGGGAACAGCACGCAATCGTCGGGATCGCGAGCTGTTCCCTGGCTGGTTATATTCCTCTCTATTTGTTCCATTTCTACGATTTTCCAGCGATCCGGAGTCTGGTAGAGACTACTCTTTACGCATCATTCTTAGGGAAAGATTGAATTTTTAGATCAAGTTTCAATTGTTGACTTTCCTATAAAACATTACTTGATGTTTTGACCTTGTGTTATCCTTCTTCAGAAACCTCTTAAGAATAACAGTTTCTAAGCCAACTTGTTGACCTTCTATCGATCTGTTTTTCCTGTTTTGTGAAAACTCTGCAACACAAATCAGGTTAGATACAGAGTCAGTCTAATATGACTCACCTAAAAGTGTGTACTAACGGTAACTTGATATTTCACATAGTGATTTTTATAAGTTCGCACAAAAGTGATACAAAATAACAGTGAAAGCCGTCATGCTGATATTTTTCTCTCTACAAGTCGCACAATGATCTTAGATTCAGGAAAGACAACACTGAAGACAGAGTGAAATAATCTTGCTTACAAACGACTCACTTACATATGCTACATATGCATAAACGAGACTTGCTGGAATTGACGTCAGCCTGTGTATTCTTTTTCTTCCTCACAAGTTGTTACAAAAATAACTTCCGGTGCGCCGTTTTGTTTAACCCCACCTTTTCACACAATGCATACAGATCGATATTCAACGAAAGACTTTACTGAAAGGGGTGAAATAAGTTACAAACAAGTCACCTTCATGAGACTGGCCGAAATGCAATTTATTTTTTTTTCACCAAGAATTCTTTTGCTTCGTCCAACTTAGTTATTGCAGAAATAACTTCCGGTTCTACGTTTTGATTCACCCCCATTTTAGCACATGGTCAATCGATGTTCATTGAAATAATTTAGTGAAGGAGGAGCAATGATTGAAAGTTACACACAACTCATTTACACGGCACTGACCAAGATGACTTAATATTTCAACCTGGTGTTTTTACAAAGTTGTAAAAAGACTTCCGGTACCACATATTTTACTCAGTCTTTCCACACAATTGCAAATCGATGTTGACTGAATGATTTAGTGTAGAATTCTTAAGAGCAAAAGAGTGAAAGTTACACACAACTCACCTGCACGCCTTGCCGAAGTGAAAGTCAATGTTTTCACCTGATGTTTTTTGTTTCTCCACTCCAAGTCGTTACAAACATCACGTCTCTAAGCCGACTCGTTCGCCCTAACAACCCCTCAAGCCCCACTCTCCACGTCGTCTTACCTCTCTCCGTCTCCATGGAGACGGCCACTCCAAGACGTCTTGACCCTTGACCCCACGCACACTTAAGACAAGGGTGTTGTCTCAGGAGTTCTCAGCCATTCATCGGGGCGGGAAGGAGACTTGTTCTGCCGAACGAGAACTTCTCGTCTTACATCGTCCTGGCAGAGATTGATGTTATTCGTGCCACGCATGATTAAAAAACCAAATCCAGCTGATTCTTGTAACAAATACTTGTAACAATTCTTCCAAGTGAATCTTGTAACAATACTCGTAACAAGTCTTATAATGTTCAAAGAAAAACAAAGGAGCATACGTGTGTACCAGTAGAATGTGTTATATCTTATAAAATATACAATTCTTACAATGTTCACTTCTATGAAATATTGAAGAAAAGTGTATTCTACCAAGCATGATTAAAAAAAAAAAATCCAGCTGAATCTTGTAACGATACCTGTAACGATTCTTACAAATGTTCGCCTGTAGGAAAAAAAAAGGAAATTTGTATACAAGTAGAAAATTAGAAAATGTTTTATATCTTACATACAATTCTTACGGTATTCACTTATAGGAAAAACAAATGAAAACGTGTTTAGAAAATGTGTTATTCTTGAATACAGCACCACATTCGCTATCTGGAGTCTTAAAAACTCAAGTTTTGCAAGTTTGTCCAGTCTGTAACTGTACCGTTGGATTTGTCATCTTCATAAAAAATGGTTTCCTCTTATAGTTGCCACAAAAAATCGGAACAATACCTACAAATGAATGAAAAGTCTAAAATTATCTGAAAGAACCTTGTGTTGTCATTTATATCTTCAATAGTCTGTCTTCAAACACCCATAAATAGTCTCAGCTCAATTCATGGAACATGTACTACTTTTGTCAGTTTGGACAAAGGAACGAGGTTTTGTCAGACGCCCTTAATTTATCTACATGTGCTTGTCTGACCCCAACTTTCGTCTGAACCTATAAATATCTTTTACCCTTACATGTAGACGTTTTATCCACTGTAAAACGATGTTTAACATCTCCCTCTCACACTTTAGTCAGAAGCTGTGAGGACGATGTCTGATTGGTATCAAAATGTAAGTAGGAGAGACTTAATAAGTTGTGTAAAAGAAAACTCCAATATCACATGTTTTACCAACCTGTTGAAATAATTGTCGGGAGACTTAGTTTTTTTAGGATCTTAAGTTAAGGGCAAAACCCGCCGTACGTGCAAATGCGTGCTGTCTACGTGCCCAAACGTGGGCAATCTTTTGGGATCCGTAAGTGGTGAGTGCCGCCAACGTACGAACACGTAGGGAATCCGACGGATTTTGGAGCGCGCAGACACGCCATAAAACTTTACGTGCAGGTAAAACAAAACTTTGTTTGCCACCTGGCTGCGGATTTACCAGCCGTACGCACCAGCTGCAGCCTGAACGTTTTCACAAATACTTGGCGGACGTGGCCTCCCGAAAAAATCGTACGGATAAACTGCACGTATGGCATGTGTGTATCAGTATTCTCTTGTTTGGCATTGGTTCTAATGTGAAGGTTGTCCAACCAAGCAGGCGAAAACTTGTTGTTTGTTGTTGAAGTAGTCTTACGAAAATGTCTTCCATTCAAGAGCGAACTCGACACACGTTCTTACATGTGAGTTGATGTGGAAGCGCTGTTCATGGCAGACACGGTCACGACGTACTTTTGTAACCCAAGATGAGTTTTGTGGAGGGGAATTCGGCACGCATATCACAATAACGTCTTCTTGGAGCCCAGGTCGTTGTTACCTGCATGAAAAATGAAGGTATTGTCTCTATCTCTGTGTGTATGGTTTACGTTTATTCATCTTCATGGTTAGCATAATTCAATAACCTTTGGATGGATTGTGACGATAGCTAATGTGTGGGCAGGTCGTGGGAAGACAAAGATTTAAGTCGATTTTGGATCCCCTGGCAGCTTTTGTTGATATTGCAGCAGAAATTCCTCTTCTTGTATTTTTTGCTCCGAACAAGTCATGGTTTTTATGTTTTGATGGCACATAGATTGTGATCAGAGGAAGAAGTGGTGTACGTTTACAGCTTGCAGCCTGCTCTGTGTATGAAAGTACTACTACGCCATGAGTCTATAACTTCGTGGCACGTCGCCTCTTTGGTTTCCATTGACCATGGATCCTATATAAATGGGTACAGAAGTAATTGGCAAAACCTGCCAAGAACCGACAAGGGATGAAAAATCTAACAATCAGACTTGAAAAACATAGTACAATGGAAAACTTTCTTCCAACACAAAGGTATACACGGATCAAATTTCCAACGACCACTATAACCTTCTTTAGGATCATAGCATTGTACTATGGCTACTACCAACTCAGATGAGTTTCCATTAGAATTGACAAACTTTATTTTATTTGGATTGAAACGTGGGGGTGGGTGCGCATATTTGTTTAAGGTCCTCACTGAACTCAAAGCACGAAGGAACAAAACTATTGGCCTTCCCTTCTGATTGCATGATTTTTTTCATATTCTTTTTTCATATTCTTTTGCCAACGTTAATTCTTAGTACTTTTTTCACGTATTCCCTTACTCGGATCTCATTTATTAGAACACTCATGATACATATAGAATACAACACGGTGTATTCCGAATCGCCCAAGGTGTCAGCCCGACCGCGGGAGGGCTGAGACCGAGGGTGATGCGGAATACACCGTGTTGAATTTTATTTATGTCATACCCACCTGAGAAAACCCATGTTTTGATGCGAAATGCGCCAGAAATTGAACAAATTTGGTGCCCTCGAACAATAAGTGATGCAACAGCAATGTTCCAACGTCCGAATCAGGTATTCGAATTGCCAATTCGGCCCGCTCGAAACAGTTCGATTTATTCGAATGGAGCCTGTGTGATACGCCTTTCGAACCGGTCTGATACGAAAGTTATGGCCCGTTCCGGAACACCCGTATCGAACGTTTTCGCGTTACAAGATAAACGAAAAGCTATCCGCTGTACTAACGCATCATCAGTGATCTGAAGTATGCACATTTAAGATATCCAGTTCTTTAAGATATTTTTTGAGAAGATCTAAATAACACCAATGGATTAATTATATTAAAGAGACCATTTACATCAGATCCCATTATTATTAATCTTCCCTCAACCGAGACGGGGGTCGATACCGACTGCTGGGGACCTTTGCCCCATTACTGACGTCATAGTTCCGGTCAGGTCTCGTGACATAGGACGCGGGTCTTTTATCAACTTGAGAAAGGTCAGATGACTGAATGAAAGCTTGTTGGTGAGTGCGTTACAATTACGGTACGCAAATATCGTGTAAAACATTTACAGTACCATTGTCTTGCAATGTGCAGGTGTTAGGGTCCACGGAATAATGACATCATGGGAAATGACATCACTAGAATCCCTCCTATAGATCTTTTTTACGTGACGTCATAAAGCGTCCGAACTGCCATGTTGGATGATAAGCTGCTCGGTCTCTATAGGGCATGTGGTGGACCCCTTCGTGGAAAGAAGTTGTTGTTTTTATAAATTCACAAAAGGGCTGGATTTTTCGTTCTAACTGCGAGTTCCATAAACACAGGATACGGCCTACTCGCCGTTTCTATCTTACAACATTACTTGCACTGACGTTACATTCTCGTAACGTCGGTTTTGCAATAGAGCGTTCCGTGAAAAAAATTACTGTAAAGTAACGGACGAGCAGAACTAATAGAAAGATGTTTCTTTGCCTCGAGCTCTTCACCTGAAAGGACCAACCTTCTAAAGCAAAGATCAAGGGACATGCGACAAGGGACTTTGTCGTCGTCACTAATTAGGCCCGCTGTCGCCAACAATCCCGGCAAAAATAAATCCGCTTTTGGAGTCCCTTTATCTTCTCTTCGCGGCTTGCCGAGGCGGACGCAGCGCGAGGCGCGCACAATGTACCCTAACGAACGGGCTAATTGGTTAACTACGGAAACCGGCAGACGGAAGCTGGTTTGCCGCGCGTGGCAGGAAACATTGCTGGGTGGACAAAACTCCTACGTCATGGCACGTAACCTTATCCGAGACACTGCTGTAGCATATGAAAACTACAAACGTACAAAATAGCCATTAAAAGCGCGCCAATCCCAGGTTTTTAGTAGTCATCTGGTCTGGTCCGGTGTGACAGCGATCTCGCCCCCCCGGCGATCTCGCCCCCCGGGGGGCGAGATCACTAGCGTTTTCGCCCCCCTTTAGCGTTTTCGCCCCCCCCCCCCCCATAGCAGCTGGCTACTACATATTACAGGTGCGCTACCTGGTACTATACTGCACCTGGGGAGTAACGTATATGGTTTGTTACCTGGTACCTATATGGCACCTTATTACCGTACCGTAAGATGTCATACCTCGAAAGTCGATATTATATTGTTCGGTGCAAACATGACATTGAAATGAAAAAAGACAATTTTTGCAGCTGAGGTGGCATAAAACAGTGCTACTGCGAACGTATAAATCAACACCGTCTATGGTACGGAATACGTCAGCTATATGTTTTCAATTTGTCACAGTGTTTTCTTTCTTGTGCTGGAAACATTTCCAAAGCACTAACAAAAACACACGTGAATAATAGTTTCTCATTATAAACACTATCTACGCGCAAGTTGATATAGCTGTTGCTAAATGCTACACAAACACTGGTAAAGTACCTGTCTTAAGAAACACGGGTAAATGCATCAGTTCCTAAATACTAGAAAAGACAGTCATGTTGGAGGTGAAGATATCCCTTGGCCAGGTGCATATACCAAAATGTGCGTTAATCTAATTAATACCTAATATTTGCATAATTAATAAAGACATTACATAGTTCTTTTGTGGTCACTTCATGGTAGAGACTTTATATTGGAGATATATAGGTTGCTTGAGGACAGGTGAATACAATGAAATACATCTTATGTCAAGACTCAGGTATATGCAATAATGGGAATACAAGGGACCAAACCCTCCTTGTCTGAAACAAGTTCAACTATCTTATTACCATGTAATTACGTTAATATTGATACTATGAATGGAGTTATGTATCAAACTCGTGTACTTATATCATTCTGAAACTACATTTTGTGATTTATACCAATCAACTTCTAAAATGTCATGTAAACCCGTTTTTTTTGGGGGGGCGAAATCGCTAAAGGGGGGCGAGGTAGGGGGGCGAGATCACTAGCCGGGGAGGGCGAGATCGCTAGTGATTTCGCCCCGGGGGGGCGAGATCGCTAGTGATTTCGCCCCCGGGGGGGCGAGATCACGGGGGGGCGAGAACGCTGTCACACCGGTCTTCACTCGCGCTGGTGCTGCTTCGAGAACGCAGTTCGGTCTCTCCACTTGTTCTGAGTAAGCTTGACGCACTTTGGTCCGGTAAGGAACTTTTGCTCCCTTCTTTTTAAGCCGTGTAGTTTATTTGCTATCTGAAGGAAGATTTGAGTTATTCCTACCGGAGGAATAGGTAACAACTTGCGTTAGTAGAAAATATTTGAACTGCAAATAGGAGCATCTTAAAATTGCGCATTTTTCCTCAAATGGGAACTAGTCCGGTAAGGAACTTTTTACTCCCTTCTTTTTAAACCGTGTAGTTTATTCCTATCTCGTTTGTAAAGTCTGAAACAATTCAGCCTCGGCTGCTATTTCTAGACTACTTGTACAATTTTTATGCAATAAACCAGTTATTATTATCTGAAGGAAGATTTCAGTTATTCCTACGGGAGGAAGAGGTAAAAACTTGCGTTGGTCTAAAAGATTTGAACTTCGAATAGAAGCACTTTAAAATTGCGTATTTTTCGAATGAGGACTGGGCCGGTAAGGAACATTTACTCTCTTCTTTTTAAACCGAGTAGTTTATTTCCTATCTGAAGGAAGATTTGAGTTATTCCTACGGGAGAAAGAGGCAATACCTTGCGTTGGTCTAAAAGATTTGAACTTCGAATAGAAGCACTTTAAAATTGCGCATTTTACCTCGAATGGAAACTGGTCCAATGATAAACTTTTATTCCGTTCTTTTTAGACCGTGAAGTTTATTTCCCATGTAAAGTAAGATGTGACTTATCCGTGCAAAGGAAAGGTAGCGTACGTTGGTATAAAACATTTGATATCCGAATAGAAGTGTCTTAAAATTGCGTTTTTTTTTCTGGCATGGTAACTGATTTGATCAAATATGCGTACCGAGGAAAGGGCAACTTGTAATTAAACAATGACTGTAGGTATATATTAGGGCGTCAGATATATCATAATTGACCATTGTAAAACAGATATGCTATGCTGGAGGACAGTTGTTCTGGCTGGACAAGCTCTTATTTGTATTGCGAAAGTTGATGACATGTTCAGCACCAAGGACAGGGATGAAACAGAAGTCAGATATGTTAAACCATACTTATTAATGTGGCTATGAGTGTTATTATGCTCGTTGTAAGACCAAGCGACGACTTCCAGGCGCTAAACTGTTGGTAAGGCCTATGTCACATTTCCAAACCGGAGCCCGGCCGGGCGGCTTTTGAGAACGAAAAATATGATCTAACGTTACAGTAAAAATCACCGAACTACACAAGACGTAAAAAGAATTGTCTTAGGAGTTATTTGTGTATATTTTTACGTAAACATTTTTTGTTTGTTTCCACAAACAACCCTGCCAGTACCATGGCTCGCGCTTGCAGGAAAGCACACCGGGCCAGCCCGACTTTTAAACGTGTCGGGTTCTCTGGCGTGTAGAAGTTTTAAAAACGCCTGAAAAATTCCCTCCTTCACCGTTTCCAAAATCATATCCAGTTGCAAATTATCTCGGGCGTATTCCTCCTGAAGATACGTACTTGTACCTGATCAACAGCTTTGGGTACACGAGGTACGGCAAAGCAGTAACTTACGCCACGGAGGATGGACTCATTTCATGAATACCGCACAACGTCAACTCCTGGACAACACTTTAGATCAAAACTTAGATAGAATCATTAGAATGTCACTTGAATTCAAACTGTCGTTTGTCCAGTTTCACAGTTACCATATTGGAAGTCATTTCCACCACATTGTTGAAAAGCGTAGCATGTCTATTGACATAAAGTGTTTTTTCTTCGATATGGTAATATGTCTTTATTTCAGATATAGCCTATGTACTTACAGAGACATGTGACGTTTACTACTAATGCCTGTATCGAGTGTTTTGTAGGAATTGGCGATTCTAGCTCGATCTAAAATGCCTAGTACCTATCCTAAGCTTGTTTGATGAGAACTACACTTTGAGTAGGTTAAAGATCCCACAGTAGTAATCGAAAAGAGTAGGGGTCCTTCCCGGTGTGATTAGACCAAACCACACAGTCCTGTCTTGGGTTTACGTCACATTTCTTACCTGGGGCCCGGCAGGCGCCTGTTTGCGGAAATGAAAAATCAAAGTTTATGCCACTACAGATCTAGATATGCACAAGGAATATTTTTTTATTAATTTTGGTCCGTTCTGTGCTTTTTTGTATTTTTTTATCGTGCTTTTCGTTCCCCCAAACTGCCCGGTCAGGCCCCTTTGTGGAAATATGACGTTAGCATTTAATACGCAGTTTTATCTTACTATAGAAAACTAAATTTGTTACACCCAAATGTGTTTCCAAGATTTGCGAAACAAAAAGAAATCGTTTAGAATGTGGTAGCAACGGACCGTGCTGTAAAGGGTCAGTAGCTACGGAAGTACATCCAGCCCTTTTTGTCATACATAACTGTATCTGTATCTGTATCTGAATCTGTATAGCCGGTATAACCGCCGTTCGGCGTAACGCACCAGCTTCGCAGGCACGCGGCGCGGCAGCAGCTGGTTATATTACACCGAACGACTCGTTACCCCTAACTTTTGCACATCTATCTGCAAGCGTTCTTTACTGTAGATAACTGTGCGTTACTGAAAAATGCTTGTATAAGACGTTAAATTGAGGTTCCGTGCTTGAGGACATCCACACAGAGGAGCACGCTGGAATCCACCACAGTTATCCAAAAGAGTGGGTCAAATAAATCTGTAGCTGGACATGCAGCTTGTATAGTATTCCACAGTCCGGGGCTGTAACTGGCTCCTCCCTTCGTGAAAGTTGGTCGGGCCGCTGTAAGGCTAACGCCGCATTTCCAAAAGGCCAAACCAAGGCCCGCCCGGGTTGTTCGTGGAAACGAAAAATAAAAAATGTAAACGCAAAAGTCTTGTGGTGTTTGGTGTCTTTTATATCATACTTTTCGATCTCAAAAGCTGTCCGGTCCTCTCCAGTACAAACATGGTGTGTTACGTCATGAGGCGGTTTTACCGGGTACTAGTATACAAAACAAACAAAACAAACAAACAAAAAGCACTAACGTCAATGTAACTTTCCAGCAAAGTTTTCCTTTTATTTTAAAGCAAAATTTTCCATACGTCCCATTTCAGATTGAACAGATGGCGGTTGAGGCACCGATGACGTCACGTGCGGTGGTTGTGGCAGTTTTACTCATCTCCATGGCGACCTGTCATCCCGCCGCGCATGCGCACCTTGTGAGCTGGGCTGTTCCCGCCAAAATAGAAGCCCAACCTGCGCCTCCATTCGAAGGTAACAGCTACGTATACAACCTCTTCTTCAGTACCTCTGTTTGACTGTAAGACCACACGAACTTAATTTTATGGATGGCATCCGCGTCTCTCGCATTGATTTTTGCCTGTTCTCCAATAGCAACTCAATAGCTAATAATCAACATTTTAAGCTTGCCAAAAGATCTGCACTCCAGGGTAAGGGGGCACATGGTCAGGGCAGGAGCCCCAGCGCCCTTGTTCCCTCCATTTTGCATTTGGCTGTGTTATACCTTAATAACATATTCAGCACCAAGGACAGGGCGGGTACACCATCAGTCAAATGAAGTCAAATCTATATAATATCTTTTTTCATCTTTATTTCCAGACATCACAGACTCTACTTTGGCGCTAGAGGCGCACGAGCCGGTCATAGAGACACCGTCCTCCGAAAGTAAACCCCGGCGACTTTCCATGGTACTGCAGAAAGACTTTCGTTTATGCTAATTTCTTCTTCTTTTCTTAATCTTTACCTCCAGACGTCGCAGACTCCAACTCCTTAGCGCTAGATACACAGGAGATGCTCCTAGAGACGCTGTCCTCCGAAAGTCAACCCGGCGACTTTCCATGGTACTGTAGAAAGACTTTCGTTTATGCTAATTTCTTCTTCTTTTCTTAATCTTTACCTCCAGACGTCGCAGACTCCAACTCCATAGCGCTAGAAGCGCACGAGCCGGTCCTAGAGACACTGTCCTCCGAAAGTAAACCCTTGCGACTTTCCATGGTATTGCAGAAGGACTTTCGGTTTTGCTAATTTTTTCTTCTTCTCTCAATCTTTACCCCCAGACGTCGCACACTCCAACTCCTTAGCGCTAGAAGCGCATGAGCCGCTCCTAGAGACGCTGTCCTCCAAAAGTAAACCAAGGCAACTTTTCATGGTACTGCAGAAGGGGTTTCGGTTTTGATAACTTGCTAATTTCTTCTTCTTTTCTTAATCTTTATCCCCAGACGTCGCAGACTCCAACTCCTTAGCGCTAGAAGCGCACGAGCCGGTCCTAGACGAGCTGCCCAAAATTCAACCCCGGCGACTTTCCATGGTACTGCAGAAGGACTTTCGGTTTTGCTAATTTCTTCTTCTTCTCTCAATCTTTACCCCCAGACGTTTCGGACTCTACTTTGGCGCTAGATGCGCACCAACCGCTCCTAGCGGCGCTGTCCCCCGAAAGCCGGCGACTTTCCATGGTATTGCAGAAGGACTTTGCTAATTTCTTCTTCTTTTCTTAATCTTTTTCCCCAGACGTTGCAGACTCCAACTCCTTAGCGCTAGAAGCGCACGAGCCTCTACTAGAGGCGCTGTCCTCCGAAAGTCAACCCCGCCACCCCGCAGAGCAGCCCGACTCCTACCGGCCGCTCCTGATCCGACTGCCGTGGCCTCTCGCGCGCGCCATCAGCAAGCGGGCCAGGAAACCGCCAAACATGAACGCATGGGGACAGCCGTGGGGCAAGCGGGATCTGACTCTTGTAAACTGAACTTTAAAGAAAACGGTATCGAAAATAAGTCCAACATTCAGCCACCTCCGAATATGTATTTGAGTTCTGGCTCTGGTAAAAACAACATTCACCGAATTACGCATGATATATAAAGCAAGTATACTATATGATGAAATAGTAGACATGTTGTGCTCAACGTTATGAAATTAAAATTGAAGACCTCTGTGTTTGCGACAATGCCGTGGGGAAAGTGTGATCAGAGTATCGTAGACTGAACTTACAGAAATGCTATCAAAAATAAGTCCAACATTCGGCCATCCCACAACCTGTATTTGAATTCTGACAGTGCAAAAACGATTATCTATTGCATTGAAGACAAATCCTATTCTCTATATAACATGAAGCAAAGTATATGTATGAAGTAGTAGATATGCTGTGCTCAACGTTGTAAGATTTAACTAGAAGACCTCTGTATTTGAGACAGTGCAAATCTACCTACAGATATTACATGTAACGTTCGTTCACCTTTCTCCGAGGGTAACCTATATTCGTTGTTTGTAAGAGAAAACGTATGAAGAGATGTGAAGTCGACGGACAGTGGTTTCAAATTGGAACATTTTGAAAATATTGCAAATTTGAAACCACCGTCCGCAGACTTATTACTCCTAAATGTAAATGTGCTGTTCTTAAAGACAACGGATAAAGGTCACCCAACGGATAAAGGTGAACTAGCGTTACCGAGACTACAGACGCTGAAGAGTGACGTGTTATGAAAAATGAGACAGATTTAGTTCACATGAAATACATGTTATATTGAGGTTAACATGACCAGAGCATACATATGTACCATTAATTACCGGTCAAATGAAGTCTGTATTTCAGTCTGATAGAGGATTGTTATACCATACAGTTCAGGGTTGTAGCCAGCACCTGTCCTTCAGTCCTTTGAAGGAATTTTGCAGCTGGGGACTGAAAAAAGTTTTCCCCATTCCGTCCCCTGGGACAGACAAAATTTGATATGTAAAGATTGAAAAAACTGAAACCAATGTGTTCTTCTTCACCAAAACAGATGCCATTGAACAGCTTAGTCTACAAGCAAAATTTGCACCTCAAAATGGACAAAATAGTGTTTCAGAGGGTCTTGATTTAAAAATTTTCTGGGACCAAGACCCCCTAGAAACAACGCGCAACGTCACGCCATGCCTTCGGTGCTCGATAGGATTCCCATTCAAAATCAAGGGAACTGAAAATGATTTCAGGCTGGCTACAACCCTGACCATACTACAAGACTTTACTGTATGCAGATTCTATGAGTCTATTTTAATTTGTGTAGAGTCACATACTTACAAAGTCTTTATTCAGAATACTCGAAAATGTTATCATTTCTTAAAAGGGATGTGCTGCGTTCTGTGGCCCAAAGTACAAATGTAATAGGTGGCCATTGCAGTGCAATACAAGTAGTGTCAGTTGTTGCAAGAAACTGTTTTATCCCGCTGGGATAGTACTTAGTATGGAATGCATGAATCTTTTGTTGTACATCAAAATGGGCCGGAACCATTTCATGTACTGTGTACAATCTTCATTCCTCAAACTGGAGGAACGCTCGCTGAATAAAACAACCATGTTCAGTTGGGCATGGGGTTGACCAAGCACAATTTTCTGTATGCTGTTTCCAATTCATTTTTTGTTTGTGTTGCCTCCGTTTTTCTCTGATATGAGAATGACAAAAACAATGAAGATTTAACATCACCTAATCGTACAATAGGGGCCTTCAAACTTGTTAACTACTCAAAAACGTGTACTATATTTGAACTGAAAAACTGAGAAACTCTTGCATAAATTTGAAGACTATGTAAACAAAAGTAACAAACAAAAACAAAGGGCAGACAATGTATACTGGCAACAAAAACACCATACTTTTATTGGTATGACATAAGAATTCCCGTATAACACTGGTATGAGGGTCTGGCAATACAAATCTACAAAAAGAATCTCAAACAGACACATATCATTTGCTCACCCCTGCTGACAGTTAAATGAGTCACCTCTTATTCAACTGTGCGCACAGCATTAATCTCAAAATGTCTAAAGCAGCTGCCAATGAATCTTTAGATCAACTTCTAATTTTCCGATAACTCACCCTTTGTTATCATATATAACACCCAGGATATAATTTCACACCTATCACACCTGTGATATTCTAATCACTCTTGTCATGGAGCTACATCATTGCAATAAGCAAACATACATCGATCAAGGTTAGACGTCCAGGTAATAAGATATGCCAAATAGCAGTTACTCAATCAACTGGATTTGACTGTTTCCAAAATCTTATACAGTTGCTTGAGTAATTGATACATGTACTTGGAATAAGCAAACATATTCAGTGATTCCTGATGTTTTTGAGAATGAAGTCCAACTGCGATAACTCTACGAAAAGTTGTTTGGACTGCTCTGAACAAGTCATTTTGCTTGGGTTGCTTGCATGGGTGTTATCCTACTTATTTACCACAGCTCCCAAACTCCCCACTAACTAACTAGTCTACTTACATTTGTACTACTAGTAGTTAGTGAAGGGGGGATGGGAACCATCACAAAATATTATGACCTATGACTGAATTTGACAACAATGGCAAGAGTCATTGTGAGCTTTTGCTAAAGCTGTCATAAATTGAGAACTAAAAAAAATATGCCTCAATCGTTGGAACACGTAGTATATTGAAAATATTTCACAGCAAAATCAGAATGTTATTTTTGTTTGTATTATCTGGCAATAGATATGTTATACATAAAATAAAGCTTGTAAGATCTGCAAATGACATGGTCAAGGAAACAGCACATTCAACTTTGATTTAAATCTCAAGACATAAAATAACAATACTGTAAGTTCTTAACTATGTGCTAAGACATAGAATCATTACTTTAAACTCTTCGGCTGAACAATATATACAACAATACCGTATTGCAAACATACTCAGATCACTGCGTGATAGCAGCATCATTTACAAATTAAACACATTTCAACACTGAAAAAAACAACGTACTCCTTTTTTTTTTCCAAAAATTGTACACCAAGTCAAAAACCATTAACTATAGCAGCTTTTCCTAATTATTCCTGAAATGTGTTGTTGCTGATTGAAAATGCTGAGGTGACGATGTTTGAGGACCAAGCAGCAAAGCAATGGCCTGGGTACCATCCGGATAGTAGTTCGCTCCTATGTTTGCTTCTGCTATCCGTCTGGAGACCTGCACATTCAAACCGTTTGGTGCTAAGGGCAGTTAATAAGTGAATCAAGGAATAGGTTCTAGAGCACTTGTCAGAGCTAGAAGCGACTGTATATAGTATATAATGAACGCCGGAGCGAACTACTTTCCAGATGATACCCAGACTAGCAAAGGAAGACACAGAGCAACAAATCAGTAACATCAATGAAATCAAAGGCATCTGACTATATCCACTCCCTGAAACTGTGCGTAAAGGTACAGTCTATAGATTTTCCCTAACATTTTGTTTTTATGTTCTATCTTCCAGTTTCAATTCCTTCTAAATCTGAGAAACACTAAAAGTAAAACATTTTTGTGGCAGGGATTTTTCTAGACAAGGGAACAGAGCAGATCCTCTGGCGAGTATAAAATTCTGATTGACCAGGGATCACATGTGACCACAGTCTTCAACTGTGACCTGTCTGATAATAATTTTGGCCCCACTTGGTGGCTCTGCTTAATTGCAGTTTTTGCAATTTTCTTCTAGAAAACCCCCTGCTGTGGCCTGACTTATCTAATATACATGTACATACATGTAGCCCTAAGGCCACACCAATTTAATTTCTTGGTTCACGGATTCGCTCGCTCCTATTTTTTGGAAATAAAAAAAAAAAAAAAATTACCACTCAGCAAATTTTCACCATTAATGAAACCATTCAACAACTTTCTGGTGTAGCAAATTGGCCTCTATATTATAAGCTCCTTAAAGTGTGGGTACAGGTGTTGTTACAGTACAATAATAGTGTTTTGTACTTTTTTCAAGCTGAAAACTTTCTTTGTGTTTTTGGATTAGTCGTTACCTTTATCCCAACCATTTTACAATTTTTAGTTTTATTTCGCCCTCTCGCTCCATATTTTTTATGAAAAAATCCGTGAACCAAGAAATTAAATTGGTGTGGCCTAACCTTCTCCCTTCTCGCTTACTTCATAACTCACCTCCGGATTGTTCTGAGCAAGTTCCGTCGTCTGTGTGGATACACTAACAGGTTTCACCGTGGCCGATGCTGCCTTACTTCCCGGTGGCAACAGGACTGTCTTATTCACAGTCGTGTAGCGCGTCTTAACTCCTGTAGAAGGAACCTTGGACAGCGCTGATTTTTTCGGAGGGTCAGTTGAATTTTTAGACGATTGAGACAATGTTACTTGGTGGGAAAGATCAGTGGGTACTGAAATTATGTGTAACTTACTGCTCATGGTCAATTGATAGCATATTTTCTATAGTGGCCACCTGTCTAAAGTGGCCACATTTGACCAGTCCCTTGAGTGGCTGTTATAGGCAGGTTTGACTGTACAAATGTAGCCCTACCCTTCTCCCTTCTCGCTTACTTCATAACTTGCTTCTGGATTGTTCTGAGCAAGTTCCGTCGTCTGTGTGGATACACTAACAGGTTTAACCGTGGCTGACGCTGCCTTACTTCCCGGCGGCAACAGAACCGTCTTATTCACAGTCGTGTAGCGCGTCTTAACTCCCGTAGAAGGAACCTTGGCCGAGTTTTTGGGAGGAGGGGAAGCTGCGAACTTGAGGATTCCGGGTTTGAAGGTCGACCTCCTACCGTCGGGCCCTGTCTTGGACGTAGTGTCTTGTGAGGTTGAAGACGTTGCAGGTTTGGTGCTAGAGGGCTGTGTGGGTTTAACACTGTTCGGTGCTGCGGTGGTGGCTTTAGGGTCGGTGGAGTTGCTCTCAGCCGCGCCCCCCTCCCCTGGGGGTTTGGTGACGGGTCTTCTTCTGGGAGGGGCTGCACTCTTGGTCTTTCTTGGTGTGACCTAAGAAATAGAACACTTCTCTTAACAAGGAGTCCACAAGGAATCCATTACAGGTACGGTAATACAGACAATGTAGTAGACCCCATAACATTGGAAGGACTATCATGAAAGACACTGGCTATGGACTGACTCTTAAGACTGCAGAAACTAGAGCACAGACTTGCGTGACAGATTGCGTAGAGATTCTTGACACAGAGGAGCAGGGGGCCAGTCCCTGGGGCTAAGCACTTAGGCAGTACTAAGGCAAGCACTTAGGCAGTAGGCAAACAATTCATTGTCCTACAACTTTTTCAAAGAGTAGAAGGATAGCTCAACACTCCCAATGAACAATGGCGGTTCTACCACTAACATTGGCTATATATGCATGTCTGATATGCAGCAAAATGTAAGTAGGTAAGGGCATTTACTGGCTATATGAAATTTAAAAAAATCCAATCTCCCATGTTCTACCAAATTGATGAAATTGCAGGTGCAGGCTGGTGTTAGAGTACCTGACCCATGACCTGTACTGACCTGTGACCTAGGATATGTGACCTCTGGCCCCCGTGCGGAAGGTATCTTGGGCAGGTGCAGGCTGGGGTACCTGACCTATGACCTGTACTGACCTGTGACCTAGGATATGTGACCTCTGGCCCCCGTGCAGGAGGTATCTTGGGTAGGTGCAGGCTGGGGTCTCCGTTGTAGATGATCTGGAAGTTCTTCATGCTCGTAAGCGGCAGGATGGACTGGTTCTTCCTGCTCTTCTCAAACGTGTCCAGGCTCACGTCTGGAAAATTCCACATACATTAGAATGACTCAATACTTTATGTATTACGCATCAAAAATGACACCAGCCATGAATTATTAGGAGAGAGGTCACTGCAAAAAACACCAAATTAAAACCATCACAAACATTTTAAGATTTACGGTAGCCCAGAGGCAGACTGCCTGCTACATTCCTTGAAAGGGTTGAGTTTTAAAAGTTGAACATTTGGGTCCAATTTTTTGGGTTCAAAATTACAATTTGGTACAGAAGTACTTGACACTTCTGCTCACAGTCTCATCCACAAGAAAGACAGATGATACAGAACATAGCACAGATCAATCTAAGACAAGGGCCTGAAGAAGATAAAAAAGAAGTAGACTGAGGTACGTACTGACAGTCTCCTCCACCAGAGGAGGTATGACGTCCTGCAGGACCTCACAGTTGGTGTGCAGGGCTGGGTTCACGTTGATCTCCAACAGGTACACCTGGGAAATACACAGGAAATCACTCACTGTCAGTTAGTGGTACTCAACTATAACTACTAGGCTTGGTCTCCATAAAGACAGGAAGGGACCTTTAAACCCTCATACTTCATATAACTACCTCTTACAATACCGGTACAATACAACACCTGGGAAATGCAAAGGAAACAATGGGTATTCGGCTTGATCGCCATATAGAGTGGAAGGGACCTGCACACCTTCATACTTTATATACCTAAACTCTTAAAAATTGAATGCAATACAGTATTACTAACTTTTACTTACCTGTACTCCTGGGAAATACGCAGGAAATCACACAGTGAGTGGTACTTAACTAATAACGAGGCTTGGTCTCCATAAAGACTGGAAGGGACCTGTTTTCATGCCTACCATATATCAAAATCTTACAGTCAAATGAAGGTGGGACTGTACTTTGCCCATCATATTCCTTGACAGTGAATTTTTTCTGCTTTTTAAGTTTGATTTTGAAGGAGAGCGGCCAGATGCCTTCCTTCCAGTGACTTGTAGGAACTACGTCAAATACAACCTAGAGTGGTACAAAAATGCCCCAGGTTTCCCATGGGTTCCACCACTGAAAAGCTGTTTTGTTTATTTCTTGTCACCTTGGGTCCAGAAGGAGACCAGTGAGGGTACTTTTTACTGCAGGGCATGCGGACATGTGTGCGTCATTCATTCAAACACTACGCAATATCTCCACCACACGAGGGATCACAAAATTACTTAGCATAAAGTCATGGGAGTTGTAAAAACATTCTATGGGTATACATAGAATAGAATGATATTATAGTGTTTATTCTCTTGAGGAGCAGTTTAAGTGGGAAAAATGACATCACCAGGG
Source organism: Branchiostoma floridae x Branchiostoma belcheri (assembly GCA_019207045.1). Lineage (NCBI taxonomy): Eukaryota > Metazoa > Chordata > Leptocardii > Amphioxiformes > Branchiostomatidae > Branchiostoma > Branchiostoma floridae x Branchiostoma belcheri. The sequence continues at coordinate 2,765,181 of CM033032.1, forward strand.
TACTAGGTGCTGACTCTGAGGTCACTTTCTATAAAATCAATTTCAAGGTCAAGTTGACTCCAAGGTCAGAAACAGACAGGGCTTGAAAAGACTGCACATTACCCATCAACCCCTTTCAATATAATGTGAATATAACATTATGAATAATCTTTTTCTGGATTATAAAAGAATGAATCTTGAAAGTATTTCTGTTACAACAGTTACTGTTACTTAAACTTAGATTTTAGGGAAAAGAAAAGAATCTTCGTGGAAAAAAATGTCCTTGACACTTTGATACTGACCTTCATGTCTTCATCCAGAAGGAAGTCGATGCCGTAGAGGTCGAAGTAGCCGAGGCGACACTGGATCTTGTGTCTGACACTGTGGAAGCAGTGCAGCATGATGTCCTTCATTCTCCGCTGGAAAAAAACACATCAGTGAGAAAAGCCAATAAACATCAGAAAATCAGAGAGTTACCTAGTAACTAGTACACATTAAATCATTTTTCTTCTGTGTATAATGGAGGCTACTTCTGGAAACAGAGCTGTTTAAATTTCTACATGTAAAACCAGGCCCTAAATTCACATTACACAAAAAAACTACACCCATTATAATTGTCCAAAGGGCCAATTTGAACACTCAATGTCCCAGTTTACCATATGGTTGATTTTACACCAGTTGAGTAACACAGTGTTAATAAAAGGTTAGCCCTTGATAATAGCTTATGTCTAGTTGGGCAACTTTTGCCGTTAGTACAGCCAAAACGAATCAACAAATGTGATCATGTAAAAGTAGGGAAAACCTTAGGAACTTACCGTGAGTCCATTAAACACCCAGTCCTGTGGCAGCCCCTTGTCATCAGCTAGGGTCTCATTGATGTAATCGTTCAGGTGTTCCATGGACCAGACTGTCTCGTCTTTCACCTCCTCATAGTTCGGGTCCTTCTTCTGGATCCACTGGAGATGGGAAGATGTACAAAGTCAGTACTAAGGTCCTTTTCTCTTTTTCAAAAAAAGAAATACACACAACAATAAGGCAACACATAAACAGATCCAAAGTAGTACAGGTACTTTCAATTTGACTTTGTGTCCATGGAAAAAAACCTCTCACTGGACAAAAGAGAACCTTAGACACAGAATCAGACTTTTTTGCAAGACGAATGAAATAAGACTTCTACATCAGGGCTTACAGCCATCCCTCAAGAGACAGGGGTGGTGGCGGGGGTGGTATTACCTCATATTGCTTGGATGTCCTGTAAAAATGTATCATTGCCAAACATTCTGTATGAGTTAACCTGATTGGTTAGACATGTTGTAAGAATGTACCTGATTGGTTCAGTGCTCTGTAAGAACATACCTGATTGTTTCAGTGTTTTGCAAGAACGTACCTGATTGGTTAGGTGAGCGGTGACGTTGAGGTCGTCAGCGCTGTAGTCCTGCACACACAGCCGAACATACCCTGGGTGGTACATCACCACGTAAGGGTTGGTGCAGGCGATCAGCATGTAAGAACATACCTGATTGGTTCAGTGTTTTGTAAGACCGTACCTGATTGGTTAGATGAGCGGTAACGTTGAGGTCGTCAGCGCTGTAGTCCTGCACACAGAGCCGAACATACCCGGGGTGGTACATCACTACGTAAGGGTTGATCAGCATGTAAGAACGTACCTGATTGGTTCGGTGGTTTGTGAGAACGTACCTGATTGGTTAGATGTGCTGTAAGAACGTACCTGATTGGTTAGGTGAGCGGTGACGTTGAGGTCGTCAGCACTGTAGTCCTGCACACAGAGCCGAACATACCCGGGGTGGTACATCACCACGTAAGGGTTGGTGCAGGCGATCAGCATGTAAGAATGTACCTTATTGGTTCAGTGTTTTGTAAGACCGTACCTGATTAGTTAGATGAGCGGTAACGTTGAGGTCATCAGCGCTGTAGTCCTGCACACAGAGCCGAACATACCCGGGGTGGTACATCACCACGTAATGGTTGGTGCATGTAAGAACATACCTGATTGGTTAGATGTGTTGTAAGGACGTACCTGATTGGTTAGATGAGCGGTGACATTGAGATCTTCAGCGCTGTAGTCCTGCACACAGAGCCGAACATACCCGGGGTGGTACATCACCACGTAAGGGTTGGTGCATGTAAGAACATACTGATTGGTTCAGTGGTTTGTAAGGACGTACCTGATTGGTTAGGTGAGCGGTGACGTTGAGGTCGTCAGCGCTGTAGTCCTGCACACAGAGCCGAACATACCCGGGGTGGTACATCACCACGTAAGGGTTGGTGCATGCGATCAGCATGTAAGAACGTACCTGATTGGTTCAGTGCTCTGTAAGAACGTACCTGATTGGTTCAGTGTTCTGTAAGAACATACCTGATTGGTAAGATGAGCGGTAACGTTGAGGTCGTCAGCGCTGTAGTCCTGCACACAGAGCCGAACATACCCGGGGTGGTACATCACTACGTAAGGGTTGGTGCAGGCGATCAGCATGTAAGAATGTACCTTATTGGTTCAGTGGTTTGTAAGGACGTACCTGATTGGTTAGATGAGCGGTGACATTGAGATCTTCGGCGCTGTAGTCCTGTACACACAGCCGAACATACCCGGGGTGGTACATCACTACGTAAGGGTTGGTGCAGGCGATCAGCATGTAAGAACATACCTGATTGGTTCAGTGGTTTGTAAGGACGTACCTGATTGGTGAGATGAGCGGTGACGTTGAGGTCGTCAGCGCTGTAGTCCTGCACACAGAGCCGAACATACCCGGGGTGGTACATCACCACGTAAGGGTTGGTCAGCATGTAAGAACGTACCTGATTGGTTAGGTGAGCGGTAACGTTGAGGTCGTCAGCGCTGTAGTCCTGCACACACAGCCGAACATACCCGGGGTGGTACATCACCACGTAAGGGTTGGTGCAGGCGATCAGCATGTAAGAATGTACCTGATTGGTCAGTGGTTTGTAAGAACGTACCTGATTGGTTAGGTGAGCGGTGACGTTGAGGTCGTCAGCGCTGTAGTCCTGCACACAGAGCCGAACATACCCGGGGTGGTACATCACCACATAAGGGTTGGTGCAGGCGATCAGCATGTAAGAACATACCTGATTGGTTCAGTGGTTTGTGAGAACGTACCTGATTGGTTAGATGTGCTGTAAGACCGTACCTGATTGGTTAGGTGAGCGGTGACGTTGAGGTCGTCAGCGCTGTAGTCCTGCACACAGAGCCGAACATACCCGGGGTGGTACATCACCACGTAAGGGTTGGTGCAGGCGATAAGCATGTACACACGGATGTCAAACTTCTTTCCATCCAGCAGCAGAGGCTTGTTCACATACCTGCAATAACAGGAAAATGTCAGACTTTTTTCGCAGTCATGCATAAAAAAGGTGCTCCGTTTGCAACTGTGTACTTCTCTGTACTAAATGTAGCAACTTAAATTTGACCATACAATCCGATCATAATCTTTTTTGATCTCTGTACATAATTTTCTTCCAATTTGAAAGTAAGCCATCAAATGTCCAATTGAATAATTTAAAAACATTTGCCATGGGATCTCCACAAAATGAACTTTGTGGGAGAGACACAAGAACACGTCTTCCATCTAGCACATTCTATTCTTTCCATCTGATTTCAAATATTAGTCTCTAATTTTCACTGCATACCACTACACAAAATGACCTCATATCCTGGTAAAAATGTACAAGGATTTTGCAGTATTTTGGGTGGACACGCGCCATTTCGTGTAGAGTGCAAGACACCAACCATGAACAGACCCCCCACCTCTGTATGATGCGAGCCATGGGCCCCTTGAAGGGGAGGCGCGCCCGTTGTCGGTTCTGCGTCATCATCTCGAGCCGCTCTTGTAGCGCCGTCACCTCCTCCTGGCTGGAGATGAAGAAAATTCCCCGTCCGCGATTCATCCCTGTCGGCTTGCAGATCCACGTTTCTCCCTCTGTGGGGAAGGAAAATTTACTTTTTGAGAAGAAAACAACAAACACACAAACAACCTCCTCACACACAATTTATCCCCATCGGCTTACAGATCCGCTTTTCTCCCCAGGAGAAAAAAAAGGACAGAGGAAACTTTACTTGAAGTGAATAAAACAACAGACACACACATCCTCCTCACACACAATTCATTCCTTTCAATTTTCAGACCAACTCTCCCCCCTCTGTAGGAATACAGAACATGAACATTGACTTGTAGAGAAGAAAAAAAAACCCCACACAACCTACAATTCATTCCCTTCGACTTACAGATCCAAATTTTTCCGCCAGGAAAAAATGTCAAACTTTGTAAAATGAAGTGGAAAGGATGAAATCCTACTAAGTATCCAGGCACAATTGTTTTTTTCAGACACAGAAAAGGACTATCATTTACAACACTTGTGACAATATCAGTTTGCTTGTCGATGAGTTTACTCACTATAGACTCCCTTGCTGACTTGCACTCTCTGTTACTCACTTGCTCACTCACTAACTCACCCAATGGCTCATTCATTCACTCTGTCATTCACTCACTCACTCATTCTCACCTTGATAAGTATTGAAGAAGGCCTCCCGATCGTCTCTCACATCAAGTCGGAAACTCTCAGGAAAAAAGTCTCCCATCTTCAGATGTCTGGAAAACAAACATGCATATAAGTCACAGTCTCAAAATCCACAGTAACAATCGACCATGTTTTATGAATTTCTAATCTACAAAATTTTTATCATACTCTTTTTCTTCACTTTTATACATAGAGGAATTTGTTATCATCAAGTAAAGTAGGGGCATCTTCTCTGGGTAGTTTTAAAGAATGCTTGCAGATATATAGAGATAGACGTGCAAAAGATAGATGTGACGGGTGGTTCAGTGTAATATAACCAGCTACTGCTGCGCCACGTGCCCACGAAGCTGGTGTGTTACACTGAACAGCGGTTATACTGGCTATATAGATACAGAGAAATACAGATACAGAAACATATCTATTCATAGTTACTGTTAGTAACAATTATAAACCTGTTCTTCTACAAGATCTCTTCTGTATTACAGACAAAAGGTAATAGATGCTACCTGACCATTTTCAAAATCATACCCAGTTGCTTGCATAACAGTTACTGCTTTTTGACGTATCTTATTTCCTAGATATCTAACCTTCATCAACATTCCTACACTAAGAATGGCCCAATGACCTTGAACCTACCTGCAGTATCGCCCTTTCTTGACCTTGGCCATGACCCTCTCGTACTCCCGTAGACTGTTGAGCAGGCCAATCTTAGTGGTCAGGATGGCGTTGTTGGGGATTCTGTTCACCAGCTGTTCTCCTGGAAAACAAGACTCAAATCATTCATTCCTGCACTTCTGAAAAACAATTACTGTAAATGCATTTAAGTTCGCGGGGATTTAATTTCGCGGTAGCGAAAAAAGGGACTATTCGTGGTGGTTTTAAGTTCTTGGTAGCACCATGCACCTGAAGTCTCTTACTGCCATGGAAAAATGTTCGCGGCGTTTTAAGTTCGCGGTGAAGTGGCCATCGCCAAAACTGCAAATATAAAACCACCGCAAACATTTCTGCATCTACAGTATATTAGACAGCATAACAGATCAGTGCCTTTAGCCAAAATGCTATGTGGCTCTGAGGTATAAGGAGTGCAAAAAGTTGCATATTTTAGATATACACTCAAGGAGTTCATCAGGAAAAAACAAGCAGACATGCACATTGTCTGCAAATGTTAAATCATGGGTGGTTTATTTTCATATCTATTATCTTCATGGGCTTGACAGATTACAAATTAGAAATATCTGAGGTTTCAAAAAGCTTCAGTTTAACTTTATGGGCCACAGACTAGGACAGCAAGCTCCCACTCTCAGGCAGATGGATTTTGAAGTTGACAATGATGTCCAACAATCTTGAAATAAGCCTTTAAGTTGAGGTATGCTGATCTTTTGTTTAGTCCTTACCTTCCTTGAAGCAGTAGTAGTTGATGTGGTTCTTAGTCTCGACCCACTTGAGTTTGAAGTCCTCCCTGTTCTTGTCATGGATTCTCAGCCAGCCCATCCGCACTAACAGGTCCTCTACCCTGGAAACAAACAGGGAAATTGACCCTGATTAAAACATTTAACAACTGTGTAAGAAATGAGTAGGAACAGACAGAAACAATATCCTGGCTCCCGGGATTTAAACCCACGCTGAATCCGGGCCGCCAGATCACAACCCCAGACACTAAACTGTTATGCCAAAGGGCATAAAGCCATTTGGCATGGTCAGTTTAGCAGTCCTTGAACCCCACCGTCACAACTGAATAAAATACCTGGTTCAATCCAGTACATGATAAATTTCAAGGATGGTTCTTGGAGCAATGGTTTTGATCAGAAATTTTCTTTACTCTGGATCTGGGCTGTCTTCAGCTTTGATCTTTTTAAAGGTTTGTCCATCCCACTCATTAATTGGGAGGTCATGTTGTTGATTTTCATTGTTGAAACTGTCAAATTATGCTGTTCAACCACAAACACACACATCCACACACACACAAACTAATGAAAATAAAACCTTATTGGTGAAGGTAAAAGAAGAGAAAGTTTATCATATAACATAAAATAATTACTCACAGGCGCCCCCCGTTCCCCCCTCCGATGTAGAAGTACGGCCCCACGTCCTTCCCGCTCAGCCGGCGCGGGCTAGTGGCCACGGCCGGTTTCTCACCAGAGTCGTCATCTGCCTGGGAGATCCGGCTCGGTGCCGCGCAGTCCCGACCGCCGTTAGACGCAGAGTCCGAACAGCTGTCGTCCGACGAGGTTTCTGATTGGACAGAAACACCAATTTCATGACTTTTGTATAGTCAATTGTATAAACCTCATACAATGTACTTTGAGCTGATAGAAATGAACAGAACAGTTCTTGGTACAGAACAGTACCGGCAACCTTTAGAGTCCGAACAGCTGTCATCCGACAACATCTCTGATTGGATGGACAGTAATGACAAATTTAGTCACCCATAGCAAAGCTAAAATTGTCCTTTTGCTCTTGTAGGAAGAAATATGACACAAAGTCAAGTGCTACAGGTTTGGACAAGTTTAAAAAATTCACTGACCATAATGACCAAATACAAATACGTGGTCATATCCACTTGTCCGGGGCAATCGGGCCAACAAGCTAGGGTCCAACCCTGTAGTATTTGACATAGGGCTTTCAAAATTTAATATACCATCAATGATCATCATTTCCCACTGACTGTAAAGACTGATTTGACAAAGTTGTATCTGTCCGTGGTACTGAAATATATATAATTGTAAAGTTAAATATATATAATTGTAAAGTTTACCTGAACTTTCAATTTTGTGTAATATGAAGTAAAAGTCCATCAGAACATAATTTCCTCTAATGAAGTCTAAACAGACTTTGAAAACCTCCAGGACCTGACTTCAAAGTCTTAAAGTAACTGACCTGAGCTTGAGGAGCTGGACGTTTCCTCTTTCCCATCGCTTCCCTCCAACGCACACGTCACGGGGCCTTCTGACGGCTGACACTCCGTTCCTGATGTCACATGACCAACGGACGACCTTCCTGTCCTTTCCAAGGTCACAGAACAAAATGTTTGCCTGTCTATCTTTCCGAAAAGTAACGCCAGAAAATCTGATAACAAACTGACGTTGCTAACACTACACTGTTTGGAGGGTTCTACTGTTCTAATACTGCAGTCATCTTCTTTCCACAACAGTAACTGTGATAACACATGTCCAAAGTCTACTCTATCATGGTCGGGACTGCTTTCTGTCTCACTAGCGCCCTCTGTCTGATTGTCTCGTATTGCACGCAAACATCTGGCAATGAGTTGACTTACAAAAATGCCAGAGCTTTGACATAATGGTGGTTCTGTTTGTGTCAAAGCCCTGATATTGGAAGGCAAGCTGTTGTCTGTCCACGTGATGGCATTCGATCTTCCAGTCTGGCTTCCGTAAAAACGGTCGGAATGCCAGTGTCGTATATGAAATCTACAAGAGCATTCTGTACTGGAAACTTCTAGAGTCCTTCTGTCTAGGGCACTGAGTGCGTCTGCTTCAGCAGTGAAGCCAGAATCCCCGCTTGTGTGGCCATATCTGTAGCATGACTCAGTCTGTACTCTTGTGGGAGAATCCTCCTGTACACATGTCTCTGCTTTCACCATTGTGATGCTCGGGGTATGGGTCCCAGGCTATCCAATCTCTCAAAACTGGAGCTGAAAAACAAACGCATGAAAGGGCATAATATTGTCAACGACAAAAAGACAGGGCTGAAAATGCGTCTGAATTAAGTGAACCTGTACAGCCACCAGTGAATACATGTAGTTCCATCAGGTACTAAGAAGGATGGACCACATTTACTGTCTGAACAGAACCCCATCAACATCATTACCATTCAGTATTAGTTTTCATTCGTCAGTATCCCCATCTTAAATCATCATCATCATCATCATCATCATCATCTACATCCCCTCCTCCTCAGCAATGCCACATGGACCATGATGACTGTCTGAACCCCACCAACATCATTACTGGACAGTATTAGTTTCATTCGTCAGTATCCCCATCATCATCATCATCATCTTCATCCTCGTACCTATTATGGACATCCCCCTCCTCCTCAGCAATGCCACATGGACCATGACCACTGTCTGAACCCCACCAACATCAAACCATATGATATTAGTCTTCATTTGTCAATATCCCCATCTCATATCGTCATCATTATCATCATCATCATCATCTTCATCCTTGTACCAATCATCTACATCCCCTCCTCCTCAGCAATGCCACATGGACTATGATGACTGTTTGAACCCCACCAACATCATTACCAGACAGTATTAGTGTTCCTACGTCACTGTCCCCATCTCATCTCATATCATCATCTTCATCCTAGTACCAATCATCTCCATCCCCTCCTCCTCAGCAATGCCACATGGACCATGATGACTGTTTGAACCCCACCAACATCATTACCAGACAGTATTAGTGTTCACTCGTCAATATTCCCGTCTTCTATCATATCATCATCATCATCATCTTCATCTTCATCCTTGTACCAATCATCTCCATCCCCTCCTCCTCAGCAATGCCAAATGGACCATGATGACTGTCTGAACCCCACCAACATCATAACTAGACAGTATTAGTGTTCTGCACTTGTCAATATCCCCATCTCCTATCATATCATCATCATCATCTTCATCATCGTACCAATCATCTACATCCCCTCCTCCTCAGCAATGCCACATGGACCATGATGACTGTCTGAACCCCACCAACATCATTACCAGACAGACTTAGTCTTCACTTGTCAATATCCCAATATAATATCATCATCATCTTCATCCTAGTACCAATCATCTCCATCCCCTCCTCCTCAGCAATGCCACATGGACCATGATGACTGTCTGAACCCCACCAACATCATTACCAGACAATATTAGTGTTCCTACATCACTGTCCCCATCTCCTATCATCATCATCATCTTCATCATCGTACCAATCATCTCCATCCCCTCCTCCTCAGCAATGCCATATGGACCGTGACGACTGTCTGGGCCCCACCAACATTCATCAATATCCCCATCTCATATCACCAGCATTATCATTATCATTATCATCATCTTCATCCTTGTACCAATCATCTACATCCCCTCCTCCTCAGCAATGCCACATGGACCATGATGACTGTCTGAACCCCACCAACATCATTACCATATAATATTTCATCAGTATCCCCATCTCATATCATCATCATCATCATCTTCATCCTTGTACCAATCATCTCCATCCCCTCCTCCTCAGCAATGCCACATGGACCATGATGACTGTCTGAACCCCACCAACATCATTACCAGACAGTATTAGTGTTCCTTTCAAAAACTAAATGCTGCCTGGTAAGATGTTGCCGAGATCCCAAACTGTGCGGCATTGCTTGGTGTTGTCTAGGAGGGGTGATGGTGTGTTTCATCATCATCATCATCACCATCATCATCTTTATCATTTTTTTAAAAATTACATCAGAGCACATCATCATCATCATCACTGGCGGGTTTCCTGGACCAGATCCACTACTGTATTTCCATCCAGCCAATTCTGTCCCTCATAGCGTACTTTAAGTTCTCGACCCGCAAGCCCACATCAGGAGCTAGTTGATCTATGTTGGCTAGTTGAGGCCTCCCAGCGTGTGTATACCTGTGTCAGTGTGTGCTGGTTTCCACAGTATGAGCAAAAAGGAGTCCAATGACAGAGCAGTGGGGAAGACAATTTTTCTACCTTCCAAAGAATGGAGATTTAGATAGAGAATCTAATTCTGAAATTAAAATCTTGTGAAAATCAGTCAGATGGGTCACAGCTGAATGAAGACTGTGGCCACATGTGACCTAATAGTAATAATAAATAGCATCCCTGGTTAGTTTGAATTTCTCTATAAGCTTGACAAAGAACATGTTCCCTAGGGTAAGGGGACGAACGGCTGAGAGCTTGGGGGCGTGTCGCTCTTCAGAAAAATCCTGACCATCATCTATTCACATGAATCTAACTGTTCATTCTAACCTGCTAGCTGCCATGCTTGATAGAAATGCATGGTTAGACATTGTTAATGGCACCTCGTATGAGGATGACCTGAACTGAACTGAACTGTTCATTGAGTTTCCTCCACTCTTCTGTCTTCTGTACAGTTTTAGTTTTCTTAACGTCAGGCCTGTTGATTCTCTGATGATATCCTCCCATCTTTTCTGTTGCCTACATGTCATGTACCACTCTTTCCCCCATACACTTCCTGTTCCACAAAAAAAGGGCAGCACTGAGGATAGATGGTGTACACAATTATACACACACTTACAGAAATGATGACACATAGACACACACTCTCTCTCTGTCACACACGTATGGACGCACAAACACACACATGGACACACACACACACACACATAATATGGATACACACACACACACACACACACACACACATGGACATACACACACATACACACACACATAAATAAACATACGTACACAAACATGCACACACATGGACACACACGGACACACACAAACATACGTACACACACACACACAAACACGCATATGGACACACACACACACACACACGCATATATGGATACACACACACACACACACACACATACACACACACACACACACACACACATACACACACACACACACACATGCATACACACAAATGCATAACGCAGCCTGCTTTACATGTGGGTGAGAAACACGATGGATTCCATCTACTCAGGGATAAGCACGTCACATTACCAAATCATCATGCATATGGCACATATGAATAGGTTCTCTCCACTCGACCAAGCTATTTGGCACAATGAAATTTTCTGCCAATAACCATTCAAACTAATTCAAACTTTGCCCTGTTCTATTACCTTTAGTATTAGATTTAGAGAAGTCATTGCTGTAACTTGCACTTTGGCAAGCCTTGCAAGACAAGTGTTGAGGTTCTGTATTAGGAATCACATTCATATATTCATATAGTAGAAAACAGAAATGAAGTATTTTAAGCCTTGTAACAGAAATACATTATTCAAGTTTACCAACAAACTGGCAGGTTGAAGTGATGTTATGTCGTCAGTGACACAAAATGTAACTCTGGACTGTTTCCAGGACCTGTTCCTCTGTCTCTTGGTATCAGTTGGGACAGAAAAAACAACACGAGCTTCCAAACGATGAGTGGGGCGGAAATGAGTTCAAAGCTAGAGACGGTCCTGATGTACAGTACTGTAAATGTTAACAATCGTCACAACTGTAGCCTATAGGGACGAACCAACCTCAGTCCAGCCTAGAATAGAAAATAACAAGAAACTGCGATGCAAAGCCACAAACACAATTAAGGTACTTACTGTTCGGGTATTATAAAGAACTCATCGCCAGATTCTGGGCTCAATTGTTCAAAAATCATCCTTCCTTTACTTTCTATAGAGCTCAAATATTAAATAGTCTCCAGTAGTAAGAGCTTCATTTTCATTATTCAAGCAGCCTTTTTGGTAGATTGCTGAAAATAACACCTGAGGTTTGATCAGGCCTCAGGTGTGACCAGGTGTTTGATGTAATATTACCCGCTATAGCTGTGTAACTGTGGGGCCTGTGTGTTACACAATAAGGTCATTACTGATTAAAAAGCACTTGTCTCAGTACTAGTCACTAGTGGTATCAATGGTAATTATACCTGCAGTTTTCTATAATTTCAACAGAGGGCACTATTTAGGCAGACTTTACCTTTGATACATGCTGTGCACAGCATACCTCAATCAATGGTAAAAAATTTGTTTTAACTGGATATTTCCTAAATCACTTTTGTGAATAATCCTTTTATCAGTTCTCTTTTAGTAAGTTTTACAAAGAAATATTTAATATAGATAACTTACAAGCTATTCAACAGTATAATAATCTAAAACCCTTGTTACACTTTTAAGCCGACAGCTAAAATAATAGCCATACTGAAGGCAAATCTAACCAATACCAATCGTGAATTGATGTTTTATGCTTTATTAGCTTCTGTCTTTAATTATGTTAAATAAATCACATGGAATTAAAACAGGTGCTTATGCTCTCATTAAGACAACTGTAGCCCCGATCCTTGTAGCTACTGTAAGTTAAACTACACCATGATCTATATACACCGAATTCAATGTTTAAGTACTTCCGTCCCATTGGTTCGTTGTATATGTGCGGAGTCCCGTCATCATTACCAGACAGTGTTAGATTACAGAACCGTCTAAACCTGCCAGGTAAGATGGCACAACTCCGCCATTCAGCAGTTTCTCTCACCTGTTCTGACGCAACAATGTCTACATTCTGAGCCTAGAATTTAAGTTTAAAATACTTGGGTATTCTACTCATATTAGCATTACATAGCATTATAACTACTATGCCATTGGTTTTTCACTCTGAGCCGTCATTGGCCAATTGTCAACTTGTCGTTCAGCCAGCACATTTTTACACTTACTTAGGCCACACCAATTTAATTTCTTGGTTCACGGATTTTTTCATAAAAAATATGGAGCGAGAGGGCGAAATAAAAATAAAAATTGTAAAATGGCTGGGGTAAAGGTAATGGCTAATCCAAAACATAAAGAAAAAAAGTTTTCAGCTTGAAAAAAGTACAAAAACACTATTTTTGTACAGTAACAGCACCTGTACCCACACTTTAAGGAGCTTATAATATAAAGGCCAATTTGCTACACCAGAAAGTTGTGAATGGTTTCATTAATGGTGAAAATTTGCTGAGTGGTAATTTTTATTTTTATTTTTTTTCCCAAAAAATAGGAGCGAGCGAATCCGTGAACCAAGAAATTAAATCGGTGTGGACTTATGATGTAATGTTAATGTTATAATTTGTGGGCAAAAACTAGGTTGCACAACTAAATTTCAAGTTGCACCACCTACAATTCTTTAATTTCTGAAAAAAAGGTACAATACATACATACATAATAACCTTTTACTATCATATTCGGCAATTACTGACCTGTTTGGCTGATATGAAATGGAGCTGCCTCAGTCCATTTATTTCTTCCAAGTAAATTGACAACAAAATCGAGTTCTGAGGCACAAAATCTAAGTTGCGCCCTGTGCAACTTGAGTTTAGAAGTAAGTTGCACCAAGCAGAAATTGGTTGCAATGTGCAATTGGGTATTTTGCACGCTGCTTTATGTGGTGATTTTTTGCTGGATTTTCACTGAGCGTGACAGATTAAAATTATCATACACTGTAATTTACTGCTATCTTAACATATTTCAAATATGGCAGCTTTCAAACTGAATTTTTTAGGAAAAATCTTTTCAAGTTTGAACGTACCAAAGTTGATGATATCTATTTTTAGATTAAGATTAACTATAAGGATACACTTAAGGTTATTTCTTTCTGCTCTAATTTTTTTCTAAAATCATCGATCCATTCATTAAATTTGACTCCATCCCAGGATGCTTGTTCCTTTTTTATTTCTATACTCGTTATTTTTACCCGAGTTTCTTTAAAAAGATATGACACCCTTGAAATTAAATTAGAGAGGCCTGGTACCGGAGATATTCACTTAAACAGGCCGAACTGACAACTTTAACCACATTAATGTCGTGTTAAACACAGAGACAAGTGACTCACAATGTACTGAATTAATGAAAAGGTCGGGTCAAACATGAAGGTCACACATGAAGGTCGCGCAGAGCTGAGTCATGTTAGCGTTGTTTGTCGGATTTTTGTTTCACAGGGCGGGGTGTGGTAGGCGTGGGAGGGGGGCGACAGTCAGCTGTGACAATTTACCTATTCTTATCTGTGGGTAATGTCAGATAAAAGGGTCTAATAAGCACATTGTGCCGTTAGAAACCACAATTCAGGGCTCGAAATACTTTTTCCTGCATACCTGCACAGTTGCAGGTATATATATGAAATCTACCTGCACCAGACAAATTTTACCTGCACCACTCTGAATTCAGAAAGTATGGATCGTATTAAATTGTTCAGGAACCATTGCTATTTTTTTTCTTTCATACTTTATAGGTGGTAAGAGTCAATGCAGCTAATAACAATCCATATACAGCTACATCATAGGACATTTATGTATAAAACCCAGTATATGGACCAGTGCAGGTTAGGTGCAGGTAGACACCAGAAATACCTGCACAGCTCCAATTTTACCTGCACTAACCTGCACATGCAGGTGGTATTTCAAGCCCTGCCTTCAGATGTTTTTTTTTTTCAGATAACATTTCTCTGACTGGCTAGACTTTCAATTTACAGTTTACTTTGTTACTGATGTTGAACTTGGCCTTATGTCAAGAATCTGAATCTTACATAAAATAAAATCCATGGGGACAGACTGGCGTGTGGGACCGAGTTGTTTAAACTTTTCAACATTGTAGATTTCTACCTCAGGAATCTGTGAATTTTAAGGCACAATTGTGAATATCAAACCACGATGTAATGCCAAAAAGCACTTACTCAAGCAACTGGATATGATTTTGGAAACGGTCAGATGTTTCAACTGGCATCCGCTAGTTTTCGTCAGTGACACTGAAGAGATCTTGTTGAAGAGGGTTTTTATATCATATATCTGTGATCTGACTAGTCATGTTAAAGAGATCTAGTTGATGAACAGGTTTATCCTATGAATTAACACGAAAAAATGGCAGATGTAACAGTTTCTTGTCCTGACTGTGAGCTGGGATGTGTGCCAAACTGATGTCTTAAACTTTAAACAAGATTTATTTCTGGACGAAGCTGCACTCAGTTAGAGTAAACTTAGGCATCTGTCAGGACCAGGTTTCTTGTGTGGTTGGTGAGCTTTTATGTCTTGGTCTGGTTGGGCTGCCATATACATGTATTAAGTAACTGGGAAATCAGTCAAAAACAATGTCTTAAATTTCATAAGGAGATTTCTTGGCTTGTCTTAAAGGTTGGGCACCAAACTTATTCCACTAGTATTGTAGTAACTGAAATTGTTACAATATAACGTATATGAATTGTGTAGTATTGGACTGTACCTTTTGTTGTATATACAAAATGTACATTGCCATACATTGTCACTGATGCAATTGTTGCGCAATAAACCATCTATTTATCTATCAAAAAACACCTTGTTTAAAAAAAAGGTTCTCTTAGTCTTACGTAACTGGGACATAAGTCAAAATTTGTCTTAAGTTTGGAATGTTTCTTGGCTTGTCTTTATAGTTGAGTAACGCACTGTACATGTGTCATACGTTTTCAGAAAGATTCCTTTCAATTGTTGATTAATCTTCAGGTAGTCGAAATACATACAGGTAACTACAGGTCAAAATATCAGACTATGAACCAAAGCTAATAAGACAATTTTCTTAAGATGGCTGGTGTGTAAGACTCCTTAAGACAATGGACTGTGAGGAAACTTGACTGGCATCATTACCAGGCAGTATTTGAATATGGAAACACATCGAATGCTGCCAAGTAAGATGTCAGGAATCAAGCTAACATGTCCTTCTGTGGAACCAGAACGTCCTGGTACTTAAGTACTACAGCATGTCTGAGGTAAAGTGGGGAATTGAAATTTACTATGAATCAGGGCTAGAAATACTTTTTTCTGCATACCTGCACTGGTGCAGGTAACATTGAAAATTACCTGCACCAGACAAATTTTACCTGCACCACTCTGAACTTAAGAATTATGAATCATGCTAAAGTTGTTCAGGAACCATGCATCACTATTTTTTCTTTCATACTTTATCAATGCAGCTCATAAGAATCCATACACACCACCTACATCATAGAAAATTTATGTATAAAACCCAGTACATAGACTAGTACAGGTTAGGTGCAGGTAGACACCAGAAATACCTGCACAGCTCCAACTTTACCTGCACTAACCTGCATATGCAGGTGGTATTTCGAGCCCTGTGAATATATATTCTTAATCATTGTTAATTATGTTTCACAACTAATGTCTTTACAGTCAGACCTGTAGAAGTCACAACATATACATGAACATAAGAACAACCTGGCCATTGTAACCACTCTTTTGTGGTCTTTTTGACAATTTTCCCATTGACACATGCATTTCTGAGGTAAAGTTTGGATTCTAAAATTATAAAAGTTACTATACTATCATTTATCTTTACAGATTCTTTGCACGGTCAAACCTGTAAATGTCACAACCT
Organism: Branchiostoma floridae x Branchiostoma belcheri; assembly: GCA_019207045.1. Lineage (NCBI taxonomy): Eukaryota > Metazoa > Chordata > Leptocardii > Amphioxiformes > Branchiostomatidae > Branchiostoma > Branchiostoma floridae x Branchiostoma belcheri. The sequence goes on from CM033032.1 coordinate 2,781,817, forward strand.
CTACATGAACATAAGAACAACCTGGCCATTGTAACCACTTTTTTTGTGGTCCTTTGGACAATTTTCCCATTGACACATGCATTTAATTCTGAGGTAAAGTTTGGATTCTAAAATCAAAACAGTTACTATACAATATCATTCATCTTTACAGCTTCTTTGTACGGTCAAACCTGTAAATGTCACAACCTCTACATGTACATAAGAACAACCTGGCCATTGTAACCACCTTTTTTCTGGTCCTTTGGACAATTTTCCCATGACACAAGCATAAGGAAACCTGTCTATAGTGACCACCTGCATACCAGATTTTATTGGTCCCCTGCTGAGATGTCTTCTTGGACAGTTATACATTCTAGGTGTTGTTGCTTTCAGTAATTTGGGGTTCATTATTTTAAACTCAAAGTAAGGTGGATCATTTCTGATTCAAGGCTTATTAGCACAAGTGTTGACAACCATCTCTGCCTTCTAGCTGGCAGAAATTATATGCTTCTGAAAGTGTTGCATGGTGATTTCGTGCATGTTTTTTGTTAAAGCTGTGACCACTATTACTGTGTACTTGTCTTGTAAGGCAAAACCCCAAGGAGAATTCTTGATAAATAAACCTGGAAAACTCTCATATTAGTTATTATTACTTAAATGGATAGTGAGTGAGTGAGTGTATTCTTTCTGAATCAAGTATCATAGTTTCATACCTTAATTACTATCTAACTACCATGTTTATTACATATGTGTTGTTTGTCCCTGCAATTAGCCCTCGGGCATGAACTTGCAATAAACATATTTATATGAACAGTGAGTTTGTGTACATCAGTTGACTCCATTTATTGACTTGACTTTATTCAGATCCACTTTTAGCTATTACAACATTATGTTGCCAGCTATTCTTCCAGTGGTCTACATAAAATACATTAATACACACACAACATTACATACATACAAAACATAATATGTACATTGCATATTTATATGTTAACCTTTGAGATCTGAATACCATAAACCATGGGAGCTTCTGTACAGAGGGCTGTTTTACTAATGATACAGTTATTATTCAAAAATATTAGACACAAAAGTTAGAGTGATGTTGGTGTGACAAGTGGTTTGAATTTTGCTCTATCTAGCCGTGCCTGCAAAGCTATAGCACTGGTGTTAAAAACTTAAACTAAAGGGTAGTTATACCAGTTGAACAATACAGATACAGAAAATCACTGGTATCAAGAATGGGCCTGTAAGTCCTCTTCTGTTACAACTGACAGTCTGGCAGTGTTGACCTTGGCTTCAAGTTTCCTAACGACAAACAGTTTTTCCACGTCTGCAAAGTCCGTGTGTTTGTCCCACACACACCCTGACACACAGGCAGGCACCTGCTCATGTTGTCTCATGGCACGCCGTGACTTTGCATGTTTTAGATAATTGTTGAAAGGCCATCCCTCCTTGTACAAATATGTTGTTGCGCAGGCTCATTGTCTTGAAGTTGAACTTCTGTTTTCCTTGTACACATATGTTTTTGAGCAGGCTCATTGTCTTGAAGTTGAACTTCTGTTTTCACTGTTATGCAAGGTTTAGACCTGTTTGCAATTTGGTAGGCCCAGTCAGTAACCTTAAAAGTCAGCTGTTTAGAAATCACACACACCAGAATAATATATTCAACATTGAATACTATATCTTTTTATCCTGTAACCAAATATTTCAAGTTTGTCAAACTTGTTTATTTTTCATTTATTCAGTTTTACCACATTTGTGGACAAATTGACATAACAGGTGACTATCACCTCTGCAAGATGTCAACCCAGAGAGCAGACTGTAAGGTTTGATCCACTCACACCGGGAAGGGCCCCTACTCTTTTCGATAACTTGGCCCCCAACATACAGGAAGGTATTCATTTTTTAAGCCATCTACAATACAAATTTCAAAACTGCTATATACCTACAGTAGTACTAGTAGTCAGTACATAGAGAAGCCACATCATACCCATGAGTCTGATCACTTTAATGAAATTGAAAGTAATTCTACAGACACAGCCTGGGGCAAAGTCTGGCAGATCTATAGTATAAGTTTGTAAAATGACTATCACTGTCAGAGCCTTTGAAATTATTAACCATCTTCCTACAAAGGTAGCCTTTTGGTACAAAGTTTGCCTTGGGTGCTGGGGGTAGGTAACACTTACTAACAGGAAGGTTAAACAAAACCATTGACTGTTTTCTTTCACTACGACTCAGTTCCAGTCACTTGTTCGTGTTTTTATTATGCTCTATTCCCCACGACACTATAAGTATAAAACAGGAACAGGACATTGTCATGGTGTTCATCAGAAAGGAGAAAGGGAAAATTCTGCATCCTTTCATTCATTCATTCAACTGGTGCCAAGGAAATGTTATGATAGTAGGCTGGGCTGGTAACTATTATTAGAAACATCACCATGGATACGGCATTGTCCCCAAGGGTCAGATCTACAGTCAGTGTGGATGGCAACCATGCTACAATAGAACTGTAACCTTTGCTCCTGATTCAGACCTAAGCACTTCCAAGGTCCATTAAGGGTTTAAATATCTTAACAGTCATGGTTGCACGTGGAGCGACCTGGGCGCAACTTTTGGTTGCCCTGCGCTACCCATATTTCCCACTTGCAGTTATCTTCTCTGTCTTACGTCATACCTGGGCCGTGATAACGTTCGACTCGGGTGTTCCAGACAGGGTGATGATTTTCCGTATCACACAGGGTTCTGAGTTGTATCACACAGGGTTCTGAGTTGTATCACACAGGGTTCTGAGTTGTATCACACAGGGTTCTGAGTTGTAATCACACAGGCTTCCATCGATTGAATAGAATGCACTGCACACCTGCTGTTGCTATTTATCACAGGTGCAAGCGTATGGAGTTCCTTTGTTCAAATTTTTCTCAAACTGATGTTTTCAAAGAATAAAGTTGTTGACGCACTTTGAAACAATGTGAAATAAAATGAAATAAAATTTTCTTCAATGTACTTCAGCAGATCAGATCCCCCTCCGGCCTTCGGGCGATCTGACCCCTAGTTGGGCTGGTATCTTGGGTGATATGAAATACATGTACTCCTTGTTGTATTCTATATTTAAGACTGCTGATGATTATTATTGTTAGGAAGTTGCAATGTCCATGTTAGAGCTGTCTGCATTACAAACAAGTTTTCAGTGACTTCTCTACTGTAGACTCATCATACATAGATTTTGTTGCTACTCTTGTCTCAATGTAATTTGTGAACTCACATATTTATTTTTACCTTGCGACAAAATCTAGGTGTAGTAGCAGTATCCAGTAGAGCAATTTAATCAATTTACAGTAGCAGAAAGAAACTGCAGCCCTTAACTTAAGAGAGAAGATCAAGTGCAAACTGATTTTATGTAAGCAGCCTTGTAAATATTATAAACCCAACCTTGTCTCAAATTTGTGTTTTTATTTTGGGTACAGCATGCTCTGAAAAATCTGTTCATTTAATGAAAAATTACTCACAAATTACAATTTTTCAAACAATATTGCAACATGGAAACAATATCATAAAATAAAAAGATAAAAATGTTTTAAAAGTAAAATTTAAGATTTTCAGATTTACTGCATGTGGGAACCACGGGTAGTCAGAAGTTGGGCAGTAAAAAATTTCAACCTACTATGGCTGGAAAAATAAGAGGTATTTTGTGCCATATTTTGTGCCAAGTTCTGAACTGTTGAGTCATCTTGGTGAACTTAATACTTAAGTTACTAGCAAAATATGGGATATTCTCATGATTTTACAGGTACAAATAACAAATGCACAGTAAATCGAATGTTCCTAACAAGAACAACATGTGTAAACACAAATTCCAGGCTATTAGTGTTCCTTTGTGGTAGTTAATTACCGAGTAAATTGGCGCCAGGCCAGACCAGGGCGTGTGCGGGGGCGGAGGGAAGCTAGCCTGCATGCCAGACGCCCTGGCAACCTTACAAAAGTGTCGTATTTTTGCTGATTGCGTGCATTTTTCTGATTGTTACAACGTTTCGATGGCTCTCTTACATTGTAAAACTTGCTGAAGATATCATACTGCGGTTGCAATCACAGAATACTTCGTACAATGGTAAAATTTGAAACCCAGGCAAAGAGCTTGCGAACGAGGCTAATAGTAAAGGGGGAGGGGGGCACAGCCGTATGGCTTCGTAAACGATCCAGCGAAACCACGCTAGCCAGGAATACATCTAGCACTGTGTTAACCTGTGTTTATAACAGTCTTACCTGTTCACACCTGGGGTACAAAGGGGCCGACGCCTTGGTTTTTCCCGCCAAGATGAGTCAAGTTGAAGGACCGAGGGCTCAAGTTGACACCGGCGGGATCAAAGCGCTCTCCCTGCCGACGAGCTGGCGGGCACGTTCGGCGGCGCAACCAGCTCAACCCCGCGGATTTCACACATGCAGGGGACCTGATAAAATCGTCATGCCGGCGTAGAATCTAGCAGAAAGCGTGGTGTTCTAATGAATAAGGCGTGCCGGGCGTTGACGGTTTATAAGGTCGCAGGTTTTGTTTGAAATCTGCCTCCAAGGCGATTAGCAAAACACACGCCCATACATGGGTGGGCGGCCGGCACAGCCGCGCTCATTGGTCAAAAGTTGAATTACGTCATCGCCGCTCGGCCAATGAAAACTCTTGGGACGAGTTTTGATTTGCGAAACTTTTGTGTGTCCGTCTCTACAAGGCCAGATTTGGGGTTAGTTAATTAGCAGAAATTAGTCTAAATTGGATGAACAATTACAGATAATTGGGAAAGAAAATTCCCTTGTATGGGTGGGAGCTGTGAAAACGACTCTAATTGGTTAAACGTTGCGTTGACATCACCAGTTTTGACCAATCAGACGAGTTGGGATGAGTTTTAAATCTCAAAAACTTTTGCATGCTTAAAAGCTCCAAATATTTGTTTCCACTTCCTTTGAATACTTGTAATTGATGAACATCAGTTAGCAAGCTTGCTGCAGTTTCGATGCAGTATGCTAGGTGGTGGCTTACTTATGCCTTCCTTTTGCTACGGCCTACAAACAATGTACAAGTAACGCTAGTTCACCTTTCTCCACGTGGCAACCTATATCCCTTTTTACTTTTCAATTTAGGGGTATAAAGTCAACTGCAATATTTTCCATATTTTCATTCATGAAAATACTGCAATTTGAAAACAATGTCCATCGACTTGATATCCCTAAATACCCAGCTTCTAAAAACAACAGACATATGTAAATGTTACCCCACGGATAAAGTTGAACTAGCGTTACAAAAAAATGTACGAAGAAAGAGACAAACAATACTGGTGATCTTTAAAACTTTGAGGATACAAACTGCTACAACTCAGCAGAAAACAGCAGCCTAAATGCATTCTCAGTCTCAGACAGCAAAGTGCCAATCTCTACAAAAAAGAAAACAAAAAAACAACAACTAAGAAACAATTGCATACAGAAAATATTAAGATAGTCCTACTAAAATAAAAAAATTAAAACGGAACAGCTTTCTTATTGGTAGCAGTAGCGCAATGATGGCCAGAGTATTTTTTTTACGTTTCAGAACGAGTAAGGTGGCTCGAATGTACTGACACCGAACGTGTGGCTATGCTACTGATAACACCACCCCTGCGAATCGGTACGCGAATCGCGTGCTGCCGATCATTTGACAGGCCAAGTTTGACATCAGTGCAGAAAAATGAGGTAATATCCGCATCTTAAAATCTCCGGTTTCTTTAAACTTCTGCATCTCAAGCGCCAAGATGGGAGTCACCATCGACTTCGAGGAGTGCCTCAAGGATTCTCCCAAGTTCCGGTAGGTCACAAGACTTTGTTTTCCAAGACAATAACGGCTCATCGCAAAATCGTGTTCGCAACAACACAGGATCGATTGAAAGTGGGGAGGGGGGCAACATATAATTTTCGCCAACACATTTTAGTGTTCGGAGCGGTTGTTACGTGCATGATGCAAGGTTGCTTAGCAATCAAAACTATCTGGATACAATCACGATATGTTCTGGAAATTTCTCGACTTTGTTGATTAGCGTTGATGATGTTTGTGGTAGGTCAGTGAGGACAATACCATGTTTGGCAGCGTCTATTTTTGACTAGGCCGTTAGAGAGGCCGGGTGCCCTTTAGCCCTGCATCCTTCCACGTTATCCGTAAGATCTCAGACTATCTGTGGGCCATCTGGGAGAGTAGAGGTCCCTCGGTACAGCTGTTTTATCGGGCTGTTGACAGTTGTTGCACTTGAAGTTGAACTTCACATTTCTGCAGCTCACTTGTGCAAATGTGTAACTTGGTGGTTACATGTAAATGTAGCCCGCTGCCCACACACATTGTGTTGTTTTTGTATTACATACTCATTTCACAAATATGTCGTGCATGACTATGATGCAGCATATTGATGCTATATTATGGCTGGTGGTCAGCAATTCTGGTTCTGAATCACAGGGCGAAAGTGATATTGATCCAGTTTAGCCCACTGATCATGAAGAGCTATTCTCCACTAGAAGACAGATGCAGTTTTTACAAGTTCAGAAAATTCCCCAGCACTTCTTGATGAGCACACTGGACAGTAGAGCAAGGCTTACAAACGTCCCATCCTAAGGACTGCAACCCTTTCCAATAGCGTACATGTTAGAGACACCCGGGATCCGATAGACCTAACAGCTTCTGGTTCCAGAGGCAGGGCAGCTAACCTCTGAACTACGCACACTGATTTGCATAGTTTACATACAGAGCCCATATTAAGGTTCATACGTCCATGAAGCCTGAATGCTAGACCCACTGCCTAGACTGTAACCCTTTGCTGGGGGTAACTTCATGCCCACTGTTAGAGTTCACACTTGATCTCTAATTATCACCTGACCTTTAATTATCTCACACATGGTTGATAATTAAAGGTCGTGTGTCAACTGTGGTAATAACTAATGGGGCATGTGGCTTCCCCTGGACAAAGGGGTTACTGTATCGTTATCCTGGATACCAGACCCCAGCCCGATATCAAACCACGATAGATATTTTTAAGATTGGGCTGGGGTCTGGTATTCAGGCTACTGTATCATCTTAATGCATTTGGTCTAGCTTCCAGGCTAGGATCTATATAAGTATTATACCTACCAGTACTAGTACTTACATAAATGTACCTAGTCCTTTGACCTCCTGGTCACTGGGGAGCTTATGTTATGGAAAGACAATCCACAGAGATGTACATCAAATAGATAGTGACCCAAACATAATTCCACCTGGCTGAAAGCTCTCTGTATACCCCGCTCTATGATGTAATTCAATGTAATTGTTACAAAAATGTTAACCAGTGCCCTTCCTTCCCATATTTCAGAGTGTCCCTGGAGCAGGTTGAAAATGACATCCATGACTTGGAGACTAAACTAGAAAAGGTGAGTACCGGTAAAGAAAAAAGAACAATATAAAGTATAAGTTACTAGTACTAATAATTAAAGTTGTATTGTTTGATTTGATTTGATTTATTCGGCTGTATAGAGAGAAATACAGCCAGGGCTACCCAACTAGCCGGAGGCTATTATCAACGGCTAGCCAACTGTACAATATACAATAACAATTGTTCTCATAGCATTCACCATCTGTCACAAAAACAACACAGGCAACTTGGTTGGGGTTTTGTGATTTTGATTTTTCCTATGCAAAGAGTTCAAAGGAATTGTAAGTTGTATTGACAATTTGACACCTTTTATGTATAAATGTGGCTTAAGCTATCCCTGAACTAAATTGTTTATTTGTTGTTGCAGGTTATAAAACTGTGCAATGGAATGATGGAAGCTGGGAAAGCATATAATACAGCAAATGGGTAAGTCCATGTAGTGTCAAGTGGTTTAGATTTAAAAGTACTATCCAAAATTGGCTTCAACACTACAACACAAGTTCTAACCATTTACAGTATTTTACCACTTTACTTTTCCCTTTTTACAGGGCTTTTATAAGAGGAGTTAAGGAGCTCTCTGTCTATTTTAGAGGGGACCAACAAGTCAACGTGAGTTACAGAATCGTTTTGTTATTGAAATTCTTTGTTGAGTGCTGTCATCTTTTAATGCCTGACTGTTGTGTGGTGGCCATAAGAATGCACTTATGGTGATGTAAAGATGTAAGTTTCATTGCTGTAAATCTTCATTTTTTTGTGCTATTTTGCAGGATGCCTTGTGTAGATTTGCGGATGGGCTGACAGAGATGCTGAATTATCACACAGTAAGTACTTAACAGAATGGACCTCTATCTAGGTCAGGGCTCTAGCCAGCGTCTGTTTTTCCGTCAATTGACGGAAATTTGCTGCGTGTGACGGAAAAATTTTAAAACCAATCCGTCAACTGAGATGGACAAAAATCTGATAAAAGCTCCTTGGTGGTAGCTACAGGCTGCTTGGGGACACCGTCCACGGCCGTAAAAGCCATACACTGTTTGTTTTGCTATTGTTATGATTGTTGACAATGTGTGTCGGTGCCCTTTCGCATACGATAATCTCATTAAACCCCGTTTTTCAAGGTATCAGTTTAGTCTCTCTAACTCCTGGAATAGTGTTTTCGCGACAATGGGAATTGGCTGACGGAAAAAAATGTCGAGCTGGCTAGAGCCCTGATCTAGGTAAAACCTTGCTGCTTGAACTGTTACAGATGACATTCACCATGTTTATATTGATGGCTAAAGATTCCTTGCTTTTTTAAAGATAAATGCCTTCACTATCAATGCCCTGACTGTGTTGTTTCTTATTTTCTATTCCAGATTCTGTTTGACCAAGCCAAGAGGGCCATCAGTAAAAACCTGGACCACTTTGTCAAAAAGTAAGGATTGTTTTCTTCTTGTGAAGAACCCATATGAGGGAATTGAAAAAAAAAAATTATTGTGAGACAGACTAGGACTAGGACAAGGGAAGTGTGTGTTAAAACTATTATCATGGAAGAGGATGGATAGCCAGTTTCTGTTTCATGTTTCTTTAAATGTTAAATTGTGGATTTGTTCAATTCAAGGCCATTAACTGAGTCGTATGGTGGAAATTAGTAATGTTGAGAGATAGCAATGAACACTAGTAAGTTGTAGCTGGTTTTGAAGGTTTGAAGATTGTATACAGGAGGTAGTCACTTTTCATTAAGAAAGTTTCATAGTTTGGCAATATTTGGGTCAACAGTATGCACCCTTTTGGTACATCTTCAAGCTTCCTTGTCATGTCATGTTGCATTCTTCTCCAGTGACTTGAAGAAAGTGAAGGACACTAAGAAGCATTTTGAGAAGATCAGTGATGACATGGACGCGGCATTTTCCCGCCAGGCACAGGCCAACAAGAACAAACTGCCTCTTTCTTGGTACATCTTGAAGCTTAATTTTCATGTTGTGTTTCTTCTCCAGTGACTTGAAGAAAGTGAAGGACACTAAGAAGCACTTTGAGAAGATCAGTGATGACATGGACGCGGCGTTGTCCCGCCAGGCACAGGCTAACAGGAACAAACTGCCTCTTTCTTAGTACATCTTCAAACTCCCTTATCATGTTGTGTTTCTTCCCCAGTGACTTGAAGAAAGTGAAGGACACTAAGAAGCACTTTGAGAAGATCAGTGATGACATGGATGTGGCGTTGTCCCGCCAGGCACAGGCTAACAGGAACAAACTGCCTCTTTCTTAGTACATCTTCAAACTCCCTTATCATGTTGTGTTTCTTCCCCAGTGACTTGAAGAAAGTGAAGGACACTAAGAAGCACTTTGAGAAGATCAGTGATGACATGGATGTGGCGTTGTCCCGCCAGGCACAGGCCAACAAGAACAAACTGCCTCTTTCTTGGTACATCTTCAAGTTTCCTTATCATTTTTTCCAGTGACTTGAAGAAAGTGAAGGACACTAAGAAGCACTTTGAGAAGATCAGTGATGACATGGATGCGGCTCTGTCCCGCCAGGCGCAGGCTAACAGGAACAAACCGCCACTTTCCTACTACATCTTTAAGCTCCTTGATCATGTTGTGTTTCTTCTCCAGTGACTTGAAGAAAGTAAAGGACACTAAGAAGCACTTTGAGAAGATCAGTGATGACATGGATGCGGCGCTATCCCGTCAGGCACAGGCTAACAGGAATAAACCCCAGGAGCTGGAGGAAACCAACAACATCCTCACCGCCATGAGGTCGTGTTTCGGGCACGTCACGCTCGACTATGTCTTCCAGGTATCGGATTTCACTCATCTATTTAGTCCCGATCTAGACACATTTTTTCCCGATATAGCCCCATCCGCCGATATCGGGGCGCATCTAAACACATTTTGCAAATGGTAGCGCGGGATATCCGCTCGTAGCGCGGGACACCCGCGGCGCGGAACATTCGTGACCTCTTTTGACCTCTGGTGACACATCCCGCGGATTTCAAAATGGCGGGAATGCCGCTAGCTTTTCCACTCGTTATCAATCAGGTAATGTTCCTTCTGTATCTCATGCGCGTGATCTTAAACATGAGACGCCATGCAAGGGTAGGGCGCAGGAGGCGATTGAGATACAGGGAGAGAGGACAGCGGCCGGCTAGAGTGAACGCAGCGTTCTTTCTCACTGCCCTGATTGTGGCGGAGGGTGGAGAGCCTGTACACCGGGGTGTACCAAGGAATCCCGCATCCTTTTGGGATCTCCTCCTCCGACCATACACTCATAAGAAAGGCGGTTTCTGCGTGGCTCCATGTGCAACGGGAGCGCCCAGCTTTTCCCTCCATCATCTTGCTCTCCCGCGCTAATATGCCGCTGTTCCCGCGTTATATGCTAATGAGCCCGCGTTAACTGTAGTTATATGCTAATAAGCTTCGCGAATTCGGGGATCATCTACACGCCCGCAGAACATGTCGGGGACCCCTGCTAAGGTATCGGTAAGGTATCGTTAGATGGCTTACGAATGGTCCGGACCATTCGGGAGAAATTTTCCCGATATAGTAATGGCGATATAGTAGTTGCATCTAGACGCTGAAAAAAAGCTGTCGGCGAGAGGTAGTAGGCTCGCGATATCGGGAAAAACTGTGTGTAGATCGCGACTTAATGTACATGCATGCTGCTTCACTATGATCTTATTTCGCAGTAGAATGGAGAAGAAGAAAGGAGGTTCAAGCAAGAAAGGAAGTTTTCCCAAAGTTCTAAATTTGCAATTAAAACAATTCTGTAGAATGGTACAAAGGAGACATGCAAATGATCATAAATTTGCAGGTTATAAGAGGTTACTGAAAAACCATCGTGAATAAGCCATTGTAAAAGTGTCAAGACTTTCATTGGAGAAACCATATCTTGGCTGAGGAAACAAAATTCACAAAATATAATTCTGCATTTAAGTGACTCTTGCATTTTCTTCACAGTTACATTTGATGATCAGTTTCTCTAATTTTACAGCAGTAATTTGCTTCACTAATGCAAATATTGTTGTTAGTTATGCCTTATATACAAACCTTTCTCTGTTGCAGATCAATGTGGTACAGTCCAAGAAACGTTTCAAAGTCATGGACACGGTAAGGACTACGTCCTCTTTTGTCTCCTTTGTCGCATGGAAGTAAGGTGATATGTGCCACCTTAATTGAGTTTTCCAATTAGATTACACTTCCAGTCAAAGCTCCCCAAGAAGACAGGGGACCGGAAAATTCTGGTCTATGTGGACAGGTGGACACTATAGACAGAATTGTTGATATAGGTGTCAATGGGAAAAATTGCGGGGCCACCAAAAAGCGGTTGCAATTGCCAGGTGTACCTTATGTAGAGGTGGTCACTTTTGCAGGTTTGACGGTACATGTATATCAATGGCCAGGTGGTCCTTATGTAGAGGTGGTCACTTGTACAGGTTTGACTGTACATCAATGGCCAGGTGGTCCTTATGTAGAGGCAGTCACTAGTACAGGTTTGACAGTATATCAATGACCAGGTGGTCCTTATGTAGAGGTGGTCACTTGTACAGGTTTGACTGTATATCAATGGCCAGGTGGTCCTTATGAAGAGGTGGTCACTAGTACAGATTTGACTGTACATCAATGGCCAGGTGGTCCTTATGTAGAGGTGGTCACTAGTACAGGTTTGACTGTATATCAATGGACAGGTGGTCCTAATGTAAAGATGGTCACTTGTTCAGATTTGACTGTATGCCAAAGAGAGTTGTAGATATCGTGTTTCATATACTTGAACCTGTCTTGATCTTGCTTCACAGATGTTGTCCTTTATGTACGCCGTCAACACATTCTATCACCAAGGATACGACCTCACCAATGACCTTGAACCCTACATGAAAACCGTGGCAGCCCAGGTCAGACATTCTGCACTTTCTGTAACAGCTGTTAGAGTTTAACAATAGGCTAAAAGTTGTTCCCTCCATGATACAAAATCAATCGTCATGCATAGTTTAGTGTAGTATGTACTACTACCACTACTACTAATAGGTGTAAGCCTTCTTCAAGCATGTTATAGCAGCTCAAGTAGAACATAAATGCCCTCTACTTAATAATGTTCATTAACTAGAACAACATCACAATGATACGTGTACATGTATGGCAAATAATCGAAATATTTCTGTGACCTGTGTCTTGTCCAAACTTTGACCACTTATTCGTAGGCCACAGCTTACACTTAAGTTAAAGCGATCAGACTGTCCTTTGGAGATGGCATTAACGTTTAATCCCTTAAGCTTGTATGGGGAGAAAAGTAGGGATGCCCTATTTCTGGCCACTTGATAACCAAAACTGAAGTATTGACCAAACTTGTTGTTTTTGTTTACCAGCTGGAGAAGATGACACAACAGGCAGCAGCTGAGAAGAAGGAGATGGAAGAAAGACATCTGTTAGTTCAGGAAAGGGTAGGTGCAGAGTTTATGGCTGTCATTTGGTATTAGTAGTGATACAGATAGGTCATATTGTTGTATCTAGTACAACTTACAGTTGATACAATATTAGTGAATTCGAATAAAAAAGATCCAAATTGAATGCAGTGTCATCAGTCTGGTTCAAGAACAGTTGTTTGAATTTTCGACAGCAGTACATGCAAGCGAGTTTGAATCATTTGAATCAAAGTATGGAGTCCAGTGCCGTACTGTTAAATACAGACCAGTCGGAACACTTATATTGAACACAAACATAGCCTGGGTATGATGTAATATGGAACATTCTCAAAGGTATTGTTTTTGCACGGAGCGCGAATAGTTCTATTTGGGAGAGAAAATAAATTATTTTGGGTACAGTTTGCCTGTGCATGTGTCAGAAGATCTTATATGTGTTAGTTATTATTGATTAAGATCATGGCATATTGTGTGATATTTTTAAGATTTAACTTAAATTTTAAGATATTTTTGTTGTTTCCAGGAAAACTCCCTGAAGTCTCCCCCGATGAGGTCCAGTTCTGTCAGCGACTCCTCGCAGGTGGTGATGGAGGGGTACCTGTTCAAGAGAACAACAAATGCCTTTAAGACATGGGTCAGGTAAGGGCTAAGACATGGTACCTGTTCAAGAGAACAACAAATGCCTTTAAGACATGGGTCAGGTAAGGGCTAAGGCATGGTACCTGTTCAAGAGAACAACAAATGCCTTGAAGACATGGGTCAGGTAAGGGCTAAGACATGGTACCTGTTCAAGAGAACAACAAATGCCTTTAAGACATGGGTCAGGTAAGGGCTAAGGCATGGTACCTGTTCAAGAGAACAACAAATGCCTTTAAGACATGGGTCAGGTAAGGGCTAAGACATGGTACCTGTTCAAGAGAACAACAAATGCCTTTAAGACATGGGTCAGGTGAGGGCTAAGGCATGGTACCTGTTCAAGAGAACAACAAATGCCTTTAAGACATGGGTCAGGTAAGGGCTAAGACATGGTACCTGTTCAAGAGAACAACAAATGCCTTTAAGACATGGGTCAGGTAAGGGCTAAGACATGGTACCTGTTCAAGAGAACAACAAATGCCTTTAAGACATGGGTCAGGTAAGGGCTAAGACGTGGTACCTGTTCAAGAGAACAACAAATGCCTTTAAGACATGGGTCAGGTAAGGGCTAAGACATGGTACCTGTTCAAGAGAACAACAAATGCCTTTAAGACATGGGTCAGGTAAGGGCTAAGACATGGTACCTGTTCAAGAGAACAACAAATGCCTTTAAGACATGGGTCAGGTAAGGGCTAAGACATGGTACCTGTTCAAGAGAACAACAAATGCCTTTAAGACATGGGTCAGGTAAGGGCTAAGACGTGGTACCTGTTCAAGAGAACAACAAATGCCTTTAAGACATGGGTCAGGTAAGGGCTAAGACATGGTACCTGTTCAAGAGAACAACAAATGCCTTTAAGACATGGGTCAGGTGAGGGCTAAGACATGGGTCAGGTAAGGGCTAAGACATGGGTCAGGTAAGGGCTAAGACATGGTACCTGTTCAAGAGAACAACAAATGCCTTTAAGACATGGGTCAGGTGAGGGCTAAGGCATGGTACCTGTTCAAGAGAACAACAAATGCCTTTAAGACATGGGTCAGGTAAGGGCTAAGACATGGTACCTGTTCAAGAGAACAACAAATGCCTTTAAGACATGGGTCAGGTGAGGGCTAAGACATGGGTCAGGTAAGGGCTAAGACATGGGTCAGGTAAGGGCTAAGACATGGTACCTGTTCAAGAGAACAACAAATGCCTTTAAGACATGGGTCAGGTGAGGGCTAAGACATGGTACCTGTTCAAGAGAACAACAAATGCCTTTAAGACATGGGTCAGGTAAGGGCTAAGACATGGTACCTGTTCAAGAGAACAACAAATGCCTTTAAGACATGGGTCAGGTAAGGGCTAAGACATGGTACCTGTTCAAGAGAACAACAAATGCCTTTAAGACATGGGTCAGGTGGGTAAAGGTCTTAAGACCCTTGCCTGGGAATCTTAAGTTTGTGAGTCATTTTGGGTTTAGACAGTACACATTCCCTTTCAATCTTGTTTGGTCCAGCTCTCCTATAAGATGAGAAAATATCTTTGTTTTCCAGGAGGTGGTTCACCATACAGAGTAATCAGCTGGTGTATCAGAAAAGAGTAAAGGTCAGTTTACAATTTTCTAAAGTCTAATCATTTATTGCATAAAACTTGTCTTATAAAAATGTAGATGACAAGTTGTACATGTTGGAGAGGAAAGACAGCTACAAAATGTACATGTATCAGGCTTGTACTGCATGTAGGTGTCTTGCCATCTAATTAACATGGCATGAATGTAAAGAAAGAAGGAAACAAAGAAGGTACAACATGGAAAAGTAGTCAGAATTACCAATAGAGTTTTGTGTGACTTTATTTCCCAGGCATCCTGCCCAGATGAGACCACAGTGGTTGTGCCAGACCTGAGAATATGCACCGTTAAACCAGCTGAGGAGACAGAGAGGAATTTCTGTTTTGAGATCGTTTCTCCTACCAAGTAAGCAATGAGGCTGTGTCATTTGTGTAATAATAATAACTAAATAAACCAAAGCCAAACTTCTGTGTTAGACTAGATCTGTGATACTTCTCTAATAGTATACATGTTTTTGTCTTTGTTGTGACCTGTACTATAATTTTAGTATAAAGGTTTTCATTCATATTTTGATGATATGTACTTAGTAGTCCACTTTGTCCTGCTGCTGCAGTGGTCTGGACACCCTGCAGCTGCAATGAGTCTTCCTTCAACTCTCTCCACTGTCCTGTACATTGCAGACTTTTTTAGCTTCCTTAGTTTTCTTTAGCATGATCTGTGCATAATCTGTATTTAATACAGTCTATTCATTGCTATGGCCTTACACAAAGCATTGAGGGCTGATGACAAATTGTGTTTACAAAGATTGTCAGATATTCAGCTTGTTGTTAAGACTTTGTGGGACTGAAGTTGTGATTTCCCTTTCCTCAGGAGCTACACATTACAGGCAGAGTCAGACAACCAGAGACAAGTCTGGATACAGGCACTGCAGGTCAGGGTGGTGTGGCTTTTAGATAATGTACTGCGGTCACACACAGTCTACAGTTTCATGGTTTTGCATGAAGTATAGGAGAAAGCTTGGTCCAATTTATTACTTATTTGTCAGCTTTTTTGGACAGGTGGCCGCTAAGCCTATTTCTTAATCATTACGAATCCAAGGGACCGACAAAAAGTGGCCACTATGGGCAGGTGGCCGGTATGCAAAGGTGGCCGCTAATACAGGTTTGACTGTAGATCTAAAACGCCTTTCTCTTTTTTTGTCACAGGCCAGCATTGCTACTGCATTTAGAGAAGGACACAGAGAGGAGAATTTCCAGGTAATGGCAGTTGTCATGATCTCTTGCTGTTTTCTCTCATTCAAAAGTCATTTGAAAAGCTGTTTTCCTTTCAGTTCATCACTTCAGACGTATTTTCTTCTCTTCCAACGTTACAGGATCGTCTGCAAGACGACCCCAGAAGCCCAAGTTTCCTTTCTACTGTTCCCTCCATGCTTAACTCCTTACCACCTGTCAAGCCTGAGACAAAGCCAAAGAACACGTAAGTCATCATGTACCCTCTTATGTCCGCCTCAAAATACTTTACATATATGCTGTCCATGTGTTATACGGTGTTCATATGTTACTTACAGTAGCTTCAAGCAGTTAGTTGAAAGCTTTTGTTAGTGAATGACTTGAACAGTAACAGCATGGCAGTTTCAGGGGACTAAGATTCTAATGTAAGTCAGTGTGTCTTGAGTTCACAATAATATTGCTTTACATGTATGTCATGTGTAAAGAGCTTCATCATATTATAGCAGTATGAAAAGCCTGCATGGTACCCATAGCAGATGAAATGTGGCACATCTGTTTAAACTTTCCTGTTGCTTTCTCCTGACAGGATGTTGAGACAAGTACTACAGATTCCAGGAAACAATGTGTGCTGTGACTGCAGACAAAAAGGTGGGACAAAACTTTTGCCAAGTCTGTAAAAACTGTAATATGCTTGGGTTTTGGAGAATTAATGTAATAATTCCTATTGAAATAGGGTGAGTAGGAATGGATTTTCTTGATGAAAAATGTTATGCCTTTTGCCTATCAGGTTGACAAAATAAAGGATGGGGTCAGAAGGTTTTTGCTAGCCTCAGTCTGTTGAAACACAAAGTTTAACATTATTTCGTAGGCCTTGTTCATCTACTTTTCTTGTATTATCATCCCAAACGTATGCATGCAAAACATATTCTGAGCTTTATGAATATGGCCTTATTCATTGTTGATATCATAATGACACCTGGCTGAATGTCACCTGTATGTTACAGAACCCAGATGGGCCAGCATCAACCTGGGCATTGTCCTGTGTATAGAGTGTTCCGGGATTCACAGGTGAGTACATTGTAGGGAAATAAGTTCAATTAGACTTGTACTTCTCAAGTGAAAGGAAATCTTAATATGCTATTAGGTTATTATCTCAATTGTATTCAATAGTTTACCTAGTCCTCTTGGAAAGGTTCAATTACTTATCACCTAGACCAAGGACCACTGTTAATTCTTTCTTGACCATGTTATGTACACTAAGGTTAATGTTCTTTACTTTTTAAAACATACTGATGTGTTTTTTTGTCTTCTAGATCACTGGGTGTCCACCTGTCAAAAGTGAGATCGTTGACTTTGGATGCGTGGGAGCCAGAAATCCTAGGGGTAGATATTTTTTGCTCTGTTTAGTGTGTTTGTCTGTCTGGAAACATGTTGGAAATGCACATAACCTTTAGTAGTTTGTTAGGTTCATTTAATGGAGAGCTAAATCATGTTCACAATCAACCAGTGACATCATCATCATTTTTTACTGACAATGCCAATCACATGATTTATGCTGTTTTTTTGTGTTCCCTTTACAGGTCATGTCTCTGTTGGGGAATGAAGCCGTGAACAAAACTTACGAGGCCAACTCCAGTGAGTGTGCAGACAGGAGAGCGTATCCAGACTGTCCTAGGTACATGTACATACATGTAGATATCCATGTGTCTTTAGTTGTACTGTAAGTAGCTGTTATACATGTAGACCATACGACAGTCGCTGTACTTTTGTCTTGTCAATAAAGATTATATACAAAACTATGTATTATTTTGTTTCTTTTCTTGATGTTCTTTCTGTTACCACTTACTAGTAACATGGCTATTTTGATTTTCAAAATGTCTCCTGAATAAGTTTTTCTGGCTCTTTTAACAAGTGCATTTAGTGGTGGTACTGGATTTGGACCTTGCATTTTACAAAACATTCACACTTGACCACGGGTGATGCTTTTAAGGATGTCATCAAAATTTTTGACCTTGTTCAATATTGAAAAAGAACCCTGAGTACCCCAGAAAAACTTATACTTCTCCCTTTTAACTTGCTACTTACTCCTGTGACAGGGATCCCAGCAGCAGAATAATCAAATATTGAATACTAACTATATACTCCTTTTTAACTCAACTTTTAACTTTCTTTGTACCTTTTTTCACAGATCAGTGAGAGAATCGTGGATCAAGTCCAAGTATGTGAAGAAAGACTTCCTGAGGCCGCTGCCTGGTAAAGTCACCACAGACGGCGCGTCGCCTGCGCGGGGGCGGAAGCGCGTTATTCGGAGATGGAGCGTGAAGAAGTTTCCGGAGAGGTTCAAGTCGGTCCATTCTGGGGAGGAGGAGGGGGAAGCTGTGAGCAGATCCACATCCAGCGGGTCGCTACACTCAGGTGGGTGATGTATGATGTTTAGTCTTTCAATCATCATCATCATTAGCCTGGGTACCATCCGGATAGTACCAACGTGTTTTTTTTTATTCTCCTGTCGATTTTTCGACAGATGAGCAGGCAAACAGGCACTTCCTGGTGGGTTCTGTTTGCCTGACCTGCACATGACTTTTTAAGGTGAAGGAGGGTTGTGCAATTCCTTCTCCACTCTCTCGACTACTGACGCTCATAGTCCCACAGGTGCAGGAGGCTGCCACATGTAAGACAGCTCCAGCAGATGCAGCTTTGTTGTTCGGAGTATCAGTCTCCTAGTAGGACTTCCGACCAAGGATGTAAAACTAAGAGGTTTCTTCTACCCTGACTCATGTATGGCGGGTGCGTCATGCCCGAACATGCCCCTAAGGCCTGCCACTGTGGCTGCTCCAACGTTTATTATACACTATAGTATATACAGTCGCTTCTCGATCTAACTTTTACCATACAATAATTGCATGAATCCTGTTCTTCTTAGGTGCCAGATCAGACAGTGGACTTGAGGAGGCAGAAGACATCTTAGTGTTTGGTGAAGAAGACTCAGATGAAGACTCAGGTAGGAAAATAGGAGAACTTTACATGATAAATACTTCAAAATTCAAATATTATATATATTTCCGGGACTTCCAAGCTGTGGTCAAACTAACTTGATGTCTTTAATCATCTTTTTTGGTATAACCAGCAACCAGGTATAACCAGCAACTTCTTATCTTTCCTTTTTCCTTAAAATATCTTAAGTCTACATTGTCAAGAAGAAAAAAAATGCTTGCCACCCTCAGATCCATTTATGTTTGCAAGTATGCAGCATGTAAAACAACAAGAATGATAGAATAAGTTTGTGAAATAATTATGGATAAAAATATATGAAACTTTTTCTGCAGATGTATAACAAAAATACTTTGACTTTGGCTTTATTCGAACTAGGTAGCTACCTAGCAGATATGTGTAAAAACACTTTATTGTAATATTTTCTCTCTCAAAATTAAACTTTTCCTGCTGATATTCACCCCTTCTAGACCTGGAGGAGGATAGACCCCCCCTTAGCGTCCCCCACATTCTGATCGTTCCTGACATCCTGGAAGAATTTCCCTTTCTGAGAGGTAAAAAATAAACACGGTCGGCCCGTTACTCTCCCCCCGCTTGTGGTGCAGAAGGTTGGAAACTGACTCATTAACGTTAGTTCACCTTTATCCGTGGGGTAACCTATATCCGTTGTTTCTAAAGACAGGTTATTTAGCGATATCAAGTCGACAGACTGCGGTTTCAAACTGCAATACATGCATCTACTCGTGTCGTAATGGAGAATTGCACGACTTTTAGTCTCAATTTTATCTTGATTTAACCGAGAATTGCACATCATTTAATCATGTACAGAGGAAAACACAATTGAGATCTGTACTGTAGTTTGAAAATATAGCAATTTGAATCTGACGTCCGAAATATGCTGTTTTTAAAAACAACAGATATACAAATGTTGTTTACCCCTCAGATAAGGTTGGAACTGACACATTAACAGAAACCCTGCCTGGTGATGGCCTGACCAGCTTCCCTGTCATGCCATAAACTAATATTTTATACCTGACAATTTGTTTTCTTTTCTTTTTTTTTTAAATATTTTAAACCATTCAAACATGATTTTCTGAATGACATCTGTTTTTTTTGCATCTCACGCAATGGACGTCATTCATAAAACCAAGTTTGTGTCATCACAGCAATATTCTAAGAATAATCATAGACTGAAGTAAAATAACTTTTCAGATACATGTACAATAGAAAAATCAACAAAGAAAAGTGTTATGAAGTAAGTGAATTTTTATTTTATTTAACTGTAACAAGTTTTATTTGAGACTTTAAAAAGAATAACAATAACCCCATGATGAGTCTATGCTGCATATGGTGTCTTTCAGTGGCAGGCCCCTGGTTTTTACTTTAATTTGACATTGACCTTTGGCATGAAGGTCACCATAACTACATCGCTCCCCTCCCCAAAAAACTGCTCCTAGCCACCCCCTCCCAAGAATGGTTCAAATTTTTACTGTAGAAGTGCTTGACTGTTTCAGGAAATGAGCATGTAAAGGCTATTACACAGCTAATTGTCATCACAAACAAGAATGTTGCTGTTGTAATGACAATAGAAAATAGTCAAATAAAGATTTTTTGAAAATGGCAAAGGCCTTTAAATTTGGTCTTGCAGTATCATGACTTGAGAAGTCCAAAGTAAAGTGTAAAAATTTGCATCCAGTTTTGCATTGTATATAAAGTAAATGCATTGTGCAACTTGCTATGCACTTCTCTTTTGGTATGCGGTAATTTTAAGAAACAAGCAGATGAAAGAAGGCAGACAAAGAAAAGGTTACAGTGCTTGAGCCCCCTGCCTCTTCCCCTGCATCTATCCTGCTTTGACAATGAACTTCAACTCACAGCTAGCTGACATTCTGGTATCCATAACAAGATCTGAACAAGTTTCTTACCATAGCTGTACAATTTTAGCTTTGTCTCAACACAAGTTACAAACGAATTTTAAACCTTCCCTGTTGTCTTGAGCTAACGTTGTTCAGCTGTGTGCCCCCATAGGTTCAGTAGGAGACAGAGAGTTGTCTGAAGACTGTGATGCTCCCACCAGAAGGTCAGCTGACATGACTGAGGTGATGGAGCTCAGTCAGCTGGACCCAAACATGCTCCTCTACAAGGCAGCTTCCGCAGGTCTGTACCTAATCAACCAGATGTTTGCGTTGACAACTGTTGGGAGTTTGGACATGATAGATGAGTAATCATGTTGTGCTGGCATAATGATAATAACATTATTGCAAATCCATGATGCCTGAAGGCTAATTGTATACAAAAGTATACATGGGAATACAATGATGATGAAAATGATAAGGCAGTGGAAGCAGATTGTTTGGCTCTACTTTCTAGACATAGTTGATAACTATCTACTGGCCCAATGGCCCTAAAATGGCTAGGGGACTACCTTGGAATGTCAATGGGAAAATAAGATCTAAGGAACTACCAAAAAGCGGTACTGTTGGCCAAGTGGCCCTTTTGCAGATGTGATGATTACATCTATCATCTCTGTCCTTGGTGCTGAATATGTTATCAACTTACATTGTACCAGGGTTGTAGCCAGCACCTGTCCTTCAGTCCTTTGAAGGAATTTTGCCGCTGGGGACTGAAAAAAGTTTTCCCAATTCCATCCCCTGGGACAGACAAAAATTGATATGTAAAGATATAAAAAAAACTGAAATCCATGACATTGTGTTCTTCTTCACCAAAACAGATGCCATTAAACAGCTTAGTCTACAAGCAAAATTTGCACCTCAAAATGCAGGAAATAGTGTTTCAGAGGGTCTTGATTTGAAAATTTTCTGGGACCCAGACCCCCCTAGAAATGACGCACAACGTCACGCTATGCCTTCGGTGCTTGATAGGATTCCCATTCAAAATCAAGGGGACTGAAAATGATTTCAGGCTGGCTACAACCCTGCATTGTACAATTTGCTTTACCCAGCCAAAACAATAGCTTGGCCATCTAGTATTGCTGCCTTTCAGTATAAAGTATCAGTTTTACAGGGGCTATCTCTGTTTATTCAATGTTTCTCACAAGTGCATATCTTACTCTAGGCATTCATAAACGCCTGAAGCTTCATATGATCATATGGATCTGAATGTGTTATACATTATTTCCCCAGGAAACCTCCCAGTACTATCAGCAGCTCTGGCTCACGGTGCAGATGTGAACTGGGTCAACTCTGAGGACACGAACAAGACTCCGCTCCACCAGGCTGTGGAGTCGGTAAGTACCCAGGCACATGTACAACTACAGACAGTGCTCTGAGATGGGTTGATTTTGACAATGAAGCATCAAAGTTTATGGTTTTGGATCCAGTCACACACAAGAGGTTACCAATCACTTTTTCCCTCACTCGTAAGGTCTATGTAAAAAATCAGAAATGTTGTATCACCAAAGTCCTGAAGCTCAAAATTGTTTTGGTGATAAAATACATAAGACGGACACAAAAATGAAGCCATTATGTTGTGAAGGAACGCAAAGGATGTTAAAATAATTTGTGGTTATTATTTCAAATTACTCCGAGACTTTGCATCATGTACAAAATTTACAATCATATGTTTAAACATGCAGCTTTCTTTGTAGTGAAGTATACTGCGTATGACTGTTCTCTCCACTGTTCAGGGTTCTATAGGAGCCTGTGAGTTCCTGCTCCTGAACGGTGCTAAGTTAGATGTGAAGGATGGGAAGGGGAGAGCTCCACTGCACCACGCAACCATCCTGGGAAATACTGGGTAAGGAATGATGGGTTTTCTTAACTCGGCACAAAAGTTTGGAATATTAAGTTTGGTTGATCATATTTCTGTTAATTTTGTTGATGCTGCATCAATCTCAATGTGTTTATATCATAAGAAAGCTTAACTTAACTTTCCTATGATATGCAACTTTTTAAGGACTTATGATTCTGCTTTTCAACTTGGAATTTTCTCAACCGATGAACTGTCAGCCAATGCAGGAATACACTGCTTTGCATAGACCTTTTAATAAACAAGTTTTCATGTGCTTCAATGTGATGTAAGTCTCAAAAGGTTTATTTACTAATTTGCCTCAACATGTTCTGATTTCAGGCAAGTTTGTTTATTCCTGAAGAGGGGAGCGAACCAACATGCTGTAGATGAGGATGGCCAGGTGGGATATATAGTTTAGATTACCTATGTTTCATAAAAGTTGGAAATGTTTTTATTAGCAAACATGTACAGTATTACAAAGTTGGTGATGCCATAGCGTATACATTTGGACAGTGTAGATGTTGTATTAAACTCATCATCATCATCAGTACCATAACTTTTTAAACTATGTATTAAACTACTAGTTTTGAAATTGAAGTAATTTTGTAGAATGTCTGGCAAAATTGTTTGTCAAACTATGAGGTTTTATCATGAAAATGTAACAATAAGTTAAAGGTCATAAGGAGCATAGCAAGTAGTGTATCAGTCTGTCTATTATGTAAGTGTGGTATTTGTGATACCAGCCTTTACTAACTGCTTTATCTCAATGTAATTTCAGGACCCCCTGGCCATCGCTCTCAGTACCACTAACGCTGACATTGTGACCTTGTAAGAATACATTTTTACATGTCTCCATCTTGATATTAATGTCATATTTCATAAGTTTGCAACAGTGAAAGTGTACTAAAACTTTTCCTTCTTCCCTAGACTCAGACTTGCCAGAATGAATGAAGAAATGAAAGAGTCGGAGGGTTACGGAAACCCTGGTGAGTAGTTCAGTTGAGATTTTTTTTTCATTTGATCCAAAGGCACTCAATATTGATCTAATGAAAATGATGATATTTTTACACTTTTTAATGTTTGCAGTTTTTTGAGGTGACCTCTTCACTGTAAACTTAGAACCACCACAAATACTTGTTCTGTGTTTTGCTTACCTGCCCCATTGTTTCAACAGCAAACTTATTACCACAGAAAACATACCTGGCGAAATTTAATCCCTACAAACTTTACAGTACATTGTTAATCATCCTAGTAAGTTTTACTTGACACTTTTTTTATAGGACTTTATCTTATGCGTACCAACTTTGTACAAATAGATAGTTCTAAGAATTCAAAACTGATAGGTAGTGTCAATTGTAAAATTCTTCTTAAATTGGTGAAGCGGTGTATACCTGGAAACACTTTGGAATGTCAATACTTTATGTTTTCACTTTCTTCAGGTGATGAGACTTTCTCAGACGTCTTCAAGGACTTTTCCCAGCTTGCCTCAAACAACCCGTCACGCCTGATGAGGGCTGATGACAGAGCAGACGCACCTGACCAGACCTGAAACATGCTGGATTGTACGGGGCTAATTCTTCCATAATCCATTATATTCTGATGTTCTGGTTTGCTCCAATGATCGCCTCTACATAGAATATTCTGCTGTTCCCATTTAAACGTTTGGTCCTTGCGTCCATACTTAGTTCTGGAATGTAATATTTCTCAGAAGCAGTGAAACATGGATCAAACTTCCGAATGCCAAGTCAAACCCTGTTACATAAATCATGAAGCCGATCTGAACTCTTTTAGGTGACCATTCAAATGCCATTCATTTCTCCATCAACATGATCAAAGGAGCAAACAGAGCTACAACAAGATGATTACCAGACTAATAAAATATACATAATGGTATCCATAAAACATTCTCTAGCTAAAGTTTATTCATGTATTTTATTCATGTACAATGTACCTTAGATGACATGTTTAATATAAAAAAGAATTCTAACTTAAGATGCTCTTAGTCTTAGTGTTCTAGTTAAAAGTAACCTGAACACTGACTTACAAAAAAAAAACATATCCCTTCTTGACCACTCTACAGGTGCCTTTAGGACCTTATCTTACAACTTTCTTAGACATAGATATATATTGACATTGACCCATGATAAGAAAAAAGGGCATGACGATTTATTTCTCGCATAGCCAATGTGGAATTCTGTATATTAAGTATACTTTAATGTGAAAAATGTTCAAGTATAATGTGAAGTAGGTATGATTTGTTGTCTGACACTGTTATGCATTGCGGGCAGAGCATTGTTAATACACATGTACATGTATAGTATATTATAAGACCAGCTTGATTGTAAGTAATACTATCATAATGATATTACCATTAGAATTATGTGTTGCACTAGTCCAGGGTTGGACAAGTTGGACAATAGTCCCGGGCAAGTGAAAGTGCTGTTCAGGCAAGCGTATGCCCCACCCCACTTTCCCAATTTCCATGAGTGAGATTTTGATATACTTTTCAGTCATGGCATCAAGCATTGGTCAATACAGAAAAAAGAATACTATTGCTAGATGTGAAAATATATAGAAAAATGTTATTTTCATTTTGGGCAAGTAAATTTTTCATGTACTTGCCTGACAGGACACGTCAAGTGAATTTAAAAAAACTTGTCCAACCCCCTTTAGTCTACCTGTATCAATGCTTGAAGCATTCATGGACATCTGGAAAACCATTCCACAGAATCGTTGTTGCACCATTTTAGCTTGACTCATACACATATTGAGAAAGATGGTTCTTTAGGAGGGGAAAATTCTCTCCAATTTTAAAGATATTAGGTATGAAAATTATCATGGCCAGGAGGCAACTATAACAGCTTGCTCAGGTG
This sequence comes from Branchiostoma floridae x Branchiostoma belcheri, assembly GCA_019207045.1. Taxonomy (NCBI): domain Eukaryota; kingdom Metazoa; phylum Chordata; class Leptocardii; order Amphioxiformes; family Branchiostomatidae; genus Branchiostoma; species Branchiostoma floridae x Branchiostoma belcheri. Next base: position 2,807,627 of record CM033032.1, read on the forward strand.
GAAGTTGCTCTTTGGGTTTTTCAGCCATTTTAAAGTGAAAATTCTGATATGAAAACTTGGTACTGATCGACATTTAATGTTTAAATACGAAGGGTAACAGTAACTGTTGCTCAAGCAACTTGATAGAATCTAGAAACGGTCAGACGTTTCAGACTGTCACAGCATCTTTTGTCTTGTATCTGTGACTGACGAGAAAGTGGTGTTACTTGAATTTGAACCTAAAATCTTAAGTTGCATAGGTACAAGAAGCAACTTATATTGATGTGGCCTTTGTTTCTAAAATTCTCCTGAGCCACTCTTGATGTTTTAAATTTAACTATAGTTGCCTTCAGAAATATGTGTAATTTCAGAGATATGTTGGATCATATTCATATTTAAGAAGCCATATAAGGTCTGGCAAGAGTCAACTGTAATGTAACGTAAAATGTATCATGTAAAATAAACCCCAAAGCACAGTGTATGGTGTTTGTCTCATTTATAGACAATGTAGATATTGTTATGGTCATGATAACTTCAGTGCTTCTCCAGTGCTTCTCCACATACATGTAAGGGTGAGTCAACAAAGAAGGAAAGATAGTGTTTGCATTTGTGAGTGACTACATTTATATAACAAGTATGAAACACTTTTTTTCTCGCTTGTTTTTCTTAGCAAATATTGGTCCACATTTGATTCAGACAACAAAATAACCATCACAAGCAAACACATCTATCTCTGTCCAAACTGCTGAAGTTCTTTATTTCAGACCTGATATCATATACCACAGATACACAGTTATGAGACCGGGGAGGCAAAACAAATATATCCCTCCACAGCTAGCTCAGCAAATAATGTGTCACAAACTTTATACTACGTAAACAAAAGTGAAAATAGAACTTGGGTCTTTCTCAAAACAAGGTTCATCTCTATATGATATCCAACTAAAGATAATATAGCTGAGGCCTCAGTTAGTATAGTCTCCCTTCATTTGTCTCGATGTAAGAAGAAGAAGAACAGGAAGATGAGGACGACACCATCTATCTAGGTCCGCCTCTCCCTCCTCTCTTGTCTGGACCACCACGACCTCTGCTGCCAAAACCTCCTGTAGGGAAGGAAATGTCACACAGTCAAAGAGGCCCATATTCCTTCTGTTGTGTTGTGTTCCCTGGCTCAATATATTTCTTCTTGGCTAGGGATTGACGACCAGGAACCATGATTTGAAGAGCGGACTATGTTTATTCTATCCTTGTATTAACGTGATCTGGCGTGTTACAAGTTTACTTAGTTACAGTGAGGTGTCTGAAAGTAGTTCTACTTAAGGCCCCATAGGCGCTAAGCATTTGCCTGATGAAAACATCTGGATATACAACATCTTCTAACTCATGATTTGTGTTTGTGTGGCATGTGACAAACGTTATACTAACCTCTATGTACAGGCCCCCACACAGCCCCTGGTGCCCTGCTGTAGTGTGTGTGTGTGTGTGTGTGTGTGTGTGTGTGTGTGTGTGTGTGTGTGTGTTTTGTGTGTGTGTCTGCAAGTGTGTGTGTGTGCATGTGTGTATGCCCATACTAACCTCTGTGTACAGGCCCCCCACGGCCCCTGCCCCGGCTGCCCTGCTGTTTGGTGCGCTGTTTGCTGACGATGTCCTCCTTCACCATGTCAATGACCTCATCAGGAATACGCAGGTACTTGATGGTGCTGCCGCGGATGTAACACTCAGGCATGCGCCAGAAACGGTCGCCGTCCTGGGGGAGACAAAAGGAAAAAGGGAGCTGGTTTAGAACCGTTCTTCTGTTTATGGGTGTGTGTCTGTGTGTCTGTGTGTGTATACAAGGAATGAGCAGGTGCTGCCGCGGGTGTAACACTCCAGCATGCGCCAGAAAGGATTACTGTCCTGAGGGGGACAAAAGGAGCTGATTTAGAAGAGTACTTGGCTACTTGCGTTTATGAGTGCGTCTGTGTACAAGGAATGAGCAGTTAATTGATGGTGCTGCCTCAGATGTAACACTCTGGCATTTGCAAGAAATGGTCTCTGTCTTGAGGGTGACAAAAGGACCTGAGTTAGAAGTGTACTTGTGGTTTATGTGTGTGTGTGAGGAATACTGAGGTATTTGATCATGGGGCTGCCACAAACGATCTCTATCCTGATGGAAGAATGGAAATGTATCTTGAAGTTCACCACAGATTTACACAGATTGGAACCATAGATTCCAGATTTACTGAACACTTGTCCAAATCACCTATCTTCCTTTGAACATTACAGTAATCCAAAATACAATTTTCAAAGGGAGGTGTTAGGAGAAACTATCTAAAAGACATGCAAAACATTGAAAATGACATAAAAAAAAAGTCAATGACACACATCTCCATGAAGATAATTTAGTTCCCACCCACCCGTGATGTGCAGATGACGTCCCTCAGTTTGATGTTCATCCAGTTGTCACAGGCCTCCAGATGGCCGTTATACGTCTCTCCGTTCTTCAGTTCCACCAGCTAGAAAAAAAAAATACTTATTAGAGAAAACTGTATTTCACACCATGTAAGAAAAGATAGGAGCACGGAATGCAGAGCCTGTGGTAGACACTCTATGCAAGGGTCGGAGAGGCTGCCATGATTTTGTTGGAAAAAGTTGTTACAAACATATTCTTCTTTAAATAAGTAACAAGTTTGATAGTTAAAATGAGCAAGTTAAACCATTCTTGATGCACCATTTGAAATATTTCTAGAGATAGCAATTGTGACAATTAATTATGATGAACACTCTATGCTAGTATGAACTGCAAACATTTTATGCACTTCATACAAATGTAAATTGCACTGATGTAACTTACCATAGGGTGGTTCTGAGCAGTTTTCAGCAAGGACAGAGGTAGCTGTGGAAAGGTATATTTTAGTGAAACTTGTTTATGAATATGAACAAAATGTCAAAACGCTAAACATTTATTTACAATGTAACTTAGATACAACCATAGGAAATTTTTGAACACTGGTAATGCACTTACTGACTTCAGACAAATATCAAGCACATATTGTGACATGTCTGTATCATATACGTATCTCTGGTTTGACGTTGCTGATACGTTGCCACCATGCGGCCCTCCCTGCCCCCCTCCCCACCTAATCCAAAACAATACGAAAAACTGCCAAGAAAATTTCGCTGAAAAACGCTTAAAACTTCTTGCAGCTCCTGCGCATTCCTCGGAGTATTAACTAAAGTTTTGCGTAAGAGAATGACTGTTGAACGACACTTACCATTTTTCTGGGACGGTTTTTGACCGATTTGTGCAAAAACGACTACCGGCACTACCGAGATCTACTTCCGGCTACTCTTGGTGCATTGTGGGACGGTTCGAAACACTCTTTGTCGAAAGTTTCGCGTTTCGCAAGAAAAATAAAGATCAAATCATCGGTTTATTGCGTGCAAAAAAGGTATAACAGATCTTTAGGCTAGATACGCTTACTGTACACAAACTTGAAGCGTTCAAGATAGCAGCAAACGGCAGAAAAACTGAGATATTGTGTACTAAACGGAAGGAAAAGAACTCCCGGCTAGCTGCTTCAGGTCGACTTTGACATGTGATGTTCACAGCTTCTGTATCTTCAAGACTTTACAACTCCTCCAAGGGACTTTTCCGAGACGTCTTAGCGAAGTCAACAGAGCACAGAGGGTAAGTCTACTATTGTGAGTTAGTCAGATTGGCATGAAGCAGCGATCAGGCAAAGTTTCTTTGTTTTGTCCTTCCAAATTCAGGTAAATTATTGTGCCCCCCTCCCACTCAAATGTTCTAACGTTATGTAGGTAACGTTACTAGTACACAGTGCAACACAGGGAGTAGGAATGTCTCTAAACTGCAGCTATAGTCTCCACATATCTTTCCCCTTTCCTTCCAAAATTATGATGCCCCCCTCCCACCCCTATCTCTATCATCACCTTGAGTATTCACCATCATTATTATTCATCTAGATTAATATATTACTCTCCATAGTAACGAAGTACAACACGGGAATAGGGATTTCCATACCTTAAAGCCTGTACAATAATGGGGAGTTAATTACCGTTACAGTATTTATCTGTGTATAGCCTTGTAACCATACTATCGGATGAAGCCGCTCACAGTTATCTCTATGGTGCTGTTGAGTAGGGGTAGGCAGCCCGTCCAGTTAATTAGCGCAGGCTGGGGGAGTTTTACGAGGTTGGGTTAGGTTTCGTCACGCCCGTTGGCGGCATAAACTCAAAAGGTCGGCTACAAGCTCTAACACCGAAATCTCAAATTCAAAATGTCGGCTAGTCAGACAGAGACAGGCTGACAGAAGCAGGTCGGTGCCTTAGCACAATGGGTCAGGTAAAGCACCCCAAAGCCGACCAGCGGACTTGGTGACCAGGCTATGATCTGTATTGCCAAGATATAGATCTGTGTCAAGGATACGCAAGCCTTGTTGAGCTGGATTGCACTATCCGTGTCACTATATCATATGATATCAGTCATCAGAAGGACAAAGTTCCATGTACCTGTATGTGTCTGCTGATTCTTATGTTCTGACTCTTTTAGGACCGTCATGGCAGAAGGATACGGCGGTTATGGGGGTCAAAGAGGAGGCCACGGTCGCCGAGGTCGGGGCGGCCATCGCGGCTGGAGAGGTCAAGGGCAGTCCAGGTCACACTGGTCAGGCGGTGGGGAAGATCAGAGGAGCTTTTCATCAGGTACGATGTGTTGATTTGTTTATCAATTTGTTTCATAGTAGACATGAGGAATCTTGTCTGTGTCTTCATGTGTGCGTACAATGTGACGTTATACAGTCTAATTAAGGTCTTCAAATAAATGCTCAACGATCTGCAGGGCTATCTTGGTTTAGATGTAAACATCAGAGTCCAAAAGTTTTCTCAGCGTTGTCATGACTTCTGAAGGACCCTGCGTGTGGCATGCAAATCATGGTTTGTAAGTCCAGTTTCCAGAACAGGATGGAAACCTGCTGCCTTGTTGTCTAGAGGCAGACCAAAGGTACGTGTTACATTTGTATCTTCCAATTTGCAGATGGAACAATGTGAAATTTTAACATCCCTGAATTTTTCAGACAGGTTCTGGGGCTTGGGAAGTAAGGGCATGAGAGGACACTCCTCTAGTCTGAGAGAAGAGACAGTGGACTGTTGTTTTAAACCTCTCTATTCCCCATCTGATATATTTCCAGGTTCTGGGTAGCCGGGTAGTGTAACCTGGATAGCAACCAATTTCAACCAGGGCTCCTAGCACTTGCTTCCTTAAATTTTATGGCAGCGAGTGTAAGGAGCCCTGGTAGAAATCAGTCCCCAGATCCAGACTAGGTTCTGGGGGCTGGAGATGTTGTGGTTGTTTAAAACAGGACTAATTCTGACTTGTATTACTTCCAGGTTCTGGAGGGTATGGGGGCAGGGGCAGGGGAGGGGGGCGTGGTGGCAGGAGGGGGCATCCCTCCGGTCTGAGGGGGAAGGACATCGGACTGTTCTACGCCAGGAAAAGCAAGGACAGGGAGAAGAGAGAGGTGAGCAGTGATCCCTGCATTTTTATATCACAAAAAATTTTTTTTAATACCTTCAAACCGGGATTCAGCAACAGCTCAAGAGAGGAAGAGATAATGATTACTGAGTCCAGGGTAGGGCCGACTGTGTAAACTGGGTTGGACTTTTTCAATGTGGCTTATGACTGGAGGGAGTCGCCTATGCCAGGTGGTTGCTTGACCTGAGGTTTGACTGAAATATCCTATGTAGAATTCAATCTGATATCCAAAAGTCTAAAATCACATATCTAGCCTTAGCTGTGTCAACTGCATATTAACGGCCATGCCAAATACAAAGTAATAAAGCTTGTCTTTGATATCACTGTTGCAGAGGTCAGTGGTTCAGATGGACCAGAGTCAGGAGCAGCACCTGTCCCAGCTGTTAACTCACTTGCGCCGGGACGACACACCTGTAGACAGGTGGAGGGATGACACACCTGGGGACAGGTGGAGGGATGACGCACCTGCGGACAGGTACTCTGCACCACGCCCACAGCCGGCTGGAACTGGTCAGGACTGGTTTGAACAGGATGATGAAGACAGCTTAGGATCAGGTACTGTTATTTTCCTTAGTGCTACAGCAACTAAGTGCAAAATAGTGTTAAATTTTTCTTTTGAAACAGAAGTAAAAAATTTTGTTAGATAAAAAGATTGAATAATTAGAATAAGACTTGTACTACATCAGCTTTCACAGTTGGATGTACTCATATTGAATTCTTTTGCCAGTTGATTCTCATAATGCTGTAGAAGAGTGATGGATGTCACTTGAAATGACCTCAAAAACAGATTTCCAAATTTTTCTTTAATGTAGAAATTGTTAAACATTGTTTACCTGGATGTCTTACCTTCATAAACGCAATAGTTTAGTTTAGTTTTACAGTCTAACCTCACAAGTTCACAGTTTTTCACACGCTGACTACATCTTTTGACCTCTAATTTCAAGATGGCGGAAGGTCAGTGAAAGCAGCTGATGTACATGTATGTTTACATACAGGGTCGTCTTCACAAAGACTTGACAGCAGCAGTCGGAACTCTTCAAGTGTCCCACCAGCTGGTAGGAACACCTCCGGTGGTGAGAAGGAGTCTTGGGCTGAACCTGAGACGTCTTGGGCTGAACCCGAGACGTCTTGGGATGGTCCTAAGGAGCCGTGTGCAGGCCCTGCTGCTGTTCTGCCTGTACAGACGAGGGATGAGCAGCTGGACTCACGGCTGAAGTCAGAGCTGGACCAGACCAGGGGCAGCAACAACCAGTACAGGAGGATGCAGGTGGGATCAGTTATTTCAGTTTTTTTTTCATGTCCAAGATCTTTATTTCAAGTAAGGAAATTAGTCTTATACTCATAACATACAACTAGGTAAGCTTGAGAAGCTTTCGAGTGGCCATTCTCTGATCATGAGACCTCATGGTCATGTGAAACAAGGGTGTTGTAGAATGGGGGAAGATGGTGGCAATAATTCTGAATTGTAAAGATGTAATTGGATAAGTCAGTATATTCTTGATATGCACCCAGATAAAGTAGTTTCATGTGTAATGCTATATATACATGTAGAGAACAGGACTTGTTTTCACAGGCCGTTAAGTTAGGCAACAGAACAAATTTTGGTGTACTGCTTTTTTTTGTCTATCCTAGGTACCGGTAGCACCCAGTACATAGCATACAGTAGACGTTACTCATTTCTCCTTTTCTCTGTCCCCTAAGGAATTCCGAGAAAAGCTGCCATCCTTCAACATGAGACAGGTGAGTTCTAGTTTTAAGCTTCCTTCCTGAAGAATATCCTCACCATTAGCCAACACTTCTTTGGTATCTTTAAGTTGTCGACCAGTTTGTAGGGCAATATTCCGTCAACACTTCAGAATCTATTCTCCATGCTAATGCATATCAAATATATTTATCATATTCTATACACAGGAACTTTTAGAGCTGATTCACAAGAACCAGGTGGTTGTCATAAGTGGGGAGACAGGATGCGGGAAAACTACTCAGGTTTGTTTGTGTGTTTGTGGGTCTGTACTTGTTCATGAAAAACTCTCAAATGAGTCTGCTGGCTGCTTCTGTCATATTGATGTCATGAGGGAAAAAGTTGTGACAAATTCAGAATTCTTACAGAATTTATGTTTTGTGTTTTCAGGTGTCTCAGTTCATCCTGGATGACATGATTGACAGAGGTCAGGGGTCGCTGTGTCATGTGATCTGTACCCAGCCCAGGAGAATAAGTGCTGTTGGGGTGAGTCAAGACTACCAGTTTCAGTCCAATTTTTCAAATTTGCAGTCCCGAAGACATATGTCAAAGATGACGGTATGTCGATTGTGGCAGCTACCATCTGGAATTGAGGACATAAGTTTTCACATACTGAATCAGGTCCAGGTTCAGGTTCAGTCTGGACATGACCCTTTGGACCTGAACTGGACTTGTACCTGAAAATTCTGTACCCACCCAAAACTCAGACTATATTATTTGTGTCTTGTATGTAGTTCACTGTTGTGTTCTCTATTATTATTTAGAACAATGTTTCTGCAGTCTTTGTATAGTCAGTATAATTATGGTCTGGTGTGATGCACCAGCTGTAAATTATTGACAGGTTTCCATGGACAGAAAAATGAGCTAACAATTGTTGTTTCCCCTTTTTTTTGTCAGGTAGCAGACAGAGTAGCTTCTGAGAGAGGAGAGAGATGTGGGGAGGGGGGCAGTACAGGGTACTCCATACGACTGGAAAAGTGAGTAAAAAAAAGTTTATTCAATTGATAGCATTGTCTGGAGAACACAGCCAATATCAGCTGCACTGAAATATCCTAGTTGATTTACATTAAATTTTGTACAGAAAAACACTGAAGGTATTTCTGTAAAATGGTTTCGGACAAAAGCTTTTTGAGCCACACACTGTTTTGGGCATTGTATTGTGTTTATCTCAGACTCAGTCTGTAACAAAGGTGTAGAATTTAGGAAATCAGGCTGTTTGCTATAAATCCTAATATTTTGCTCAAGAAACCTTCCACTTAGTGAATACTGAAATAGAACAGAATGGTGGCTTCTCTTTTGCCTTGTATTCTAACCCTGTTTTCCTCACAGCAAACTTCCCCGCCCCAAAGGTTCCATCCTCTATTGCACCACGGGCATCATCCTCAAAAGACTCCTGTCTGATCCGTGAGTTTACAACTTTTTTTATCTGTACTACATGTATTGCTACCTTGTCTATATGTAGGAAGCAAAAATCAAGAGCCAGGGGTAAATACAGAGGATGATTCTCTGGCTGTTGCTAAGTACTGTGGTTAAAACATTTTGTCTCTTGGCACGAATATTAAAGGAAATTGTGACATATACCATTTGATTGACCAGTATGGTTGGTTCAGTTTACTTGTTGTTTTAATTTTTTTTTGAAAGAATTTTTGGTAACCAACAAAGTCTTCTGTGAATGTTTGTCATGAACAAGACAGTTCATCTATACCTTGTTTCCTACCTGATTAGAGACAAGGTTCAAGATCTAATGTACTTGCTGTGTTATCTATATTATAAGACTCTAACATTCCTTCTCCTCCCAGGTACCTAGGAGGAGTGTCCCACCTGATCCTGGATGAGGTTCATGAGAGAGATGCACTGTCTTGTCTAATGTTCACTCTGCTAATACATTTGTTTCTTGAAGGGACTTGTTGTCTTATCTAACATTCCTTCCCCTCGTAGGTACCTAGGAGGAGTGTCCCACCTGATCCTGGATGAGGTCCATGAGAGAGATCTACTGTCAGACTTCCTCACTATCATAGTCAGGGACCTGCTGCAAAACAGGTGGGGTCATAATTGGTTCTTCTGTGCTGTTCCTCATCTGGTAGACATTTGTAGAACTTCTTCTTAATCTTGAAGAATAGCCGTTTTTATTATCTTTCTACAGATACACAGAATCATGGTATTGCAATCATTATGATACATTCATGTTTATGTTTCAAAAATGTTCATGTTGCAGATCAGAAAAAATTGTTTGAATGTATATTGTGTCATAATGATTGTCTAAACCACGAAATGACATTTTAACAACAAATGAATGCAGTGCTAGTTATTGATTCATTCCTCTCTCCATACACTCTATAATATCTAATATATATGGTTCTTATCTCTTACTTATATCTGTATTCTCTCAGACCTGACCTGAAGCTGGTTCTGATGAGTGCCACTCTGAATGCAGACCAGTTCTCATCATACTTTGGTAAGCTTCAAATCTAATATTTAGCAGCATTCCCCTACATGTGGTGGGTATGCTCAACATGTGATGGGAACCACAGCAAACCTTGTGATTTATAGAAGTGTTAACCACTAGGCTATTCCACTCTACTTCATGTATATTTATTAGTTTGCATTTAGAAGAGTTTGTACATGTGTCTCTTAGGGTACAGATGTCATATATTGTGGGATAATATGAAGATCTTTTGACATGTGTCTTACCAACAGGAAACTCCCCAATGGCCAACATCCCTGGGTTCACCTTCCCTGTGGAGGACCTGTACTTGGAAGATGTCTTGGAACTCACCAGGTATGAATCACACCTGTACAAGGATTTTGTGTTTAGCTCTTTAAATTTGTATTATTATTGTTGTGAGATAGTATAATCTTTGGTCATCAAGCCACACCAATTTGATTTGTTGATTTTAAAATGTTAATTTGAAAATAAAGGCTGAGTAAAAAGTCTCTATCTTGTTTATCCTAAAACAGTTTTAGGGAATCAAAATACATTAATTCCAATGTTCTTCCCATCCCTCTGTTTCCATATTTAGCTCTTTGTAATTTGTTTTACCCAGCTTTTACTACAAACTAAGGAAATAAACTACAACATGTAGCTTTATTATATCTTGTGTCATGTACAATTCAGTCTTTTAGTTCAATTCAGAACTTAAACTTGTTTCCTCAGATACGACCCCCCTGAAGCCCAGACCAAGCCCCAGCGCAGAGTCTACGGCAGGAAGAGGCGGGAGGAGATGGAAGAGAGGATGGAGAGAGAGGAGGAGGAAAAACAGGAGATGAGGGAATATTTACAAACCATCTCCAAAAGGTAGCATGGCTTTTTAGGACCTTACTTACATTCTTCTGATCCATGTGAAACTTTGTACACACCACACATTTTAGTAGAGAGGTTTTTGTAAGTTCAGCTACGATTCTACGGAGTACAGATGCTTATTAGCTTATACTATGCAATATTATTAAATGATAATCTAAACATTCCATGTGTGAAGGATTGGTTGGTTTGGGCCAACACAACAGTCTGTAACTGAACTTGTCTGTCAAAAGTGTTTCAATCTGTAGCAATACACATATTTGATGTGTGTCAAAGAATACAATGTGTGTTAAACTTTGCAGATTGCATATGACTTATAAGACCTATAACTTATCTTTTGGAGTGCAAATAAGCTAAGTTTTATGTCTTGAACTCTTTAACCATCTTCAGATATTCCTCAATGACCCTTGATTCCCTGGAGAGAATGGATCATCAGAATCTGGACCTGAACTTGACCATGGAACTCATCAAGTACATTGCCTATAACAAACCTGTAAGAGGATTTTTAATGGATCATTTTGTCTTGCATGTCTTCATTTTTGTGTGTGTAAAGGTCTCTGTAGATGCTTCTGAAAGTAAAATCGGTGGACTGGATGTTGGACCTTTTGGAAAATGAACAGATATGTTATATGATCAGGCATAGTCACTTCTACCAAGTTTTACAGTCAATCATACAGAGGTAATAAGCCTTGTAGCATTTTGAAACTCCAGTATGAGTCCAATACGCCACAAAACAGATTTCTTTGTAGCAAAATGGACCATTCTTTTGAGTATCGTCCATTCACAAGTTTTCACAGACAGTCATGTACAGGTTCAGGTTCGGACCTGGATCTGATCCTCTGGACCTGAACTGGACCTGGACCTGAATTTTCTGTACTGCTACCCACCCGTACTTGTGGGGTACACTGAGGGGAACCCCCTGGTGTCTGGCAGTCCACTGGGGCAAATTTGTGGCCTGGCCGGGGCTACATACCTCATGGGCACACCTCAAGTGTACAATGTGTTTCCCCTGCTAACCCCTGTAGGACGGAGCAATCTTGGTGTTCCTGCCAGGCTGGGACCAGATCAGTAAAGTGAACGACATGCTGGGGTCACAAGGCATGGCCAAATCAGGTGAGAGTAGCTTTGTTCCTTTTCTTTGTCAGAATTTTACTTTGAACTGAGTTTCATAATTTTGAAAAATGATTGAGAAATATCTGACTTATTTTCATTGTTTATTCCATTCCAGGAAAGTTCCGGATAATTCCCCTTCACTCCATGATGCCCACTGTCAATCAAACTCAGGTACTTCCTTTTTTCTTGACTGTGTGACTTTGAGTGTCAGGCTACTTTCTGATTTTCTTCTTCAACCTTGAAAGGTCTTTTTCTGGATTACCATGTTGCTTGCTTTTACTCTTGAATGACTTTGGAACTTGTCAGAATACATTGCTAATACAATTTGTTATTCAGTAAGCTTGCTCATATTACTCTACTCCAACTGAATATTTTGTAACTCCATATGGTACATTTTACAGGTATTTGAAAGGCCCCCACAGGGAGTGAGAAAGATTGTTTTAGCCACAAACATTGCTGAAACAAGGTATGGAATAAAGGTTTCATATCTCTTTGTATGTCCCCTCCGATTCTGTATGTACAATGAACTTTAAGATTTAGAATGTACAGTAACTGTTTTACAGTCTTTTGCAGTGTTTTATTTTCGAATTGTTGCATCTGGTTGATGCATTGTATGTATATGTGTACATTGTATAATCACTGTTACAATATAGAAACCAAGTCATGTACTGATACGACACATTAAAGAAGCCATTGAATGAATCCTTAGAAGGATGGCAGCCACATTGGATAGCCTTCAAATTCTTAGTCTATGATATTGTATGATCGTCACCCTCTCAAGTACATGTATAACTTTCTTGATGTTATGGACTGTCCGTCCTTCTACATATACATTTTGTACAAATTGAATGTAATTTATCTATAAAACCTGTAGAAAAAATGTATTTCCCTGTACACCTGATGCAAACACATTGAAATTTCCATTTCCCTATTCCCCCCAGTATAACTATAGACGATGTAGTGTATGTTGTGGACTGTGGACAAGTGAAGGAGAAGAGTTTTGACATCACCAACAACCTGGCAACTCTACAGCCTGTGTGGATCAGTAAGGCATCAGCTAAACAGAGGAGGGGCAGAGCTGGCAGGTTTGTGACTGTGTAAAGTTTATAATTCTGGGCTAAACTTAACAACCTGGCCACCCTTCAGCCAGTCTGGATCAGTAAGGCTTCAGCTAAACAGAGGAGGAGAAGGGCTGGCAGGTTAGTAATGTGAATATGTACCTACATATACAATGTAATATAAAATTTTTACTGCATGTACTGGTATTACTGTCAGAGCTGTCAAGATTCTTTAACATAGATGTACAGTGTTTAACATTTTCTAGAAAACTCTAACGAAGAGCTTATTTAACACCCTCCTGTTGTCTGTACCATCCAGGGTGCAGCCAGGTGTGTGTTTTCACCTGTTCTCTCTACTGAAGGAGTCTAAGATGCAGGAGTACCAGCTACCTGAGATCCTCAGGACTCCTCTGGAGGAGCTCTGTCTGCAGATTAAGGTTTGTTTGTTTGTTTGTTTGTTTGTTTGTTTGTTTGAGGAGTCTAAGATGCAGGAGTACCAGCTACCTGAGATCCTCAGGACTCCTCTGGAGGAGCTCTGTCTGCAGATTAAGGTTTGTTTGTTTGTTTGTTTGTTTGTTTGTTTGTTTGTTTGTTTGAGGAGTCTAAGATGCAGGAGTACCAGCTACCTGAGATCCTCAGGACTCCTCTGGAGGAGCTCTGTCTGCAGATTAAGGTTTGTTTGTTTGTTTGTTTGTTTGTTTGTTTGTTTGTTTGAGGAGTCTAAGATGCAGGAGTACCAGCTACCTGAGATCCTCAGGACTCCTCTGGAGAGCACGTCACCGGAACGTACTGCGCCTGCGCGAAAAGTATAGACATGCTAAACCTTGCTAAGCCCCCGGTTTACTAAAGGGCCGCATTTAAGAAAGTACGTGCGTATATAAGGGTAAAATCCCGTGTACGTTTTACATGAAACCATGTCTTTAACATATACTGTGCAACAAGCGGGATTTCAATGCAACGTTGACCAAACCAAGCCCCAAACCACCAGGGTTCGCGCAGGCGCAGTACGTTCCGGTGACGTGCTCCTCTGGAGGAGCTCTGTCTGCAGATTAAGGTTTGTTTGTTTGTTTGTTTGTTTGTTTGTTTGTGGAGCCTAAGATGCAGGAGTACCAGCTACCTGAGATCGTCAGGACACCACTGGAGGAGCTCTGTCTGCAGATTAAGGTTTGTTTGTTTGTTTGTTTGTTTGTTTGTTTGTGGAGTCTAAGATGCAGGAGTACCAGCTACCTGAGATCCTCAGGACTCCTCTGGGGGAGCTCTGTTTCAAAGGTTTGTTTGTCAGTCTGCTTTTTTTGTTTGTTTGTGTAGCATCATGGTGAACCTACATTTTTGTACTTATTCCAATACTGTGACACCAGTTTTCGTACACATTAAATTACATGCTGTGTAAAACCTGTACTGTTAGGTCTGATCCACGCACACCGAGAAGGACCCTTATTGTGATCAATAAGCATGGTGGGTTCTTTAGAATGCCCTAGATGTTAATTGACCTCAAACATGGGATCAACTCCTCTTAAAGGTCATGGTCTGGTGACCCCAATTTTATCTGAAATTCATGGATGACATTTCTGCTGGTAGTCAGTGAATTGCAGCAATTTCCATGTAAGCTGCCACTGGTTGTGTGGCAAATAAAAGACAACCATCATGTGATTTCAAAATATGCATGCTGGCAAAGCAGACACCTCATTTATTGTCACAATTAATGTAAAGTGTTGGATAAATGGCAAATAGTTTCAAATCACTACTGACACCTCAAGTCTACATGATTGAAGAATTTCTATAATCTCCCTTAGTGTGTCTTTACCACCATTTAATTGTGTTGTCTGTGTTGGTTTTAACAAGCTTGTCATCTTGAAAAGTCACAGTGACTGCAATGTTTAATCATCACAAATTCTTTCAATCTCTAGATTTAAATGCGGATATTTTGCCACATGAGTCTAAAATAATATTACAACTGTTACATCAACAAAAACATTTAGTAAGTGTTTGACATATTTTGCAACTTGCAAGTATTATATAACATTGAAGAATTGAATAGTATTTAAGTCTTTTATTACACTTAAGTGTGTATACAGTGGAAGCCAGTTAATTGCACGTCGGATAAATGCACACTTCGGTCAATTGCACGGAATCCCCAAATCCCGTGGTGGGTCCAACTGGGTAACTTCGCATTATCGCACATGCCGGATAATTGCACGGAATTCGCTGGCAAATTTGGGTGTGCAATTAAGCCGCTTCCACTGTAGTCACAAATACATGTAGTCTAAGCATCTCATGATTTAGGATATGAGATTACAGAGCATTCAACTAAAATGGCTAAAAAGTGTATCATCAAGTAATTATTAATACACTACTTGTAATGTAGAGCATAGCACAAGTAAACCACATCAGAGTAACTTCAGCAACTAGACATCATTTTTGCAAAAATGCAATATCAAAATGCAATAACTCATGTTAATTGTTATTGGTTATTGGGTGGGCCGACTACTCTCTCTTGGCAGCCAGGGGCTGAATTGCGAGGAGCTTACAATAGGCGGGGCTAAATCGCAAGGGTCTAGAGCGAGCTGCCATTCGGCGCCACTCAGGTGACCTCAAAACGACAGTAATTGCCCCAGGTGTGGCCAAGGGACTGTAGGTTTTGAACCACTCACATCGCACCATCGCACGTGTGGTGGGTTTTATTTATTTATTTATTTATTTGGATTCTCCACACTGGAGGGTATGGCGGAACAGGTGTCAAAAGACACCTTTTCGAAGCCGCCATACCTTAAACATAACAATGATACATCAAATCATAGTATACATATTAAATACAAGAACAGATATCATAATCAATGTAACGTTCAAGTCAAGATAAATCAACTTAACAACACACATACATTATGGAGTCTAAATCTATGAAATAGATATACATGTAGTAATAATATAAGGTAAAATTATTCTGGCCTTGTGGCAATGCAAGAGGCGCAACAGCATGCTAGTGACCATGTGCAAGCCTGCTCTAGCTTGAAGTTTTGTCGGAATCGGTTTTGCATAAATGTAGATAGTTTTCGTTTAAAGGCAGACACATCGGACGGGCTTGTGGCTGATACTCCCAGCCCTCTGATTTCAACGGGAAGTTTGTTCCAAATTGTGATAAGTCGTGGAGTAAATGAGGAGGCAAATGAAGAAGATCTTACTCTCTGAGGGACTAACATGTGCCCTTAAACTACGTGGCGTTCTTGTAGGGAATGCAGCTAACCTCGCTAGATCTGAATCATATACCTTTGCAAGGGACTTAACAAATACCACAACATCAGACATCTCTCTTTGGTAAGACAGTGGTAACAAGCCTAGTCTAGATAGTCTAGACTTGTAGTCCAGGTGTTCAGCGGAGGGCCCGAGGATGTATTTCGTTGCCCTTCGCTGTACACCCTCGATCAGGGCTGTGAGATTACGTGATGTTGGGCTCCATACTGATGAACAGTATTCCAAAACACTTCTAACAAGAGACAAATACAATGTCTTACGTATATCAGTGTTGGACTTGTAACCTATGGAACGCTTGATAAACCCAAGCATTTGATTAGCTTTGGCCACTGTTCTTATGACATGGCTATTCCATGTAAGGTTGGATTTTACTGTGATGCCAAGGTCGGACATGCTGTCCGCTACAGTCAGGTTTGAACTTGACATGTGATAATCATATCTGATGGGGTACTTGGATCGTGTAAACCTTAACACTATGCATTTGGGTAGGTTGAAAGTCAACTTCCACATTATGCTCCATTTATGTAGTGAACAGATATCCTGTTGTAGTTTTGAACGGTCATTTGTGCTACGGATCTCTCTGAAACATTTGCTATCATCTGCAAAAAGTGCTGACATAGAGTTTCTAGCCAAGTCAGGTAGATCATTTATGTAAAGTACGAACAACAGTGGGCCTAGGATGGAGCCCTGTGGGACTCCAGAAGTGACAGTACGCCAATCAGACCGACTTCCTTCAACCACCACTCTTTGGCGGTGGTTTGTCAGGTAGGACTCAATCCATGACAAGAGACTACCACTAAAACCGTACATTTGTAATTTATGGACTAGTAGAGCATGTGGGACTGAATCAAATGCCTTGGCAAAATCTGAAAACAACATGTCTACTTGGCCTCCTTTATCAAGAATTAACCCGACCTGATGGTACACTTCCAAAAGCTGGGAGGTGGTTGACCGGCCTTTCATGAAACCATGTTGTAGATTGTGTATTGATGCATGAAGCCTAGGAATTATGCTGTCGTGAATGCACCTTTCCATGACTTTACTTACAGTGGAAAGTAATGACACAGGCCTGTAGATAGAAACGACCTCTTTGTCTCCCTTCTTATGAATGGGAGTGACGTGAGCGTCTTTCCAGTGTGAGGGGAACTTACCTAAGCCCAAAGATTTATTAAATAGTAGAGTCAGGGATGGTGCGATAACGTCCGCACATCTCTTCAAGACATGAGGAGACATAGCATCTGGACCTACAGCCTTATTTGGATCAAGAGTGGCTAGCACCTTGTGAACGGAATCTACAGAAAACTGTAAGTTACACAGAGCATCATCGCTTACAATGTCTATAACAGGGTTTACAGTGTCTATATCTGGCTTTGTAAATGTGGAGAAGAAGTAATCATTGAACATAGATGCCTTATCTATTGGAGACTGTGCAATAATGCCTTCTAGTTGTACCACTGATGGAAGGGACTTGGATTTGGACTTTGCCCAAACAAAGCCCAAAAACTCTTGGGCGACTCATGAAGAGTGGACGACAGGCTCTCCAGGTACTTCTTGTATTTGGCTGATAGGGGTTCTTTAACGTGCCTGGGGTATGGCTCTCCCCAGACACGGGACCTCCATTTTACGTCTTATCCAAGGGACTTTACTTAGCAAATTACTCATCTTAAACTTAATTTTGTAGTGCAACTGATATATCACATGCCAGGCTGTGCCATGACTTGTTCATACACCCTCCTGACCTTGTTTGTTATCACACTGTGGACTGGTGGAAACCCAGGCAGCCTGTTCCTGTCAGTCTGCTGGGCCATGTTGTAGTGGTGCAGGATTCTGTCCCTGTGGACAGATGGGTCCTGCTGGCCGTACAGGGTAACCAGGCTGTAATGAGCCTGGGGCACATTGGGATGGTCTGTAGGAGCTGTGTGGATGTAGTGCTCAAACTGCCTGATGGCCTGTGGGACAGACACAGCCATGGAACACGCTGCTGTCCAGAACAGGGTCAGCAGGTGGTCAGATTTGTACGTAAGGGCACTAGCAAAGGCAGACAGGGCTGGGGCTGGTTGGTTGGTGGTCTCCCATATTGTAGAAGCTAAAGCACAGTATATGTAAGCCAGATGTTTGTACATGGGGTCTATTTCTCCATGCTGTAGAACAACGTCGATCACATGGTTTATGGCCTGCTGTCGGCTGTGTCCATTGGGAAGCTGCAGTGCCTGTATCAGCAGACAGGGGGCACTTTTAGGGTTAGCCTGTAGCTGTTTGGAGATGAGCTGGCAAAACTGTCTTTTGTCCAGATTCAGCCAGGACTGGCCATACAGGAATGTATTAACATTTTTAGGGTCCACATCCTCCATCAGTATGATCCCCTCCAGCAGGTGCTCCACCCCCTCCCCCTCCTGGTACCCCCATTTGATCACCATACCAGCCCCCTTCTCCAGACAGCTGCAGGCCTTGAGCCATATCTGTACAGTCGGTGAGTCCTTGTGCTTCTGTAGCCAGGCTCTCAGCCTCTTCAGTGGGCCCTCCTGTAGCTCAGACTGCTGTGCAGTGATCTCTGCTGGTGGCTGCTGCTGACGTCTGGCACGTTTAGCCTGGGATGGTCCAGCCCCATCCTCCTCCTCCTCCTCTACGTCCTCCTGTGATGTGACAATAGAGCTACATGTACATGTATATTGACATATTTTGGGCACTTCAAAATCCCCTGCTCTTGTACTGAGCATGCTTTCAATTCATCTGAATATGATGATTCATGCATTATATTCAAGATGTCAAATCGCCCCAAGGATTTTCAAGTATTTTGACAATAGACTATAGATCATATAGAGCTTTGAATTCAGCAGTCGGCCACGGATGTCTTGTTCTTATAGTTTGTTTGTTTGTTTGTTTGTTTGAACCTTTATTTATTCATGAAAGCTCAAATCGGCCTGCAGGCCGCTTTTCATTGAGGTCATGAGAGAAGAGGCAAGGGTCAGACAGAATATATAACTAGAGATAGTAACTGTGAAATATACTATACATTAGCCACATTGACTAAGCAATCAATTCAAAGTTGATGACATTCATTTCATGGATAGGGACAACTTGCATAGGAAAAAATTTGTTTGGAAGACAACAAGAAAAGTGATTTTCTTTTTCACTAAATATGAGTCACAGACAGATACATGTTATATTCAATATGTTGAATAAGATATTCTGCCTACCTCATCACTTATGACAGGAAAGCTATCCAGCCAGGGCATCACTTTGTCTAACATTATTCCTCGTGTCCCCATGGACACCAGTTCACAGGAATCCAGTTCCCCCTCAGGAATGTCCCACTTCTCCACACTTACAATGATGAGTTCCTCATAGTCAATCTTCTTAAGCTCTGTCTGGAGGCAGGCTTGAAGGAAGGGACCCTTTAGGATGGATTTGAAGTATTGGTAGCCAAGCTGGGAGTAGAAGATGACCTGAACCAGGGGAGAGTCCTCTTTAGCCTCTCCCCCCACCCTTACGTCTTGGTTCCCCTCAACAGCCCTACTAATGGCCAGCATGGTGTTAGCTTTGTTGGCCTGGTAGAAAGCACCAATACTAGACCCGGTTGCCTGTTCCTGTACTGTCAAGGCATCACTGATTTTCAGGGACGCCCTCCCCCACTCCTGCTCTGACACCGGTCCAGCCATTCTGTGAACAGAGTCAGTCTTGTTATTACAAACATAGAAAAGATTGTCTCATTGTCTTTGCACCTGAATGTAGGGAAGTGTTACCAGCATGGTTGCTGCTGCAGCAGCATTTTCAGCTCTGCAACTAAATGCAGATTATGTGCTGTGTCTATCTGACATGTATACTATAATATTGCAGGCTCAAGATTGCCCATCATCATTATATCAAGGTCAAGCAAACTAGGTATTAAAAAACTATAAACAAACTACATATTAAGTGTCTCTCCAACAGTAAAAGCTGATAAAATGGACTAGACAGTTCCCTTTAGTTTGTAAGAAGTAACAGGAATTCATGAGTCCCGTGCACAAGAGACATTGTGAAGTCCACAGTTCTGCAGACTGCAAAAACTGCAAAGTGGATGATTACACGTACATCATTTTGGCCAACATTCAAATGACTTTGTGCATTTGCATACAAGTACACATGCGAACACAGAAATGATACACTCTGTGATGCAAGCTGTTTATTTAGTCCTTGCAGGTGTGAACTTGTTTATTTAGAAACCTTTGATAATGCTGCATGCACAGTGCAGATGCTGACAAGCCTAAATTAGAATGACTACAGTTTTGCCCCCCTCCCCCTAATGGCCTCGTGTTCTTACTAGACAAAGGAATTTACTGAATCAAGATGAAACAAAGTCTAACTGCTTGTGGCCCCATGATACGCTAACTGTTTCCCAACATATCTATTTACTTTGTATGCCATATTACAGACAAGGAAACAAATCAGAGCAGAAAAAAAGCGTCAAATTGGAGCGTATACTCACACTAAAACGCTGTGTCACGATACCTGTAGGACACGTGTCTGCGACTGCGTACTGCGTTGGAATTTTTACGTCATAAAAGCGCCATGCCCACTGCTGTTTGCAGGGGTGTCATGGATTGCCGTTCAGTCTTCCAAACATATACATGTATCTTAAGTGAACCACGTAACTTGTAGCACCACCTTGGCCATGATTTACGCATTGATGAATTTACAATACAGTTTAACAGCTCATAAAGTAATAAAGATTGAATAGATATGAAAATTATACATTGAACAATAATGTAACCCAGTGCATAATACCAAATGATGATAGTTCAATAATTGATAACTAAGCAAATATTGGTAGGGAAATAGAAATAGTTGCTGGTTTTATTCTGTGGTTATAGCAAAGGACCATATACACCTCGGGGCGGGTCATTAACCCTTAATTACGAAATGAAGGTGCAGAAGGGAACGTGTACGACACGTTTGAGACTATTCGGACGAAGTGTTTCTGCAGAAGAAGTAGAGGTTTAAGTGAAGTGGAGTACGTACTAGCCCATACGATGTTACAATATGCAAGATAGGGATATAGCAAACTATAGTATATTATCATATATGTTTTGGAAGATAGTAGAGATGCAATTTTTCTGACTATACCTATGTTTTTAGCAAGATTTAAGCTGACACTAAACAGGGGTTTCCTGATTTGAAAAGCGGTATGACTTTGGCTATTTTTAAATCATTTGGGACTATACCTGAGTTTCCAAGGACATTTTGAAAATATATGTGAGGGGCTCTAATATTGAGATGCTGACTTGTTTTATCAAAGAGGTGCTTAATTCATCATTCCCAGGAGCAGAGTTCTTAAGATTACAAATAATATTCTGAACTTAAGAAGCGGTAGGTGTTTCAAAAAAGCTATAAGATGGGTAGATATTGTTCATGAAAGATAGAGCAGAACAATCAGTCTTGTCGATCTTTTTTTGCTAGTGAGGGCCCAATATTAACAATTTGAAAGAAGTTGTTGAAGGTATCTACAATGTCTTGTGGGTTTGATATTTCGGATGTGTCGTCACAGTATTGGAAGTGTGAAGTTTTTTTTAATGTATTTGTTTGCTTGGCTGTTCAGCATGGGCAACCAGGATTGGCAAAACTAGCCTGTGTTACAAAGGCCCTGCTGACAAAGACAAAGACTCTGGAAAGAGAATTTGACATGGATTGGAAAAAATCAATAATTTAAAAAATCTGTTGGTTTGTTAGTCGTAGATTTATTGGGGGGGGGGGGGGTTTAAACAGATGAGTATCTTAAGCATTAAAAACTGCTGCAATATTATGCTGATTTATAAACAATATGTTTTATAACTTCAACAACACTGTCAGTGAGTACCACTGAAACTGGCCAACAATTCAACTTTTCTTTCTTTCCACCCTGTCTGGGCTCCCCATTGGGCTCTATGGATTAACAATGCCTGGTAGCCTTGCAATTTGTCACTGTGACAGAGTGTGTGTGGGGGGGGGGGGGGGAAGCTCCTGCAAAAGAGGGCATCTAGATTTACTATCTAAAAAAGTTTTAGTTGTGCAATCCTTATGATCCCTGGATCCCTTCATAGCTAATAGCTTGTGGTGCATTTTTTCATGACTCTGTTTTTTTCTATTCCAGTTACTGAAGCTGGGTGCCATCCTGCCATTTGTAGAGAAGGCCATGAGTTCTCCCTCTCTCAGAGCAGTACAGCTGGCCATCACTAACCTCAAGGACCTGGTAAGTCTCTTCTTAAAACTGTGCAGTCATGTCAGTTCTCTTGCCTGTCAAACATGAATGAATCATTGAATTAATGAATGCATGATTAAGTTTGAATGAATGTTTTATTAACTTAAGGTGTCTTGTGACTGCATATGACCCAGCCCACATTGGCTTATAAGACACCGAAACAAGAAAAACATTTTTGATTTTTAGTAGCTCAAATGGCACAGAAACTTGACAAAGGTCAAATCTGTTTTAGAACCTTGCAAGAAACTTTGATGGTTACTGTAGAGAGGCAACCACTATAGGCAGGGTTCTTGGTCCTTGGCTTAATGGGATCATCATATGAAGGACCACCAAAAAGTGATTAGATGCTCCATTAAATTATAGACCTGTTTCTCACCAGAGTCTATGAACAGATTTAACTGTAATTGTTTTTTCTGCCTTACCCAGAATGCCCTGGACAGACAAGAGAACCTGACACCCCTGGGGTACCACCTGGCAAGGTATTTAATGGACCAATGACCTTGAACATTGACCTTGCTCCATAGTATTGCATTGACATGTGGACAGCAAGCCTTGTGGCTCTCAAAATGAATAGATAAATTCAAATGTTTACATTGACAAGTAAGCTAGGCCCTTAAATTGGTACCTATCTGTTGTAAGATTTAGTACCACGTAAATACATTTGTCATCAAACACTGTAAATACCAGAATAACCACAGTCATAGTGACTAATTTTTTTAATCATTACCCCCTTGTTATTTACTCCAGACTCCCTGTAGAGCCCCACATCGGGAAGATGATCCTGTTTGGAGCCATCTTCTCCTGTCTGGACCCGGTGCTCACGGTGGCAGCCAGCCTGGGATTCAAGGACCCCTTCGTCATTCCTCTGGTAAATAACTTTAAGTTACACATTAGATCCTCCTGCAACTTTGTTGCATACATATATGTTGACTTGTTAGACTGCTTTCTTCCGTACGGTCTTTGGCTGCTTCTGCCGTGTCCTCCAATGTGTCAATCCGAACCTTTTGCATCATTTACAGGGCTCAAAATACTTTTTCTGCATATCTGCACTGATGCAGGTAACATTGAAAATTACCTGCACCAGACAAATTTTACCTGCACCACTATGGATTTAGGAAGTATGGATCATACTAAAATTGTTCAGGAACCATTGCTATCTTTTCTTTTATACTTTATAGGTATATATATATATAGTAACAGTCAATGCAGCTAATAACAATCCATATACAAATGTACATGTACAGCTACATTATAGTACATATGGACCAGTGCAGGTTAGGTGCAGGTAGACACCAGAAATACCTGCACAGCTCCAATTTTACCTGCACTAACCTGCATATGCAGGTGGTATTTCGAGCCCTAATTTTGTAAGGTTTAACGGAGGGATTGTTTTTCATCTTAAGATTGATGTCTTACCAGAGTCTTACTCTGGGCTCGTGTTGATTTGTATGGTTTTATGAACAGTGGCCTGACAAAAGAGTGATGTAATATTTCAATTGAAATTGTCTCTAATTCTGTCACAGTGATATTACAGGTTATGATAGCAAGAGTGAGTTATGATATGATGTAAAGGGTGACATGCTCTTTCCAATTGTAAAAAGTTTTCTTTAAAAAAATTCAATGTTACCAGTAACATAGTAGAGCTATGATAGAAACATGTTTGTCAGTGTGTGTATGTGTCTATGTGAGTGTGTGTTTGTGTGTGTGTATGTCTGTCAGTCTGTGTCTGTGTTTCTGTGCATTTCTGTTAGTGTGTGTGTGTGTTTCTGACTGCATGAAGGTGTGAAGTCTGCCATCTCTGATCACCATGTTGATACCTGCAGGGTAAGGAGGAGGAGGCAGACAGGAGGAGGAGAGAGTTTGCAGCTGGGAGTAAGAGCGACCACCTCATGCTCATCAATGCCTTCAAGGTCAGTCAGTGTTCTATTAGTTTAACCTTCTCCAGCAGTGCTGATTACAGAAGTAGTACAGTGGTACCACACTACTAAGTGTTATTGGGTTTCATAACCAGAAGAAATGTTCACACGAAATTCTGTTTAAATACTATTCATGTATTTGAATGAAAATATATGGAGAACAAAGATAATGTTACATGACAGAAGAAAGGTCAAAATGGTGACGGGTGACCTTTCTAGAAAAAATGAAAGAGTGTGTAAGGGAGTCTGACAGAAGGAAGCTAAAGGGGGAGGGGGTCATGTATCTTCACCTGTAGTAAAAAATGGGTAGTTACAACAGATGATAATACAAAATGTACTATAATGCCAACAACTTGAACTTTAAGATTAGCTTGTGACATACACCAATCAGTCTGTCTTATTTTTTTGTTTATTTGTTTGTTTGTGCCAGAGCTGGGAGAGAGCGAAGTCCCAAGGCCGTGAGTCGGAGAGACGTTTCTGCTGGGACAACTTCCTGTCAGCCAACACACTCAAGGTGTGACGACATTTACCTCTATTGTAGCCTCCACTTTTTGTTGTTGGCATCCGTCTGTCTTTGAAGACAATTGTAGGTAGACAGGATGGGTTAGGTGACCAGTCTGCCTGGCCTGCACGTGACTTTTTATTAGGTGAAGGAGGGGTGTGCACTTCCGTCTCCACCCTCTCGTCTACTGGCGCACAAAGTCCTACAGGGGCAACTGTATGCAACGTGTAAGATGGCCCCAGCAGATGCAGCCTCCTCTAGGTCTTCATAATCATAAACGGTCTGTCTGGTTATAAGTAGTAGAATATAATTAGGCCAGGAGAGTGAGAAAGTGGTAAGAGTAACATCTTGTATGTCATACCTGTGACGCGAAAACGTTCGATACGGTGTTCCGGACCGGGCTGTACGTTTCCATATCGCACAGGTTCGAAAGGCGTATCACACAGGCTCCATTCGAATAAATCGAACTGTTTCGAGCGGGCCCAATACGGCACGACTGATAATTCGAATACCTGATTTGGACGTTGGAACATTGCTGTTGCAACACTTATTGTTTGAGGGCACCAAATTTGTTCAACTAATCTGGCACATTTCGCATCAAAACATGGGTTTTCTCAGGTGGGTATGACATAAATAAAAGACAACACGGTGTATTCCGCATCACCCTCGGTCTCAGCCCTCCCGCGGGTCGGGCTGATACCTTGGGCAATACGGAATACACCGTGTTGTATTCTATATGTATTGTTGTTGCCATAAAATGCCCCGTTGTTCCCCAGATGCTGTCCAACATGAAGCAGCAGTTTGCTGAGCTGCTGCAGGACATCGGCTTTGTGCAGACCAGGAATCCCAGCAACCCTCAGTGCAATAAAAACTCTGGTGAGATACCCTCTACCCCAGCTTAATACTGTAAATCTTCAAATTTTTGGAGTAATTTCAAATTTTTTTAGTGGTTCAAAATTTATTTTTGCGTTTTTTTACTGTGTCGTAACTTCTCCACACTGCAGATTCCTAACAATGCAAACTTGTGTTATCATAATGTTGTATTACGACACACAGTACTAGCAGAATTGTTTAAACCATGAACCTGAAACAACCCCTTTCCATTTCTTTTGCAAAAAGGAATAAATGTTCACTATATAAATCAATGCATATAAAATGGAAGCTTAAAACTACTCAAGCTGCAATCAGTTAGTCATTAGTAGCTGTTTAATTCTGGTACTTTAAATAATTGTTCATGTTCCAGGTAACATAAGGCTGGTTAAAGCAGTGGTCTGTGCAGGGCTGTATCCAAATGTGGCAAAAGTCAGGGGACCAAAACAGCACTTCAGGAAAAGGTTGGACTATTTTTTTGTTTTATCCTTTTGTATGTTTGGTACAGTGATTGTTGTTCTGCAGAGTACAATCATTTTTCAGTTTGTGTGTGGAACAGAATCATTTACATAAAATAGAACCCTGTATCAGTTTATGACTGTACTGGTGGTATCATTATGTGTTACATGAATTGTAGTATTCAATGGCCTGATATACATTTTCTAATACAGTTTACATCTTGTATTCTTTATATGGTCACAGTTTGACACATAATAATTGTAATGCTTGCAGAGGCTAGACAGCATTTGTTGTAACACAACCATTTGCCATCATGTTTCAGTGTGTTATGCTGAAGGACATGAATCAGATGTAACTATTGATAATTGTCCAGAATAGACTACTGAGGGAATTTTTGTTGTTTTCCAGACCACCCAAACTGGTGACCAAACACGAGAAGGTGCAGCTCCACCCAAAGTCTGTCAACGCTGATGAGAAGTACTTTGAGGATGGCTGGCTGATCTATCATATGAAGATGAAAACTACTCAGGTGAGAAACCTCTTTAAACACCTGTAGGGAAAGTAAATGTGTTTTGGGAACACCTGTAGTGAAAGTAAGATTCTTGCTTTGGCTGATCTATCATTATGAAACTTACTAGGTGAGTACCTTTAAGTTAGTAAGTAAAAGGCCTTCCCACACTAGATGGTGCATCCAATAGGTTGGGTGCCATCTCCATTTCTGTAGCCCTGGACTATATCCTTTTGTGCAATCACTACAGCAGGGACTTTTCACTGCTAATGTGTGTTTAACTCGTACCCTACTCTTTCCCAAATGCTGAGTGCTAAGCAGAGAAAGCAGTATGTTCCATTTTTAAAGTCTTTGGTATGACTCGGCCAGGGATCAAACTCTCTACCTTCTAAATGCTTAAAAACAATCTACCCACTTAGCCGTTGCACCAGTGTAATGCATCTAATATCCTTATTGTCACAGCAAAATCAACATTTCTATCCAATTGCAAAACAAAATGTTGTATCAGTCACATGACAAGAGAATAGTACATCTGAGATAGTACATTTGTTCAGTGGAGAGCTGACTTTATCAGGTTAAAGAAGAATGTGCATCTTGAAAGCTCTCAAAAGTGGTGAACTCATTTGTTGTGTGTAGTCATAGATATGAATATTTCTACAAAAGCGTTATACATTATGGCAGTGGGGATTCTATTTCCTTGTCATGGGAACCATTAACTTTATATCCATTTCAAGCTTTATGTTTCTTTACCAAGGATATTCTAATTTTCATTATGGTGACAAATTTGACCCCTTGTTTTGCAGGTGTTTCTGTATGACTGCACCATGATTTCTCCCTACCCTCTACTGTTCTTTGGAGGGGACATCACTATTCAGAAGGTAGGAACATTATTCAATTCAACAATATAAGATTCAGAATTCGAATGACAACTTAGTTCAATGCTTTGAGCAGATAAGGGATCACTGATGATATTAAGTAATTTGCAACAGTTATGTGAGGCTGTTTCAACTTGTGACTATTTAAAAAATTCATGGTTTTGAATGACAGGAGCTTTTTTGCATGCAAATATTAGTGACCATTCAAACCACCAACTTTTTTTTTAAAAACCAAATTACCTGCTACCTTTCAGGATGGTAACCAGGAAACAGTTGCCGTTGACAACTGGATCGTCTTCCGAGCTGCTACCAAGACTGCCAAATTGGTCAAGGTAATTTCCTTTTTTATTAAACCTTCATCATGCTCAGTTACATGTAATATGTATCTGAAGCAATAGTGCATTACCTTTGTATACTAAGTATATAAGTAAGTTTGAATCTTCAAAGGACTGGTCTATAAATCTGTGTACTTGATATGTCAAGTTGCTTGCCTTTTGTATTGTGTGTCTTATTATCTGGATGTCTAACCTTTATTGAAATTTTCAGAATTCATTAGTCAATGAAATGATTCTATGGCATGGCAAAAAGGTCAATCGTTGCAAATTAGTCTTTTTAGTGCTTTTGACTATATATAACAATTCTCCCTGTGCGCTTTACCCCAACAAAGACTAGGGGTGTTGCCATGTACAAATCCTGATCCAGATAACCTGAGATGTCTAATGTACATTCCTCAGGGTCTAAGACATGAGCTGGACACAGTTCTTCAGCAGAAGATCACCCGACCTGGAGCCATCAACTGGGATGAGAAGAGCAAGGAGGGTCAGCTGATGAGGGGGATCATCCAGCTCATCACGACTGAGGACTCTAGTCAGGACTATGATGATGACTGTTATAGTGATGATTAAACCCAATTAGTGCACATACATGTACCAGATAGTGAATATGCAACATGTACTTAATGTTGTGTTACAGATGTTCAACTTGGGAGAGGACTGTAATATATAGCTGATCACTACTGAGGATATTCACTTCTTTTCAGGACTATCATGGTGATCCAATGATATATATGTTACATAGCCCATCTTGCCAATATTCACCACATCACTACAGAGAACTCCTTAGGATTACAATGATGAATATGAGAGCAATGTTTAAAATCTAGATAATGCAAAAAAAGGATGTTTACCTAAATTCTTTTTATACACTCAGATGATGAATTCAGGATTATGAGGAAGGTGATCACTTTGGGTAAAGCAAAGATAAAACTCTTTTGGCAAAGTGTAATGTAGCAGTGAAATGTACTGTCATGTATCATGCCTATTTGGTGTATACAAAACGTACGATGAGTCTACATGACTTCACTCACAGATTTCCAAAAAAGGGGATGTCAAGAAACACTGATAAGCAATGGTTTTATTTCGAATAACATCGACAATTCTTGCCGTGGAATCACAAGCTAAAGCACATAACATCGCAGCTGTAAACGTTGTACCAACACTGCTTAGTGCACGTATATGTACGTCACTTTACTCTCAACATTGCATTGTGCATTAAACGTTGTTTTAACTTTGCATTGTGTTGTTCAAATACTTTAAGTCTAAGTAGTTATCAAGCCAGGACAATTTGCCACATTGATCTTTGGAATAAAATGTGTCAGAGTCTACAGTTACTGTGAAGTTTGAAACAGTTACCACTCCCTTTCCTCAGAAATCTTGTGCAACAAATGTCTAAGAGTATACTGCATCGGTAAAGGTAAATGTACATTGTAAGTACAATTCGTATTCAGCTCCTTTTCTTGTGGCCCCTCAGACCTTGTTCCAAAGACTTATCCAAGACAAAAAAAGCACAAGCTACACTCTCCTAACATCAGTTGCAAGTCAAGAAACACCTACATGTAAGGTAATACTAATTATAATATCCTCATAAAGTCTACATAGAGTCTTTCATAGAGTCTATTCTGTTCCTGTTGCTACTTCTCGCTCAGATAAAGTCTGTACAATGTAACCCTACCTAAGTTTGCCATACATTGTACCTGTTTACAAATGTTATGCAATAAACTTTGACTTGACCTAAGGCTGACTAAAGTGGCACAGGCCAGGACTAAGACAAATACATCACACTACACATCTATAATATCCAGTTTGAAACCATTTCCTTTTACTTTGCCAAACATAATATGCCAAGAAATCGTGTGTAAAGCTTCTCTAACATCTATAGTATGATAAGTTGATGTTCAGCTCCAGTTGTTGCTGCAATTCCTCAAAGTTAGTGATGGAAGAGCTTGTGTAGCTGTTGTGGTGATACATAGAAAAATTCCGCTTCTTACTGTGATACATGTACTGTAAATCTTAAGATGTTTCTATACTATGCTGGTAATATGCAAAGAAATAATGAGTAAAGCTCCTGTCAAGTCAATGCTACATCTATTCGTAAAGTACAGTAGAAGTTCAGCTCCAGTCACTGCAGCCCCTCTGAGTTAATGGTGGAAGAGGCGCAGGTTGGTGTGCACCATGGTGATGTAGTGTTCATCGCACGCCTCAATCACAATCTGGTCCTGAACAGACCCCACAGGACTGGCGATGTACTCTACACCGCTCTGTAAGGGCACATGAAAAATCACATCAGTATTATGATAACCCAAGTCACCCAAATTTATCCTGTTTTGGAATTTCAGTTGGATCCTGAAGAAGGCAACAGTTGTCATTGAAAAATTTGGTCAGACTCTGTGTATACCTTTGTGTTGGAAGAAAGTTTAGCATTGTACTATGATTACTACTAACACAGATATGCTCCCTTTTGTATAAGACCTACCATTTTTGGATAGTTTGTGTTACTGCTACGAGCTATGAAAAGCTCAATGCTACATGTACTTCCTTATTTGCCACTGGGGTAAAAGTGGTGTCAAATATTTCATATTGTAGCCCATTTGTACGACTATCACACACACACAAGATTTTTCCGTACCTGGTGTCCTCGGTCGATGTTGTCCCTGAAAGGGAAGAAGGCATCTGAGCTGAGAGCCACGCCCTTCAGCTGGGAGATCCACTGGCCTCGCTCACTCTGAAGGGAACAGGCAGACAAATAAGACTTATTTCCAGTCACAGATGAGAGACTGGTTGAAATATCTGACTGTTAAGAGAATTTATCTTGTTCTTTACATGTACCTGGATATCTAACCTACATGTACATCTGTACAGACCGACTAACAGTAGTAGCTACTAGAGTGGTAGTAGTAGTATATGTAGTACAGTGTAGTTAAACTGCGAAGACACACAAAGAAGTATCATACAT
Source organism: Branchiostoma floridae x Branchiostoma belcheri (assembly GCA_019207045.1). Taxonomy (NCBI): domain Eukaryota; kingdom Metazoa; phylum Chordata; class Leptocardii; order Amphioxiformes; family Branchiostomatidae; genus Branchiostoma; species Branchiostoma floridae x Branchiostoma belcheri. The sequence continues at coordinate 2,838,230 of CM033032.1, forward strand.
ATGCATATACCATACATCTGTTGCAAGATGTGTGAAGTCCAAATGTAGTTAATAAATCCTAGTAGTCAATGAATCTATCTATATCTAACATTGTAGGAACAGAATAGAGATTCACAATAACTTGAGAGAGTTTGATGATTTTATAAGACAGAATGTTGATTCTCCATTACTTTATACGATGGGATAAGACATAAAAGTCCTGTGAGAATATCCTTGTACCTCCGAGAGCTGCTCTGGAGGTTTCTCCGGCATGCTCTCCCAGGCAGACGTCTCCATATCCTGCCCGACAGTGCCGTTCACCCCCCTGTACCCTCCCCCCTGTACCCTGTACCCCCCCTATACCCCCCCCCCCTGTATGACTGTTCCTTACCTCCGTCAGCTGCTCTGGAGGTTTCTCCAGCATGCTCTCCCAGGCAGAAGTCTCCATGTCCTGTCCGACCGTCCCGTTCACATACACGTCAATCACGTTTGACATCTCCGCTCGCTTCACCCCCTTCTTGAAGGTCATGTTCAGCACCTTGGGGTGCTGGCGGAGCCACCTTGAGTGAGAGAGTGGAACTGCAGGTGAACTTTAACCTCACACATACACGTGAACTCATGACACAGCAGTCTATCAGTGACTTGGTATGTTCCAAGGTATCACAGAGAATAGGTTTGCTAAGACGCTTAAGATCATGTCTCACAGTCAACATTTCAAGTATGTTATACAGATGCATGATTCTACCACTACTTGAGTATTGCGACATTGTTTGGGAAAATTGTAACATCACCAAGCAGCGACAACTTCAGGTTCTTCAAAATCGAGCTGCCAGGGTCATCCTACTAATGAAGCGACGATCCAGTGTCCAAGACCTACACAGCAGACTCAACTGGAAGTATCTTACACAGCGGAGAAAGGAACACATGTGTGTGATGGTCTTTAAATGTATTAACGGGCTTGTCCCGACATACCTGGATACCACCTTTGTACACAACCACCTGTTACACAGCCATAACACCAGACAAGCCTCTTTGCTCCATAAACCCAATTACACAAACACAGCTGGCCACCGCACATTTGCATACAGAGGAGCAACATATTACAATACCCTTTCGGCGGACATAAGACATGTACCAACTCTACGGCAGTTTAAAGCTGCTCTAAGACACACTACTTCGCACATGGACCTCTGACCTCCACCGTTGACGTTTTTTGTTGACCTCGACAACTGTTCTTGGTAAAGACGCCTCGGTTTATTTGTATATATTGTTTGTTGTCCTCTGGTTGTCTTACTGAATGTAACACGTTTCGTTTTTGTTATTTATGTAGTGGGCCCCCTTGGAAATCAACTTCAAACAAGTTGAAGGGGCTACCCACATGTTTTGAGATGAATAAATAAATAAATAAAAGACTTAAGTATGTAAGACAATTCAACAGTAATATTTCCTTCTTATTTACAGTTTGCAAAATCTAAAGAATCATGTTTTTCTCCATGTATGGGAGCTATTTTTTTCTGTCTGTCAGTGTCTCAAACACTGGTTACCATTATGGAGATCACTAATGGAGATCTGTATAACCAAACCAAATCATTGTCAAGTTTAAGTAGAGGAAGAACTTGCATCACAATTGCAACAGGTACAATGTATGACAACTCTTCTACATATACGACAGTTGAACTGCATGTATACATGTAATTGTCTAACTGACTAAATCTAGTATAGACAATCTACAATGTAATTAATGTCATGAATGCTACTAATAATATGATGATTTCAGCTGTACTATCTTACCAGTTGTTGGCCTTGTCTCCAGCCAGACGCATACAGTGGATCCTGGACTGCTGGCCTGCACCGATCCCGATCACCTGGAGAAGTAACAGAAGTAATTAACCCTTACTCTTACCAGGGCTTCTCATTCTTTAACATAACTCAGCAGGATGGGGGTTAAAACTAGGGCTTCTGCTGGTCTATGGCTATCCCATTCACCTAGAGAAATAACATAACAGAGTTAACCCTTGCAAGGGTTCATCTACATGCCACCAACAGACCTTAGCAGGATGGGACTGAAACTAGGGCTTCTGCCGCCATCATTCTGGGGGAATCAAATTACAGGTTTCACCCAGGATTACTTACGATAAGGCAACAAAAAGGCAAGTTGAACAGAATCTGAAAAATGTCCACTATTAACACAAAATAGAATTTACTTGATAGCATCCATGTAGGGTTAATCAGTAAGTTAGTGTTGAAAGTCCTACCTGCCCGTCACGTGCGTAGCAGACAGAGTTGGACTGGGCGTATTTCAGCGCCACGGAGGCCACGATAAGGTCACGGACAGCGCTGTCGGGAAGCTGGGGTGGAAGACAAGAAGAGCTTTTACCTTCCACAAAAAATCAATGTGCTTAAAATACTATTAAGCTGACCAAGAACAATCCATAGTGAGTTTGCAAACTAATAAGTTTACAAAGTAGTCATGGTCACCAGTTAACATTTTCTCTGCTGCATAAGTCTGTAGTCAATAGAGAATTACAGATATATACTTCAGTGTGACGAAGTTTAATCAATGTACTATACTTTGAGCCTTACTCATGGACATTTATTTGTTTGATTTTGTTTATAAGAAGCTCAAATTGGCCTACAGGTCACTTTTCAGGTCACGTGGAAAGAGGTATTGGTGGAACAAAATATAAATCTACCACAAACTGGAAGGACTACAAGGACAAACTTGGTTGATAATTTTTTTTTTTTTTTTTACTCAATGGTCACCACGTAACAAGGCCTGAAGGCCACTCAAGGTTACGGGTTACATGATTGGAACTGTAACAGCAACTCTTCGCCCTAGGTCAGAAACATCATGATTGAGACCAGCCCAATTGCTCACTATGAGTGAGGACTAACTGACCCAATAGGCGAAGCAGGGGTTACGAGGGCTGCTCGGGAGATTCCCTACCCCTATTTTGGCCGGAATGGTTTGATCCGCTCGGGTGGATATTTGCACATGTACCTGTTATTTAGTATACAAAAGCCGTCCTCTCTTACGTAATTATCTATATAAGTACAATATGTTACTCACATCCTTCCTCTTGGTGACGATGTTAGAGAACAGCTCCTTGTTGATGACAGCATCGTTTCTCTTCTGCTGCATCTGCAGGCCGTACAGGGTCCTGGTCTCCAGCTCCGGGGGGTCATAGGTCGGGTCCATCTGTAACAAATGACAGCTGTCAATCACACACATAGGTCGGGTCCATCTGTAACACATGACAGCTGTCAATCACACATGTCACTTCTGCTGCATCTGCAGGCCGTACAGGGTCCTGGTCTCCAGCTCTGGGGGGTCATAGGTCGGGTCCATCTGTAACACATGACAGCTGTCAGTCACACATGTCAATCACTGGTCTCCAGCTCTGGGGGGTCATAGGTCGGGTCCATCTGTAACACATGACAGATGTCAATCACACATGTCAATCACTGGTCTCCAGCTCTGGGGGTCATAGGTCGGGTCCATCTGTAACACATGACAGCTGTCAATCACACATGTCAATCACTGGTCTCCAGCTCTGGGGGGTCATAGGTCGGGTCCATCTGTAACACATGACAGATGTCAATCACACATGTCAATCACTGGTCTCCAGCTCTGGGGGGTCATAGGTCGGGTCCATCTGTAACACATGACAGCTGTCAATCACACATGTCAATCACTTTGGTCTCCAGCTCTGGGGGGTCATAGGTCGGGTCCATCTGTAACACATGACAGCTGTCAATCACACATGTCAATCACTTTGGTCTCCAGCTCTGGGGGGGTCATAGGTCGGGTCCATCTGTAACACATGACAGCTGTCAATCACACATGTCAATCACTTTGGTCTCCAGCTCTGGGGGGGTCATAGGTCGGGTCCATCTGTAACACATGACAGCTGTCAATCACACATGTCAATCACTTTGTCTCCAGCTCTGGGGGGGTCATAGGTCGGGTCCATCTGTAACACATGACAGCTGTCAATCACACGTCACTTCTGCTACATCTGCAGACCATACAGGGTCCTGGTCTCCAGCTCCGGGGGGTCGTAGGTCGGGTCCATCTGTAATAATATGACAGCTGTCAATCACATCATCATGTCACTGAAAAAAGACTCATGCTATGGGCACTTTGGTCTCTAGCTCTGGGATCCATCTAGAAAATTTGTTTGATTCAGTAAAGCTCACACATTTAAGTACCTGTAAGTCACTTTAGGGAATCAAAATTAATTATTTCATTTTAAAAATTCCTTTTTCCCTTCAAATCCCACCTACCTGCAGCACACAGTAGTGATTACCTTATAACCCCCATACACACCCACCTGCAGCACACAGTAGTGATTACTTTATAACCCCCATACACACCCACCTGCAGCACACAGTAGTGATTACCTAACCCCCATACACACCCACCTGCAGCACACAGTAGGGCTTACCTAACCCCCATACACACCCACCTGCAGCAAACAGTAGGGCTTACATAACCCCCATACACACCCACCTGCAGCAAACAGTAGGGCTTACATAACCTCAATACACACCCACCTGCAGCACACAGTAGTGATTACCTAACCCCCATACACACCCACCTGGAGCACACAGTAGTTCCCTCCTTTCTTCTTCCTGAGGATCTGCAGAGCTTCCTCCTGGTAACCGGGGGCGATGACTCCATCTGATACCTGCAGGTACATAACATGAGAATACCATATTGTCTGAAAAGCTACATGTATCTTGAAACCAAATCATTTGCTGTATTCATCCGCATCTGTATTGGTACATTTAGAACTGTCTTTTATTCTAACACAGACACTGAGGGACTACAACAATGGACCGCTCCCGAAGCCCCGCCCCCTGTTCGATCATGTTAAATTCGAACACCTCCGTCAAAAACGGTGCAAGTCGGACAGAACTGGCCACCGCTACTGTTTAGCTGATAATACCTATACTCGGTGGGTGCAGTCTTCAACAAAGAATAGCTGCATAGCATTTTTCTTCGGCCATTTCTGATCAACTGCGCTGTTTTTGACGGAGGTGTTCGAAATAGAATATGGGGTTCCACCTTGTTCTATTTGTTCGATATACCTCCGATCGGGATTGGTCCATTGTTTTATGGATTCAAATAAAAACAGATAACAGAGTCATACAGTACCTCTCGAGAAATGATTTTGGCTGTTGGCACGTCGCACTCATCAGATAAGGCAATGAAGTCTCCAAAGGATGACATGCGGTCAGCACCTGAAATAGAAAGTAAAATGGACAATTGGTATATTGTGCTGGCGATTGTAAGTTATGGATGGAGAAGTTCACACAACTCTTAGTCTTAAGAGAACATTTGCCGAACATAAACTTATTACAGTCAACCTTCTCCAGTCATAAGATACATTAAAACAGTCCCATCCAAATTTAGATAGACGCTATTGTCTGAAGCAACAATGTCAAGACACCATACATTTCTCCTCAATCCATCCAGTGATTACTGAAACATTCACATTCAAAGCAAAAGTTGTAAGGAGAATTTCCTATACCTCTGGCACGAGCGTACGCGCTTGCCAGCGGAGTTAGCTGTGCGTGCATGTCGTCCACCATACACAGTTTGGCCTGGGTTTCACTCAGCTCCACACCTACAGCAGCTCCTGGGGGGAACACAAAAATACAGCAGAGGTGAGTCTGAGTTCTTGTGACCTACAACAATACAATAGGCTGGGTATCCATTGTGTTGGGATACTCAATCAATCACTCACTATTCTATCTGTCACAATTTTTCCCAGCTGTGTAACACTGTAAGGTTTAGACATGCTTGCACTTTGGATGTGGAGATTTGATGTCAGACCTCCAGCTGCTTTTGTCCTGTTGGTTTACAATGAATGAGATGATGAATGTCTTCACTACCTGCCGCCTGGTCCTGTAACCAATAGAGAACTGACAACCAAACAGCTAAACAGCAACTTAAGTGCACTAAAGACTAAACTGCTTAGTGGTCTTGATAAAGAGAGCTGAGCATGTCTGTCTTTTTGTCAATCACAGTTATTTCTTTAAAGTTTATCAAGGTTTATTTCATTGACGTTTATCAAAGTCTATTAAAGATTATAACACTGATGAAGATCTCAAAGTGTGTCACACACACAAAAACAACTTACCTGCAGGGCTGACATGTTTGAAGGAGGCAGCAGCCGGCAGGTCCAGGGCCTGGCGCAGTTCCTTGACGAGCTGCCAGGCGTTCAGGGCGTCGCAAAGGTTGATGAAACCCGGAGATCCGTTCATCACTGGAGGGATGGAAAGGGGGAATTGTTAGTGAAGACGTTGTTGTAGTAAAATCATTAGATCAAATACAAAGGGTAGGGGTGGGTACCAGTACATCGTACAGTTACAGAACTGATTTTTCTTCTTGGACCAGTCTGGACCTGATCCTTTGGACCTAAACCATACACACCCCTATCTTGCTTGACCTCTTGCTTGCTTCCACATTTCAAATGTTTTGAGATGCACCAGTGACAAGTAGCTATTTCTGTGTTGCTGCACAGTTTTCAGTGTGGGTTCATGCCATGTTTACAGAAAGCTTTATCTATCAGCTTTAAGTTATTCCAAAGGTTTATACCTTTGACAGGCAGCTGTTCCAGAGTTGAGTACAGCTGAGCAGGTTTCTGGTGTGGGCTCATGCCGTACATGTGTAGCTAGACATGCCTGGTTTAACTTGAAGAATTTTTTTCTTTTCTTTTTTTTACCTTGCTCCATAGTTGTGTACATGTAGGTTTTTGGTGAGGGTTGAAACACATGTATCAGTGTACCTTTGACAAGCAGCTGTTCAAGAATTGTATAAAGCTGTGCAGGTTTCTGGTGAGGGTTCATGCTGTAGCTACATGAAGCTTTACCTACTAACTACTTACTATTTAGTAAGTTATTTCTAATGTTTGTACCTTTGACAGGCAGTTGTTCTAAGTGTTGTGTACAGCTGAGCAGGTTTCTGGTGAGGTTTCATGCCATACCGCAGGGGCAACTGGGATGTGCCCTGGCAGCACTCCTGGCAGAAGTAGCTAGTTTTTTATACTTTAAGTTATTTCTAACGTTTATACCTTTGACAGGCAGTTGCTCCTCAGTTGTGTAAAGCTGTGCAGGTTTCTGGTGCGGGTTCATGCCGTAGCGCAGGGGCAGCTGGGACGTGCCCTGACAGTACTCCTGGCGGAAGTAGTCCGAGATCGCTGCGTCGTACGTCGCCGTGTGGTTAAACGCCTGGTAGGGGAAAACACAAAAAGTTCTCTCAACCTAGTAATGTTCCTTGTGACTGCACAAAATCTGTGTGGTCCAGGGATACAGAAAAGGGGATTGCTACCACTCTACGCACTATCTTGTAAGAAAAGGACAGAACAACAAAAGTTGTCCACTTGATGTGGTAAGTCGACTAAATAAAAAACAAAAACAGGTAAGGCCTAAGAAAAAAAATGTTGTGTTTCCTGTTTCCGACCTACCCTAGAAAAACCCGCCGGCCCTGGACTTCAGTTCAAATTTCTATCTAGCCTGCTTCCTCTTCAAGTTAAAAAAACTGCTTGCCCTCATGCATTTCATGGTTTACTTTGTTAAACTGTATCGTATCACGGAAGTTTTGGCCAAAGTCTACGAAAAAAAAGAAGATAATCCCTACCTACTGACCCAATTTTTTTCAGAACTGAACATTTATTCAGAAAATTTTTTTCCTAGGCCTAAACAAAAAAAACACAGCAAACCTTGACAGCAAGGGTTTTCCTGGTGGCCGGCATAGTGTCAGACACCTCACTCTGGGTCATCTCAGCCAGGATGGTCGGGTAGTCAGCAGGGTCACACACCACCGTCACGCGCTCGTGGTTCTTGGCAGCCGCACGCAGTAGAGTAACGCCACCTAGCAGCCGGGGTAGGAAGGACAGGATTAGAACATGCCAATGTGTGACAGAACACTTGGGTAGTCCAACAGTAGTATACACTTACTGCCAAAATAGAACTTTTGTCCGAGATAAAAATATCTATTAAGTACTTGATCTAACACTAAGGTTACAAAAATCCAACAATGATCATAAGAATAAGACTGAAAAAAACTGGCAGAAAAGCTTTGGAACAGGCCCAGTAAAGACAACTAGGTGCTATCATAGTTAGTTTTCTGTGGCTCCCACATACACACAAACACACACACCCTTTGCAATAGAGTATGGGATCCCTGATAAACTGACTAGGAAGGCACCCAGGCTACAATGAAGACTTTTAGAAAGACAGAACCTACATCAAACATTAAAATCTTTAAACCCACCGATGTCGATGTTCTCCACAGCTTCAGCTACAGTCACCCCCTCCTTGGTTACGGTGTTCACAAACGGGTACAGGTTACAGGCCACCACCCTGTGGGGAGAGGGGAGAGAGTTTTATACATATGTATGTTGACATCTACATCTACATTACCTACATCACCTACATTACACTGCCCCCAGATAATAAAATAACCCCATTAGGAGCAAAGTGGGGGGTAAACATATTCATCAACCTACAACAAGACTACCAGATCAACATGTGATGGTGTTAGTATGTCATCTCTTGTTTCCTCAACAAGCCTTTTCTGACTAGTATTAGTTATATCAAGCAGTAGCTACTATCTGAACATGTTACCTACAGCACAGAACTGGTTCTTTTAATGTTCAGAAGTGAGTTTACTACATTTAGAAGATGGTTGTACCTGATGCGCTGGATGCCCTGCTTGTCCAGGTCAGCTTGGTCACTCTCAGAGGCACGAGCCAAAATGCCTGCAGAAGTTTGAGTAAAAATCTTATTAAGAGATGATTGGTGAATGTGATATAAGGCATAACTCCATCTATAAATAAATAAATAAATAAACATCTAATTACAATGTAGGACAGACAGATCATCCCTTATTACAGAGGAATGTACAGTCATGACTCCCCAAGTATAGCAAATGTATTATCCCTTACCCCCCTGTACAGCACGGTGTCGAGTCTTCACTCTCCCTCCCCTGTACCCCCTGTATGACACATGGACTGTTCCATACCCCCCTATATGACACATGGACTGTTCCTTACCCCCATGTACAGCTGGGTGCAGAGTCTTCACTCTCCCTCCCAACATCTCCGGAGCTCCTGTGATGTCTGCTACATCCCTATTTGAGTAAGAGGATCACATAAGACTGATCATTGAGAACACATACAACACACATGCTACACACACACACACAACACAACACAAAACATTGACACAAATGCAGACACACACACATACAGATAGACACACAGACAGACAACTAATGCTTATTTGACAGGTACACTGGAGCCCCTAATGTCTTGAGCAGTCCCCCAGACAGACAGACAGAGACAGACAGACACACAGACAAACAAGACTTACCTGACAGGCATGCCGGAGTCCCTAATGGCTTTAGCACACACACACACACACGAACAGACAGACACGCACAGACAGACAGACAGACAAAACTTACATGACAGGTACACGGGAGTCCCTGATAGCTTTAGCCGTCCCTCCACTCACAAACAGACACAGACAGACAGACAGACAGACACACACACACACACACACACACACACACACTCACAGACAGACACAACCTAGACTGACATACAAGACTTACTTGACAGGCACCCCTGAGTCCCTGATAGCTTTAGCCGTCCCCCCTGATGCTGCTAGCTGCAGACCCAATTCATGGAGGCCGCGGGCAAAATCCACCAGGCCAGACTTGTTAGACACACTCAAAAGCGCTGTGGGAGAAAATATATCCGTAGCGTCACAAATGTTATGTTAAATAACCTAAACCCTAACCTAATTTATGGAGGCTGTGAGCAAAATCCATCAGGTGCCAACTCTGGGCCATACGGAGTTGTGACACGATAGGGTTAGCCTAACGTTATAGTTTAGAGCAAGGGTCTGGTATCTAGGCAAATCTCCACAACACTATGAGATTATCTATAGCAATGCGTAATCTGAATCGGAAAGCAGCTTTTCAACCTCCTTAAGCACACCTTAGTTCAGTATTGTTATGCTAATTAGACTTGGTACATTCTTACTTAAATTATAGCTGCTGAGGCTATTCAATCAATCAATCAAGCAAGCAAACAAATTGAAACTTAATTGCAGAACAATTGCCATTAACGATTAAGTGTGATTGCTTTCTTGATTGATTGAATTCAATAGCTTGCAGCTATAACATAAGCAAGAGCGTATTTCTCCTAAGTCTCTAGATGATACCATTTCCTCAATTTCTCCAATATACTAGTATCACTCACTCACACACCATGCCATGCCACCATACCCCCCACCCCCCACCCCATCCTTTTCAATTCCCCACGAATAAACTTTACAGCAAAATTCTCCTCCCTCCCAAAAGCCTCTCCAAAGATCCCAGTTTCCTACGCTACGTGTCACGTCAATGCTGGACGACCAAATCCTCGATTTAACGTTCTAGACGCGAAAATTAGCGAGAACCTTTCCACTCACCGATTTCTTTTCCCGCCATGATGTCCAAGTTGAAGAAGTAACACGCACCCAACACGTGCACACCGGTCTGTCTGAGGGAGGCTCTTGCAAGAGTTTACGGAACTCCGTATTAGTTCATTCTTTCCTGCATTTTACGGTAATAGTACACCCCTAAAATTCCATTCAGAGCCAGATACAAATACCATTTGTAACACTCTAAAATTTGTTTCTAGTGTTACGTTTTCTTTCATTTATCAGCTCTCTCAGTCTATCTAATACGCCATACACAGCCTTCAAATAGAGGAAAACTGAACGGAAATTCTTATCCTAACCTTTCACCTCTCACCTTTATCAACCCTGACCTTTGAGCTGTAGTATCACGGGGAGGGTTGCTAAACCGGTGTTCAAACTTTTTCTTCTCAAAACAGGAATGTTTCTTCCCAAATTTTGCGATATTTCATAAGTTCGAGGTAAAAAGAAGATGTCTGTACAAGAGGACAGAGTTTCGCGGGTAGCTTACGAGAGTTTTGGCGAGACGCCCGCGAATATAAATGTTGCTTCAGTGTCGACGGAAAGTTCAGGTGATGGGGTCGAGGACAACAGCGTCATCGTTCTTAAGGTAAAGTTTAAGGTCATTTCTTAATGGCGCAACTTAAGAATCACTCGTGGATCTCTCAAGTCAAGAACGTTTAGTTGCTTGTTGTTGTTGTTGTTGTCACTGTTATTATTTACAATTAGACACTCCTGTCCTTAAACTGGTTCAAAGTTGCATCCTGTTTTATAAAGTCACATGATTACAACTTTGCTTCTTGGCAGGAAGAAAGCCTTGTTGGCTTATGACAGCTGAAGGGACCGTACAATAATTCAACCATGGGGAGGGGAATGGTTTTTCATGTTTTTTTGCTTGTTCTACTTTACTTATACATGTAATGTGAGCAATCACAATTTATATCTTATTGACAGCGAGATTGGCAAAACATTAATTTACATGTGAATTACTTAATTTTTTGATCAGCTAATTCTAATATTGCAATACTGTAAATGCAGAAATGTTGGTTTTATGTTTGCAGTTTTCGCTATGGCCACTTCACCGCGAACTTGAAACCACTGCGAACATTTTTCGAATATAGTTTTTGACTACAGTGCATGATGCTACCGCTCGCTACTGCGAAAGTAAATCCCTGCAAACTTAAATGCATTTACAGTACTCTGTTCTACTACCATCATTTTGCCTGCCAATAAGCCCTCTCAAAGAGATCAGAAAGTATTTGCAGCGACAGGAAGTCCAGGTAATATGTCAAAGGTAAAGGCCCCAAAAAAGTAAACAGTCCTTGTCTCGACCATTGTTTCGATTTGCATAACAACATCCAAACAGGTTTTATTTCCCTTTTCAAGGCCTTTGACATATTAACGTTGATACATACATGTACTAGTAGTTCAGGTAGACTGCACACAGAAGTAGATTGTGCAGTTATTAATCCACGTAATTGACTTAGTCCTGCCCACAGATCCAGGCCAGTAGACGGGACCGAGGCACGCCCGTGGCCGGAGCAATCTTCATCGTGGTGAACGCCTGTCTCGGGGCGGGGCTGCTCAACTTTCCCGCGGCGTTCCAGGGAGCGGGGGGCAACGCTGTGGGGGTCTCCATGGAGGTGGTGAGTAAAAGGAAGGAAGGAAGGAATGAAGAAATGGATGGATCGAGGAGTGAGCGAGCGAGTGAATGAATGAATGAGTAGGTTAGATTTTTATCGTGGTGAACGCCTGTCTCGTCGCCGGGCTGCTGAACTTTCCTGCGGCGTTCCAGGGAGCGGGGGGCAACGCTGTGGGGGTCTCCATGGAGGTGGTGAGTGGGAGCGAAGGAAGGAAGGAAGAAGTGATTGGATTGAGGAGTGTGCGAGTGAATGAATGAATGAATGAGTAGGTTAGATTTTTATCGTGGTGAACGCCTGCCTCGGCGCCGGCCTGCTTGAACTTTCCTGCGGCGTTCCAGGGAGCGGGGGGCAACGCTGTCGGGGTCTCCATGGAGGTGGTGAGTGGAATAAAGGAAGGAATGAATATGAGCTTGTGGATGAATGAAGGAGTGAGTGAATAAATGAGTTCCTAAGTAAAGGAATTAATTTGATGCCACTGGCTAATAGCAAGTGAGTCAATCAATCGATCAGTTTGAATAAGTGAGTGAGTGAGTGAGCGGGGTGAAACGCTGTGGGGGTCTCCATGGAGGTGGTGAGTGGAGCGAAGGAAGGAAGAAAGAAGTGGATGAATTTTAGAATGAGGGAGTGAAGGAATGAATGAGTGTGTTAGTGATTGAATGAGTTGAAATGTATTAAGGAGCAAAATGTGTGTCAATGGAAAAATAGTCTGACAAAGAATAAAGGAGTGAATGAATGAATGAATGAATGAAAAATAAATGAATGAATGTTATGAATAAGATTAGTTGTTTAATTATTTGTTTATTTGTCAGGTTTTCCTGATGTTTGGAGCAGTGGCAGTATTGATCATGGCATACTGTTCGGACCTGTGTCGTGTTGTTTATTTGTTTGTTTATTTGTCAGGTTTTCCTGGTGTTTGGAGCAGTGGCAGCGCTCATCATGGCGTACTGTTCGGACCTGTGTCGTGTGAGCACGTACCAGGACGTTGTGCAGACGGTGTGCGGACATAACACCGGCATTCTGTGTGACCTGGCCATCATCCTCTACACCTTCGGCACATGCATCACCTTCATCATCATTGTGGGGGACCAGGTGGACAAAGGTGGGTAATAGTGGAAAGGTTTAGGAGTATGTATATCAGGCTTTTGCCAGCATCCGCCCTTTTTGCAGTTGTGGACAGACCAAGTGTCCTCTACCAGCAAAATTTGCCCCTCAAAATGCAGCAAATAGTGTTTCAGAGGGTCTTAGATTTCAGAATTTTCTTCACCCACTTAGACTACTGTCGTATGGAAGCTTTGGAAGTAAGAAATCCAAGGGAGGGAAAAAAATTCAAGCTGGCTAGGACACTGATGTATATCATATGTGATGTCCTGTTGTTTGAAAGTTTGCTCCAATTGATTTTAGTGAAGGTTGGTAAGGGCATATTTATCATGTCAGGTCTTCCATTTTGAAAAATGTAAAAATCAATGAATATGTGTATGAAATGGATTTAATACATTCAAGCCTTCATGAATGGATTAAATAGTACACAAAAGATTGAATATATTGAACCAAATATTGGAAGTACCTAGTAATGTGGTGAGGGGTGGAGGAAACTATTAATGTGTAGATTCCGACCCGAGTGAGCTCGACAAAGTGAGTAAGTGTGAGTGTAGAAGTAACTATAGCGGCATATTGCATGTATTTTTTTTAATGATTGATGGTTCCAGTGATGCAGTGGGCAGCAGGAGCAGACTTCTGTTACCACTGGTACATGAACAGGAAGTTCACCATGAGCGTGATCTCTGATTGTTTGTTTGTTTGTTTGTTTGTTTGTTCCAGTGATGCAGTGGGCAGCAGGACCAGAGTTCTGTTACCACTGGTACATGAACAGGAAGTTCACCATGAGTGTGATCCTGATTGTTTGTTTGTTTGTTTGTTTGTTTGTTCCAGTGATGCAGTGGGCAGCAGGACCAGAGTTCTGTTACCACTGGTACATGAACAGGAAGTTCACCATGAGCGTGATCTCTGATTGTTTGTTTGTTTGTTTGTTTGTTTGTTTGTTTGTTACAGTGATGCAGTGGGCAGCGGGACCAGAGTTCTGTTACCACTGGTACATGAACAGGAAGTTCACCATGAGTGTGATCTCTGATTGTTTGTTTGTTTGTTTGTTCCAGTGATGCAGTGGGCAGCGGGACCAGAGTTCTGTTACCACTGGTACATGAACAGGAAGTTCACCATGAGTGTGATCTCTGATTGTTTGTTTGTTTGTTTGTTTGTTTGTTTGTTACAGTGATGCAGTGGGCGGCGGGACCAGAGTTCTGTTACCACTGGTACATGAACAGGAAGTTCACCATGAGCGTGATCCTGATTGTTTGTTTGTTTGTTTGTTTGTTTGTTCCAGTGATGCAGTGGGCAGCAGGACCAGAGTTCTGTTACCACTGGTACATGAACAGGAAGTTCACCATGAGCGTGATCCTGATTGTTTGTTTGTTTGTTTGTTTGTTTGTTCCAGTGATGCAGTGGGCAGCAGGACCAGAGTTCTGTTACCACTGGTACATGAACATGAAGTTCACCATGAGTGTGATCTCTGATTGATTGTTTGTTTGTTTGTTTGTTTGTTTGTTTGTTTGTTTGTTTGTTTGTTTGTTTGTTTGTTTGTTTGTTTGTTCCAGTGATGCAGTGGGCAGCGGGACCAGAGTTCTGTTACCACTGGTACATGAACAGGAAGTTCACCATGAGTGTGATCTCTGATTGATTGTTTGTTTGTTTGTTTGTTTGTTTGTTTGTTTGTTCCAGTGATGCAGTGGGCAGCAGGACCAGAGTTCTGTTACCACTGGTACATGAACAGGAAGTTCACCATGAGTGTGATCTCTGATTGTTTGTTTGTTTGTTTGTTTGTTCCAGTGATGCAGTGGGCAGCGGGACCAGAGTTCTGTTACCACTGGTACATGAACAGGAAGTTCACCATGAGTGTGATCTCCATCCTCATCATCCTGCCCCTCTGCATCCCTAAAGACATCGGCTTCCAGAAATACGCCAGGTGAGACCATAGTCTTCTTCATAGGCTACCAATTTCAACTTGCTGAAGACCTTTGTAGCCTATATACTCATTTTTCACTTGAATGAAGTGAGGAAAGTCCTGTTAAGTGCCTTTCCCAAGTGCACAAGATCGTTGACACGGTGGGGTTCGAACTCAGGAGCCTCTGGGCCTGAGTCAAACGTGCTGCCAATTGCGCCATGTGGTCCCGCTAATAATCCTCTTGTCAAGGATGTAACTTGTAAGATTGACAGGCCTCTAAATGATCTTTTTTCCGTTCTGTCCCAAAAGTGTCCTGAAATGAAATTATTTCGATTTGTCCCAGGCTAGTACCGTAACAGTAACAGTAACTATAAATATTGCCTTTAGAAGAGACTTTGTTAATGAGCTGTATGGGCTTGCATTGGTCATGTGTGCCTAGGACATAAGATTTTTTTTAATTGTTACAAAGCACATACTGAGTTGTCCAGAGCCTAAATTTGGTATCCAGTTGCCATAGTGAATATTTTTCTTCCTCCTTTTCTCCAGTTTTCTGGGTGTAGCGAGCATCCTGTACGTAACAGTGATAGTCTCTGTGAAGTACTACACAGGAGGGTACCCTCCCGCTGATGTGGTCACCAGGTAAGGTGCAGTCTCTGCTGCTTCTGTTTTCTGATGTACATGTACATGTAAATGTTGCAGCTGTACACAATCATTACTTAAAATAATTTTAAGGTGTATCTTCGGATGTTTTAGGTGCTAGGACAACATAATATTATGATACTTTTTTGGGAAACTTTCATGATATCTACAACTTTCATGATCTACAACATACTAGTATTGTCTTGTTTCATGCCTGCCTGGATGAGTGTCAGCTTTGTTGTCATACAGTCACTACAGGGACATACATAAAATGTATGTTGACTGCTCGGAATAAACATAAAATAATAAACATAAATTTTGTCATGTACAATTGTCCAACTATTTTCATGCGTTTTTTTTCAGCCCAAAGACTTTCACAGATGTGTTTATAGCAGTCCCTACAGTTTGTTTTGGCTTCCAGGTAAGTGAAAACCATAACAAATAATACATGTATGTTCTCTTCTGTTTGACATTTCCTGACTGACAATATGATTATTGCATTTAACTATGGAGAATTTATTAAGTGGACTAATTATGATTTATTTGTGCTAAGGAAGGACAGTTCTTTATCAACTTCATTTTTCTTTCAGTTTCTTCTCTTTCCCTAGTAACCTCTGTTCCACTTTTTCTCTTGTTTGTTTCAGTACCACATCAGTGCAGTTCCAGTTTATGCCAGCATGAGAAAACGGAACCTGGGCAGTCTGGCTGTAGTCATGTTTTTTGCCATGGTCATCGCAATGCTGGTATACACGGCTACAGGTATGTACTCCTTCTTGTTTGTTTGTTTGTTTGTTTGTTTGCTTATTTTGTTTAGTCCTTGGCTTGTCCCTTCAACATGATTTCAAATGAGTCAAACATAAAAACATAAATTTAATACAAACTGTTATTACGAGTAAACGTTACTAGTACGTCAGTTAAAGTTAGACATTTAAGTAATAGCATACACCAAATAAAAGATACTCAAGAAGTGTTTTTTTTTTTCAAATGGGCATAGCCTTATAACTCTTGATGATATAATCATAAAAAATATCACACTTATTTACATGAATTACCATCTTCTGACAAGGTAGTCCCTGAAAAAAAGTCCATACTCAACCAGAAATGGTATTCTTAGTACACCCCATAAACTCCTCAGCCGCCCTACAATACTACCTTAACTTGGTACCAAAGATTGGAAACTATTAATAATTATCTAAAATTCTGATTCTAATGTTTACAGGTGTGTATGGAGGGTTAACGTTTGGAAGCAGCGTAACGAGCGACGTGCTGCTGTCGTATGACGCTAACGACGTCTCCGTCACGATTGGTCGAGCAGCCCTCACGCTCGACATCCTCACGTCATATCCCATACTGCACTTCTGTGGAAGGTAGGGGCAGAATTGAAGTTTGTAGGATTTGTCCTTGTATTTTTTAAGGAAACCCCCAGTCAGTATTGACAATATTCTACAGTTACATGAAAGGTGTGAGATATTCCTGTTGCATGTAAACAGCATTAGCTATGTACACTGCTTACTTTTGCTTTACAAAATGTAAATAAACTATTTTGCTTTGCAATATTTCCATATGCACAAGTAAGTTTCATACATCAATTCAATTTTTAAGAGCATGCTTCCCTCCAATGTTATGCAGGTCTCATTACATTGCAAGTTATAGTCTTGGCATCTATCTTTCAATGTCTTTCTAAAGGTACAAAATAGAGACATGTTCCAAAAGTTAAGCTATTATGTAATATTTCTTTTTCTGATCTGCTAATGATCTAGAGGATTGCATACTTACCCTAACATACTCTGTTCACCGCTATAGAACAGTACTTGACGGGTTTTACGTAAGATGGCGCCGGTTGTCGGCGGAAGACAACCTCCGACAAGAGTTTGTACGGCGCGTCGTGGAAACCATGGCATGGTTCTGGCTCTCGCTGTTTTTCGCCATCATGATTCCAAACATCGGGCTGGTCATTTCTGTCATCGGGGGACTGGCGGCGGTCTTCATCATGGTCTTCCCAGGTACGATATTTTTCTTATTTTGAGGAAAATTGAGATATGCATTTTTGCTCAGATTTGCATATAACTTGAATCTAATTATCTGATGCCAGACAAATAGATTTTTTTACTATACTTTTGATAATATGTTGACTATAGTCTTGTTGTTTAAAATTTCACTAGACTTAATGATATTTTATATTTACTTTATGAAAGGGCATAACATTGTTCAGAATTGTTGCCCAGAAGTGATAGTTCAGATCAGTTCATGTATGATGTGCCATGAATTATGCTGTCTCAGACATCTCTGTCCAGCATGGCTTTAAGTCCAACTTGTTCCTCCAAGACATGATAGAAAGGTAAGAATATGTCCGATCTTTATCTGTACCCTTTCTTGTACCCCAGGTTACTGCCTGATCCAGGCCGACCTGCTACAGCAGCCATCAGACAACGTGCACAAGGACCGTGCCCTCCCAGCGCTCGGCGTGATGTTCATGTTCATTTATTTGGGTTATTTTTCTTGTACCCCAGGTTACTGCCTGATCCAGGCCGTCCTGCTACAGCAGCCATCAGACAACGTGCACAAGGACCGTGCTCTCCTAGCGCTGGGTGTCCTGTACGTGTTCCTGGGGACCTTTATACTGGGGGAGAACACTGCCCTCGCCATCATCGACGACTTGAACGGGAAAAACTCCTTAAAACAAATCTGTACTGTTACTTGATAAAATGTGATTCTGTTAGCATCATATTGTCCCAATGTATATAGTACAGTGGATTCATTCCTCAAACTACCTAAATCTTGCACACTGCAGTTGTCCCCCAAGACATCTGGAGCTGCAAAGTTCATGTTTAAAACTTTTATTCACTCTGTCGGCCTGTATGGCAGGCTGAATAAAGGTTCAGAAACTTTAAATATACAGCTCCAGATGTCTTACTGAGGGATGACTGCAGTGCGATAGATGTCGGTTAGCTGAGGAATGAATCCACTCTAATATATACATCATATTGTCCCAATGTTACTTAATTATTTGTTGTGTTATGATAAAGTTTACACATCCAGATATTTGTTCTACTGAGAGAAGCTACGCTTACTCTTATACATTTCAAAATTGTCCACTGCCATTCCTTATGCCACTGATACTGTAACACCTGTAGGAGTTCTACTGATATGCGAATGCCTCTTACTCCTCTCTTTCTCTCCCTTTCTTTCTCCCTCCCTCTCTCCCTCCCTCCCTCTCTCTTCCCGTGTCCCTTTCTTTCTCCTTCCTCTCTCTCCCTCCATCTCTCCCTCATATCTGTCTCTTTCTCCCTCTCTCAAACTCTAGATCAAACTCAAAGTGCAATGCTTGAAACGAGGCTTAATGCTAATAGAAAAAATTAGACGTGTATTTAACTTTATGTTAAATGCAGTGAAGTTTGCACATCAGTAACACAGAAAAAGTCCTGGAGTGGACACTATTGAAACGTTTGAGAGTAAGCTTTGTTTTTATCCAACAGAAGGTATGTAAAAATGAACAGCTGAATTGTTACATATTGTTGTCATAATTGTGTTGTAAATACTTGTGATGATGATCTCTTGTGTAAAGTTTAAAGGAAAATAACTTTATCCAGATGACCTATATTTCCTCTATAAGGAAAACTGGAAAAAAAACTACAATTTATTGGAACAAGGAGGTTAAAAAAAAACCTGCTTGATGAGATCAAACAGAAAACATTAAAAATTTTTTGCATCATTTGGCACGGTTTGCAATCTGCCATTGCTGCTTAACCCCTGAACTTTCCCATCATGCAAATAGTGTGCACTGTTATATACTAATGATGTCATCAGGGCAGACAGAGGCCTTGGATTTATTTGCAATATATTGCCCAGCAAGCATGAGTGATGTTACATGTACTTCATGCTGTCATGCAATAGAAAGACATCAGACATAGCCACACAGACTACCTAGAAGGATTTATTTTGCTGAAGTAAGGGAGAAAATTGCAATATCTAGAGGTATATTTTCCTAGCAGACAATGCAGAGGAAAGGGACCAATAGCTCTGAGTGTAGACTGTAAGCTGCCCACAGAAAATCTTCTAGCCTAGACTGCCAGACTGTTCATCACTAAAACTTTGTGTCTCATGGTCTAACTCAGCAGGCCCAGTGGTAAACTTTCCTTTGGGGACATGTTGAGCTGAGGAGCATAGCCTCTACCATAGGCTCACTGGTCATTAAATAGTAGAAATTGCACTCTTAAAGCAGAGGTTGAGTCGCATAGATATAGTAGCAGTTGGAAAAATTAAAACGGCGCTGCTCTTACCCATGTAATTTTTCCGACTACTACTATATCTACACGACTCAACCTCTGCTTGTAGAGTATAGAAATTAGACAGATAGAGGGAATAGTATGCTAGGGGAGCTGGCCATTGTGTACTGACTACTCTGACCAGCCAACTCCCCTAGTGTACTATTCCCTCCATTTGTACAACTTCTACTATTTGACCAGCAATCCGCAGAGCCTGGTGGAGGCTAGAGGAGCTGACCTATGTTGGCACTGGAATCAGTCTGGCATCCAGGCTAAAAGTAGCCAAGTGGCCAGCGTAGACAGAATTTGTAAGGTTTTGAGACAAAGCGAAATATTACGGTCTCTTAGAGACCAGAAAAATGTGCAACAATATT
Source organism: Branchiostoma floridae x Branchiostoma belcheri (assembly GCA_019207045.1). Lineage (NCBI taxonomy): Eukaryota > Metazoa > Chordata > Leptocardii > Amphioxiformes > Branchiostomatidae > Branchiostoma > Branchiostoma floridae x Branchiostoma belcheri. Next base: position 2,858,607 of record CM033032.1, read on the forward strand.
TTCTCATGCCTTGGTAGGCCCTTATGCAGAGTACCAGTTTGACTGTACTAGTGACTCAGATTTGTACCCTCACATGGCAGTTACATAGACATGAATGTCTCATTCTTGCCATTTTAAAGAGGAATATTTTGGAATAGGAAATGCCAATTAAAAGAAAATGTATAATGCATAATGATAAGAAATTGAAGAAAGATGGAAGATCATAGAGTCTGTTTTTGTGTATATTTGCAAAATCATGGCAGAAATGTTCAAATCTTGGTATACTGTAAAGTACTATATAATACTTGTTCAGTACTTAAGTGAAGCTATTGTGGAAAACATCTTTTATTATGTATAATTTGAAATCAGCAAAGCCTCTGTATTGGTTTCCAATAATTCCATTGGAAGTAAAACAATTCACCAAACAATCTTCTGTACTTATAGCCAACACTAATTTTCCTTATGTACAATGAATCATGATGGACTTTATCAAAAGAAAAACTGTTTTCAGATGCAGAGCTGTCTTATGCCGCAAATCTTGTACAGTAGGCTGTAAAGATTGAAATAAAAACACTGAAGTCAAAAATGTAATCTTTTGCATCGCACTTTATTTACATGCTGTGGCAGTGGCAGATACCAGTTATGATATAATAGGCAACCTGCAATAACCAACCTTTATTTCTGACTATTCATTATATGCTTCAAAAGATAGCATGGCACAGTATAGTTTAAGGTAGGGTGGGTACCGGTACAGAAGATTCAGGTCCGGTTCAGGTCCAGAGGATCAGGTCCAGACCTGAACCTGGACGTGAAAACTTGTTAATAGGCAATACTCAAAACAATGGTCTATTTCCCAACAAAGAAATCTGTTTTGTGGAGTATTGGACTCCCACTGGCATTATGAAATCCTACAAGGCTACATTGTAACTGCCTCTGTACGATTGATTGTAAAACTTGGTAGAAATGACAGTAGACTCTACTCTACTTCGCTCTTGTCATTTGCTTGGACCAGTAAGCCCCAAAACGTGTGAATGCCTGATCATATAATGTGTTCACTTTCCAATAGGTCCAGCATCCTGTCCACTGAATTTTTTGTCCTTTTTTTTCTGGACCGGTCTAATAAGAGGATGGTTTTGTACTGGTATACCAGTACCCACCCCTAGTTTCAGGTACGTGTATTTCAAGTTCAGGCAGCAGCAGTTAGAATGCGAACAACAAACAGACCATCATCGTTGAGGTAGATTTAGTAAATGGTTTAAAGTTCATTGAGGTTTTGTTACACAATAACCTTTGAGCCTTATTGTTACAGCCAGGCTAAAGCTTGCAGAGTATATACATAGCATTGTACGACAAACTGACAACCAATGTTGGAATTCATTGACATCGTACATTTCTTTCATTAACGATTAACAAGTGACGAACCTGGGCTCATAAGTTATTTTCCAAATGTCTTCATAGATTATATATTATAGACATTGGCTATGTTCCTTTATACAATGTATTTTAGGACCAATATCTGTAGTAGCTATAAGTTTACTTTAGATGAGAAGTCATGACAACTGGATTTTATAGTTAAATTTACCATATCATATTTTCATTAAAAGTTCATTAATAAATATCTATGTTTTGACGGTTTTCACCAAACCGAACACTTGTGTACAGGGTTCATGGGACTCCCTACCGGACAGTGGAACGCTTCTGAGAACTCTGCCAACTGCGACACACTGCCGATTACCCTGAAGAAAAAAAGAGAAGAATATTGTATTCCAGTCTAGTTTGAGCTATAAAGCACCTGTTACAGATAAATGTTTGACTGCCATTTCACCCCTTTTCCATTGCTAAATCGCTGATCCTAGAGCCTTTGCTAGTTAGTTAACTAAATTATTGTCAGGTACACTCCCCGGAAAATAAATCAAATGCATTACTAAGAACTGCGTATTATCAATGAGGTTCCATCAACTGATTCAGAAGGCACATGTGGTACAGCAAGATATCAAACATACACTACTTCTTGCCAGGGATTCACCCATCTGTGTTGGTAGTGGTCATTGTCCAATGCTAAACCTTCTTCCAACACAAAGGTATACACGGATCAAATTTTCAACGACCACTGTCGCCTTCTTCAGGGTCAATACTGATGACCAATCACTTCAAAAGAAGAAGGCGACAATGGCCATTGAAAATCTAATCTGTGTACTTTATACCTTTGTGTTGGAAGAAAGTTTCATCATCATCATCGGATGACATACTTACACACGACAGGGTAATACAACCCTTACTGGGGGACATACCCTTTCGTTGGCTGATTACAAGGCGGGAATGCACTAGGTCTCCAGACGAAAGTTTAGTGCTGTACTACTTCTAGAAGTTCTACCATTGTATGTTACATCAGCTCTCAAGGATCAGTATATGTACCTGTACTTTGGTGGCGCGTGCGGATCCACTAGAAGCATGACGTCTAACGCCTCCGGGCGCTGCGTTATGCACCAACTCTGCAGACAGACAACAAAGCGTCATGTCCAACGTTAACTTGGCTATCAAAACAAACATGACATGTCTGTGATAGAAACTCAGACAGACTGAAACACATCAAATCTATGGATATCTCTTCGATTATTGGCAAAGTAAAGAACAAATGTTGGACACTGAACCACATTACTTTGTGATGGGGATATTAAAGGAGGCAATCTACATAAGAGCACACCAGCCGACACTTAAGAGAGACGGGGGCCGATACCGCTTGCCAGGTAATTACGATTCATTGCTCGAGTCACTTGTCCCTAACTGAGTCACGTGCTCACAGTAAGTGACTCACCACTCCTGAAGAAGGTCGACTGATGTGCGACCGAAAATTTGCTTGTGTTGAATTAAAGTTACAAATCTCAACATGCAAAGTAAAGATGTTATAGGATATGACTTTACCTGTGCAAAGGACATGAAGAACACCTCTTCATGTGTTCTATTCAGCCCCGGCAGTAAAGGCTCGCCCTGCTGGTGAACCTTTTTCCATATTTGATAACCCTGTGAAATGTGTAGTAAAACAACTATTAGTACAATGCGTGATCGTTCAAGATCTGCTTGAACTTTGGACTTAGTAGAGAAATGACCAGCTTAAAATTAGAAGCTATGACATCGATGAATAAGCTTAGTACTTAGAAATTCACATTAGATAGGCTAAGGAATTATGCTGCATGTACCGTAACCAAAGAGTCTGAGCCGTTGTAAATATTATACTATAAGAAAAAGTTATGACTTTAGATGTACAGTACTCAAATGATATGCTTGCAATAGGCCTCCTAGAAGCTATGACGCCTATGACTAAACTTAGAAATTCGTATTAGAAAGGTAACATCTAATGAATGATGCTTCAAGTATCAAAAATATCCAAAGACAGTCTAAGACGTTGTAAATGTTTTACTATAAGAAGAAGTCGTGAATTTGGATTTGAGATACTCACATAATATGCTTGCTTTAGGCCTCCTATGTCGGCTATGTTTTCTCCAAGTGTCAACCTGCCGTCTATCTGGAAAAAAGGTATTCTTACATTATGTAACTTTCAGCTTGGACCATTCAGTATGACGGATAAAACTAAATAATTAAAATCATAGCCACATGAGTGTAAACACCTGATACGTATATAGAATACAACACGGTGTATTCCGTACCACCGGATGATTTTATTTATGTTATGCCCACCCGATAATTCACACGTTACTATGTGAAATGCGCCAGAAGTTGAGAAATTTGGTGTCCAGGAAAAAAAATTGTAACAGCACCAATTCTGAATCCGTATTCGAATTTTCGACCGCGTCCTACTCGGTGCACACGGAGTACGTTCGATTTATTTGATGGAAGCCCGTGTGATACGGCAAGTTATCGCCCGGTCCAGAGCACCTGTATCGTACGTTATCTCGGCCCAGGTATGGCATGGCATGGCATACATCGCAATCAGCGTCAACTGAGTTGCCCACCTGTTTGCCTTCGATGACGTAGCTGCTGTACAGATCGATGACGCACTGTGACGCACGCGTGAAGTTCGTCCAGGAGCTGTTGGACCACCAGGACCTCAGGTTCCCCTCCTTGTCGTAGTTTCCTCCTGCAAAATGGAAATGACTCAGTGGATATTGGAGTTTTCCTATAAAGATCCACTGACTGGGAAGGGGCTACGGTAAGAAGACCACAGACGTGTCCGATGGATTAAGGACAGTCTGGATAAGGAAGTCAACGCCAGTGATGAGAGGGGGTGGGGGCGATGCGTAGGGTGAATATAAAACGAAGAAGATGAATTGCTCCATACGCTTGTGTTCTTTGACATTTCAACTTATGATTTGACGTTCAGAAATGCTTTTACTGCTTTGATTGAGTGTCTTCTTTTAAGAAATACAAGTTTACATTGCAAACAGAATACTCACCCCAATCGTCGAATCCATGTGTCAGCTCATGCGCGATCACACCCCCGATTCCGCCAAAGTTCATCGACCTGAACAGAACACAGTTTTAGGATATTGGAGATTTCTTTTGCACAACAAGAATGCTTTTCACCTGCTGACGTTTCGATGTCTGTCAGACATCTTCCTCAGAGCTTCTAACTGGAGTTCTGCTTCTCGCCGCTATATGTAGCCGATGTAGGTGGCGCGTTTGCTACATATAGCGGCGAGAAGCAGAGCTCCAGTCAGTAGCTCTGAGAGGCATCGAAACGTCAGTATGTAACAAGCATTCTGGTTGTGCAAAAGAAACATCCAACATCCTATGTTCTAACAACCTAATTTACAAATTCTTTTCGGAAGAACACCATTTTGTTCACAATGACTGCCACAGAAACGGTGATGAAGGAACTCGCTAACGTTATATCCTTGCAAATAAACTTCTATAATTATATAGGTTCTAAGCTAGGACTACTGTACACATTCTCATTGGCCGGGACCATATGGATGTTACTTTAGTAGTTCAAAAACGATCATCATCATATCGTTCCGTGTCAGTCAAAAACGATGATCTTGATACTTACATGGGAAACTTCGAATCGTAGAATGATCTCTGAAGAATACCGGCAGGGAAAACTAAGGTAGAAACAACAAGTATTCAGTCGTGAAAGATTGCTCAAATCTGTCCGAATCATCAAAATCCGATTCAGCGTACATATATACGATGCTGTTGTTTGGACTCACCCATTTCGTTGGTGTTTGGCCAGTAGTAGGCATTTACTAGATGAGGTGGCATCGTCCAGCTACGGATTGCAGGATAGAGTAAATCATGAAAATGTTGTGTGGCCATGGTACGGTGTGTACGAGTTACTTTATGACAACAAGATATGAATGAAAGGAGTCTTGTATAATGACAAACTTTCGTCCAACACAAAGGTATACACGGACCATTGTCGCCTTCTTCAGGATCAATACTGATGACCAATCACTTCAGAACGTCCATGATAATGAAATGGGTCTTTTTCTATTAAAAAATCTAAGCATCATTGTTGGATAATAATTTCCTTGTTGGTCATTGTTAAGTCCATACACCAATTGGGTACTGGTAAGAGTAAAATCACGTTTTTTTTCTATTTCTTTATAACACCAATTTGAAGAGTAAGTTTATACAAAACTAGCATTAGTAGGAAAAGCACTTAATTCGGACTGTTACCCACAGCGTTCTGTCCACCGGCCTCTCCAGCTTTGCCAGCATCTGCCGCACCTGATGCCGCATCCCGCTCACTCGGTTCTGGAAGAAACTGTCTCTGCCGACACGCAGCTGAGGAGCATCGGAAAAGTTAATTCAAATAAAATTGTAAATTTGAAAATAGATTTACAAATGAGGTCCTATTTATAATATATGATGTACACTTCATTTATTGATATTTACATACCGGATTACATTTGCCCCACAACTGTGAGTTAAATACTAGTGATCTCTTGCATGTACATTTAGATATTCAGGACTAGATTATATCGGAGGATATTGCAGTGGAGGTCTCTGTAGACTATGGTCGCCTAGTCTCTATATTATGGTTGCCTCACTTTTATATTATCGTAAAAATACCTCGGTGAACTTTTCGTCCAACAGTGTGTCGTTCAGGATGTAGTCGGGATAACCGATCTTCTCCACCATATGGTTCGACTAGCAAAAAACAACAACATATAGATGAGAAAGAGTAGTTACGTACAAACAACTTTAAAACGTAATCATTTGAAATAGATTTACAAAATTCATTCATATCTGTAGGTATTGATGTATCAAAGGATACTTAATAGGAATGTTACAATTAGATATCTCCAGACTCAGGTTCCCAGCATTCTGTAGCAAGTTCCCGGAACTCTGGCCCAGGTTCCAAGAATTTTGACTCTGGTTCGAATTCTCAAAAGTTTTATTCAGGTTCCCATAATTTAGCATGCATTGGGTTTGTAGAATTCTGGCCCAGGTGTCATAAATCTGGAGACGTAGCTTTGTCGCTGGAGACATATAACTGCAACCCACATTGCACTTGATGACCTGTATTTCATGTCCTACCTTCTCGACGGCAGACGCCTTGGTCTGTTCGTCCATCCAATCTATTTTCTCCAAGTTAAAGACGAAAGCTTTTCTGATGTCGACGGCAATCTCTCTCACCTAGGAAAGGAACGCCATCAATGGGCTGAAGCAGTATCATTCAGATTAGTTTGCTAAGTAATATTATCAAGAGAGGTTTTAGCACCGGGTCCACTACGTTATGTACACTGTTGCCATGTAGTCCAAGATCTGCCATTTAAGGTAAGACAAGCAACCTATCTATAGCTCCGCGCAGTTGCAATATATATGTAAAATATCCCGTTTTGTAATAATAACTTTACTGCAAATTCATGTCCGTTGGCTAATTGCAAGCTTACTTTTACATACGAATACAATAATGATTAAGTAATCATAATACAGTAATGATACAAACGCAAGCGAAACAAAAAGAGTCATCAAGTGCTACTACTGATCTAAAACTTTTCAAGTCTAATTAAAGGCATAAACAAACAAGCAAAACAGTTTATATCTGGTTTGATTTTTTTCTGTGTACAGTGGAGGATGAAATTTCCGACATTTTGTGATATATACTGGCCCATGGGTGGTGTTAGCAGAGATGGTGTTTTTCGTAGCTCGGTACGATGTATAAAAAATGTATTTCTAGAAAACAGGTAATAGACTTTACTTAAGGTGTGAGATCTAGATTTACTTACCTTTTCCTTGCTCTCCTTGGAGAAGGAGTCCCTGACGAACATGCCCCCCAGCGCCATGCCCATGTGCTCATCCACCGCCTGTAGACACAACCGCCACTCCTCTGTCACACCTGCCGTACCCTCAGCTACCTGCAGGAGTAGACAGTTTAAAGGCTATTTCATTGCTGTATATTGTACAATCTGCTGTAGCCGTCTTACACGTGACATGCAGTTCTTGTCCTGTGGGACTTAGTGCGCCAGTAGACGAGAGGGTGGAGAAGGAAGTGCACACCCCTCCTTCACCTTAAAACGTCACGTGCAGACCCGGCAGACGGGTCACCTAACCCATCCTGTCTGCCTACCATTTTCGTCCTAGACAGATGGATGCCAACCAACCATTGTCTGTATAATCAACAATAAATTGACACTCGTTTTCTTTCTTGTTTAAGTTTCAAAAGCAATCACGGAACGTTTATTGAGTCAGAACTACGAAGCTCATAAAGTTGGTTTGTAAAAAGTTGGATGTATGGTGTTGAATATTACAAAAATCTTTTTAGCCATCCATCTATTTTAGTATTCCTTTCTTAATATTTGTTCTATGGCTTATTTGCAATTGAGGACAGCAGATGCATGTCTTGACAGACTGAGTACGAGTGACTTTATTGCTGTAATGTATGTGCTATATATACGTATCTACTCTGAAATTTAGAATGATATGAAACACGTATGCTTGAAGATGGCTATGCGCCAAAACACACAGACCTTGTTGAAGTCCTCCAAGGCCTTCCTGAAGGGTTGGCTGAGGTCTGTCACGAAACTGGCCGCTACGCGCCACAGGAGGTAGTTATTCAGCGTTCTGAAACAGACGGGAGGAAGCATTAACGTATCTGTGTCCAGTGTTACATTACAGCAATCTAGTGTCCCACTGATTCTAGCATGTAGGAAATGTGGTCGATGTGTTCAGTAGAAGGCACAAGGCCAAATGCAGAAACCACCTCTTACTAGTATCTGATCACTGACATGGTGGTGGTTTTAATTTCGCGGTAGCACCATGCACTGTAGCGTCTTACTGACATGGAAAAATGTTCGCGGTGGTTTTAAGTTCAAGGTGAAGAGGCCACAGCGAAACCATTAAACCACCGCGAAGGTTTCTGCATTTACAGTACTAAACCTAACAGACTTTCCAACCGTTACTTGTTTTCTCTCTTTCTCGCTTATTTTTTGGTATGTATATTGATGATGATAATGATGATGTAATTTGGTCATTGTATAATGTACTGCTATTGTATATTGTATTGCTATTGTATATATTGATATGTCGTCGTAGGGCTTGTACATTGTAATGATTTATATTATGTTGTATGTATCAGTGTAACCCTTGCTGCTGCCTGGCTGCCACTTGTCATGCACTGTTTGCATTCCCAAGAAATAAAATGTGCACTGTAGTTAGGTCCAATGTCCGACAAAATCCCTTCAACCCATTTCGTTCGCGTCGGATTCTCGGAACTGCGATTGCGTGCCGGTCGTTTTGTTGATAAAAGGCGGGAATTACACTTTTGACCCCCGGGCTTACATTTCCAGAACCGTTGCCAAGCCTGAGGCGAAAATAGTTTGGCATGTTTCCCTTCTTCGTAGGGAAAGGAAAACAGCAAATCAGTTGCACGTTCTTCGTCGCTTAACCCAGTATATCACTGAAAGTGTCTCTCGACTTTTGTTACAGCTTGGAGTCCATATTTCTTTCTTTCTTTCCATTTTTCTTTCTTTCCTTGCTTCCTTCTTTCTTTCTGTCTTTCTTTTCCTTTTCTTTCGTTATTTCATTATTTATTTATTTCCTTCTTTCTTTACTTTATGCCTTCCTTTCTTCTTTCTTTTCTTTGTCTTTCTTTTCCTTCCTTCGTCCCTCCCTCCCTTCCTTCCTTCCATCCTCTTAATCTCCAAGCAGATCCTACGGTAGCATAAGGTATCATCAAAAGCTGACAGAGGAATGAAGCCGGCTTAGAAGTGTGTTTCGCTACCGGGGACACTTCTTGGCTGACTACACTCCTTGGCCAGTTTGGTACTATCTTATGCCATCGTAGGATCTGCTTGGAGATTACCCTCTTCCCTCCCTTCCTTCAGAGTTACTGTTGAGTGTGTTGTACCCACCTTGCAGGTGTGTCAGAGATGAGCTGTGATATGTGCCGCAGGTAGTCCGTGTTGTACTTACCTTGCAGGTGTGTCTGAGATGAGTTGTGATATGTGCCGCAGGTAGTCCGTGTTGTGCTTACCTTGCAGGTGTGTCTGAGATGAGTTGTGATATGTGCCGCAGGTAGTCAGTGTTGTGCTTACCTTGCAGGTGTGTCTGAGATGAGTTGTGATATGTGCCGCAGGTAGTCAGTGTTGTACTTACCTTGCAGGTGTGTCTGAGATGAGATGTGATATGTGCCGCAGGTAGTCCGTGTTGTACTTACCTTGCAGGTGTGTCTGAGATGAGTTGTGATATGTGCCGCAGGTAGTCCGTGTTGTACTTACCTTGCAGGTGTGTCTGAGATGAGTTGTGATATGTGCCGCAGGTAGTCAGTGTTGTACTTACCTTGCAGGTGTGTCAGAGATGAGCTGTGATATGTGCCGCAGGTATTCCGTGTTGTGCTTACCTTGCAGGTGTGTCTGAGATGAGTTGTGATATGTGCCGCAGGTAGTCAGTGTTGTACTTACCTTGCAGGTGTGTCTGAGATGAGATGTGATATGTGCCGCAGGTAGTCCGTAGCGTGCTTACCTTGCAGGTGTGTCTGAGATGAGCTGTGATATGTGCCGCAGGTAGTCCGTGTTGTACCCACCTTGCAGGTGTGTCTGAGATGAGTTGTGATATGTGCCGCAGGTAGTCCGTGTTGTGCTTACCTTGCAGGTGTGTCTGAGGTGAGTTGTGATATGTGCCACAGGTAGTCAGTGTTGTACTTACCTTGCAGGTGTGTCAGAGATGAGCTGTGATATGTGCCGCAGGTAGTCCGTGTTGTACTCACCTTGCAGGTGTGTCTGAGATGAGCTGTGATATGTGCCGCAGGTAGTCAGTGTTGTGCTTACCTTGCAGGTGTGTCAGAGATGAGCTGTGATATGTGCCGCAGGTAGTCCGTGTTGTACTCACCTTGCAGGTGTGTCTGAGATGAGTTGTGATATGTGCCGCAGGTAGTCCGTGTTGTACTCACCTTGCAGGTGTGTCTGAGATGAGTTGTGATATGTGCCGCAGGTAGTCAGTGTTGTACTTACCTTGCAGGTGTGTCAGAGATGAGTTGTGATATGTGCCGCAGGTAGTCAGTGTTGTGCTTACCTTGCAGGTGTGTCAGAGATGAGTTGTGATATGTGCCGCAGGTAGTCCGTGTTGTGCCCACCTTGCAGGTGTGTCAGAGATGAGTTGTGATATGTGCCGCAGGTAGTCCGTAGCGTGCTTACCTTGCAGGTGTGTCTGAGATGAGATGTGATATGTGCCGCAGGTAGTCCGTGTTGTGCTTACCTTGCAGGTGTGTCTGAGATGAGTTGTGATATGTGCCGCAGGTAGTCCGTAGCGTACAGCACGACCCGTGCAGACGGCAGGTCCGGTACCATGGCGTGGAAAAACGACTCCCAGTCAATCTGGAAGGCACTGATATATTAATATGCATGTAATGAATTCAATTCAAGTCAACATCTATATATAAAACGTAAGTTGTTTATGAATTGATTGGTGAGGATGAGCTCCTAGCAATGAAACTTTTTCATGTATCAAATGCATAGACATAGGTTTTGAATTTAGTTAGGTGGTTGCCAGGGCTGTCATGAAGAAAACTAGGCATTTCTTTGCAAGACCAGCTCCTGGGACGAAACCAACCATTCATTTACTCATTCGCTCACTCACACACACACTCACTCACTTACCCACTCAATCACTCAATCACGCTCTCATTGGCTCACTCACTCATACAAGGCTGTGCAGGTGAGTGTATCCACGATAATGAAACCTTCGGAATATACACACAGATGGAACTGAAGTGGCCCCTTACCATAGGTGCAATAGTTTTCAGCTCGTGGATCCGGACATTGTTGTACAGTGCGTTCACATTGGTTCGTTCGGATTCGGGAACTGTCAGCTTTTGGGCAAGATAAGATATACTGAAATGTCATTATACACAGTTTAAAACTATCCAGTCCATTTTGAGAAAAAACTATCAGTATGAGAGGCAATTCCGACAAACATTCAATGTACATACTTTCTATCATTTTCATTTCTATGTTTAACAGCGACATCAAGTTACGAGAGTGGGAGTCAATCTGCCAGTCCTATAAATTTTGTCGTTGTTATTTGCTTACCTCTGCCAGTTTCGTCTCGAAGTTGACCACATCTTGAGCGGAGTCCTGGGCTGAGTCCGGGTCTGCCCCCAACAGCTGCACCACCCGGGCTATCAGTTTCCTGTACGCATCAACAACCTGCGGGACGACAAGTATTGACGTGCATGAAAACCACGATTCAAGACACTGTTGTGTAGTTAGTTGGAAATGGGAAATGGTAGATCTTTAATTTCTGGAGTCGACTTGTATACGACCTGTGTCTGTACATGTGTGTACCACATCAATACCAATTATGGAATCAAAGCCTCAAAGACTGTCTGCTTTCTTAAATGTTCTCATTGCTTTCGGTGTCATGTGGGGACAGTCATTACACGACACAAAGCACTGTAACGTCCATATGGTAGACTGTTAACTACTAAATAGATAAGCAGAACACATAATCCTAACATTGTACTGACCAATCTATAGAATAAGAAAAATCCTTATACAATCAGGTGGGGCTAAACGTGAGAGCAATTATCTTTTCTAATACCAAGTTTCGCAAGCAAAAATCATCTAGTTGAATTGACACAAAGAACAATGACATTCAACGAAACGGAGCAGCAAACTTAAGGCTGTAGTCGTCCCACTGTCGATTACACTTTGAAATAGGCCCCGTTCACCAAGTCTCTTTCGGTGCCCTCACGGCTAATTTGATCGTGTACGTTTGCATTTGCGTGCCCAGTATTTGCTCACTGCCCTAGAATAGCTGCTCACAGCCCTAGAATAGCTCGAGGCTAAGAAAAAGACGCCTCCAACCTTGAGCGACTCCTTGCTGATGTAGTAGCTCCTGTCGGGTAGCCCCAGCCCTCCCTGGTCAATCTGAAACGGAGTACGTCATGAGTACTACAACAACACACAACACAGCACAGCACCCGCCATACTGCCATAGTTAGGTGTGACGGGTCGTTCGGTGTAATATAACCAGCTGCTGCCGCACCGCGTGCCTGCGAAGCTGGTGTGTTACGCCGAAGGGCGGTTATACCGACTATAGGTACAGATACTAAATATTCTCTTCACGGTCGCTTGATTTTCTACACTTATCTAGCTTACTTAGTTACTAACGCGTATGGGTAGATCCGTAATGTAGTGTGCCCGCTACAGTTCACCATGGCTGTTCACAGACACAGTGTACCAGCCCTAGCAACCTAAAATCTAGCTGGCAGGGGTCCCCGGGCATTTTACATCACAAATCTTTGAGAGGCAACTATGTTTGACCCATATCAAGACATACAATTGTAGCGCAACATGGGACCTGATAGAAGTGTTACTAACTTCAGTATCAGTTATACTATAATGATCAACCTTGTAGTAAGATATTCTGATCGATTGAAAAATAGAAAGAATACACCCATCCTAAAGACATACTTTGACGAATCCTTAAGACAATTTGAAATTATTTTGTCGACTGAGAATTCGCGAGAAAAAAAATCTAAAGAAAGAATGCACCCACCCTGAAGACGTACTTGGACGAATCCTTATCGTCGAAGTTGACCCATAAGAAGAAGAGCGCGTCCACCTTCAGATCCAAGTGCAACTTGGTGAAGGTGTCGTTAAAGTCCCAAGTAGCCTCGCTCCAATTCCCTGCGGCTGCCCAGCCTCCTAACTGGTCCATCAGCTCCAGAAGAGGCCGTCCCGAAGCCTGTTCTCTAGCCTCCTTCTCCATACACGACTGGAAGTAGTCCTTCGTCTTCCGCTCGTACGATTCTGTCGAGTTTCTTAAAGTCGGCGTTTCGAGAAGCCTCCTCAAGATCTTCTCGTTGGTTTCCCACATCTTGGAGTCGACTCCCCACTGCTTCTGCTCCGGGGGGATGGGGTTGTCCTGGAGCCAGCCTCCGCAGGAAAACTGGAAGAAGTCCTGACAGGGATCGGCTGTAGGGTCCATGCTGGCCAGTAGTAGTGCCGCTGAAGTGATACAGTCGGCGGTGAGGCAAACGTGTCCGTCAGAAGCGCTTTCTATCTCGTGGACTCCGCCTCTTGTCGCCAACATCACGCCGAAAATCACGCAGACCGCCAGAGACACGAACAAGCAGACCAGCACGGCGGCTTCCCGGGGACGGAGCGCGCGTGGCATGGCGGGGTCCGGGTGATTTACTATCACAGCCACTTCCTTCGCCTGTCGCGAGCCCTCCGTGTGCGTCTCTGCGTGATTCACGTGGTTCGCAGAGGAGGCCATGGTTTGTGGCGATTTGATTGAGTCGTCTCTGACACGGGCCGACAATGGTCTTTGCCAACAAGATTGATGAGTTAGCGCCGATCGCGGTTGTGCAAACGGTTTCCTTTGACTCCGGGGAGACAGTTGGTCCAGACACGGGGAGAGGAGGAGAATGGACGCCTGGACACAATCTGGATGGTCTCAATCATGACCTTGAAGATCCTGTATTCAAAATGTCGAAGTTTTAGGTCAAGATAAAGGCATTAGAATGAAAGCATTTCAGACTCAGGGAAAATTCATTAAGTGCGTTATTTCCTGTCAACAGCTTAGTAAGATAAAGACTCTTTGAAAAAACTATTGTGAAAAGAAAATCTAAATCTTAATCTATAAGTGAAGTTGTAATTCAGACTGGCTGCCAACATTGGCAGCCAACATCTACATGTAAGGCAATTTCACACTGTTTGCCAACATCTGCGGCAGTTCAAAGCTGCCTTAAGACACATACCACTTGTAGCACCTTGACCTCTGACCTCCACTCCATCTTTGACGTTTTCGGTTTGACCTTGGAACGTTTAGGATTGCGAAATAAATGACGTTTTATCTGATGAAATCTCCTTGGTGATATGGACAGGGGGGTTGTTTATGACTCGGTTTTCTTGTGATAGACTGTATGTTGTCTACTGGTGTCTTTATACCCCCCTCACATTAGGCGAAAATCGATCGGACGACGATTCTTCGAGCTCTAAATTACGAGGAGCTATGACCCTGATGCCGACGAAGAAACTCTGTCATTTGTTCGTTGGCATCAGAGTCATGCCTCCTCGTAATTTAGAGCTCGCAGAATCGTCGTCCGATCGATTTTCGCCTAATGTGAGGGGGGTATAACTCTGCCTTGACTCTGACTGAATGTAACTCGTTTTGGTTTACATGTATGGTGGGCTCCCTTTGAAATCAACTCTCAAAAGTTGTATAGGCTACCCGCCTGTTTTGAGATTGATAAATTGCATAACCAAAGGAAAAGATGCCCTTTAGGGGTCGCAGGGGCAGTAGATTGTTATCTGCATTTGCTATTGTACGGTACTGCATTGAGGAGCCAGGCTTCCATCGTCCTTTGGTTATTAGTTATTGGTTGGGCCGACTACTCTCTCTTCGCAGCCAGGGTCTAAATCGCAAGGATCTGAAATGGCAGCATGTATACAGCGCCTAGTGACCTCAGTACGACAGTAATTGCCCCATTTGCGGCCAAAGGACTGTAGTTTTTGAACCACTCCTACCGGGAAGGGCCCGTACTCTTTTCTATAAGTGTGTGGGATCTTTAATGTGGCTCTCCTCAAACACGGGACCCCCACTTAGCGTCCTTTCCGAGGGACGGCCCCTAACCAAATCTAGGTACTCATTTTTACCTGAGTGAACTAAGGAAAGTCGTGTAGAGTGCATTTCTCAAGGGCTCAAGATCGGTGACACATGCTAAATGTAGCACAACATGGGGCCTGATAGAAGGTTTCGAATCCGTTACCTCTGGGGTCCGGGTCAAACACCTGACCGATTGCGCCACACGATCCCACTTAACATCCCCAGTCGAGGACATATAGGTGCTCATTTTTCACCTGGATGGAGGGAGAGAAGTGGCCTCCACCAGCCTTTCTACGGCGGTGCGGGGATCGCAGAATTCGGCAAAAACATCGGGAAATTGGCCAGAGGAGTCAGTTCTCACCTCACTTCACCTCAGCGGTCCCATAGCCTCACCGGCCGTAGAGGCAGCTATCCAACAGCACAAGTCAGTCCACGCTAAGGTAAATGTTTCTGAGAGACCGGCCAACTCCTCTGGTAGGAAAACTCCCCTGGCAAGTTATTCTCCCTATAACGGCCAGCGTAGTCAGTCTGGTACAGACTAGAGGTAAATGCCTTTTCCGAGAGCACAACATCGGTGACATGCAGTGGATTGGAAGCCTGGGCCAAACACGCTAATGATCACATCAACACGATACCATTCAATTAACTGCAAGATATATGGCATCTAAAAGTTAATTGTAACATTACCTGCTTGCCTAATGCATCAGGCTAAGTACCGCTCACATCAACCTTAAGGCACGTTTCTGAAATCAGATATATGGCGAGTTGGCTTGAGTACAGTAATCTGGTATATAGATTTGCATTCTTCTCGCTTCTTTATAATGATCGAAACGTATGGGAGTTCACGTTTAGCTAAAATCGTACGGCGAAAACGCCTGCTGAATGTAAATTCCTGAGTTAATGTGCAAAGGAAGTGTATATATAGACCTCTTAGTAATCGAGTTTTCTATTTGAAGAGACGATTTATATTCTTCAAGTCTCTAGGAAATCATGTTCGGGATTACCTTTATTGGCTAGGATTAAAGAAGATATGAATAGACATTGACAGCTGGCTTTCTTGGATAATGTTGGCCAAGGGTCGCAATTACTGCAAATGCGGTGATTCGGGCGTGTGACGATGAGTCTGACCGTATTTAGTGGTTTGGGACGAAGCCAGATTATTAGCTAGGTCAGAGGCAATGATGCTATCTGCACTTTGTTATATCTTTCCAGTGTTTCTATGCGTTAAGTACACACAATCAATCTATTATATATCAATGCCCATTACATCTAGCCAAAGTAAAAAAAAATGATCATGGCAACATTTGTGTACATTGCTTCCAACTACAGCCAAGTTGTAACAGTCATATCTATATATTACAAATATAAGGTAAAAACGACATGCATATTCAAAACACTGTTAATACCATTGCCAGTGAGAATAAGGTTGTAAGACCAAGCAATATGACCAGCTATGTACACAAAACCTTCGTCATAGTACATTACATAAGCATACATCTCCCCAGACCAGTCTAACTGGTGACCGGAACCATTAAGTATTGCCCCACTGAGGGGCTGTGCCATAGGGGAAGTTGACTTGCCTGTTTGAAGGATCCACACCGCTCTGGACTGTCGGCTTCTTGGCTGTTCACTTCATCAGATCAGATCAATTACACATAGGGAGTTGTCAGTACTGCCCCGAACAAAAATGGACGGCTAAAAAGGTCCACAGGCGGCTTCAGATCTCTCCGTACTTTGGCGGCAATTTGCGTTCGGGACCCCGGCGTCACCCCGCCGCAACATTTGAAATTCTGCTCGACATTCCTGCTGCAATTATCGCCTATTACCATAGAGATGACCTGACCGATGCAGCCGTACAAAGCCGAGTAGAGCCGATCCGGAGAGAAGCCGACGATGGTCTGATTGAGCCGGGAATATATCTTTGTTGATCAGGAGGAGTCTCTAACGGCGTCGGAAGTATATTGTGTTGGAATGTGTCAGTTATTTCGCTCTAAGAGATTGTGTGCAACCTCGGATAAGATTCTGTGGGTCTATTTACAGATACATTGTATGCAGGGGCCACAACAGACATTTGTATGGCGCTGTATGTATGTCTGAATTGGTTATGGATCCTTTTTTGATCATGAGGTTCCTCCGAAGGCGTCGGAAGTGTCTTGTGTCGGGATATGTCAATTATTTTTCGCTTAGTTTAGATTGGGTGCAACCACGGATTAGATTCTGTAGGTCTGTTTATAAATACGTTGTGGACACAACGGACATTTGTATGGCACTGTATAGTTGTCTGGCTCTGCTACGTATCATTGTTGATCATGGGATTTCTCTGAAGGCGTCGGAAGTGTCTTGTGTTGGGATATGTCAATTATTTTTCGCTTAGTTTAGATTGTATGCAACCGCGCATAAGATAAGATTCTGTAGGTCCGTGTACATCACATACAAGTTATTGCAATCGATTATCTCTGGTTCGTTTATAAATCTTTGTTGATTAGAATGGTTCTTTAAAGTCGTCTTGTGTTTGACTATGCCGCTACGTGCGGTAGGAACTGTCTTTTGACCGGTATAGTGGATTGTTTTTGTAGATTTGATGTAGAAATGCATTATGCAGCGGCCATGTGTATAGCCAACACTTGTAAAACGTTACCGTGACGTATTGTCACTGCAATGAACTTTGAAGTCCCAACAGGTCCCAACTCTATTTAGTACTTATGAAAAGGAGGAATGTTTGTAACAACAATATGCTAAAAGTCCGATTTCTCTGTTGATGAGTTCGCTAAGATCAGTTGCACATATATTGATTGAAGTGAAGCTGCGTGGTCTTGTAGGTTTTAATGTATAAAAGTAAATGCCGAAGCTGCAACGGATGCGGATCGGCTGCTTTATCTTTACCGTTACTATCGCTGTTAGTATGAGCCCATTTGAACATGTTATCTCAGAAATTTTGATGCAATTGTGTTTTGCCATTTGTATTAAGGTTTCTGCGGTTCCTGTATATTCCGCTAGGGGATATTGAAACACCTTAATATAGTGAAGCACAAGCGTGTTATATGAGAGAGACCTTCATCGTTATTTCTTCAAAAGGAAGTGATGTTGTTTATGGCCTGTCTGTGTATTTGTGTGTGTGACTGTGTATGTGTGTGTGAGAGTGTGTGTGTGTGCGACTATGTATGTGTGTGTGAGAGTGTGTGTGTGTGACTGTGTATGCGTGTGCATGTGTGTGAGGGTACCGGTGTGTGTGCGTTTGTGAATTTGTGTGTATCAGAGAGAGGGAGAGAGAGCATGTTCTCTTTAGTTCTCTTTAGTTTCTGTTTCAGATGAACATAGACAGCATTGCCATCTACTTATTGTGTTCTTATAGTGAATTACAATAATTCTATTTATGATATCCAAGTCGTGATATCCATTTATACAGTACTCTCCAAGCAGAGGTCAGGCTCCGACTGTTTTTTGACGTTTTTAGTCGCTTTTATCGGGCTTTCTATTTTGCTTCCGTGCGATGGCATCCTGGCTACCCGGCAATAAGCCTCTGCAACCTGCTAGTGATTAAAATGTGATAGAGTGTTGTGTAAAGTCTCTGGCGAGAAAAACAACTTCTAGACTAATTAGGAGATTTAGTGCTGACGTGTTGAGTAAGAAGAAATTTTACATAATTGAACATCTTGCCTCATTCACATTCACCGTAAGGTATCCTGGCCCCTTTACTGTAGTGATGATGGGGGTTTGTGGTAGCCTGGTATCCATGCAGCCGTATTATAGCTCCCGAGCCTCTCTGCACATTGCATTAGACTCGGGAGCTAAAATACGGCTGGGAGGCAGACGAGACTCGGGAGCTATAATAGGGCTGGATACCAGGCTATTTTGTAGCTCCATGCGCTTACCATGTGCCCTTACCCTGGAGAGCAGATCCTCTGGCAAGCACAAAATTCTGATTGGGTGACATGTAGCCATATGATGCTATTGGGTGACTAGTCTGTGTAACACAAAATCTGCTGTCCAGGGCGCTTGTTGCGCACGACCTGGCCGAGAAGGACGCCCTTCTGTGCGTCACCCCTGAAATGCTGAAGGCGCTAGGCCTCACCATCGGTCAGTACGCGCTGATTTGCAGGGCTACTGCAAGACTACAGGCTGCGGGCCCGGCTGCGACTCACACCGAGACCCAAATCGCGTCTCCAGACCTCAACCAGGACCAGGACCAGGACCTGACCGACCAACCGGCCCAGATAGAGGGGACCGGCGAGCTTCAAGACCCCACTCTCAAACAAGGTGAGAAACAAGGGTCATGATACAAAAATGCCTGAAATATTAGCAAAACTCCATACTCTTTTTGAAACTTGAGTCCCAAAACAGCCTACTATTAGGTGCTTATGTGTAGTTTGCTTTAAGCCCTATTTGGTATAACTTAAAGGCATGTAAGACAAAAAAGATACATATCAAATTCTATAAATTCTGACAATATAATTAATATATATATTTTTTAATAGTGCAATTGAAAGAGCTTCAGGTATTTTTAACACTGTCTTCGGTACACAACCCTTTTTTGTTCTTATGCAATGTACCAACATGATTAAACTATTTACGGGAGCTGCTGGTCTTTGATGTCACTCTGGTTTATTCAACAGATGCAGAAAGTGGGCAGCCTGTGTGCAGTCCAATCTTACAAGACAACAATATGGCCTATTCAATGGCCGACTGGGATACGAGCCCATTCGACATTCCGACATATTCAGCAAACGACGAACATCAATGTCGAAACAGCACACCGACATATTCAGCCAGCGATGGGGACCCAGAATGGAGAACGTCTTACTTATTGAAGACGAAACTCGGTAAATTGTACACAAAAAGCAGTGCAGCCCCAGAAGAACCCAGCGTCGCACACGAAAGCAGTACTCCTGACGTCGACGCCAGAGGAAGCTCTGGGAGATCCCAACTTGACCTTGACACTGTCACCACAGATGAGAACTTCCTTGATGACGCGGAACCATACGCTGTTACATACTCGTATGACAATGAACTTCAATATCGTTTGACCGACTCTCAAGGACATCATTCATCCGAAAATCAGCCGAGTCCTTCAGAGGGTGCCAAGGACAGTTCTGGCCTATCAAACCTTCGGTGTGCCCCGGACAGTCTTCGCCCGAATCCGACGTACGGTGTAGATGAACCCGAACAAGCAGCAGAGTGTGTAGGAGCTGATACAAGCACACAGGACAGACCTGGTCCTAACCCACAGAACACGCTTCAGCCTAACCCAATCTACGGGAAAGGCGCTGACCAACAGGCAGCAGGCGGTAAGGACTCTGACTTTATTTAGATCCACATTTAGCTTAACATTGTTGTCAGCTATTCTTCCTGTGGTCCTCCACATAAAAATACACCAATGCACATGTAACGGACATGACGGAAAGATTATAAAATAAACACACTAAAATTACATCGGATACATTATAAATATGTACATTTCAAACTGCAGGGCTAAAAGAAAATACAAGTTGGTAAGGATACTCTTTGTTCGTTATCACTAACTTGACTTATTTGTGGCTGTGTCTAGAAATCCTTTTGTATCTAATACACTGATTACTATTGGTCGTCTAAATTGTCAGTGGTAATATAATGTAATTTGCATCTTTGCATCTTTGCATCACTTGGCAAAATTTAAAAGATCCTTTAACCAAATCAAGGCAGATACTTAAACCAACATTATGATGACTGTCATCGCCATCATGGCAACAATGGCTGTTCCTACTTTGCACTTCAGCTAGGTGTTGCTGCTAAAATCCCGATAGTGACTCATTTTGTCCACGCCCACGCCCCCCCCCCCCCCCTGGTTACAATATCATTATCTCTCCAACCAATCCTGTTGGAGTCCTTAATGCAGGTTTGCCTCTCGCGTAGCCGTAAGATGCCATAAGATACACAATGCGCCACCTACATATAGCGGCGATAAGCAGAACTCCAGTTAGAAGCTCTGAGGAAGGTACATACTGCTTGTTCAAAACAAAGACCTGTTCAAAAGAATTCTGCTATCCTATATTTTACCAAGGACATTCTGATTTTACCAATCTGATCAAATCATTTTCGGATGCCGTTCTGCAGTCCATCGTTACCGTTGGCACATTGTCCTGGCGGTTTCCATTGTTCTGACAGGGCTCATCATTGCAGCCTACGTCTCAGCCGTGCATAGTCAGGACATGCACACGGTAAAGTGTCAGCTTTTTTTTTTTTATCTTAATACACTTGTTTTTCAAATAAAAGGTAATCATAGTCACATAGCCTTTTTGAGAGTAGGGGCAGTGGGTTATTGTTATCCACTGTGTCTAGGGCAAGGTATTGGAAGGTGGAGCCCATCCCTTTGTTTCCACCGCCTTTTACTTCCCAAACGAAGTCAAGATGACAAGAACCCGTTTTTACACCAGGGTGGTTTCGGGAAAGTCGTGCAAAGTGCCTTTCCGAAGGGCAAAAAATCGGTAGCATGCCAGGATTCGAACCCATGACCTCTTGGTTCTGGATATTTCTGTCTTTGTCTTGACTCGAAACTATAAGAGTTGAATATTTCACATGTGCGGGGCAATTGTGCAATTTTGTTCGTTGCTCTTATTTTCCAGTCCTACTCTACGCACGACTTCGGAACCTGGAGCACACTCAACGTTTCAGGGTCTGAAGGCACTATAGCTGTGATCAAAGACACGGAGGTAAATGGTATACTATGTGCAGCATTATCTATATCATATCTCTGTATGTATTTCTATAGGTTGCTAGCTTGATAGATAGGAACAGTATCTATCTATCTAACAGTATCTATCTACCATTCTATTATCATAGAATGGTAGATAGAAGGATAAACATAGGCAAATAGATGGATACATAGAGACGAATACTTACTATTAGAGATTACTTTTTTCTCCATTTCTTTTCACTTTAGGTCAATCCTACCGAGGACATGGCAGAGTCAGCTCCTTTTCCTGGTACAGAGCGTGCCAGTACCACCACAGCTGTCATCTCCACCACGAGGGGTAGCTACAATTTGCACATGCATTTAAGTACTGATAGTTCACTAAATAGTATATATATATATATATATATATATATATATATATATATATTTATATATATTTATATATATAGTATATATGTATATAGTTCACTAAATAGTATATATATATAGTGCTCAAGAGAAGGAAATGGTGATTTAGATTCAA
This sequence comes from Branchiostoma floridae x Branchiostoma belcheri, assembly GCA_019207045.1. Classification (NCBI taxonomy): domain Eukaryota; kingdom Metazoa; phylum Chordata; class Leptocardii; order Amphioxiformes; family Branchiostomatidae; genus Branchiostoma; species Branchiostoma floridae x Branchiostoma belcheri. Next base: position 2,880,797 of record CM033032.1, read on the forward strand.
GTTCAAGAAAATAGATATAACATCCCAAATCTTAATAAGTGGAAATGTCTCGCTGCAACAAATTAGACAAAAACGCTTTAAAGTAACCTTCTGGTGCCCAAACAATCCTTAAGCCGGCATAAAATGTATGGACGCAAAGAGGCTACTTTTAAAAAACCTTTTGTTGATATTGTACACCCGGTGAAACGCCTCACGATGTAATCAGGTTTGTAATGAAGAGTAACCCTAGTTCACCTTTATCCGCAGGGTAACCTATAATCGTTGTGTTTACCAGCACGGTATTAAGGTATATCCACTGGACGGACAGTGGTTTAAAGTTGTTCAAAATATTGTAGTTTGAAACTACTGTCCGTCGACTTCATATCCCTAAATACCCATTCCTGAAAGCAACGGATATAGGTTACCCCGCGGATAAATGACCATAAAGGTGAACTAGCGTTACAAGCTTCACATCCAGACATACGTTTTTGATCCTCTCACACCGGGAAGGACCCCTACTCATTTCGATAAAGTGTGGTTTATTCTTTAAGTGTGGGTCGAGGTCGAGGTACGTGTACGTGGCCCTCCTTAAACACTGGGCCTTTATCTGACATACTATCCCAGTGACGTCATCCGTAAGGCCATCGCCACATTTCCTTCCCCGGAGGCCCGGCCGGGATGTTTGGGGAAACGAAACTAAAGTTTATGCCAATAGATATGCACAAGGTACGCCGTTGAATTATGTTTGGTACGTTTTTTGTTCTTGTCACCTTTTATACTGCATTTTTGTTCCCCAAAGCTGCCCGGCCCGGCCCCTTTGTGGAAATGTGACCTTAGCTAGTAAGTGAAGAAAATTGTGTAGGCTGCCCTACCCAAGAGCAAAACATATAGACCTGTCAGGGATTCAATTTCACAACCAAGTCAGCTTGTATATTTTCCGAGCGAGTGACCATTATGGCACATTTGTACCTCTCGTCTACAGATACGTCAGATGACAGAATCACATTCGGCGGGCAGGGAAGAGAACCGGGCAAGTTTGGCGGGAAACTGGTAGGAAAACCATTGGCCGTGTCTCCTAGCAACGAGATGTTCGTCACTGACCGTGAAAACAGACGAATCCAAGTCTTCAACATGACGGGTGGGTTTCTGCGCCATTTCTCAACCGGCCGCGACTGGGAGCCACTCGCACTTTGCATCGCCCGAGCCGGCAGACGTCCGGGCGGTGTCTGGGTCCTGGCGCGACCCGCTCGGAGACAGGCAAGGTCTGAAGATGATGGTTTTTATGCCTTAAGATACGACAAGGACGGTCATGTCTTGAACAGATTTAAGCTGGACCCTGTTAAGGCTACCGGCTCGGTCATCGCCTCGGACGCTTCATCAGATAGAATCTTAGTCTTGTGGCATCAGTGTCAAGGTTATAGCGAGGACAAGAATTGTGCAGTGGTGGTGTTTCATCCGTTTGGACATCTGTTCCGCATGTTTGGAGACATATCTAGGCCGTACTCGCTTACTGTGGACAAGCATGGCAACGTCTACGTTCTGGAGAGCTGGCGTCGCTCCATCTACAAGTTCAGCAAGTTCGGGCGTCCCCTCTCCATATTCCAGCGCAGACCTGAAGGGACCGGTTACCTGGAATGGCCCAATGATGTCTGTTCGGACGGTTCAAGACACTTCTTCGTCACCGACGGGCGAACAGAGCCCTATAGCGTGCAGAAGTTCACGGGTCACGGAGACTTCATTCGGACCATCGCAGAAATAAGCGTCGACCAAACAAAAGTTGCCCTGTGCAGGGAGGGGCGGTTTGTAGTGATTTCTGGTTATACTGTTACCATCATTCGCAACTATTCAGGGCGGTACGATGGTACATATGTGCTGTGAGGTTTAAAAGTTGCCTGTAACAATTGTTTCCGCATAATAATGAATTTGCCTAGATGTTGCAGTGCTAGTGAAATGTTCGTATTTAACTGTATTGACACTTTCAACGCCAGATCATACTCATTTGTACATAGGCTTTTCCACTCTTCAAATTCCAGTCTGTTCTCAGTTCTGACTCTTTTGATCATACTTCAAGAAGACCTGGACACGCATGTGTATATAGAATCTAAGAGCGAAATATTTTTTTAATGTATCTATGTTTTTTATATTTGTACAGTCTGTTTTTACTATGAGTCTGGTAGTGCCTGCAATAAAGCATAAGTGATATTGAAGATAATAACATAAAAAGCTTAGCAAGAAGTATTTAGAAGACTCTTTAAACCTTTGGTGATTTTGAAAATAACAATTCAAAACAAACTCTATGGAACTCAGTACATGTATTACATATAAGAGCAGCATTAAACTTTTAAAACAATCTAAAACAACGAGGGAATGCCACATTTATGTTTTCAAGTCACATTATGTTAACGTTATATATCACACACACACACACACACACACACACACACACACACACACACACACACACACACACCACACACACACACACACACACACACACATCTTGGATTTACTTATTTAGTGATATGATCTTTCGTCTTTGTTATTCTTACATTACTTTGTTTTGTATCAATAAGGAACTTGCGTTATTGGTTTTGTCATCTCTTGTAACTTTGATGTTATTTGATGTACTTAAATAAAGAGCTTGGAGAATTTCTCAGTACAATGAATCTGTGTATATTGTACATGCATATTTTTCGTCTTTTCTGTCACAACCAGTGGAGAATTCGTTTTTCAGTGACCTACTGGTTCTAGATCCATGTCCATATCTTGTCCTGAGATGAAATCTAACATAAACTCTCATAATTTCACCGGCGCCCATAAAGAAGAAAAAAATTGTTATACGGGCCTTTTCAAGATTATCTTGAACACCTACATATCTCAAGATTACTGATGCTGTATTGGTACATTTCTTTAAATCACTTTAAATTCATGTATTTTTTTCTCGTGATGTTTATTATGTTGCGGTAATATGGCATCCGGTGGAATTATGAGAATTGACGTTACCGGCCTTAGTTAGAATTGACATTTACCCAGTTTTAGCTCAAAATTTTAATTACAAGCCAAACCCCCGTGCATAACCTTGGGGCCCAAAAAAGGTAGCCTGGAAGTTTTTCCGTAAACCCTTGAAAAAACACATTTTTTTCCAAACGCTGAAATATACACGGTATATCATTTACTGGCGGAATATAAAGAGTATATAGGAACATGATATAGCAACATTTGAAACCTTATACACATACAAAATACAACCGGATCAAAGTCCAATTTCTTTTAGTGACAAAACGCAATCGGCTTCTTCGAATGAGCGACTCTGCAAAATAATTCGCTCGTTTTAAATCTGGTACTGGGTACCCAGCAATGAGCCTCTGCAACCTACTAGTAATAGAGTGTTGTGGAAAATATGTGGAGAGAAAAACAACTTCTAGACTAATTAGTAGATTTAGTGCTGACGTGGTGAGTAAGACGAAACTTTGCATAATTGAACATCTTGCTTCATTAACATGAGCTAAGCACCATGAGGTATACTTTTAGGTGGGGTCACACATGCGTATATATTCGAGTCCGTTTGAAGTGCGTATGAAGCTCTTAGTCTCTACCAGGCTTCACAGTTCGCGGGAAAAATAGTACAAATTGGAGAAATATAGATGCGTAACATGCCAGATGAGTTAGCTGACCGAGAAGTATGGTTAGCGACCCAGCTAACTCGTCTGACATGTTACCTGTTTACGTTTGTCCAATTTCTATTATTTTTACAACGACCTGTGGGACCTGGTGGAGTCTAATAATTCCATGCGCGCCTCATATGGACTTAGATATATACGCAGGTGTGACCCCACCTTTACTGTAGTGATGATGGGGTTTTGTGGCTCCATACCCTGACCATGTGTTCCCTTACCCTGGAGAGCAGATCATCCTACTAGCATAAACTTTTGATGAACCGAGGATGCTATTGGGAGACATGTAGCCATAGTTTTTTTTTAGAATAGGCGAAAATCAATGCCCGCTCGGATGTTATCCATAAAATTAACTTAGTGTGGCCTTACCACGGCGAATTTTGTGTTGCTGGTATATGTTTTATAGAGGTTACGTCACGAAACGAAAATGGCGGCTGCTTCTATCTAAGCTCATCATCCTCCAGCCAACTTTGTCAATTTTTTATGTTCAAAACTTGCCATCCAGCATCCATTACCTCAAAATCTGTAAGAAGGCGTTCTTCTGAAGTCAATGGTACAGAACATTTGACGGAACAACCACCGTACTGGAAAAAATTGACGAGACTGAAGCCAAGCGTTTCCCGGGAGACACCATAGCTACCCCACAAAAGGACGCCACGTCTAGCCGTCTTGCGATCATCTCAACCGCAGCGGGCTCCTTTTGGGAGCCCCCGCCGGTAGGTTTCCTTCCCGTTTCTAAGGATTTCTTATACTAACACCATATCGCTGTTCTATTCTATTTTTATTGAACACAGTTGGTTGCCGGGCTTTCTGATTGTCTTTTTCAGAGCGCCCCCCACCCACTCACACGCAATTACGCAGCCGCCCAGGTGTGCAGACTTACAAACATTACCGGAGAAGATACCTAAGATTCCATCAAAATGCCTCCAAAAAAGAACAATACCAATCCTGATGAAGAATTTGTGAGTGTCACTTTCATGAAGGAACTGTTAGACCAACAGAAACTATACTACAAGGACCTTTTAGACAGACAAGAACAGAACTTTCGATCTTTCGTGCAAATGATTAATGACTCTACTAACCAAAGAATGGACAACCTAGTGCGAGAAATGCAGGATTTGAAATCCAGCTTACAGTTTTCCCAAGATGAACTGAAAGACCTGAAGGCCGACAAGGATAGCAATCTGAAGAAGATAAAGCAGTTAGAACAGGATATTGCATCTCGCAACGACGATGTGTCCACAGGTCTCACTGAAAAACTAGACTACATCGAAAACCAATCAAGACGAAATAATCTGATCTTTGATGGCATCAAAGAAGAGAAAGGGGAAACGTGGGAGCAAGCTGAGATGAAAGTTAAGGACGTGATCAAGAAAAGCTGCACATAAACCCAGTCCACATTGAGATTGAGAGGGCACACCGAAATGGAAAGCCAGGAGATCTAGAGAGGCCACGTCCAATCGTCGCAAAGTTCCTCCGCTATAAGGACAAACAAACCATCCTCGGGAAAGCCAAAATGCTGAAAGGGACTTCAATCTACGTGAACGAAGACTTCTCTGATAGAGTCAGAAGGAAGAGAAAGGAGCTCCAGCCTGCTCTACGTGCAGCTAGAGAGAGAGGACAGTTAGCATACATTAGATTTGACAAACTAGTGATCTCAGACCGCACGCGTGAGTCTGCTAGCAATTGGAAAACTTAGGACAAGAACAGAATGTACATAATGAAACGTATAGGGTCAGTTCAGACAGTATCAGAACTGAACTTTCTTTGTTTTAATCTGCTAAGTAAGGTTTTGTTTGTGTGTAATTGTCTCAAACCATGGATTCTGATACTACTACTCAGTGCTATTTAACGTCAGAGCTTACCTGTTTAAGTCTTAACGTAAGGGGGTTAAACGATCAAGTTAAAAGAAGAACAGTTTTTCGGTGGTTGCACCAGCAGAGGGTGGATGTAGTGTTCCTACAGGAGACATTTTCAAACGCCAAAATAGAACGCGTATGGAGGGCAGAGTGGGGGGGAACAATTCTCTATAGTCATGGCACAAACCACAGCAAAGGTGTCGCCATCCTCGTAAATCCCAGAAAATCTTGTGAAATAATTAACTGTAAAAACGATACAAATGGAAGATTATTGATAGTTAATGCAGTCATTGCTGGTGAACAAGTATGTTTTGTTAATCTTTATGCCCAAATGAAATTACAGAACAGTATATGTTTTTTCAAGACATAAGGGCTAAGCTTAGAGAAAACTCCACCTGCCATACAATTATGGCAGGAGATTTCAACTGTTCTCTCACAGACATGGACAAACGTGGCGGGAGGCCTGTAAAGGAAAAGCTAAGAACAATACAAGCCATTAATTTACTAACTAAAGGGCAAGACCTGATTGATATTTGGCGGGAAAAAAATCCCAAAGAGAGAAGGTACACCTGGCGGGATGCGAATCAAGGCATAATGTGCAGATTAGACTACATTTTCGTGTCTGATAGTTTAAAAGCCCGGTGTGGCAGCGCGAATATCATCCATGCACCGTCACCCGACCACTCGGCAGTTACGGTACACTTTGAACCTCAAAATGCATGCAAGAGAGGCCCAGGATTCTGGAGATTTAATAATACACTTCTTAATGATAAGACATATACTGATACGATGAAACTCAAAATTGATGACGCCCGTGCGAAATATTCGAAATAGAGGATAAAAGACTTCTATGGGACTTGATAAAAATGGAGATAAGATCTTTTACTATGTATTATTCTAAAATGAAAGCAAAAGAGAGAAAAAAAGAGGAGTTATCAGCAGAAAAGCAGACAAACTCCTACATTCAACAATATGAGTCAAACCCAAGCCAGGAAAATTGGTGTAAGTACAACCGCGCTAAGGAAAAACTAGATGAGATTAGACATTTAAAAGTGAAAGGATCAATCATCAGAAGCCGATGCCGTTGGCACGAGGAGGGTGAAAAAAGCACCAAATACTTCTTAAACCTAGAAAAACGTAATTACGAACAAAAGTGTATTAATGAGCTATTGACAGAAAATAACTCAGTTATCACGGATCCAGGAGAGATTTTAGAGCAAGGGAAACAATTTTTCGAATTACTGTATACATCAAAGGAAACAAATCCTCATGACCCAAAGTTTGAAGAATTCTTCACAAACAACGAAATAAACAAACTAACTGGAGAACAACGAGATAATTGTGAAGGGAATATAACGGTTAAAGAAGCACTTACAGCTCTAAAACAGATGGCAAAGAAGAAAAATAGATCACCAGGGACAGATGGAGTGTCGTTTGAGTTTCTTTTATACTTTTGGGAAAAGATTAAAAATGAAATCGTCGACTCCTTTAACACTGCACTTGAAGAGGGGGAATTAGCAATATCACAGAAACGAGGGATCATCCGCCTCCTCCCAAAACAAGGTGATTGTAGAAAACTCGAGAACTGGAGACCTATTGCGCTCTTAAATACAGACTACAAAATCCTGACGAAATGTTTAGCTTTACGCCTAGAACCCGTGTTACCATCTATTATACATGAGAACCAAACAGGATATGTAAAAGGAAGATACATTGGCACTAACATAAGACGCATGTGGGATATAATTCAAGAGACTGAAAGAACACAAACCCCCGGTATAGCCTTATTCGTTGATTTTAGAAAGGCATTTGATACTTTAGAATGGAATTATTTGGAAAAGGCACTCATGACTTTTGAATTTGGACCAATCTTCAGACGATGGGTATCGGTTCTGTATAAAAATTCTTGTAGTTGTGTAATTAATAATGGTTTTACCTCAGACTGGTTCACGTTGAAACGCGGAGTAAGGCAGGGGGACCCACTCTCGGGTCTCCTGTTCATACTAGGCCTAGAGTTACTAGCATGTAAATTACGCTCAGACACAAGCATAGTAGGAATAACTATAAATAATCAGATAACAAATAACCTTATGTATGCCGATGACACGACAATTTTCGCAAACAGTGTGACCTCGGCAAGACGTGCGTTGGCTACGATAGAAACATTCGGCCAAGTCTCCGGACTACAGGCCAGTAAAAAGAAAACGGAGGCCATGTGGATCGGAGGATACAAAGAACGAAAAGACAAACCACTTGATGTTCACTGGCCAGACAAACCAATTAAGTGTCTAGGTGTACACTTTTCCTACGACAAGGCAAAATGCGAAGAACTCGATTTTAATGAAAAACTAACGAAAATGGATAACCTACTTAAAGTTTGGTCAGGAAGAAACTTAACTCTAATTGGGAGAATACTAATATATAAATGTCTTGCTGTTTCAAAATTAATTTACAACTGCTCTGTTCTTACAACACCACCAAATTTCGAACGAAAAGTTAATGCTATAGGATTAAATTTTGTATGGAACCACAAGCCGCATAAGGTTAAATTTTCAACTTTGATTGCAGAGAAAGATAAAGGAGGGTTAAAAATGATGGATTTTGCTAGCATGGTTAAGGCATTAAGAGCCAGCTGGGTAGGGAGAATTTGTACGACACAAGCGTTAGAGTCTCACTTCCTCCAGTATGGAGGAGCTTTCCTTTTTAAATGCAACTTTTCAATTAAAACTCTGAAACTTGGAAATATGCCTACCTTTTACATAAAGATACTTGAAGCCTGGGAAGAATTGAACTCACATCGCCCTCAAACTTCAATGGAAATTAAACAAGAGTTTTTATGGAATAATCAATACATTTTACAAGAAAGAAAATCTGTTTTTTGGAAGGAAATGTATATATGTGGCATACGGACGATACAAAACATTATAGATGACGGGGGAAATATTCTAACTCCAAAAGCTATTACGAGGGAATTCGGATTTGAATTCAATGCGTCCGACATCCTAAGGTATTATGGTCTTTGCTCCTCAATTCCCCCCGGGTGGAAAAGGGTGTTAACAGACCCCATTAATAGTAAACCTGATGTTAGATCGACTCTCAGCTACAAATGCAAACAATTATATCAGCTCTTCGTAAATAAAATAGTGCAACCACCTTCCAAGCAAGATGAAATTACTCGATGTTTACAGGATGAAGAGGACATAAAAAAAGTCTATATGTTACCCTATATATGCTCACAAGAAACCAAAATGCAGTACTTTCAGTACAGAATTATACACAGTTTCTTGACCACCAATGCATACTTAAAAAAGATAAGAATTAAAGACTCTGACCAATGCCCATATTGCGAAGAAAAGCAGACAATTGTTCATCTATTCGCGGAATGCCACACCGTCAAAACATTCTGGAAAGATTTCACTGACTGGTGGAAAAAGGAAAACCAGCATCCCGTAGGTCTCACCAACAATGAAATTATTTATGGTCACTTGTCCCACATTGAAAACAATAAAACTTTGAACAGGTGTATCCTACAGGCCAAATATTACCTTTTCTGCACCGCCATTAGCAATGCCTACCCCACGTTCCATGCCGTAAAACATAGACTACTAGAGTATGCCTAAAGTTGTGTTAATGGTTTCAAAGTGATGTAAGTGTCTAGGAATTTGAGAGCCAATTGTAAAGTTTCATAATTATGTATCTGTTGTAGTCGAAGATGAAGTCATGTAGCTGTAACGGTTACATGTAACTATAAATGTAACAACGTCCAGGATTTCGAGAACCAATTGTTAAGTTTTATAGTTATATATCTCCCGTAGTCGGAGATGTAGTTACCAAGCTATACATGTAAATGTCACAATGTGTGTAATTGTTATGATTTTTCAATAAAGGTTAAAAAAAAAATTAAAAAATAAAAAATAAAAATAAAAAATATGTTTTATAGATTTTTTTAAAGATATTGCTACATAGAGTATGGCAATGTTGCTAACTAAAAATGTGTTGTTGATTGGTGTTGCTTAAGAATTTTCTATGTTGAAATTGGATAACTAGGTTTGATCTCTGACTCTGTTCCACAAAATTTGAAATAAAACCTCCAACATCATATAAGCAATGGGACCGAGATGCCTTGCGCGCACATGTATTTCGAATGATGAAAAAGATATGTCTAAATATGCAAAGTTTCTTATACACAACACGTCAGCACTTTTAACGCTCCTAATCAGTCTGTAAGTTGTTCTTCTCATCACAGATTTTGCACAGAATTCTAACTATAGGCAACTGGACCCAAGATTCCAGTAAAGGTTCTCCTTTGCCTCTACATGCATATGCAATAATTGATTTTGCCTCTACCAATGTTGGTCCATAGCCCCTTGTCATTGTGTACACCAGCAAGAGGAAATAATCATTTTCACAATGAAACTGTATCGTTATCGTTGTTTGTAGCCCACCTGGGGTGATACGTTGACATAGGTCGTACTATCGTCGCGCGATTTTGATGCGGTAGGATTTTAGGGTAGGCTGTGAAGGAACTACCAACGACCCAAAAAGAATCCAAGACAGCCTTTTATGTAGCAAGACAGCTATACTTTGAAGGAAAGATGCATGACTGTTCAAGAAAACGATCCAAGTTATAGCAATCGTACGACGACCGCACGACCTATGTGACCGTGCCCTAAGTTGAAGGCAATGCATAACAGTTTTCGAGGTTACATCTCTGTTTCACAAAATCTAAGAAAACAATACATTATCATCATGACAGCAATGGGACCGAAAAAACTGTTCGTCGTTAATGTAAAATGATTATGCAAGATTTTTCTTAGCCACCACGTCAGCACGAAATCCCCTAATTAGTCTAGAAGTTGTTTTTCTCGCCAGGGAAGTTACAGAACGCTCGATTACCTCCTAATCACTAGCAGGTTGCAGAGGCTTATTGCCGGGTACCCAGGACGGGATCGCACGGAAACTGAACAAAAATCCTCCGCGATGTCCGAGTTTAACTTTAAAGATTGGGCGGCTGCGTCCAAGCTGACACCGGCCACAACCAGGGCACTTGTTGAGCACGACCTGGCCGAGAAGGACGCCCTGCTGTGCGTCACCCCTGAGATGCTGAAGGCGCTAGGCCTCACCATCGGTCAGTACGCGCTGATTTGCAGGGCTACTGCAAGGCTACAGGCTGCGGACGCGGCTGCGACTCACTCCGAGACTGCACTCGCCTCCACTGACCTCAAGCAAGACCATGACCTGGCTAACCAGTCGGCCCAGGTAGAGGGTACGGCCGAGCTCCAAAACCCACGCCCCGAACAAGGTGAGACACTACAGTGAGAAAAAAATATCAGGATACAAAAATACCTGAAATATTAGCAAAACTCCCTACTCTTTTCAACATTTGTGATCTCAGGCTTTGCATGTGGCACTGTCAAAATAAGTTACTAACAACTTGAGTGCAGTGCCAAATTGACCCCCTCTGTCTTGAAGCAAATTTAAAAAGTTGATAACAATGCAGACAGATTGCATCATTCAAAGCACGTTTAATAAAAGAAATAAACTAAAAACTGTAAAAGGGAATTGAATCCCAAAACAGCCTACTATTAGGCGCTTAGGTGTAGGTTGCGGTAAGCCCTAATGGGTATAACTTAACGGACTCACTGTAAGACAAAAAAGATACATATCAAATTCTAAAATGAATATTATGTTTTAAAATAATGCAATTGAAACAGCTGCAGGTATTTTTGAACACAGTCTTCTTCGGTACACAACCCTCTTTTGTTCTTCTGCAAGAAGAATGCTGTGTACCGAATCAATCAATGTACCAACCTGATGAAACTATTCACGGGAGCTGCTGGTCTTTGATGTCACTCTGATTTATTCAACAGATGCAGAAAGTGGGCAGCCTGTGTGCAGTCCAATATTACAAGACAACAATACGGCTTATTCAATGGCCGACTGGAATAAGAGCCGAAACGACACTCCGACATATTCAGAAAACGGCGAGCATCAATGTCGAAACAGCACACCGACATATTCAGCCAACGGTGGGGGCCCAGAGTGGAGAACGTCTTACTTAATGAAGACCAAACTCGGTGTCCTGTACACAAGAAACAGTGCAGCCCCAGAGGAACCCAGAGCCACGCACGAAAGCAGTACTCCAGACGTCGACGACAGAGGACGTTCTAACAGATTCCAGATTGACACGGTCACCACAGATGAGAACTTCATTGACAGAGCAGCTACGGAGGATCCCAACGTCACGCATGGAGACAGTACTCCAGACATCGCCACAAGTGGAGGCTCTGTGAGATATGAACATGACCTCGACACGATCACCACAGAGGAGAACTCCCTTGATGACGTGGAACCATACGCTGTTACATACTCGTATGACAATGAACTTCAATATGGTTTGACCGACTCTCAAGGACATCATTCATCCGAAAATCAGCCGAGTCCTTCAGAGGGTGCCAAGGACAGTTCTGGCCTATCAAACCTTCGGTGTGCCCCAGACAGTCTTCGTCCGAATCCGACGTACGAAGCAGATGATCCCGAACGAGCATCAGAGTGTGTAGGAGCTAATACAAGCACACAGGACAGACCTCGTCCTAACCCACAGAACACGCTTCGTCCTAATCCCATGTACGGGAAAGGCGCTGACCAACAGGCTGCAGGCGGTAAGGACTTTATTTGGATTCACATTTAGCTTAACAGTGTTGTCAGCTATTCTTCCTGTGGTCCTCCACATAAAAATACATCAATACACATATAACGGACATGACAGAAAGATTATAAAAATAAACACACTAAAATTACATCGGATAACATATGTACATACATATGTACATTTCCAACTGCAAAGGTAAGAGAAAATACAAGTTGGTAAGGATCCTCTTTGTTGTCACTAAGTTGACTTAGTTGTCTGTGTCTAGAAATCCTTTAGTATATAAGACACTGATTACTATTGGTCGTCTCCCTTCCATAATCTGCCTGCCGATACTGGCAAGCTTAGATTTTACAGAAAATGTAAAACCGAATATTGTATAGAGAATATCTCTTTAATAATTGTTTTCAGTCTCTGTTTTGAATTGTTACCTCCATGAAATGTCATGGAGGTTATATTTTACCCCGTGTTTGTGTGTCTGTGTGTTTGTGTGTATGTAAACAAGATAACTCAAGAATGGCTGAGTGGATTGGTTTCATACTTGGTGTGTTGGTAGTGTGTGATGAAAGCTTGAAATGATTAGATTTTGGGCCCCCTAGCGGCTCCCCTTGGTACTGCAGCGCAACTTCCGGTTTTGCTATCTCGGTGTTCTGAACATGCTATGGTCACGATTTTTGAGTGTTAGATAGCTCTTGTGCTCAGAGAGAAATGACATAAGTTTGGGCCCCCTAGCGTCTTTGGGATAGCAGGGGCATTTTTGTCAAAAACTTCTGAAGAGGATAACTCAAGAAGGGAACAACGGATTTTCATGATTTTTGGTATGTAGGTACCTTAGACAATGTTGTACACGATAAGATACTAATTATGCAAAATAGGAGTAAATTTGCATAATTAATGAGAATATTCTATAGTAGCAGTTTTTTCAATGTATCTCTTGTTTCAGACATGCTATGGTCTTGACATTTAGGTGGTAGATAGCTTTTAGTGCTATAACAAATTGGGGCAAGTTTCAGCCCCCTAACATTTAATTGTGAAACTGCAGGGGCATTTTTGTCAAGACACTTGAAAGAGGATAACTGCAGAAAGGAACGACGGATTGGCATCATTTTAGGCATGCAGGTAGCTTGGGTAAAGATGTTCATAATGATATGCATGTTATGCAAATGAGGACTTAATTTGCATAATCAATGAGGAAATTGTATAATTCAATTGTTTTCAATAACTGGACTTCAATAAATGTAACACATGTTAATTACGATAGGTGGGATATAAGCAGATACCAAATATGGTAATTGGGAACTTATTTGCATAATTTATGTAAAAATTAAAACCGCTTTATGATTGATGATGGGAATTTTATAATTGTGACATGTGTACGTTAGTCAATGATGAACAACACCATGCATAAATTATCTTAATGTATTGGTCAATTGCATGAAATTTACGAAAGCTCTAAATTTCCATGGAGGTATGAGGTTGCCGAACTCTAGTTTTTAATATAACGTTATGTAAACGGCAGAACAATTTAGGGTTCTTCTGGGACCTTGCCACTCTGCCATGATACTGAACAAGCCACGAGGCACTACAAGCGCGCGAACAAACTCTGAGTCAGTGATTTAAATTTATCCCTCACATGCCTTTCTGCAGTCTATCGTTACCGCTGGCATATTGTCCTGGTGGTGTCCATTGTCCTGGCAGGTTTGATTATTTCAGCCTACGTCGCAGCCCTCCAGAGTAAAGACATACGAACGGTAAGGTATCAGCTGTTGTTGTATTTTTAACACACTTGATTCCAAATAAAAGATACAGGCAAACCTGTATTAGCTGTCAAATTTACATAGCAGCCACCTGGCCATAGTGGCCACTTTTTGTCGGTCCCTTGGATTCGTAATGATTAAGAAATAGGCTTAGCGGCCACCTGCCCAACGCGGCCACGACCACACGATTTCCGGTCCCGTTGATACAGAAGCACTGCCTATTGCAACCATACTGCAGCCTTATGTCACCCTGCACCGAGTTTGAAATTGTAGTTTGCGAGGATTTGGAGTTCCTCACAGGGTCATTTTGGTCACGGTAGCAGAAGGTATGCATGCCTTAAGCATTAAAGTGCAAGTCTTTGTCGGTGAATTTACCGATCGAGACAATGTTATTTGGTGAGAAAGATTAGTGGGAGCTGAAATCATGTGTAGCTTGCTCATGGTCAATTGATCAACATTTTCTCTGTAGTGGCCACCTGTCTATAGTGGCCATATTTCTCCAGTCCCATGAGTGGCCGCCATAGACAGGTTTGACTGTAAATGAAAAGGTAGTCAGGCACCCATAGCCCTTTTGGGGCAGTGGGTTGGTATCCACTGTGTCTAGGGCACGGTATTGCATGGCTAAGCCCTACCCTGTCCATACACCGCCTCTCACTTCCAAAACAAAGTGCTGATTGGATGAACATCAAAATGTGTGGTCAACCTTTAGTTACATGATTCTCATTTGTTTGTTAACCTTAGTTTATCTGATCCCTTTTACAGTTGTTTCGTTTGGGTATTATTTTGTATTTTGCTGTTATTTTGTAAGAATATCTCTATGTAAAGTACTTAGCTTTTATTTGCCCATTCTCTATGTATTATGTTATGTTTTTAACTGTGCTGGAGGTGTGGGTCCTGTAAAGGACGTTTAAATCATCCTGTTACCCACACCTTGCAGAACATTTCTGTAAAGTTTAATAAATAAATAAATGAATAAATAAATAAAGTCAGGTACCCATGTTCACACCTGGATGCGGATGGTGTAAAGTACCTTTCCCAAGGACACAAGATCGGTAGCATGGCAGGATTCGAACCCAGGACCTTTGGGTTCTATACCTGGCGACCTCTGTCTCGTATCAGCCACATGGTGATCTACATCATTCACCCGGACCTCTACATCATTCACCCCGTAAGGGGCGGTATTAACCGTCGTTGTGCGAACATGTGCGAACATGTATACAGGGCTCCCTTGGAAATCAGTTACTACGTTAACTGAAGGGACTACCCTAAAGATCAATCAATCAATCAATCAATCAATGTCCTACATTTACGTCACATGTCACGAGCTGACAATTTTCCAAAGATTGTTTCTCTCAACGTCACGCAGTTTGTCCAATTACGCGACAGGCCACTTGCGACATTTCGGCAGCAAAGATGAGCCATTGTCATTTCTGTTGTGTCGCAGTTTTGTCCATTGGTTCTTCAGTGTCTTGGCTCTGCATTGCAGGCTTTTCGCCATTTCGGTAGGTTTGATTTTACTGTATTTGTCTTTACTCTTGAACTATAAGAGTAAGAAAATTTTCATGTACCGGGACAATTATGCAATTTTGCTCGTTAACGTTCTTTTTCAGTCCTACAATGTGCAAGACTTCGGAAACTGGACCACGCTCAACTTTTCAAAACTTTCAGACACCACAGCTGTCATCACAGGGACCGATATAACTGAGGTGACTTTCATATCATGTGCAGAATATATTTATGTATATCTAGATCTGTGTATCTATGTCTATAGGTTGATAGTATGATAGATAGGAAGACTTTCTATTTCAATATATATCACCTTAGCATGATGGATAGATGAACAGAGACAAATAGATGGAGGGATAAGCGGTGACTAGTGGATACATAGAGATGAATACATAGACATAGCTAGGTATGTTAGATGGATAGATAGAAAGATACCAACATAATAGAAGTTTAAATGTCATCCTTCTTTAAAAGCAGCCAACAAGATCCCAGACACAAGCAAAAACGCCTGTCTTTGTGTCTTTTTTCTCTTTTAGGTCAGCCCAATGACATATAAGCCCTTGGGCTTGGTCAACCCCACCGAAGACTTTGAGTCAACTCCTCTCCCCTATACAGAGCGTGCTGTCATCTCCAGCACTGGGGGTTAGTACATATTGTACATACATGTCCTATTTAGGTACATGAACTGCTTAGTAAGAGGGGGAAATGATGATTTGGATTTAGGAAAATGAATATAAATAAATGGAGTAAATGAAAACCTTCTGGTGCCAAATGAGATTCAAAGTCAACACCTGATGAATGAACTTTTTCAAATCTTACGTTTGTATTGTACACCCAGTAGACCGCCTTACGGCGCAATACATCATGTTTGAAATGAAGGGCACCATTTGTATAGTCAGGCAGATGTATAGACATTTGATCCAATCACATTGGGATTCATCTCTTCTTTTCTCTTCTCGATACGTGTGGTGGGTTCTTTAACGTGCCCGAAATGTAGCTTTCCTTAAACACGGGGTTTTTAATTAATTTTCTATCCGAGGAACGTCCCTAAACAAAACTTGGTACTCATTTTCACCTGTCAAGCGAAGTAAATAAACTTGTGTTTTCCCTTGCCTTTTCCTAAGGGCACAGCATAGGGACCTGTCAGGGATTCAAACTCAGTACCTCACTACTTCTACCTTGCCCAAGCTAGTGACCTTTATGACACAATTTTACCTCTGTTCTACAGATACGCCAGAGGACAGAATCACATTCGGCGGGGAGGGAACAGAACCGGGCAAGTTTGGCAGGGAACTGGTGGGGAAACCATTGGCCGTGTCTCCTAGCAACGAGATGTTCGTCACTGACCACGAGAACAGACGTATACAAGTCTTTAACATGACGGGTGGGTTTCTCCGTCATTTCTCTACCGGTGACTGGGACCCACTCGCACTTTGCATCGCCCGTACGGGCGACGTTTGGGTCCTGACGTGGCCTGCATGGAAACCATTGCGGGGGAAGGATGATCGACCTCATGCTGTTAAGTACAGCAAGGACGGTCACGTCTCGATCAGATTCAACATGGATCCCATTAGGGTGATCAAATACGCAATTGTCGCAGACACATTATCAGACAACATCATCGTGTTGTGGAATCAGTGCAGAGCTTATAGTAACGATAAGAATTGTGCAGTGGTGGTGTTTGGGCCAGATGGTACTCTGGAGCGCATGTTTGGCGACATATCCAAGCCATACTCGGTAACTGTGGACAAAGATGGCAACGTCTACGTTCTGGAGAACTGGTATCACTCCATTTACAAGTTTAACAAGTTCGGAAGTCGTTTATCCATATTCCAGCGCAGACCCCATGGGACTGGTTACCTGGAATGGCCCAATGATATCTGTTCGGACGGTTTGGGTCACTTAATCGTCACCGACGGGCTAACGAAGCACGTGCAATTTTTCACAGGCTTTCGCGTGCAGATGATCACAGGTTACGGAGAGTACATTCGGACCATCGCGAAGCTAAGTACCGACCAAACCCAAACAAAAGTCGCCCTGTGTACCGGGGGACGACTTGTGGTGATTTCTGGTTATACTGTCACCATCATTCGCAACTATTCAGGGCTGTACAACAGTACATATGTGCTGTGAGGTTTTGAATGTAACGCTAGTTACCCTTTATCCGCAGGGTAACCTATATCGTTTCGTTTACCAACACGGTATTAAAGGGATTTCGACTGGACGGACGGTGGTTTCAAGTTGTAATAGTTCAAAATATACTAGTTTGAAACTTCTGTCCGTCGACTTCCCATACCCCAATACCTATTTTTTTTTAACAACGGATTTAGGTTACCTCGCGGATAAAGGTGAACTAGCGTTATATTTTATTAACTTGATGATGTATATATTGCAATTGTATATGGGCCATGGTGCCTGAAATAAACAATTAACATAAACGCATGAAAGCTTAGCAAGAAGTTTTCATCAACTTTATGAGCCAAGTGCAGACTCTTTAGACCTTTGGAGATGTTGTAAATCACATGGACAAGACAACCGCTCGGACAAACTCTATGGACCTCAGCATTGTTTTAACTGCTAAATTATATAATGTTATGTCGTATTTTATCCTTATTTCATTCTATTTATCTTTTCAAGTCACATTACGTTAATAACTTAACGTTATATCACACACATACACATATATACACCACACACACCTCACACGCACACACACAAACACACACACATCTTGGATTAACTTATTTTGTAATAAGATCTGATTTTTTTGTTATTCCTACAATACTTTGGTTTGTATGAATTAGGAACTTATTGGTTTGTCATCTCTTGTAACTTTAATGTTATTTGATGTACTTAAAAAAAGAGCTTGGAGAATTTCTCGGTACAATAAACCTGTATATACGGTACATACACTTATCTTTCGTCTTTTCTGTCACAAGCAGTGACAAATTCGTTCCTCAGTGACAGTGACCTAGTACTGGTTATATCTATAGATCCATGTCCATATCTTGTACTGAGATAAAATGTAACATCAACTCTTATAATTTCACCGGTCCCATAATATCGCCACATGAAAAAAAGCGTAAGAGCTATCTAACACCCAAAAATCCTGTCCATAGCTTGTTCAGAGCACGAGATGTAAAAGCCGGACGCTCCACTGCAGTACCGAGGGAAGCTGCTAGGGGGCCTAAAATCTAATCATTTTCAGTGTTTGTCACACCCCACCAGCACACTAAGTATGAAACCAATCCACCCAGCCGTTCTTGAGTTATCTCACACACACGCACACACACAAACACACACACACACACACTCACACACACACATACACACACACAGACACACACACACACTCACACACACACACACACACAGACACACACACACACAGACAGGCACACACACACACAGACACACCCACTCACAGACACAGACATAGACACAGACACACACACACACAGACACACACACAGACACACACACAGACACACACAAACACAGGCACAGACACACACAGTGACACAGACACACACACACACACACACAGACAGACAGACACACCCACATACACAGGCAGACACCCCCCCCCCCCAATATTGCCTTCGAGGAAATAAGAATAAACCAGAAGGGGCACTTCATTGACGTCATAATAATCATAATTTGAATTACCCGGTTACCAAAGCGTCAAACAAAACAAACAAACCACGTTGACGGGTAATTGGGTTAAGCAGCAGATGCACACTGTAATGTAATGTGTCGAAAAATTACCTGAAATAAAGAGAACGCTTCTCAAGCAGATGTTTCGTGCCCGACAAACGCACAACTGTTATTGTTTACTTCATACCCTGTTGGTGCTTTCCCCCATCATTACAGAAGCCGGTGGACCAAGGTGTAAACATGCCGACTATTAAGAGTGGCCTTTTATCCAAGGTCGCTATATGTGCTCAGTCATGCAAAGCCCCGCTGACGTAGTTTCCATCCGCTTGGCTTGAAAGGCAACGGTATGCCCTCGTCAAACATGGCTCACTGGAAAGTCCCGGCAGCAACAAAGGCTGTTCCATACCTGATCATGAGTCAGAGGGAAAACCCAGAAGTTTCACAGGTACCGGGAGTGAAACTCGTCAGAGGAAACTCACACCACTTCGGTAGAAACGGCTATCTTTATTCAGAGGGAAAAGTCGGAGCTGCATGCACTGGACGTAACCGACAAGTCTCGCTGTCCAGGTTTAAGGCTTATTTGCTACCAAGCGGTAAAGAGGCCAATGGTGAGTGTCAATAGCAGTACTGTTGAGATTATTTTCCTGATCGGACTTGCAGGGTCAAAAACAGACCTGGGATTTGTTATGTGTTTTCTTGTTATGTGTGTTAAACTGTATTTTTTGCAATTGTGTAGTAATTACTGGAGGTGCTGTGCATGGCTGTGTTTTGGAGAACAAACGCCCTGCGGGATTTAAAGTCACTTTCACTGGCGCAGTCGCTGAGACATAGGATAAATTTTGAGTTCTCGCGTCTGGGGCCTGGAAACGTCTCCAGCACCTGGGCGGTAGGTCACTCTCGGGCCGAAGTTGACGCCACCCGACGCTGAAGTCTTAGATGTTTCTCTGGCTCCAGTTGGATCATTATCCTTTGCAGTTTAGCAGTAGCTGCAGGTCTAGCCAATATTTCCTGTTGATCGGCCAGGTCAGAACGTTGAAAAGCCAAAACAAATTACAAAGCGGAAGAAAGACGTTTGGGGATAGAACGATATCACCGGCCGGCGTGTGGGAGCGAATTGCTGCACCGAGCTGATCCGCCTTTGATTTTATCTGGCTAGAACATAATGATAATCTTTATTGCAAATTCATGCCCGAGGGCTAATTGCCGCAGTACAGGGTAAAGTAGTAGTGGTATACATATATGTCGGGGAGTTCAAAATTTCCCTGCATAAGGTGCGTAAAGCCCCGGTCACAAAGCGCGTACGATTTCTTGCGATGGCATATTCCGCGTATCGTACGATGAGCGCAGTAAATCGCAGCAAAATCGTAAGCAAAATCAGCCAACGCAAGGCATCGGATGATGTTCAAAATTTTTCCAGCGTCGCACAATTTTTCACTTGTGTCTCTTCTGAATAGCCGCCTGACCGCTTTTGTGCTTCTTTATAACCAACAAAATGTGGACATAGCTGTTGAATACCTTCCTGTAATATCTTTAAATAAATTAAAAGAGACCAGGACAACACTCGGCCGGCGTCATGATTACAAGCAAATGTTCAAATCAAGCGTGAGCACTGGTATGGTTATCTCGGCCTGCTTGCCGGCTCTATAGCTACGTGTCAGGCTCTTTCAAAGATCGTATCATGATATGCTATCAACAAAAAGATGCCATCATTCAAAAATCATATCATAAGCATTATATCATATATATTTCCGACTCATAGAGCCTGCCTTTATGTTCGAGTTGTCCCAATGGTTATTACGATTTTCGTAAACTTACCCAAAACCGACGAGCTGAGATTTGATCTAATTATAAACTCACGTGCATGAAGCGATCAAACAATTGTCTGCATCACCTGTGCGGGGCGCGCTGTTCTCTAGTTGCTACTGTGGTAGTTGCGACTGATATAGTTTCCCTTTTCGTTAACATCGACAATATCAGAGAAAACTGAAACCATCACAATATGCTAAAAATTCATGAATCTTTAACCTCACAGTAGAAAAGAATTGCCATAATGAAGTCTGCTATGGGGGCAAATAAAATCTTCCGACGATAGCGAAATGTTAAACATGTTCAAAATCCATTTCAACTCTATTTTTCGTCATAGGACCCTCCCCGATGTACTATGATTCACTGCGATTGACGCAGGTACGCTCTTATGACCTCATCGTACGATGCACTACGCGCTTTGTGACCACGGCTTTATATATCTAAACCATTGCTTCCGATTCTCCCCCGACGTACGACGCACTGCGCTCATACCGCGCATCGTAAGGAATCGTACGCGCTTTGTGACCGGGGCTTAAGTATACCCAGGCTCGGTATACAAATACTTAAAAAAGAGTGTGTTAGAAGTGCACCTAAGAGAGGATGGTCTACTTTTGCGCGAGTTAATTGTTGACAACTGTGGATTTCATCTCTCAGAAACCACCAAAGACACCAAGACTGGCAGGAAGAAGACGGAGATGGCAAACAAGGAACACCAAAAAAAGTGACTGCCTTCAGGGCCATCGTCTTCATCCAGATGTTTCAAGGTGAGATATCTTTATCAAGTTGACAATGATATGTGTATGCATCTAAATGTTTATGATGTTTCATAAAGGGGAAACCATATTTCCTCCGTGTCTTCTTCCGTTCCATACTGATATGCCGTCACAATGTTTTTTTAATTTATTCAAACACTTAAACAATAACACAATATGGCACCATGGTTACCAGTAATGTAGCATTGTGGTATTTGGTTACATAATGTAGCAATTGGCTTTAGGCAGAGCTAGAGGGGCTGACTATTATGTGTCTGATTATTCAGATAAAACAGAGCAGAAGCTAGGCTTGACCATGTCAAGTTATACATTCTGCATTTACTTGCGAATGTTACCTGTGTATTGTATAGTATTGTGTTTTTCCAATCAGTGAAAGAATAAGAATAGTTTCTTAGACGACGAAAGTGGATCTGAAAGCCCAAACAAGCTAGATACGTATTTGTATCATTTGAAAATCCGTCCAAGCAAGTTTCCTTATTCTTTCGCAGCAAATCGAGAGAAATGCTTTTGGCATTGCGTAAAGTCAAAGAAGAGCAATTTGGGGATAGATACTTTTACCACGGGGAAAGTGTCTACATTACAAAATCAAATTGATTTTATCTTTAAAACGTATATGCATGTAGTTGGCCCATGCAGAACGTTTCATGATAATGTTTATGTTTTTGTTTAAAGTCAGTGCAAATACCACCTTGAGAAAGGGGAATCCTCCTTTGCCAGGGCAGACCTGGACTCAGCAGAGCAGCATTTTGCAACTGCACTCAAGGCAGTACATGTTGGAGGTAAGTGGAAAAATAGGTATAAATGCAATTATTGCAAGAAACCTAGAATACCATAATGACACACCCACCTTCACCGTATAAAACCTGGTCCCGTCTTACATGTGGCGGCTCCTGCATCTGTGGGACCATGAGCGTCAGCAGACGAGAGAAGGAATTGCACACCCCTCCTTAACCATAAAAAAGTCGTGTGCAGGTCAGGCAAACTGGCTGCCGAACTCACGCCGGCAAGTGACTGTTTGCCTGCTCCATTGTTTCTTGAGACAGAAAGATGCCAGGTTTTAGGCCAAATACCTACAGCCCCAGAAGGAGACTACATAACCCACTGTCTACTAGCGGCTGAAATTCCAGCTGCCCTGTCCCCCTTGCTCCCTGGTGGAATTCCAAACATTCCTGTGGACCAGCATTACTGTGCAATTCCTAGAATCATTGCAAACTGCACACAATACTATACCATTAGGCTCGCCACCGAGGCGTCACCAAAAATTCACAAAAATGTTCATAACTAGAACTATAGGTTAAACTCAACATGTATTAATGTACCTGTTTGTTACATCTTTTGTACGTTCTTATTTATATGAGATTGTATGTATGTAGAAGACCTTACGAACTCTGTTCTTTTGTTGCGTCAACAAAGATTAATGTTTACAGGTAGAGTCCATTCCAAGACACCATGAGGGTTTTTAGGCGATATTTATAATTAGTCTGAATTATTTTGAATAAAAGAATATCTGAGCCACAATAATTAAATTATTTTCAAAAAATTGTCTAAGAAAATACTAATTTATTTGAATTTCTTTGAGTATTTTAGAAACATTTTGAAAGTAACTGTACAAAAATATCTTTATTTAGAATGACTGTGAAACCTCTCTGTGATTATTTCACATTTACAAATATTTACGAAAAATGGTAAACCTGGCCAAATGGTAAAATTAGTTTATTGCCCCCATAAAAGTAAGCCCTATTGTTGCATCTGTATATTTTTAGATTTCACTGCTGGGCATTGGTGGATCCTTTGTGGTGGGCCATTGTTGCATGGCACCCAACCATACTTTGCAAGGATGTGTGAATTGCTATCTTCCCAGCCCACCGAACCATTTACAAAAAAAGTAGAAAATGGTAAATAATGGTAGAATGCTGTTATCATTATTTAGAAACTATTAGAAGTATCCAATTCCACACCATGAATATTCCCAAAGTTTTACAGGACCAGGGAAATATTTATAAAGTTGAAACAGTCTTGAAAATATTTCTGAAGTATCAAATGTCCTAGACATATAATTACAAAACTTTAAAATCAATTCTAAACAATGGCAACAAACATCCGCATGGTGTCTTGGAATGGACTCTAGCGGTGCGCATGACTAGAAATGAGGGAAGAATGCCAAATGTATGTTCTTTCATGGCAGATTCTACAGCAGAGCAGTACCAGAGAGAGGTGGAGCCCCTGTGCAAGTTGGGGGATGTCTACAGTAAGCGAGGTCAGCAGACAGGAGACGGGGGAGACTTTGTCAAAGCAGCAGCACTCTACAATGCAGCAATAGCCAGGTCAAAGGATGAAGGCGAAAAGAACAGCATAGTTAAGGCTATAAAAGGTGTAGAGAGGTCATTTCTTAAAATTATCACAAACATCCAAAGTGGTCATGATCACACAGAAAAACACAAGAAACAGCTGAAGGAGATGCGGGACCAGATCAAGCTGGAGATGGAAACCATTGACCAGCAGTTGGATCCCTATGTACATGATGAGGATGACCCATGTGTCAAAGAGATAGAGGCAAATCGAGCTCAGGCTGTCAGACAGTTGTTTGAGAAAATTGCACAACAGAGAAGGGAGTTCATCAGCCTGCTTGTAGAAGAGTGTATTGGGTTAATGGGTCCCCCTCCCTGTAAGTATGCCCTGATAGGTTTGGGTTCACAGGCCACAGAACTGGTAACTCCATATTCTGACCTGGAGTTTGCCATTTTGGTAGAAGAGGAAAGGAAACAATGTCTTGAGTATTTCCGTAACCTTACCCACTATCTGCACCTCAAGGTGGTTAACCTCGGCGAAACAATTCTCCCAGCACTGGGAATAAAATCTCTCAATGACTTCTACTCAGAGAATCCGCTTAACAGCTGGTACTATGACTCTGTTACACCACGTGGGTTTGCATTTGACGGCTTCATGCCAAAGGCAAGCAAGACTCCACTGGGCAGACAGGGAACTGTGGACGAACGACCCAGTGAACTAATCTGCACACCAAAAAATATGGTGTCAAAACTACGAAATGACCTGACACTATATCTGAAGGAAGGATATCACTTAGCTACTATCTTGAGAAACCCATGCCTGTTAGTAGGGGATCAGAATTTGATTGACACATACAAGGCCATCGCAGTGAAGATGCTGAAAGCTGACGGGTGTAAGATTTCTAAAGAACTGGCACAGGAGATACTGAGGGACAACAGTAAACGATACAATGAGACATTTACAGCAATGTTGATTGATGTTAAGAAACATATCTATCGCTTCCCATCTGTAGCAGTCGACTGCTTGGCACTGTCCTCAGGCATCATACCTACCACAGTTTGGGAAACAATAGAAGAAATGGCAACCCAAGACGTGATCAGTCCCGACAATGAACACCACCTGACTGTGTTTACCAGCATCTCGGCAGAACTCAGGCTCAGAACCTACATTGCAAATGGTGGACAGAAGGAAAACCTGTCAGCATTGGTTTCAATGGAAACAATACCGCCTGTACATGGACAGGAATCAGTCATACTTCAAACTAAAGATGAAGTACATCCAAATGCACCGGGACCTGTTTTCCATCTGCCAAATGAAAAACAGCTTTTCAGATACTACTATACATCAATTCCCCTTCAACGTGTTTTCGCTGAATGGTCCGAAAAGAAGCCACTTTTGCATCTCTATGATAATTCGCCAAGAGTACGAGCAGCGATGTATTATGAGCTGTGCAAATATAGGCTGGCTATCACCTACTACGAAGAGGCGCTTGAGAAATCTGAAGGCAATACAGCTGAGAAAATCATCCTATTGAAGAATCTAGGACATATTTGGTGCTGTATGGATGACTACCAGAAGGCAACAAACTACTACAGAGAGGCGCTGCAGCTGTACGAGTGTGGTCAGAGCCATGCACCGAATCGCCTTATTTCAGTCTTGCTGAGCCAATTAGGGTCATGCTATCACAGTCTGGGCGATTATCCAAAAGCACTCAGCTACTTTAAACATGCAATACAGATGGCAAAGAACATATACGATGAGGGTGAAGCACATCATCATATTGCCACGTTATACAATAACCTGGGGCAACTTTGGTTTGACAAGGGTGATTACAGGAAAGCTATCAGCTACCTTCAAAATGCACTGCAAATGTGCCGGAGGCATACTGCTATTACTGCACATCTACTTAAAAATCTGGGGGCATGCTTGGTCAATCTTGGCGATTACAAAGGGGCGACAAGCTACCTTGAACAAGCATTGCAGATGGGCAAGAGTATCTTTGGTCAAAGTTCGGCTCACCCTTTCATCGCATCTTCACTCGATAAACTTGGCATAGTATGTCACAGACAATGTGATTACAGACGAGCAATCAGTTGCTACGAACAGGAACTTCAGGTGTACAGAATCATCTTTGGCCAGACTACTAAGCATCAGTCCATTGCCAGAACACTAGCCAATCTGGGGGAAGTCTTTCATGACCTAGGTGTTCACAGGGAGGCAACCATGTGCTATGGAGAGGCACGGCAGATGTACAAAAGTATCTATGGCCCGGGTGGTAAAAACGCGGATATAGCTCGTTTACTTTGCAACCTGGGGACAGAAGTGTTTGATCTCGGTTATTATAGGAAATCTAACAGCTATTACGACCAGGCGTTGCAGATGCTCAAGAACGTTCATGGTGAAAGCAAAGCTCATCCTGACATCGCCACTGCCATTGGCCACCTTGGACGTAGCTTGTGTCATCTTGGTGATTACAGAAAAGCAAAAGGCAACTTTGAACAGGCACTAGAGATGGCAAAGTGCGTCTATGGTCAGCATACAGCACATCATAGTATTGCTGCAACACTCATGAACCTGGGAGGTGTCTTGGGTCGTCTGGGTAACTATAGTAAAGCAATTAGTTACAATGAACAGGCACTGGAGATGATGCAGAGTATCTATGGTGAGAGTATAGAGCATCCTGACATTGCAAAAACACTCTGCAGCATGGGAAATATCTACCTAGATCTGGGGGACTGCAAAAGAGGAAGGGGCTACATAGAAGAGGCACTGCAAATGTTGAAGCGTTTGTATGGTCAGCATGCAGCGCATCCTCGTATCGTCGAGGCGCTCTGCAGCCTGTCGGTAGCATGGTTCTACGTGCCGGGTCGACGCAGAACAGCAATCATCACCTGCAAAGCAGCCTTGGCTATGGCAAAAAAGGCTTACCCTCAAGACACAAAACAACCAGTGATCAAACAAATTGAGCGATGGCTCGCTATTATCAGTTCAGCGCGCCGTGCTGAGTTCCTTAAATGGTGTCAATGTTTTTATATGGCGTTTATATAATCTTTTCATGATTAATTCATATCCAAACGTTACGTATGTTTGCATTATGTTCTCTTCACAGATCTGCATGATGAATAACACTTAGCTTGTATTATCATATAGCCAGGCGCCGCGGACCAATCAGAAGGCCCCGTTCCACGTTGGTTATGACGCCGTAACACGTAGATTCAGGCCAGGCAGGTGGGTATCGCTGCCCTGATTGGTCAGAATGAATCGACACCGGCACCGGTATTTGCATCGACACTGGTGCCGGTGTCGATGCAAATCGACACCGGTGCCGGTGTCGATGCAAATCGACACCGGTGCCGGTGTCGATTCATTCTGACCAATCAGGGCAGCGATACCCACCTGCCTGGCCTGAATAGCAACACACCGGTGAATAGCAACACACGTGTCCCAGCAGAAAGGAATGCTTTGTACAGTGTGCAGTCCATGTTAGAGTTAGATGGGGACCAAGTCTATTGTGATGGTCCAGTTGCATTTAACAAATAACATAATGAATCAACATCTTTGTTAGTATTTAAAGCCTTGAAACTGACCTTGATCCAAACATTATTACTGTTCACATTCCTTCAAATTTATTGAATATGTACAACTATAACTTTGCTTAAATGGGTCAGTTTGTGTAGGCTATATGATAATAACGTTAATGCCCCGCCTTATCCTAGGTGTATATGGTGAGATAATCCCTGGTCAGGTGCGATAACCACCGAATAAACCACCGAGTGAGCGTAGCGAACTCGGTGGTTTATTCGGTGGTTATCGCACCTGACCAGGGATTATCTCACCATATACACCTCGGGCCGGGGCATTAACCTTTTATATTTTTGCAATGAGACAGGAGCCATATTCTGTGTTTGTTGTTGATAATTTTAGGAGCACACCGGATGGTTGTCACATACTATAGCTATAGACAATGTGAACGTTAGTTAATGATAACCTATTTCATAAGATATGTCATCATAATAGAATGATGATAATAGTAATAATGATGATGATGATAACATAACAGCAACAACATTAACAACTACAATAATGATGATGACTTTATTTTATCTATTTACTGATCTTGTAGGGTAGTCCCTTCAGTCTAGCTGATTTCCAATAATAATGATGATGATGATGATGATGATGATGATGATGATGATGATGATGATGATGATGATGATGGTGATAATGATGGTGATGATAATAATGATAATAATGATAATAATAAAATAATAATATAAAGAACGGCCGATATCTGGGGATGCTTGATTGAGTGTTCGATTGTTCGATTGATTGATTGATTGGTTGATTGATTGATTGATCACGACTGGTGGATGAGCTAAAAAGCAACTTCGAGGTAGCCCGGTATCTAGAGGACAGAAGAGACTCGGGAGCTATAATACGGCTGGATACCAAGCCAACTTCGAGGCAGATGTTGATTCGAATGGGCGGCTGTGCAAATGATCCGCTCGTTTTACACCCAGTCTTGCACCGAATCGCGCGCTAGTGTCTGTCCCGGCCGGGTCACGTCAGGTGCAGGTCATGTGGTTCTTCTCCGGCCCGGTTCCTTGCAAGACAAAGCAAAGACGTCCCTTACACCTTATCCTAGCTCCTTCCCCGAATGACTGCCGTCTTCAGATTGTTCTCAAGTGTCAAGCAGCATGACTCGAGGCATCTGAAGAAGTCTGACAAGACAGAAATGGCGGAACTCGAAGGAGCCACCGCCAACGAGCGGTCACCGCTCATAAACTACCGCCTCTCTCGGAGCCTCAGTAGTGCCCCCGGGCTGTCTTCAGACAAGGAGCCGGCGCAACCAGAGCCCGGCTCAAGGAAACTGTCCACTTTCTTAGGCGTGGTGGTTCCCTGTACTCTGTCTATGTTCAGTGTCATTCTGTTTCTCCGTATGGGTAAGTAGAAAAAAGCTTCCGGACGTGTATGATAGCTTGTTATTTGTTTTATGACATGAATATAACTTACTTCCGGAGTCGATTGTTTTGACTTCAAGTCCGGTTTGTAACGTTATGCATATAACGGTATGGCATTTGTGTGTGTTGTCATTTGCACCTTTTATGTGGTTTGTTTATAACATGTTCTGGGTCTCAGTGAAAAATAGAATATTAATATATAGAAAAGTCTCTAAATTATATTGGCTTTTTTGTTTGTTTATCAATACCGGCAGAAAACGTTAAATGATGACATGATCTGTAGTATATGTTTGTAGATATCTGAAATATTTATTAAGGTAAATATTCTTTATAAAAATGCATGCTCAAACTTGAGAAGTTAATGTTGACATTGTTCACATCACGGTTATAGTTACCAAGCACAATTAAGGACTAAGACCATTGAAATAACATTTGCATGACGTAACTGTACAGACAGTGAAAGGACTTGTAACATGACTCTCACTTGTTTGCCTGACTGGGACAAATGGCAGATTGTTCACATAGGACAGAAAGGCACTGTTCCAGGGCTTGGCTAAAGTTTTGCATGGTTTCTTTCATGTTGAAATGTTGATTTTTTTTTAAATTTTATAATATCATAATCGGATTCTTCAATGAATGAACAAATGGGGTGATGGCATTGTTACCTCCATTGTCTGACTGAGGGCAAAGTTTGGTCATTTGTTTGACGTATGATTTTGTAATGCCATGAGGTTAGGTTAAACAATTTAACCTTTTGAATGTGAGTTCATACCAAGCAAGCATATGGTTATGAAATATTAAGATAGGGTCTGCTGCGTTTTTTTAAATTCATAAATGCATACAGTTTGCAATGTATCCAATGGATTAAGATATTAATCCATATCTTAATATCAGACCGTATTAAGATATGGGGACAGAATCGTATCTGATAGTCTTACAATGTATATAGCACTGACTATACAAGTAATACTACTAATATTGTAATAAGGACCTTGAGATTGCATTATGAGCCCTTGCCAATACTTAAGAATCTTAAGAGGTTAAGATAAGGTACCTATTGTGCAGTCTGTACTAGACTGACTGACAGAGAGAGAAATACATGTAGGCTCATAATTCCAAGAACTAATTATAATTTATTCTATGTATGTACACTGTAATTGTAAAAGTTAGTATTGTCATGTATTGTGTTCTACCAGCAACATTGCCGTTTTCTTACCTTCTTGCAGGTTTCATAATCGGGCCAGGCTGGACTCCTTGTACTGTAGGCATTGCCCAGTTCTCAGAGAGAGAGATAATTCCAAGAGCTAAGCTTAGTATTGCTACATATTGTGTTCTACTTCTAGTGGTGACGTTCTGTTTTCTTGTCTCCTTGCAGGTTTCTTGATCGGCCAGGCTGGACTCCTTGTAGGCATTGCTCAGTTCTTCCTGGCATACTGTATCATCGGCCTGACCATCCTGTCTATCTGTGCCATCTCCACTAACGGAGCCATCGAAGGGGGAGGGGCATACTGTATCCTTTACATTTCAAAACAGAATATTTCTTGATGTGCAGGTAGATTTCCTGATAAATGTGTAAAGTCTAGGATGTTTCGCGACCTTTGAAAGTTAGGTGATGATTTTATGTGTGGCCTTCTTGATACTTTTACTTTGATTTGAAGTCTGTAAACAGTGTATTGGGCACATAGACTTTCTGACCCCCTCCTGCAAAAGTGACGTGTTCCTGATGCCACTGCTGGAGATAGAAGGGTCATTCATTCTGTGAACAAGGTTGACAGAGTTCGTCCAAAAATTTAGAGGGGTAAGTCTCAATACTGTTAATTCCATTGTTGAGTGTTAGCATTTTTCTGTAGTGTAATTCGAAGTTGAACTGTCTTTGATTGATTTTTCATTCAAACTCTGATGTTACAATCATGAATAGACTGTGGCAATTGAATAATCTAGTTTTGAACTGTTTTACAGCTTCTTCAGTTTCCATGATGATGTAATTTCCTTGACAGGTGTCAGTCATGATCAGTCGTACGCTAGGCCCAGAGTTTGGAGGTAGTGTCGGGGTTCTGTTCTACTTCGCCAACATCTTCTCCTCAGCCCTGTATGTACTGGGTCTGGTGGAGGCTCTACTGGGGAACTTTGGGGCTGAAGGTAGGTGGAAAATCACTTATAAGATCAGCCTTTTATCTTTAAGGTTCTATGTAAGTTTTTATTATCATTCTGTTAATGTAGGTATGCAACTGAAGGATTCCTCTTTATGTTCAGAATGTTTTGTTCTTTACCCTGTAGCTAGAAATACAGTAATTGCTAAAAGATTTAAAGTTTAGACATGTATTATGTCTACAATTGGTTACAGTGGACCTTTTGTAGTTGCTGGCTCATTGTATACAAGTTCTTAGAATCTTACCCTTTAAGTATAGGTCAAAGGTATATGATGTATGTTCCCTTGCGCAAGCCCTGCCTGCTTGTCCAATTCCTGTACGACATGTAATACATACCCTTTAACCTGTAAGGTCAGAGGTTAAAGTTGAATGATGATGTGTTTACAGATGGTTCCCTGGCGCATGCCCTCCCCGTGGGACACTGGTACTCCTTCATGTAGGTCAGAGGTTAAAGTTGAATAATGATGTGTTTACAGATGGTTCCCTGGCACACGCCCTCCCCGTGGGACACTGGTACTCCTTCCTGTAGGTCAGAGGTTAAAGTTGAATGATGATGTGTTTACAGATGGTTCCCTGGCACATGCCCTCCCCGTGGGACACTGGTACTCCTTCCTGTAGGTCAGAGGTTAAAGTTGAATGATAATGTTCTTACAGATGGTTCCCTGGCGCATGCCCTCCCCGTGGGACACTGGTACTCCTTCCTGTAGGTCAGAGGTTAAAGTTGAATGATGATGTGTTTACAGATGGTTCCCTGGCGCATGCCCTCCCCGTGGGACACTGGTACTCCTTCCTGTAGGTCAGAGGTTAAAGTTGAATGATGATGTGTTTACAGATGGTTCCCTGGCGCATGCCCTCCCCGTGGGACACTGGTACTCCTTCCTGTAGGTCAGAGGTTAAAGTTGAATGATGATGTGTTTACAGATGGTTCCCTGGCGCATGCCCTCCCCGTGGGACACTGGTACTCCTTCCTGTACGGCACTCTGTTCCTGCTGTTCAACCTGCTGGTGTGTCTGGTCGGGGCGCAGATGTTCGCTCGGACGTCCCTCGTCATCTTCTGCGTGGTGCAGGGTACGTTAATTATTCGTGGTCCACCGTTCATTGTGCTTGTTGAAAAAAAAGAAGCTAGGGGAATTTTCCAGGTGCAACGAACTCCTTTTCCTTGGTGGCTACAAGTCCCGCTCTATGATACTCCAGAATGCTCCTTCGTTTTCTGATACTTTAGAATGATTGATTGTGTAATATTGATAAAAGTTTCCATGCTTTATATTGTACATTTGTTGTGCAAGGCATAATTATAGTCAGTAATGTTTATTATCCTCCAGTTGCCATAGTGAGTGTGTTCATCAGTTTTGGTGTGGAGAATAGTGATGAGAGTTTCCATGTTGTATCTTGTACATTAAGTACATGTGCACTGAAGTTATTATGGTCAATAATGTTTATTGTTCTCCAGTTGCCATAGTGAGTGTGTTCATCAGTTTTGGTGTGGAGAATAGGGATGAAAGTTTCCATGTTGTATCTTGTACATTTTGATCAGTTGTTGTTATGTCGTGTTATTTTATGTTGGGGTCTCCCCTGCCCCCCGGGAGACATTGCAAACCGCCAATAAGGCGATGTGTTCTTGCTGGTTAAATGAATAAACTGAAACTGTACATGTTCAATGAAGTTTATATTCAATAATTTTTATTATCCTCCAGTTGCCATAGTGAGTGTGTTCATCAGTTTTGGTGTGGAGAACAAGCCGATGAACATCAGCCTGATCAACAGCATCCCGAACCCTGACATCACCAACCAGACCATCAACCACTCCATGTACACCGCCTTCAACGTGGAGACTGCAAGGGAAAACCTATGGCGTGAGTCTCTAATGCCTTAATTATTGAATAGTCATTTAGTAACCAAAATACCCAAATGTAAGAATATACACAAATCACTGACTGACTCTGCCAGACATCAACCACTCCCTGTACACTGCCTTCAACGTGGAGACCGCCAGGGAGAACCTCTGGCGTGAGTCTCTAATGCCTTAATTATTGACTAATCATTTAGTAAGCAAAAAACAAAAATGCAAGACTGACTCTGCCAGACATCAACACTCCATGTACACTGCCTTCAACGTGGAGACCGCAAGGGAAAACCTCTGGCGTGAGTTTTGCATGATGTTACCGTTAGCTCCTAAGGAAAAGAGTATACACAACCTACTGATTCCAAAACAAACAATGACCAAATTCAATGTGGAGACCGCCAGGGAGAAACTATGGCGTGAGTTTTACATGTTATTACAACTATTTATTAAGCAAAACACCAACATATGTCAAGAATACACTCACTCCAAAACAACTTCATCATGGAGATAGCAAAGGAAAACCTCTGGTGTGAGTCTCTAATGACTTGATTATTGAATAGTCATTTAGTAACCAAAATACCAAAATGCAAGAATATACACAAATCACTGACTGACTCAACCAGACCATCAACCACTCCATGTACACTGCCTTCAACGTGGAGACAGCTAGGGAAAACCTCTGGCGTGAGTCTCTAATGCCTTAATTATTGAATAATCATTTAGTAAGCAAAAAACAAAAATGCAAGACTGACTCTGCCAGACATCAACACTCCATGTACACTGCCTTCAACGTGGAGACCGCAAGGGAAAACCTCTGGCGTGAGTTTTGCATGATGTTACCGTTAGCTCCTAAGGAAAAGAGTATACACAACCTACTGATTCCAAAACAAACAATGACCAAATTCAATGTGGAGACCGCCAGGGAGAACCTATGGCGTGAGTTTTACATGTTATTACAACTATTTATTAAGCAAAACACCAACATATGTCAAGAATGCACTCACTCCAAAACAACTTTATCATGGAGATAGCAAAGGAAAACCTCTGGTGTGAGTCTCTAATGACTTAGTTATTGAATAATCATTTAGTAACCAAAATACCAAAATGCAAAAATATACACAAACCACTGACTGACCCATCCAGATATCAACCACTCCATGTACACTGTCTTCAATGTGGAGACAGCCAGGAAAAACCTCTGGCGTGAGTTTTACATTTATTAAGCAAAGCACCAAAATATGTAGAGAATGTACACAACACGCTCATTCCAAAACAGCTTTAACACGGAGACAGCCAGGGAAAACCTCTGGCTTGAGTTTTACATTTTATTTCCACTACAAAGAATTTTACAACCCACTCACTCTTATCCTAACCATCATAACTTCTGGCATGATATTTGTTTGCTCCTTTTGGGGTTTCTTCTAATTGTTTACGATCAATCACTAAATCCTTTTAATTTTTATATGAGATATGAATTCAATGTTGAACAAATCTATAGTCACATTCGTATATGTTTGGCAGATAATAGATTCTACATAAGAAAGAAACACACAATTTGAAACTCATGTTGAATTAACATTGTAATGTATCATCATGTACCTTATGATCATAACAGGATATATTTCCCCCCCAGCTGATTTTGGGACTGACTACAGCACAGGCACCATCATGAACTTTGCTACAGTATTCGCCATCATGTTTAATTTGTACTATATGTCTGTACTCACCATAATACGCTCACAGCAGGTTTTGTTTGTGTTCCCAGCGGATTTCGGGACTGACATCATGAACTTTGCTACAGTGTTCGCCATCATGTTTAATTAGTACTACATGTCTGTACTCACCATATTATGCTCACAGCATGTTTTGCTTGTGTTCCCAGCGGATTTTGGGACTGACTACAGCACTGGCACCATCATGAACTTTGCTACGGTGTTCGCCATCATGTTTAACGGCTGCACAGGCATCATGGCAGGAGCTAACATGTCAGGTATCAACTGGTTTTATCTCGGAGCTGTGTGTATATCTGTAGCTATCAGTCATCAGGTGAAACTCCAAATACTAGTAGCAGTTACGCAAATAACTGGATATAATTTTGGAAATGGTCAGACATATACATACATGTACATGATACACAGTATATTCACGTAGCAGGTAAAACTGTTTAATTGTAAAACTCTATGTCAGCAATTACCAGCAAAGGGAAAAAATAGTCTGAACCCATCCATTTTTACAAAATTGTAGCCGTAAAGCTCCATGCAAACAATTTCATAATTCTGTAACAATTTTCTGCTAACAGGTGACCTGGGAAACCGTAGGAGATCCATAACAACTCTGTGATGATTTTTTGCACACAGGCAAACCCAAACAGATCCTTTACAATTCTATGATGATTTTTTTGCATCCAGTAACCTGGCAAACCCCAGCAGATCCTTAACAATTCTGAGATCATGATTTATTTTTTGCATACAGGTGACCTGGCAAACCCCAGCAGATCCATCCCCATCGGCACCATCTGTGCAGTGATGGCCACCTTTGTGGTGTACCTGCTCCTCTGCATCTTTGTGGCATTCACCTGCCAAAGGTAAGAACTACATGTTTCTAAGTTTTAGACATGTTCCGAATCCGTATTTATACACTAGAATTGGTACAACATATTAGACAGCCATGATTCCAATGCCAGTTTTCTTTCAGTGTCACAGAATCCATTTTTCTTTACACAGAGACCTGCTACAGAATAACTACATGGTGCTCCAGTATATCAACATGTGGGCACCCTTACCAGTGATAGGTCTATCTGCATATATCATGTGATGACCATGCTGATATCATGTGACTGTCATGTGACTGTCATGTGAATATCATGTGATTATCATGTCTTCCTTACACAGAGACCTGCTGCAGAATAACTACATGGTGATACAGTATATCAACATGTGGGCACCCTTACCAGTGATAGGTCTGTCTGCATATATCATGTGTAGACCATGCTAATATCATGTGACTGTCATGTGATTATCATGTGTTCCTTATACTGAGACCTGCTACAGAATAACTACATGGTGCTCCAGTACATCAACATGTGGGCACCCTTACCAGTGATAGGTCTATCTGCATATATCATGTGAAGATCATGCTAATATCATGTGACTGTCATGTGATTACCATGTGACTGTCATGTGATTATCATGTGACTGTCATGTGATTACCATGTGTTCCTTACACAGAGACCTGCTGCAGAATAACTACATGGTGCTCCAGTACATCAACATGTGGGCACCCTTACCAGTGATAGGTCTGTACTCGGCCACTCTGTCTGCCGCTCTCAGCTGTCTCATTGGTGCATCCAGGATCCTGGAGGCTCTGTCTCGAGACAAACTTTTTGGTAGGTTGAAATATGCTGGTGCTGGAGAGTTTGTCCTCACTTTTCTAATCTCTAAATTTGGTATATGAATTGGCATCGATTGTCAGCAGTTATATGGTACTGAATATAGAAACTACAAAAATGTTGCTTTAGTTCCTCTAATGTCTCATTGACTGTTGTTCACATTTCTCAGTGAAATATGGAAGTTGAAACAGTCAGAATTGCCCTGAGGAAAGTGACAGATGGTCATTGAAACGTTGGTGGAAATAAAAGAACAGTTGTGTAAGAATACACCTTGCAGGAAAGGTCGTCGTCGTATCCATTCCAAAAGGAGGCATTCTAATACTCTGATCACACTTGTAGCAGTTGGAACGTTTTGTTGTTTATTGCTGGAGGTGTTCTGCTGATGTGGATCAATTGCAGTTTGATCCCATAACACCATCATGAATGAGTCATGTGATTGTCATATGAACATCCTGTGATTGTACGTTGTTTATTGTAGGAGGTGTCTTGCGGATGTTGACCATCACCAATCGCAGTGGCAACCCGTATGTGGCCGTGTTTGTGTCCTGGTTCTTAGTACAGGTAAGTCACAATTTTTTTATTGCACCAAAGTTGGCTCATTGTGTCTTATGATATTCTATTGAAGTCATCATCATTGTCATCAGTCAGGAAACCTTAGAATGACCAAACTTAACTACAAATTCCTAAAACTGCACACCCAGCAAGGTGGAACCCCAATTTCAACCCCATTGGCCTTGCCTGGTATCTTTTTTCCATCACAGGGTTTCCCCTTGCAATTTATTCTAACAGCCCTTCTCCCCCCTTTGGCTAATTTATCAGACAGGAATTGTATGTTGTTGTAGGAGACGTTTAGTGCTATCTAGGCTCTCATCATCAGGACTGAACTGTTAGTTTTTCAGCATTCTAACAGCCCTTTTGTATACTTACTTACCAGGACTGAACTGTTTTGTTTCTCAGTGTGCTAACAGCCTTTCTATCCCCTGCAGCTGATCCTGCTGATCCAGCAGGTGAACGCGCTGGCCCCCATCGTGTCCCTCCTGTTCATCCTGTGCTATGCTGCTGTCAACATCGCCTGCCTCGCGCTGGAGTGGGCCTCTGCTCCCAACTTCAGGTAGGCTTGTACATGAACTGTAGTAATGGGAATTAAGTCAGCACTTATGTGATCAATGTCAAGATCAATGTCAAGATTTATATTTGCCTAAACACCAGCAGCAGCATCAGTTTAGTCCTTAGCACACCTGCGTTATGTTTGTTTGTTTCGACCAATGTTTTAAGTACTTCACCTGGCACACCTGCTGCTATTTGTTCACTTGTTTGTTTGTTTGTTTGTTTGTTTAGACCAATGTTTAAATACTTCACCTGGCACACCTGCCTGCTTGGAGCCGTCAGCTGCCTGGTGATGATGTTCCTCATCGACCCGATGTACGCGGCAATCGCCATCGCCTGTGTGGCCGTCCTGGTCCTCGTGATCCACTACTTGTCTCCTGATTCCTCCTGGGGCTCCATCACACAGGCTCTCATCTTCCACCAGGTGAGTATCATGTGACTGTCATGTGAATATCATGTGACTGTCACGTGAACATCATGTGACTAGCATGTGAACATCATGTGACTAGCATGTGATCCACTACTTGTCTCCTGATTCCTCCTGGGGCTCCATCACACAGGCCCTCATCTTCCATCAGGTAAGGGGCATGTGACTGTCATGTGAACATCATGTGACTGTCATGTGAACACCATGTGACTGTCATGTGAACATCATGTGACTGTCATGTGAACATCATGTGACTAGCATGTGATCCACTTCATGTCTCCTGACTCCTCCTGGGGCTCTATCACACAGGCCCTCATCTTCCATCAGGTGAGTATCATGTGACTGTCATATGAACATCATGTGACTGTCTCTTCATGGGGCTCCATCACACAGGCCCTCATCTTCCATCAGGTGAGTATCATGTGACTGTCATATGAACATCATGTGACTGTCTCTTCATGGGGCTCCATCACACAGGCCCTCATCTTCCATCAGGTAAGGGTCATGTGAACATCATGTGACTGTCATGTGAACATCATGTGACTGTCATGTGAACATCATGTGACTGTCATGTGAACATCATGTGACTGTCATGTGAACATCATGTGACTGTCATGTGAACATCATGTGACTGTCGTGATCCACTACATGTCTCCTGACTCTTCCTGGGGCTCTATCACACAGGCCCTCATCTTCCACCAGGTAAGGGCCATGTGAACACCATGTGACTGTCATGTGAACATCATGTGATCCACTACATGTCAGCTGACTCTTCATGGAGCTCTATTATACAGACCCTCATCTTCCATCAGGTAAGGGTCATGTGACTGTCGTGTGAGCATCATGTGACTGTTATGTGAACATCATGTGACTGTCAAGTGAACATCATGTCAATGTCATGTCTCCCCCTGTAGGTCCGTAAGTACCTGCTCCTGCTGGACATCAGGAAGGACCACATCAAGTACTGGCGTCCGCAGATGCTGCTGCTGGTCAACAACCCACGATCCTGCTGCCAGGTGACTATCATGTGACTGACATGTGACTATCATGTGACTGACATGTGACTACCACGTGACTGACATGTGACTAACATGTGACTAATTTGTGACTATCATGTGACTGTCATGTGACTATTATATGACAGACATGTAACTATCATGTGACTAACATGTGAACAACATGTGAACATCATCTGGATAGCATGTGATGGTCATGTGAATGCATTCTGAATAACCTGCAATCATGTCCGTATTATGTGAATATCGTTAGCTCCACATAAATACTATGTCAACATCTTTTGGATGACATATTGTGATATGTGAACATCTTCATAGTTCCACTTAATATACATAAAATGTAGACAGCCCCTGAACACCACAGATATCCCATTTGAATGTCCTTAAGATTGTTAAGTTCTCATTAGAGATATAAATGTGTCTATCAAATGATTATCATGGGACTATCATGTCAACACCATGTGAACATCATGTGAAGACCATTTGAGTGTCATGTGAACATCATGTGAGTGTCATGTGAACATCATGTGAGTGTCATTTGAACATCATGTGAACATCATGTGAACAACATGTGAATACCACGTCACCATCATGTGAATGGTGTGTCCCTCTACAGATCATCTCCTTCACCAATGACCTGAAGAAGGGCGGGCTGTTCGTGGTGGGTCACGTGGAGGTCGGCAGCCTGTGCGAGCAGCCTTACGACCCCATGCAGCGCCAGACAACCTTCTGGATGAACCTGGTTGACAACCTGAAGGTTTGTCATTCGCTTATAGAATGATTGAACGACTGATGAATGAATGCATGAATGCATACCTTTATTGTACATTGCTTCTCTACTCAGCTAAACACAGGTTATGTACAAAAACAAAAACATGCTGTAGAATTGATGAGAAATAAGTATAACTATTGTGTGAATGCTATGGGCACTGTGTAATTCTGTTGAAGACATTTATAGGTCTTATTTTGTTTCTAATGATTCAGCTGAACATAGAGAAGAATAGCTTGTGACAGCATTGTGTCTA
Organism: Branchiostoma floridae x Branchiostoma belcheri; assembly: GCA_019207045.1. Classification (NCBI taxonomy): domain Eukaryota; kingdom Metazoa; phylum Chordata; class Leptocardii; order Amphioxiformes; family Branchiostomatidae; genus Branchiostoma; species Branchiostoma floridae x Branchiostoma belcheri. The sequence goes on from CM033032.1 coordinate 2,920,663, forward strand.
TCATGACTTTTGTGACAATCATGTGATCATCATGTGAACCATGTACTCCCCCCAGGTGAAGGCATTTGTGGACTGACCCTGTGCCCCACCGTGCAGCTGGGAGTGGAGACGATCATGTGAACAGCATGTGACTATCATGTGATGATCATGTGAACAGCATGTGACTATCATGTGATGATCATGGGAACAGTAACTGACTACCATGTGGATGTTATTTCCACCCCCAGGTGAAGGCGTTTGTGGAGCTGACCCTGTGCCCCACGGTGCAGCTGAGAGTGGAGAACCTAAGGAGAATATCATGAAGCATTGTCATGATCATGTGATGATCATGTGAACAGTACCTGACTACCATGTGGATGTTATTTCCACCCCCAGGTGAAGGCGTTTGTGGAGCTGACCTTGTGCCCCACGGTGCAGCTAGGAGTGGAGAACCTGATGAGAATATCATGTGAAAGCATTGTCACTATCATGTGATGATCATGTGACTATCATGTGAACACCATGTGACTATCATTTGCTTCCTCCAGGTGAAGGCGTTTGTGGAGCTGACCCTGTGCCCTACAGTACAGCTGGGAGTGGAGAACCTGATGAGAATATCGGGACTGGGAGGCATGAAGCCAAACACAGTCATGATGGGTAAGATATGCACTCTTCCCTGGTTTGAGTATCATGCAAATGTCATGTGAACATCATGTGAATACCTTGTCATTCAGCCAATGGCTGCAAAGGGAGAGTAGTCGGCCCACTCAATTAAAATAATAATCACCATGTGTACGATTGTGTGAATTCCAGGATGGGGCTTTAAGTTATGATTGGCTACCTGAATCATCTTCTTTCAGTGTTGAAAGAAACACTTTGGTCGGAAGCTTGTTCAAACTGACAGTACTTAATATGTAAAAAAAAGCCAGCATATGCATCCTGACAAGTTTTATGGATTTTTTAAAAGAATTTACAAACAAAAAGCTGCTAGAAGACCTAGGTCCTTAGATGTTATATCTTTCTCATCAAAGAAAACTAATGATTGACACAGCATCCCCACATATTCTGCTTTTTTGTTTGTCAGGTTTCTATGACAACTGTGCCCAGGAGGACACCTTCCTCTCCATGGATGTCTTTAAGGAGCCGAAGGAGAAGCGGGTGCAGTTTGCTGATGAGGAGTACGGCAGGATGGGGGAGGCATTTCCACCTCTCAGGAAGGTTAGTGCAATTTTGCACCATCTTTACCCTTAAACTGCCAAGCCTGGATATATCCAGCATACCTATAGTTATACATGTCCTGTGTACCGCACTCGGATATATCCGGGATAGCGTATTCTTTTTGGAGGTCAGCAGCCAACCCTGGGGCTGATAGCATTTTATAGGGCTGAAACTCTGGCAGTTTAAGGGTTAAGTTGGACTGTTCTCCATGTGCCCAAGGGAGTGGATTCTTTTTTTTTTATCAAAGAAAATGCAAATTACACACACAGTGGTGCCGTACTCAAGCTGAAAGCTTAATGTTAACTGCACCACTTACAAAATACAATAAATAACACACATAATAACACAATAAATAGATAATGCAAACATGATGCCAATAGTGTACAGAATGGTAACAACAGAAAATCTATTTAAAAGTGTTCAGTTTCTAAAAAGTACAGCTGGGTTATAATATATACAGCTGACAGCACTTTAGCTTTATCTGCAGAGAGTATAGGTGAACCCCTAATCAATAAATGTACAATGTAGAGTAGCTGTCTATATTAAGACTAAGAGTTAAAATATTCAAATTTTTCTGTGAATTCTTTGTTTTGGCAACATGCAACATACACAATGCAGTATTACCACACACCCTGGAGCTGGTGTGTCATGTTGAGGGTCATCAGATTCTGTACCATTTGACCAATACATGTACTTAATACATTAGATGCTAAATTACATTCTAACGTCATTTGCGCTATGTTGGATTGCAGTGCTCTTAAACATGCCAACATACTGATACGTTATCTTATTACCTGCTAACATGGTGGCTGGGGGATTCAAATTAGTACTTTGAAGTCCCGAGTCTCTACAGGATTGGACAAACAAGCAGAGCTAGGCTGTGACACATTGTTCAATATCATACAGCCAGCTGCAGCTACCTACAATGTCTTTACAAAGCTAAATGTGTCATGTTAAAGGGCGATCTCAATGGTTTACTGATATTGATACAGATACTTGTACCTGAAAACCTGTATACCAATGCTTGCCTGTATGCAAATCTTTTTAAACTTTTTATTATTCATATCCTAACCATTGTTTTCTTCCATTCCTTGCTAGCTGGGGGATGAAAAGGTGCTGAACCTTTCGGAGTACGTGGCCATCATCAGTGATGCCATCAAGCTCACCAAGAACGTCTGTCTGCTGAGGTATGTAACACTGCAGTCTGTTGAAGCTTGTGACATTTAAAAGACAATTGACTCATTGTTAACCTGCTTAGTGATGCTATTTCTTGGTTTATGTTGTTGTGGAAATGTGTCAGTCCTGTTATTGTTATTGTGTTTTAAATGAAAGTCCAGGACTGCCTGAAAAGCAGGTCTAGCTTCAACCTGAGTGCATACTCCTGGTTAAATAAATAAAGTGACGTAAAGTGCCATTGTTTCATTACATTGCAGCAGTACTCATTAAGAAGTGGCATGGACTACATGGCAACTACTACAGCTCTAGCCAGCGTCCGTTTTTCCATCAATTGACAGAAACTTGCGCGTGTGACGGAAAATTTTCAAAACCAATCCATTAATCTTGACGGACAAAAATCATTGGTGGAAGCTACAGGCGGCTTGGGGACGCCGTCCACGGCCGTAAAAGCCACACACTGTTTGTTTTGCTATTGTTATTATTGTTGACAAAGTGTGTCTGTGCCGTTTCGTGTACAATAATCTCATTAAAAACCTGTTTTTCAAGGTCTCAGTTCAGTCTCTCTAACTCCTGGAATAGTGTTTTTGCAACAATGGGAATTGGCTGACGGAAAAAAATTTCGAGCTGGCTAGAGCCCGGAACTACTACATCAAGATTTCGTTGTTGTATTGCTTAGAATATACACAATCAATGGGACAATCTCTTATGTCTAGGAGCTGTTTTCTGTATATTCCTAGAAATGAAGTGTAACAATCTTGAAAATTGAATCTGCTTTTTCGGCGAGGTAGATCCCATTTGGTCTATCCAATTCTCTTGCTTTCAAAATTTAGCAAGAGGACATCACATAGACAGAAGGCTGTGAGGAGGACTGGCATCTGACTGTGTTCACTTCCTGAAATATATTTGCCCCTCAGACTCTGTGAGACTCTGTTTTCATGGTTATATTCCAGTGTAGCACATGTAGTCAAAGAATGTTCTGTTGGTAATTCTTTGTGTGATTTGTGTGTGATGCCTGGCCCACTCCCCAACCCTGTAGTTTTATCGAGGTCAGTTCGAGCTAACAGCTTGTGATCGACAGAGCCAGGTAATCGGGGAAAATTGTACTGGAAAATGGGATTCCCAAATAGGCTGTTTGTATTGTACTCTTTTCTTTTCTTCATCTGAAAACTTGGAAATAAAGGCCAGTTTACACAAGGCAAAAAAATGGCTTAATGTCCTACGATGTCCGACGTTCGGCGCATGTTCCAGGACATTTTTTGCCCGGCGTGTTTTTGTTTTTACACGGGCAAAAAATGTGTCCTAGGACACTTGCCACGCGTCGAACGTCGTAGGACATTTTTTTGCCTTGTGTAAACCGGCCCTTAGATAGACTAATGATTGGAGTATGAATTCTGCAGGTACTTCCGCCAGATGGACCGTGCGAACCTGTTTTCCCAGAAGCAGACCAAGTACATCGATGTCTGGCCCGTCAACATGATGAAACCTGAGATGGCCAGCTACTTCGACGTGACCTGCTTCTTCCTGCTCCAGCTGGCCTGTATCCTGAACATGGTGCCGCACTGGAGAAAGGTGGGGGTTGTGATAAACAGTACAGTAACTCTAACACTGTTGGGGGTTTAATCAAAACTTTCTTTTCAATGCTAAACTCTTTGCTATGACAGAAAAGCTTTTTTTGCTATTGACCTGCTGCAAGTGGCCTGTATTCTGAACATGGTGCCGCACTGGAGAAAGGTGGGATATAAGGTTGTGAAGAGTGTCCTTCACTTGGGTCTGTTCCATGCTAGTAACTGAGCAGCATCTCAGGTGATCTCTATGGATGCCACAGTGTGTCTCCATGTAGTTATAAGATGTCCTTGTTTCCTCTTCCCCTCAGGGGCCCAATGATAGATAGTACTGTAAAGGGGAATGTTCATGCACAGGGATTCGCTCATGCAGTAAGTAGTGTGCATAGTCCAGCGGCCCTGCCTCTACCTGGGACGGACAAAAATTTTACCCTGTTTGGCCCATAAATCTTCACTCTATGACATTTAATTGCCAAAAACGTATGTTCATGACTTTAAGTTGACAGACTTAACCATAAGATATTTAAAAACATAGGGCCCCAAACAATGAATGGGAATGCTTTGGTACAAGCTTTTGTGTACTTTTCTCCAGGTGACCCGCATGCGTGTGTTCCTCTGTGTGGAGGGCGGAGACCACAATGAGCCAGGCACGAGGCGGCGAGAGGCGAAACTTAAAGAGCTTCTGACTCAGCTCCGCATCCAGGCTGACATCAACATCATCAACTGGGAACATGTGATCTGTCTACGTGGCAATCCGGAGGTAATTCATACAGGATAAATGACACGTTGCTGAGTATATGATAACACAATTTGTATCACCATGAATCTTAATGAAAACATGTACATGTAGCATAAGCACGATGCATTATGTTTGTTGAACTGAAACATTTAATGCAATGTCGTCTCTGTAAGGCTATAAAAAATGCAAAGCCTATTAGTATTGTACATGCCAGAATCAAGCAGTGGGAGAGACGGGTAGGAATTTCCAATCACAGTGATTCAATATTATTTATAACCTCCTACATTCTTTTCACTTTACCTGTGCATGGGCTCTATTGGAATCAATCTAATTTAGCTGAAGATTGTATAAAATTATAGAAGTGACTTCATGCATGCAGTATGGGTTGTAACATGATAAGTTTACCCTTCACACTGTGACCATGACCATGTCCTCTTCTGTAGGGAACTGTCCTCACAGACGAGGCGCCCGTTGCCATGGCAATTACGGAAGAGTACCTGCGCGCGATGAACGAACTCATCAAGCAGCAGTCGCAGAACACGGCCGTGAACTTTCTGTACCTGACCCGCCCGCCGGTCGACACCAGTCGCTACCCAGAATACCTCAGCAGATACGACCTTTTGACCCATGACCTCCCTCCCACGGTCTTGGTTCACGGACTCAGTGCTGTGACCAGTACTGACCTGTGATTACCTTTTAACTTACAACCTATGACTTATGACATTCTTGCCCATCACCACCCTCCTACACTGTTTGTTCATAAACTCAGTTCTACCAGGACTTAACATTTGATTCTCTTTTTCACCATTACTTTTAGTATGATCTTCAACTTAGATTGGGAGCTATTGTCACAGCTATCATTCTATGATACTGGGCTAATTATGTACAGGAGTTGGTAGTCACAAAACAATTAGACCTCTTCTGAGAAAAAAATCAATCTTCTAGACTATTAACCCAAGAGTTGTTTTCCAGATACTCAACTCAAACATAAAAATATTCTTGCCAAGAGCACTTTTAGAACACTTTCAAGGTCATGTAGTATGTTCAAGGTCAGCCAGGGACCTGTTACTATGATGGTTTTCTTCAGCAAACCCACTAGTCACTTTGTAGCTCGCAAGCTGATTTATTATAGAATCTCTTTACAAAAACAAAAAAATTGGAGAACTTTTTTCATAAACTTGACTGTATGGTGTGTCAGTGCTTAAGTATGGGCACTTTAATCCGAAAGGTATCTCACCTTTTTGTCCTAATGTTCCCTAATTTCTGTCTGTGTTATGTTACATTGAGCAATAATATTACATCTGGTGTATTATTTGGAGCCAGTAGGTACCCAATGTCAGAGTCATTAGGCTGATTTACATGCTCAAGGCACCTCCTCAAACACGGGACCCCGTTTTACATCCCTTAATATTTATGAACTTTGATAATATGTCATTATTATGTAGTTTTACATGTAGATGTGCAATTTATTGAACAGGTATGAATAGTTTGTTGCTTGTGTGTCTTATATTTAACATAAATAGAATTTTTGTTTCATTTTGATACCACTTACAAAGGAGAATATTAAGAAATGATGTAAAAGTATATAGAAATGTAACTGCTTACATGTATACCTTATATAGGAGGTAAAATGTAACAAGTGTATTTTTCCAGTAATTGCTTATATAGAGATAGAAGTCGATTTGATACTGAGCTGTTCATTACTCAGGGCTTAATGTATGTTGCATATAATAGTTTGAATTGTACCAAAGTGCTTTATAGATAGTGAATATGTGATTATGTAAGAGTTAGGGTTGCCTTCAATGTGACTGTTGCAGTGCCCGAAAGCATTCACACAGTGAATGTTTCCTGTAATGAAACAGTGATGGCAGGCACTTTTTTTCAGGTACAACAGCCACCTATGTAATCTCCAAGCAGAGGTTGGATGACAAGATTGTCTTTTTCTGACTTGTCCTATCCCTGCTATCAGAAAGTTGGGCAAGCAGTATGCTAGGAGAGTAGGTCTGATGATAGATACGATTGGCAGAATAACAGAAAAAAACATCGAATCTTCTACTTTAAGTGTGTAGTCAAAGTGCAGTGGCCTTAGTTTTTAGTTGCAACCAGATAAGACATTAAATGCTATTGATAGCAAGAATAGTATACCGACAAGTATACTTATTTCTCTGGTGAAGGGAAATGCCATTTGTCGTGATGGTGTACCAGGTAGAAGGTTTTGAAAAGAAGTTACATCTACATCAGCTTCATGAATGTGTTAGGAAATCACATTTAATCCCTCTCGCAATCTATGCTTACTGTGTGCTGCTAGGTAAATAAAATATATTTAGAGAATAGTGGGACCAAAAGTATGCTACTTAGTAGTGTAGATGATGAAAAGATGATAATCAGGAAGGACATGATATAATCAGAAATGACGTGATGTATAAATTAATAGTTTTATATGTTATATAGATTTGATATTTGTGTAATAGTGTACTTAGAAACGTCAGACTCTGTTCTTGCCAAGTTGAGGATAGCATTTTCTTAAGTAAAGACATTAAAAAAAAACTTAGAAGAAATAAAAATGATGCAAAGATGAGTCTTATCTCTTGCAGCAACTTACAAGTCGAGTTTATTGAATTTCAACTGAGATGAATTTTTACTACTATCTTGGACTACGGAAGAGACAGCAGGTTTGGGCTCAGGAATGGTGCGAATAAATTACAAAATACAGATGCGTTACTTGGATATCATCCAAATTCGATTTTCTTGAGAAAGGAAACCATTTTTCTAGTTTATTGTTGCTATTATTGTATGTCCTCGATATATGGAGATTATTTACATTGTTAACTATGCATACGTTATTACCACTTGTGAAATGAAAGTCTCTACATATTATACATTGGATCCAAACTTGTAATTCATAACCTCAGGATATAGATCCACTGCAATTAGTAACTTTAATCAAGGTCAATAATGTGTAAACCTGTATTACAAAACCTTTTGTTATTACATTTGTGTCATTCAATACCACTCCACATACAATGTACTATACCTCTTGAGACGGTACATCTGGATGAGTTCTGTTGGCTTCAAAATTTTCATTGATTCTGTGAGCAACGTTGGTATGCTGGCTTAATTTTTCTCCGTTTCTGTTACCAACGGTGTAGATTTGGCCAGTGTAAATTTTGAACTTGACAGCGGGTCCAATATTGTAACAGCCAACCGCACCCGGTGAAAATTTAGTATATTTTAAAAGTCATTAATGCAAGTCTAAGTAAGACACAAGGCGTATCCGACTTAAAGATTAAAGAATCAAAATTAACAAAACAATGCAATATGCGTACAAATGCGCCTTATGGATAATCTTATTACTAGCAATCACTACATATTGTAGGTGATAGCCTATAGTGCATTTGAAACAGGTGATATATATTGTTTTCTTTAAACGTGCCAAAAAACTGACTGAAAAGTCTTACTGAATGTGATCTTCTGTGATATTCGCAGATTCTGCACTAACCTTGGCAATATTCTTTTCAATTTGTTTTAGTAATGGGTGACTATCTTCTTCAGGATAAAGCTTCCTTGCCATAGCCAAGGCCTCTTTGCAAACATTGATTGCTGTTTTGTGATAACCTGATTTGTACCAGGCCACTCCCAGGTTGTTTAGCGACAAGGCAATGTCATGATGTGCTGTATCCTGGCCGTAGATACTCCTGTACATCTGCAATACATTTTCAAATTCACTGATAGCTTTTCCGTAATCACCGAGAGAGAGGCAGGCCAACGCAAGGTTGTTGAGTGACATAGCAATGTCAGGGTGTGTTGTGCTCTGACCATAGACATCCCTGCCCATTTGCAGTGCACGCTCATAATAGCTGATTGCTTTTCTGTAGTCGCCCAGTTGACCCCAGGTCCATCCCATGTTGTTGAGAACCATCAAAATGTGCGGATGCGCTGTACCGTCACCGTAGATGCTCTCGTAGGTATGCAATGCGTGCTCAAGGTACTTGGCAGCCTTCCTGTGTTCACCTAGATTATTCCAGGCCCCCGCTACATTGTTGAGGGAGGCCGCAATATCGGAATGTTCCACGCCTTTACCATAGATGCTCTCGCGCATCTGTAATGCCTGTTCATAGTAGTCAAGTGCTTTCCTGTGATCACCCTGACGACTCCAGGCTCCACCCAGATTGTCGAGGAAGGTTGCAATTTCAGGATGTGCGGTATTTTGACCGTAGATAGTCCTGTGCATCTGCAGTGCCTCTTCCAGGTAACTGATAGAATTCCTTTGATTACCAAGGTCACCCCAAACTTCCCCCAAGTTACTTAAAGAGGCTGCAATGTCAGAATGTGCTGTAGTTGCACCGTAGATTGCCATCCTCATCTTAAGTGCCTGATCATAATAGCCTAGTCCTTTCTGATGATCACCCAAGCCGCGCCAGGCTGCCCCCAGGCTGTTAAGTGAATTGGCTATGAGAGAATGTGCCGTCTGACCATAGACACAAGTGTACATCTGGAGTGCCCTTTCAAGGTACATGATAGCTTTTCTGTGATCTCCCAGAGCACCCCAGACGTCTCCTAAGTTATGAAGCGAGACGGCAATTTCAGGATGTGCTGTACCTGGATCATAGATGCTCTCCCTCATCTGCAGTGCCTCTTCATGGAGACAGAGAGCTTTCTTATAATCACTCAGTTGATGTAATTCTTCCCCAAGATTGTTGAGTACGCTAGCAATCTCAGGGTGCGCTGTATGATGACCATGGATAGTCTTGAGCATATGCAGTGCCTTTTCCAGATAGACAACCGCTTTCCTGTGATTACCTAAGGCACCCCAAGTTTCTCCCAGATTGTTGAGTGAGGCAGCAATATCTGCATGAGCTGTGGTCTGACCATGAATACTCATGTAGATCCCCAGTGCCTCTTCATAGTGCTTGATTGATCTCATTTGATCACTTAAATAAAGCCAGGCTGTCCCCAAGTTGTTGTGTGAGACTGCAATGTCCCGATGTGGTGTATCCTGACCATAGACGATTTTGTACATCTGCAATGCCTGTTCGTGGTTGGTGATTGCTTTTCTGTGATCACCCAGATTGTTCCAGACTTCCCCCAGATTGTTAAGTGATTTTGCAATATGAACATGTGCTGTCGTCTGACCATAGGCTCTTTGTACATCTCTAGTGCCTGTTCATGGTAGCTGATAGCTTTCTGATGATCACCCAGGTCATTCCATGTTGTACCTAGGTTGTTGAGTGCGACAGAAATATCAGGATGTGCTGTACCATAAATACTCTTTCTCATCTGCAGCGCCATTTCATAGTAGCCGATAGCTTTCCTGTAATCAGCTAAACTATGCCAGGCTGCCCCAAGGTTGCAGAGTGACATTGCAACAAAGGGATGAATTGTGCCTTGACCATAAATACTACTGTACATCTGCAGTGCCTGCTCGTAATATTTGATTGCGTTCCTGTCATCGCCGTGATTGGTCCAAGCTAGCCCTATGTTGTTGAGTGACTTGGCAGTGTCAGGGTGCGCTGTCGTCTTGCCATAGATACTCCTGTACATCTGCAGTGCCTGCTCATGGTAGCTGATAGCTTTACCATGATCCCCTAGGTGGCTCCAGAGGTGGCCTAGGTTATTTAAAGTACCGGCAATGTGATGATGCACTGCCGACGGACCATAATGAGCCATGTACATCTGAAGGGCGTCTTCAAAGTAGCGCATTGCTTTTTTATAGTCACCTCGCTGGTACCACACTTCCCCCTGGTTATTGAGTGAATTGGCGATATGAGGATGTACTGACCGTTCACCAAAGATAGTTCTGTACAGCTGAAGTGCCTGTTCATTGTAGACGGTTGCATTTTGGTAATCTCCCACCTTGCAACACGCATCTGCAAGGTAGCTGCGCATTATCACCTTATCGGCAATATCGTCAGCCTTCGTCAGGGCTTCATGATAGTAGTTTACAGCCAGTCTGTATTTACATAGCTCAGAGTGCATCATTCCTCTGACTCTCGGGGAAGTATCAAAGAACTCAGACCATGGTTTTGAAACTGCCTTATTTTCAGACCATTCTGACAAAACACGTTTAAGAGGAATTGCTGTATAATAGTATCTGAAAAGCTGTTTTTCGTTTGGCAGATGGAAAACTTTAATTACATCTGTCTGTACTTCATCATAGGCCTGCTGTGATGATCCCTGCCCATCCAGTGCTGTCTTGATTGAGACCAAAGCTGACAGGTTTTCCTTCTGTCCACCATTTGCAATGTAGGTTCTGAGCCTGAGTTCTGCTGAGATACTGGTAAGCACTGTCAGGTGGTGTGCATTGTTGGGACTTATCACATGTTGGTTTTCCATGTCTTCTATTGTCTCCCAAACTGTCGTAGGTATGATGCCTGAAGACAGTGCCAAGCAGTCCACTGCTAGAGCTGGGAAGCGATACACGTATTTCTTTACATCAATCAGCCTTGCGGTGATATTCTTCTTCTCATCTAAAACTGATACATTTTCTCTTATTGTCTCCTCTACAAGTTTTTGAGCAATTGTGCCCCCAGATTGCAGTACCTTAAATGTGATTGCCATGTATGCATTGATCAAATCTTTGTCTCCGGCTATTAGGCACGGGTTCCTCAAAATAGAAGCAAGGTGATACCCTTCTTTCAAGTACAATGCAATATCATCTTTCAGTATTGAAACCATGCTGTTTGGGGTGCAGATCAGTTCACTTGGTGGTTCATCCACAGTTCCCTGTCTGCCTAGTGGAGTCTTGCTTGCCTTTGGCATGGAGCCATCAAACGCAAACCCACGTGGTGTAACTGAGTCATAGTACCAGTTGTCAAGTGGATCCAGAGAGTAGAAGTCATTGAGAGATTTTATTGCCAGAGCCGGGAGGATGGTTTCCCCCAGGTTGACCACCTTAAGGTGTAGATAGTGGGTGAGTTTGCGGAAATACTCAAGACATTGCTCACTTTCTTCCTCAACCAAGATGGCAAACTCCAGGTCTGAGTATGGAGTTACCAGTCCTGTGGCCTGTGAACCCAAACCTATCAGGGCATACTTACAGGGAGGGGGACCCATTAACCCAATACACTCTTCTACAAGCTGGCTGATGAACTCCTTTCTCTCTTGTGAAATTCTTTCAAACAGCTGTCTGACAGCCTGAGCTCGATTTGCCTCTTTGTCTTTGACACATGGGTCATCCTCATCATGTACATAGGGATCCAGCTGCTGGTCAATGGTTTCCATCTCCAGCTTTATCTGGTCCCGCATCTCCTTCAGCTGCTTCTTGTGTTTATCATTGTCATCTAGACAAGCATCGCTATAACAGCCTAAGGTAAATGTGAGAAAAGACTTTTCCACCTCCTTTAAAGATGTTACCATTTTACCCCTAAGCACTTCATCCTTTGACCTGGCTATTGCTGCATTGTAGAGCGCTGCTGCTTTGACGAAGTCTCCCCCGTCTCCTGTCCGCTGACCTCGCTTACGGTAGACTTCCCCCAACTTGCACAGGGGCTCCACCTCTCTCTGGTACTGCTGGGCTGTGGAATCTGAAAATGACGTTCATATCTCATTGTTGTGTTAATAGGTACATACACATGTATGAATTACATCGGTAATTCAATAGTTACAACACTAGCATTATGTCATTTGTCTACCGTGTTCGTATTGACGGAAAATTCGTGGACTCTAAATTACAATGTATTACGCTGTGTCAACTCTTTCTAGTAATTTAGAGTAGAAAAAATCTGCCTATGCTTGCTAATTGATGTTAAAATTTTTTTTCTTACCTCTGACATGTACCGTCTTCAGTGCAGCTGCAAAGTGCTGCTCTGCTGAGTCCAGGTCTGCCCTGGCAAGGGAGGATTCCCCCTTTTCAAGGTACCCTTTGTACTGGCTGAAAATGAAGGACAGGACGCAATTTGACATATTTTGCCTGACAGTAAAATGACTTATGTCACGAGGTGACATCGTGATCACTCTGTGATCACCCCTGGTGTGGGGAGTGTCACCCGAGTAATTGGGAGCAGATGTACAGGGGTTTGAGAAGAGACACGTATGAGGGTAGGGGATTCCAGCTAGAGACACCGACAGGGTAGGACGTGCCCAGATTGTCCTGAATAAAGGTTATCATATCCGCAACATCATGCCTCTGTCCTGATCCTTGACTTGACTCACTACCATGCCACCGTGACATCTGGTAGTACGGCTGGGGTGAGTCAAGTTCAACGGACGGGACAGGGGCAGACGAGAGCCGTTCAGAGACGTAGGAGAGAGTGCCGATCCGGAGTACCGAGCCCGCGGGGTTGACCAGCAAGTCCAGCAAGGGGCAGGCGACGGGCGAGCGTCGGTGGCCGAGGCGAGCGAGAGGGAGCACTGCGGAGCAGCAGAGGAGGCGTCGTCCGAGAGATGCAGGCCGACTTCTACTCTGACAGAGAGCCGGCCCGGAGTGCCTGCGGCAGTAACGACCTGTGGTAGCGGCAAAGAGAGCGGCAGTGGCCGGGGCAAGGCTGGACAGCCACGCGGCGGGCGGGATGGTGACCGGGATGGTGACCGGAGAAAGAGCGGGCCCGGACAGAGAGTCCATACAGAGAGAGACACAGGAGGAAGGTCGGTGGGCTCGCATAGTATCATTGGCGCACCGTGCACACCGGCCTAGTTCTGTTACTTACTTTGTTCAGCTTTGTTGTAGTAGTTTTAGATTTGTTAGAATGTAGGCAACCAATGTTAGATAAATTATGTCAGTGCTATCAGGAATACAGTATAGATTAGCTGAGCAGCGAGTATCATGCGGACGTGGCGGAAGTCAGTGGGGGGGAGTCACCAGATGGGTCAGTTTAGATGTTAGAGACAGATGATAGAATAGTTTTGATTGATAAGAATATAAATGTGGGTTAGTGCGCAGTTAATTCAAAAGCGGGTGGGTCTGGTAGTAAGTGGGGGAGGGGCTGAAGCTGTAGTGTGTCCAGGAAAGCCATACTTCGGCGGATTCTACCGGGTAGCGGGAAAATCCGGGCACACGAAGGCCGGCAGCGGATAGGACATATGGGTTTTACTCCCCAGGATAGTAATGTGTAGTTCGTTTATTTTAAAATCTCGTATGTTTGCATAGCAGGTCAGGGGTGTCCGGCGTTTCATGTAATTGTCGGAAAGTCTGTATGTTTGTGTTTATTTGTTGAGGAAATGTTAATGTCGAGAGGTAGAGGCGAGCGAGAGCAGTGGTAGAGAAGAGTTGAGACGTAGGTGAGGTGTCGAGATTAGGAGACCGGTGTATGTGCGTCAGTGGTTGCTTTGCGTTGTCCTGTCCGACCCCAACCTCTACAGGCGAGACTCCGCAGCACGACTCGGCAGACAACGACGCCCCGAGGGCCCGACGTCGTAAGAGAGTCGTCGTCGTGGGAGCATCCAGCCGGGAGGCCTCTGTTGACAAGACAAGCCTCTTCCCGACGGGCAGAGGTGTTCCTGTCGTTTCCCTGTGGTTCCGGGACACACCCGGAAGTGCGCAAGCCGGCCGCCGAGGAGGAAGTTGGCGCGGGACACCTGGCAACCATTGATGAACTTTTGTTGTTGTAAATTGTTATGTTTTTGTTGTTGTTTTGTGAATGTCGGACTGTCGCTGACCTATTGTTGATATGTACGAGTATGTCGTTGTTCTTTTACCTTTTTTTATTGTTATCACTTATCTAAATTTGTTGCATTGTAGAAGAATTGTTATGAAAAAAAAATGGCGGTGATGATCTTCATGATAATATGTCCCGGTAATCAATAATTGATAACAGCTGTCAACAATGTGGAAATTGTTTTAAAAATGCGGGGTGAGGTGTCACGAGGTGACATCGTGATCACTCTGTGATCACCCCTGGTGTGGGGAGTGTCACCCGAGTAATTGGGAGCAGATGTACAGGGGTTTGAGAAGAGACACGTATGAGGGTAGGGGATTCCAGCTAGAGACACCGACAGGGTAGGACGTGCCCAGATTGTCCTGAATAAAGGTTATCATATCCGCAACATCATGCCTCTGTCCTGATCCTTGACTTGACTCACTACCATGCCACCGTGACACTTACAGTACATAGTTCTTTCAAAGCGACTTTTAAAGTGTATGTGATGTTCGAAGAATATTACCTTTCCATACGTCTTTCTTCTTCAGAACGTCTACGTATTCTTGTGGTTTTGCTGTAAAAGAGCATAATAATTATTGTAATTTAGGATAGTAGTGATTCGTTGATATAGTGGAGTGGATGGATCTCAATAGCTCGTCCACTGCTACCTTTATGGCAATTAAGTATGTCTCGCTCACCTTGGTGTGTCTGCATGGAGGTGATGGTCCTGAATGACGTCAGTTCCCCTGACGTTTTCAGAATGGCGTCCCACGTTTGGTGTTCTTTCTCTCGTGCTGGGTTTATTTCGTTCTAATTGCTGCAAGATTGAAAACATTTTTCAACATTTTCTATCTGCTTTCGAGAATCTACCTGGTTGTTTGATTTATTTTGTTTGCATTGTTGGATATCTAGCCTTAATCAATCATCAACTTTTTTGTCCATGCTTTCGCCATAACATCTATTTATCCCCTTGCGATCTGCACTGCCAATGTTTGGTCACCCGTAGTAATTTTGTTATTACGTTATACATAACTTATAACTTAAATGTAATTCACTGCAGACGAGGAGTATGAAAATGAAGATACTGACCGGTACTTTCGACAGATACATTATCAACGATTAGGCAATAGTGTGAAAGTCTCGTGCCTTGTTGCTTGATTATGCATTACCTCAGGCTTTTGGCCTATGCAGGTATGCCAACATATTGTCTTCCATCTGAGCATTAGATTAATCTACAACTCTTAATACTTAATAATTCACTATTCATAAAGCGAAGTGGCCCTGTACACCATACATTTGAGAACTAAGGTTCTAAATCTTAATACAATCAAAAAACTACTCACCTTTCTCGTTACTTGGCTGATCTTTTCCGTGTACCTCATACGGTGGTGCAGAGTCTGTTTTGTCTCCGGCTCCTCACCTATTTTCAGGACCTTGTTGTACATAGTAGTTGCCTTGGAGAACTGGGATACATTAAGATTTCTCCTGCCTTCCTCCAGGTAGAAATCACCGAGTGATTTAAGAACCTCGACTTCCAACATGATGTCGCCGTTTGCAATGGCTGACAGTAACGTTTCTGTGTACACGTCTTCTGAAAGCCACCAGTTTTCGTCGACTCTTCTCTCCATTTTGCCACATATTTCTGCCACCCTAAGAACATTGCTATCAGCAGTACCCCAGTAGTCTCGTGACAACCACAGGAAGTTCGGACTGTACCCCTGCAGCAGTTGACTGCAGAGTTTCTCCATGTAACCGATACGATGCTCCAGTGTTTGTCCAATGTTTGGATCTGTGCAGCGCAGTAGGGCAGCAGCATACAGGGCAGCAGCCTTGTCAAATTCTGCAGAATCTTTGCTTTGCTTGCCTTTCTGAAGATGCAGGTCTCCAATACATTTTAGGACTTCTACCTCTATAAAGAGATCCTCGTTAACGATGGCCACTATCAGTGCCCGTCCGTAGCCGACGTCTTGGTCATATTGACTATCAAGAAACGACTCCAAGTCCTGTAGTTTCTTTGCCAGGCTGATCATGTTTATGTCAGACATTTTCCTTTGTTCACCCGACAGTGACCCTTAAACACAAAGAGAGAAGTATTTGACGTTCTACGGCTTCACAAATCATATCTAATCTTCTAATACTAAATGTGATACTACAGTAGCTTCAGATCTGTGTTACAGTTGACCCAACCTATTGTCATAGGCAATGACAATTACATGTTTGCGTTACACTATAAGTGGCTGTTCAATTTTGATGCCAGAATTCACGTCCCAACGAATGTTGTAACCTAATATGTTGAACAACCTTGTCTTAATCTCACCTGGATGTTCGACTCTCCACAGCCGTGAACATGCCTCCGTAAATAATTATTTTTCCTGAAGAGAGCTCCCAGTCGAAAATCCTATTTTCCCACGTCTAATAGCGAGAGGTTTGGTTTTCCCCTCCGGTCCAGGCGGGACTTCCCGAGCGCCGGCTGCCGGGACTTTCCGTGTCGTCACTGCCGGGACTTCCCATGACGTCAGTGGCCTGTGTTGACTGAGCCTCAGGTGAGGGGTGAAAGGTCATCACTTACCTGCCTGCGTTTACACCTGCGGGATTGACTTCTCTTACCATATATAATAATTACCTCTGGCTAGCAATAAAAACAAAGAATAACCTCCATGAAAATTAAATTAAAATTGAGGTATAGTTTTTTGTGTGTCTGTGTGTCTGTCTGCGTGTCTATGTGTGTGTTTGTGGATATTTGTGGTCGACATAACTATAATAAAGCTGACTGAGTAGGAAATCTGTCCTCTGTAGCACTTGATGTCTGGGTGGGGCTTGAAGTAGATGTTATGTTCCTTTTTATGCTTTTGTTATTTTGGGAAGATTCTGCTTCTGTGGAAACCTGCACCCGAGAAGCCCCACCCAGACATCAAGTGCTACAGAGGACAGATTTCCAACTCAGTCAGCTTTATTATAGTTTCTTTGACATTCAAGTTGTGTCATTCGTTATCTTCTGTACTCGAAGTGCTTTCAAACCCAAGGAATTGCATATTTCTAGACGGCGGAGGAAACACTTATTCTGGCCAACGTCGTCCACGTTTGGTGGCTACTTCACTACTGACCTCGAATCGGCGTCGTGGAGCCTACCGGACACTTTGTAACTCACAAGCTGATTTAGATAATCTCCAAGCAGATCTTACGGTGGCATAAGATTGTTAAGTATAATAAGCTGGGTAAGGAGTTTAGCCGATCTTATGCCACCGTAATATCTGCTTGGAGATAAGATTTAGAATCTCTCTCTCTAAAACCAAAAGGTGGGACTAGTTTCTTAATAAACTTGACTGCTTGGGGTGCCATTGCCTAGGTATGAACACTATAATTTAAAAGGTATCACACTTTTGTTTCCTGACACCTTTTGCTGTCTTTGAAGTGTAATATATTGAACAGGAATATAACTTCTGTTCTTGTAAGTTATATATTTCATAAATTTTGTATTTCATTTTGATACCACTTATATCCCAGTCCATAGAAGAAAACGAAGAGACGATAAATGTAAATGTAACAAGTCTATTCTTTCATTGATTGTTCCTGTACAGAAACTATTGAGCAGTTATTACTTAGGGCCAAATAATGTATGCTGCATATAGTTCGCCTTGTACCAAAGTGCTTTATAGGTAATGAATAGCGTGTTTGAGAGGGTTATTGTTAAGTGCGCAACCATCAATGTCCACTGTTCCAGTGCCTTTCAGCATCGACTGTTACTGCATGGCTTCAGATGGAAGCTTTTTGTAACTACTTTATCTGATGTTTTTGCGTATGAATAATGAGAAATATCAAGTCCTTTGTAGCTATCACTTAGCAAATTTTCTGTGAATATACTGTGTCCTGCTATATACGTTATATATTAGAGATATTAGAAAACAGTGAGACCAAAACTATATGTGTTCGATGTGTTTTGATAATCAGAAATAATGTGATATAGAAATTACATTATTTTTTGGCTAACAGAGACAACTACCAATACACGTTCAGTGCTTTGCTGTCGGTGTTGTACCGGCAAACGTACTTAAAATGTGAAAAATTATTTCTTGCGTCGTTTACAGCCCATTGTATATCCTACATTAATGAATATTTTACATTTTTAACTATGTATGTATCATCACATCGTTGGTTTGGTTGGTTTATTGCGATACCCTTTAGCACATCGTTATCATTAGGACATGCAACGGACCTTACACTTAACACATTTGGTTTGTACGTTATAGGCTCCAGACAACATTACGCTGTAGTTCCAAACCTAGGTCATTGGTTAATGAATGAATGACCTTTATTGTACATTTGTGCTCAAACAAGCTAAATACAGGTCGTAGCGCTAGTGATAAGGTACATGCAAGCTCAACTACATATTTACATCATGTACTATTCACACCTAGCCTGGGTACCATCCAGAAAGTATTTCGCTCCGACTTTCATTATACACTATATACAGTAGCTTCTCTGTATTTCTGGATAGCAGAAGCGAAAATAGGAGCGAACTACTATCCGGATGGTACCCAGGCTAATTCACACCGCTATTGCAACTTCTTTTAAACCATATAGATTTGTATATAATTTTGACAACAATGTGCCAACATTGCGCAGACGTATCGACTTAAAGGTTTAACTCTCCAGATTCTGCACTTATGATAGCGATGCTTATCAAAGTTTCCTCAATAAGTCTACGAACGTCGCCAGAATGCATGCAACAATGTTCTGTACTCTGATCATTAATGTCCTTGCATATCTGCAGTGCCTGTCCGACGTAGCCGATTGCCTTTCTGTGATCACCAAGAGAAAGCCAGGCCATCCCTAGGCAGTTGAGCGTCATGGCAATACCAGGACAGCTTGTATTTTCATCATGAATACTCCTATGCATTTGTAGTGCTCTCTCAAGGTAGCTGATTCCCTTTCTATGGTCACCATGTAGGTCACATGCTTCTGCAAGATCCCGTAGTAAGCTCACAATGTAAGGATGGCCGTAGATTCTCTCGTGCATCTGTAGTGCCTCTTTATTGTATCTTAATGTTTTCCTGTAATCATCCAGACGGTATCAGGCTGCTCCCAGGTTGCTTAGCGAAGTGGCGACTTCAGGATGTGCTACATGTATCCTGCCCATGAATGCACTTTTGCATTCTGTAGTGCCTTCTCCAAGCAACTGATTGCCATGTTTATATCACTATGACGTATCGAGGCATCCCCAATGTTGTTGAGCATCTTTGCAATTTCTTCATTGGCCGTAGTCTGACCGTAGATGGTCCTTAGCATCTGCAATGCTTTTTCAAGGTAGCCGGTCGATTTCCTATGATGTCCAAGCTGGCTCAAAGAGTGTCCCAACTTTGCAAGTGAAATGGCAATACGGGGATGTGCTGTACTCTGGCCGTAGATTCTCTCGTGCATCTGTAGTGCCTCTTCATCGTATCTTAATGCTTTCCTGTGATCTCCTAGAAGATACCAGGCTGCTCCCAGCATGTCTAGTGAGTTGGCGACGTCAGGATGTGCTGTATCCCGACCATGAATGCATTTTTGCATCTGTAGTGCCTTCTCCAAGTAACTGATTGCCATGTTTATATCACCATGACCTATCGAGGTATCCCCAATGCTGTTGAGTATCGTGGCAATTTCTTCATTGGCCGTAGTCTGACCATAGATGGTTCTTAGCATTTTCAATGCCTTTTCATAGTAGTCGATTGCTTTTCTGTGATCACCCACATGTCTCCAAGCTACCCCCAGTCTGCTGAGTGTGTTTGCGATATCGCGATGCGCCGTGGTATGACCATAGACATGTTCGTACATCTGCAGCTCCTGCTCACGGTAGTCTATTGCTTTCTTGTAATCACCCTGATTTGCCCAGGCTACCGCCAGATTGTTGAGTATAATGGCAATGTCAGTACGCGCCGTAGTCTGGCCATGAATAGCTCTTAACATATGCAGTGTCTGTTCATAGTAGCTGATAGCTTTCAAATGGCATCCAAGGCCATCCCAGGCCGCACCTAAGTTTGATAGACAGCTGGCAATGTATGTATGTGCTGTACGCCGACCGAAGATACTATGTCTCATTTGCAGTGCCTCTTCAGTACAACTGATTGCTTTTCTATGATCACCTAGACCTACCAAGGCTCCCCCCATGTTGTAAAGTGCCGTGGCAATGTCAGGATGTATTGTATCCTGCCCATAGATACTCTTCAGCATCTGTAGTGCCTGTTCAGTGTAACTGAGCGCTCTCCTGTGATCACCTTCACAGCGCCAGGCTTCACCTAGGTTGATGAATACTTCGGCAATGTTAACGTGTAATGTGTTGCAACCATGGATGTTCATTCGCATTTTCAGTGACTGCTCAAAATAGCTGATTGCTTTCTTGTAATCCGCCATGCTGTAACGGGTGGCCCCTAAATTGTCTAGTGTGTCAGCAATGTCCGGATGGTCTGCATCCGGACCAAAGATAGAAATTTGCATATCCAATGCCCTCTGGATGAAATAGATTGCCTTTCGATGATCACCCAATTCCCGCCACGTTGACCCAATGTCGAGGAATGACCTGACAATAAAAGGATGTGATACATTTTCACCATAGATGCTTTCCTTAATACGCAGTGCCTGCTCAAGGTAGGGCATGGCAGCCTTATGATGACCCAGATCGCTCCAGATCAAAGCAAGATTGGCGAGAGAGGAGGCGATGAAGATGCCTAAATCTTCCCCATGTGTACTAGTGGACATTTGTAATGCCTCATCAATGCAATAAATGGCTTTTTGGTGTTCACCTAAACGCCACCAGGCAATCCCAAGATTGGCGAGGAGAATCATTTTCTCTGTGTCGGAAAGTTCACCTTTCTTCAATGCATTTTGATAACAAGCGATAGCCTGCTTATATTTGCAAAGCTCAAAACACATCTTGCCCTCTTCTTTTGGAGAGTTATCATAGAAAGCATTCAATACAGGGAAATCTCGCTTCTGCCCAGTCAAAACCTTTTTAAGAGGAACTGCTGTATAATAGTATCTAAAAAGATGTTTATCGTTATGTAAATGGAAAACCGGGTTCAATGAATTTGTTCCTAATTTTTTGCTCATTTGCAATGTTGTTTCTCTCGAAGCCAAAGCTGACAAGTTTTCGCTCTGCCCACCATTTGCAATGTAGGTCCTGAGCCTGAGTTCTGCTGAGATGCTGGTAAGCACTGTCAGATGGTGTGCATTGTTGGGACTGATCACTTGTTGGGTTTTCATTTCCTCAATTGCCTTCCAAACTGTAGTGGGCACAATACATGCGGTGAGTGCTAAACAATCCACTGCTACAGCAGGGAAGCGATAAAGTTCTTTCTTTACATCAATCAGTCTTGTTGTAATGGTTTCCTTACTTAATTCATGGTGACTTTTTTCTGTGTCTTCTTTCACAATCTCGTCGACCAGTTGTCGAGCCATCTTACCTCCATCACGTTGCAGTACTGGCACCATGAGGGTCCTATAGGTGACAATCAAATCATGGTCCCCTGCTATCAGGCAAGGGTTTTTCAAGATTGTGGCGAGGTGGTATCCTTCCTTTAGGTACAAGGTGACATCTCTTTGTAGTATTGAGACCATCTTGCTTGGGGTGCAGATGAGTTCATTGGGAGCTTCGTTATTTGTTCCCTGTCTGCCCAGTGGAGTCTTGCTTGCCTTTGGCATGGAGCCATCAAACGCAAACCCGCGTGGTGTAACTGAGTCATAGTACCAGTTGTCAAGTGGATTCTCTGAGTGGAAGTCATTGAGACATTTTATCCCCACCGCTGGGAGAATGGTTTCTCCCAGGTTGACTACCTTGAGATGTAGACAGTGGGTAAAGGTTCGGAAATACACAAGACATTTATCACTTTCTTCCTCTACCAAGATGGCAAACTCCAGGTCTGAGTATGGAGTTACCAGTCCTGTGGCCTGTGAACCCAAACCTATCAGGGCATACTTACAGGGAGGGGGACCCATTAACCCAATACACTCTTCTACAAGCTGACTGATGAACTCCTTTCTTTGTTGTGCAATTTTCTCAAACAACTGCCTGACAGCCTGAGCTCGCTTTGCCTCTATCTCTTTGACACGTGGGTCATCCTCATCATGTACATAGGGATCCAGCTGCTGGTCAATGGTTTCCATTTCCAGCTTGATCTGGTCCCGCATCTCCTTCAGCTGTTTCTTGTGTTTGTCTGTGTCATCTGGACTCACAGTCACATCGCTTTGGATGCTTAATACGATTTTCAGAAATAAATGTTCTAATTCCCTTATAGATGCTACTATGTTATTCTGTCGGGACTCGACCTCTGACCTGGCTATTGCTGCATTGTAGAGAGCTGCTGCTTTGACAAAGTCTCCCCCGTCTCCTGTCTGCTGACCTCGCTTACTGTAGACATCCCCTAACTTACACAGGGGCTCCACCTCTCTCTGGTACTGCTGGGCTGAAGGATCTGGGGAAAACATTATGTTTGCAAACACTTATCCATTATATACTCATTGTCTTGCATTCATGCATTAAGGAGACTCTAAATTTTTGTTTTTTGTCTTTTTGTTGAATTGTACATATTCTCTATAAGTAAATAAAGCTGAGGCCACAGCAAGTAAATTTTATGGATGACATCCTCTGCAGACTGCAAAAATAGTGCGATAGGGTGAAAAAAAACAAGATGGCTACATTTTCAAACAAGAGTTCGTAGACCTCAGGCCTGCATGAAATGTATTGGGTTTCTGTAGACCTATTGTGTATTTTTGCCTTTTTGTCTGTGGTACGTGGTTGGAAAAATGAGCTTTTTACTGTGTTGGTTGTGCACCATGCAAAAGTCTGACTCTGAAATTCCATTTTCTGAATTTGTAAGTTTGGACATGGATGAACATTACTTATTTTGGATTTCTTAAGTATGTAACCAACCACAGTACTTTGAAGTTGTTGAGACGCTACCTTTTTTTGTCTCAGATGGCCCATGCACATGTAGTTACTCTGTCACATGATATACTAATATCTTCCTATTTCAATGTACTGACCTAATGCAGCTGCTAAATCTCCTTGGTTTGTGTTCTTCCAATGATATTCATTAAAGATTTATTTCTGGGGTGTTATTCACTTGACATCGGAAGGTTACTTGCATAATTTGACCAATGATACTTTTATAGTAGTTCCATAGACATTAGACAATATGAATAGTGCTGGCCCCCATGATGCAGCAGCAACAGTTAGTCCCCAGGGTGGTATGATATTTTCATTCAATCCATCCAACCCAAATCTAAATCTCCTGTAGTATCTAAGCCAAATTTAACAGCATAATTTACTATGAAAAATGTCCTTGTCAATCCCATTTATAGATGGCAAGCTGCTGGCAATGGAAGCTTTGAAAACTTCAGAAGCTGTTGTAGTCAGAGCGAACACCCAGCAAACATCCCCCCAAACCAATGAGCAGTTGCTTAGAAGGGGAATTTCATCATATATTTGCCGCGACAAAATGCAACAAACGATACTGAATTTAAAACAGAACCAAGCTAAGCCTCCACCACTTAACCCTGCCTGTACTATAGATTAAGCAGGCCCAAAAACCAAGCGAATATGACTAGCCCAAAACTACAAATTACCTGTATACAGTATGGAATTGGAAATGGCATTACCAAAGAAACAAAAAGAAACACAGGACAAATCATACACATACCTTTCTCTTATGCCCACACTCTATACAGTTCTCCTCCACATTAGAAAATTGCATCTTCTTCTGTTTAAGTTCAAGTTCAACCATGATTGCCAACAGGGTAAAGGAACTTGTACCAGAACTTTAAACTCAGCACTATACAGCTCTAGAAACACCACAAAGAGTAATAAGCAAACTCCAATTATACCTGACCAACAGATATATCATCTGGTACACTCCCGTCATCTGGCAAACTGTCAGTGCCACTAAGTAACCTGATACATTGAAGGTTGCCCCAGGCCAGATGATGGTTCTACACCCAACTGTAATCTGTTTTCAGAACCAAGCAGATATTGGGAGGATGCCCCAACCACACCAAAACAGGGTCAACCTATACAGTATCAAGTTCAAGCACTAGGAGGCCCAAAATCAAACCTCACCACCAGGACACCACCAACAACTCACGTACCAAATAGCAACACAATGGCACCTTGCGTTCCGGAGATACAGCGCACGCCCCGTGCCCGCACAAAAGGTAACCTAAAATGTCAAGTTCAAGCACCAAGGGCGCCAAAATCAAAATTGAGCATTATTCAGCCACCGCCGACACATGTGCCAAATATCATCGCGCCAGCACCAGCCGTTCAGAAGATATAACTCCGGAAACACCCCTCCCGGACACAAAATTCGACCTGCCGGGTCAAGTTCAAACGCGACAAGGCCCAAAGTCAATCCTAGGCAACAGGCAACAACCCCCCACCCATGCACCAAAAATCGTCGCAATCGCGCGTATCGTTCCGGACACACAGCGCCAAAAGTGCCCCAAAAACACCAAAAATGCCACCTTCAATGTCAAGGTCAAGCGCCAGGAGGCCCAAAATCACACCTGAGTGTCAGGCCACCACCCCCAACCCACGTACCAAAAATCGTCGTGCTCGCACCATCCGTTCACGAGATACAGCGCCCTACATCCCCGGCTACCGAAAAGTTCCCACCAGCATCAAAACCATACCTGCATACATGCAGGTAATATAGGCACCGTAAAGTTGTTATGAATGTTGTAACAAGAATTTAAGGGGCAAAACATGGTATCAGAGCCAACAAGGCATTCATTCCTGTATTCAAGACATGTTCTGGTGTGGTAAAAGTGACACTAGTGTGGTAGACTGGAATCAACAAAGTTGTTAACCACACTCATGGCTTCCATTTTGGTGTCACTTTCACAACTATCCTATAAGTTTCATTTCTACAACTACAGTCCAGGGTACCTCGCATTTCCTCGTTTTGGTACTTTATCGTCATGTTCACCATCCCTGCAGAAGAAAAAAATTCTTGTTTTTTTTCTCAAATCAGGCGGAAGTCAATGCGCGCGCTGATGTCATCCATAAAATTTACTTGCTGTGGCCTAAGCACAAAAATTGGACTCATCCAAGTTTAAATTTGATTTACTTGCTCAAGTATCTAGAGAAAGTTGTCATTAATTTTAATTGTCCTTTACCTTTGACATGTACCGCCTTGAGTGCAGCTGCAAAGTGATGCTCTGCTGAGCTCAGGTCTGTCTTAGCAAGGAAGGAGTCACCTTTCTTAAGGTGGTCTTTGTATTGCCTGTAATAAAAGGGACCACTTTAGATATTGTATATAGAGACTTGCATGGACACTCCACACATACATAATGTATAACTGTAACATGCCAAACAACGATCGTCAAAAACAAAGATCAGGTCATAACATTGTTAGGTCTCAATTTCTACAAATACGATATTACTCACCTGGCTGCGTGTCTTTTCATTTTAACCGATTCGGCTGCAACACTGATTATTCCTGGTTCCGATATTTTTCTGAAATGATAAAATTTAGCATTATTTTAAGATGTACCTAAGTGATTCTTTTATCTACAGGATTGCAGACTGAAGTAATGCATTTATAGGATTTACATTTTCTTTTGAATAATAGTTAATTTGTTTCCCACCTCGGTAAGTCTGGATGAAGATGTTGGTCCAGAATGTCATCATCAGTCCTTGCAAATTTGCTCATGTTGTTGCCTCCCATCTTGTTGGTACATTCTCCTTCCTCTCAGTGTTGTTACAGTTGTAGCTGGCACTGCAAGATTTGATCTACATTTTGCATCATCTTGTGGTTTTGGTATCCCAAATGAAATACGTTATGTACGTTAGTTTCTTGCCTAGACCAAGAAGGAAAAGTTATTGGAACAGTTGTGGTGTTCTGTTTGTGGGTGTACACTTACATGTATTTGGCAACTTTATATAGTCTTAGGCAGTGTAGCAGACTCTGATTTTTAAGACGCTATTTTCATGTTGTTGTCTAATTTATTTTTCACTAAAAATGTTAACTTTGAGAAGCAAGACAATTGGTATAGCCATAGTTCATCACATACACCTGTTTCAAAAGTTTCAATTATCTTGAGTTATCCCTTATCAACCACAATAGCCCCAAATAGGAACAGACGCATTTACAAATTGGACTTTTTTTCAATCTCATTTGGAAATTCTGAGACATTTCTTAATCTTTGTAACCTGCCAAATTGGTCATGTTTATTTCAGTGTTTCCTATGGAGGTCTTTGCCGGAGAAAATTCTACTTTGTAGAGATGTACCTTCTGTCTGCTGGCGAAAGTTCTGTTTTAGTCCGTCTCTCAAGTAGGATTTAACCTTCCCTCTTGCAGGGACTTTTCACTGAGTCTTTTGTTTGTGGAGCAAATAATGACGATATTATAGGTCACTTTTTAGATCGTAAATTAACTGGTAGTTTGTGGTTCTTGGCGCTGCGATAATCACGTACACTGTGAGCATGAATGCTATCCAAAGAAACAATTGTGCCCCAATAAGCAAATATTGTTCCATGCTAAGTTTTCAGCCAGGCATTACAGTAATGTGTAATCTATTAGCAGGTTGTCTGAAAAAAGACTGACCCTCGCCCCTCTCTGTCCCAGAGTCAAACTTTACTATTGGTTGATTTTAAAGAAATGTCTCTCTCCATCCCAGCGTAATGTGTTACTGTTGTAATGGGTCGTGTACTGATATTTAATAGTCAATTCAATTCTATCTTTCTCCATCCGGATCCCGGGGTAGCATGATGCTATGGAAGCTACATTTTGTGCTCTCTATCCTAGGGTTGTGCATTGCTATTGGTCTACTCAAATGTTATTCCTCTACATCCCAGGGTAACGTGTTGTTGTGGTAACAACACTTATATATAATGCCCATATCATATTTTTTAATTGCTCAATTAAAACTCCATCCCTCTATCAAGAGCCCGCCCATAACTGACTTAAGATTCTTGGTCATATTGACTGCCGTAGGTTCTTTGCCAGGCTGATCATGTTTCTGTCAGACATTTTTCTTTGTTCATCCGACAATGACCCATGAACACAGAGGGAGAAATAACAACACTAAATGTGATAATGCGTATCTTCAGTTCTGTGTTACACTAAGTCTTGTCAATTAACCTCTGATTTTAGGCAGTCACTCGTGCACGTTACGCTGTAAGTGGCTGCTGTTGTGATAGTATGGTTGCCACATATCATGTTCATTTACGAATGGTGAAACCTGTAAAGCTGAACAACCTTAAATCTAAATCTTACCTGAATGTCCGCGATACTACAGCTGCGAATATTCTGTACATGTAAAGAATTATGTTTCTTCGGTTCGAAAGCTGCCAGTACAAATCATTAGATTCCACGTCTAATGGCGAGAAGTTCGGGTTTCCCCTCTGCTTCAGGTGGGACTTCCCGAGCGCCGGCTGTCGGGACTTTCCGTGACGTCACGTCTATTGAGTATTGTCAATGGCCTGTGTTTACTGAGCCTCAGGTGAGGGGTGAAAGGTCATCACTTACCTGCCTGTGTTTACACCTGCTGGGTTCTGCGGAACTTGTGAGTATAGAGAAGGGTTGACTACACGAACCTCATATGATCGTTACCTCTGGCCAGCAATAAAAACAAATATCCATTGTTGCACTTAATGTCATATATTCGGTGACTGTTCTGACACATACGCCAAAAAGTAGTTAGCAACTGAATATGGTTTTGGAAACGGTTTTGACCGTTTCTAAAACCATATCCAGTTGCTTGAGTAACTACTTTTGGGCGTATCTTATTACCTAGATGTCTAACCTACATCGACGTATTCTGACACATGTCGACGACGTCAAAGAATGACTGCCAGATCATCGCCACCATTGGGGACATACTGTTTATTTCTTAATGCTTGTATTACGAAGTTATAATCTATCACATCAAGACCGCACTGAGTTGTTTTTCATACACATTTGCTAGACATAAATCCAGATCTGTCAAAATCTCAAGCACTCCACTTTTTTTAAATTTCATATTTTAGTCCGGTTTACAGTAATGTCACTACTGATGATATTTCAAGCAATGCAATTATAAAAGTCATCAATCATCGTAATATGTGTTTCAAGGAATCAAATATGTTTAATTCACAAATGCAGGATGGATGGTTATGGATGAGGTACTAATTTTCTACCCCATGATGCCATGGCAACCAATTACCGTTTTTAAGTTTGCCTTGAAACATCGCCACTTACAAAACACACTGCTTTGACTTCATTCAAGTTGCGACGAGTACAACACATTGTGGACACTGGCTGATATCGTGGCCACAGACATATACGTATATACTACATAGGTGACAAACGAATACTTAAACGCAAACCTTACCAGACATTAAAGATAAAATGGCATGATCACAGAATAAGCATTGCGGATACTTTCATGAAAGACATTTTATATTCTCAGTGTATGGATAGATATGATGTTTTCGACAAAAGAAAACACCTTTCATGCACCTTTCTGTCTTTGGCAATGTCACCCTTGTCTGAATCTAGAGTGCAGAAAGTCTGTTTAGGTCTTATTAATTATGCTCTGAATAGTATAGATCAATGTCATTCTGGCGGTCCTTGTTACCTTCATGAAATGCATGTATATAGTTTTCAGTAGTATGTGAGTGTGTGGAAGGGGCGTTTCCGGCGATATCTTTCCAGGATGTGAGATTGTAATCAAATTTGGTACATGGGTTGATAATGGTGTCATAGCAGTCAGGTTTGATTTTGGGCCACCTGGTGTTTGAACTTGACACTGCAGGTAGACTTTTGTTAGTGCGTGGGGTGTTTTTGGCGCCAAGAACGAAACGCGCAATTGTGATGATATTTAGTACATGGGTTGGTGGTGGTGGCATGTCGGTCAGGTTTGATCTGGGGCCTCATTGTGTTTTAACTTGATACTGGTAATGCATCTCTGTGCTGGTAACAATAATCTAACCACATACAACAGGATTATACACGTTCAACCATTATTAAAAAGAAAGGAAGCAAATTACACGATAATTTTACCAGCAACCAACACATTCCATGCAGGTCTGAGGTCTACGAACTCTTGTTTCAATGTTTCTCAGTTTCTTTATGTTTAAATCGTGGAAATAAATGTAATAAAGGTGTCAATATTGATGGCATGAAGCGAACCATATGCATGGACAGGTCCATTTCCATCCAATACATTGTCAGTGGGTCTTTGTCCTGCAAATCAATTTTTCTTGCCAGGGATAAGGCTTGGTTTTGTTTAATGAATGCCGTGTCGTAGTCCTGGAGGAACAGACAAACAAGTCCCTGTAAACGGAGTGTATGGACAATTTCAGGTAGTCTACGGATCGTCGTGAACATCTGCAGGGCTTTTTCTAGGTAGAAGTTTGCTTTCATGAAGTCACCTTGAAAGAACCAGGCCTGTCCAAGGACGAAGAGTGATATAGCAACGGGCGCATAGGCTACATTTGGTCCGTAGATAGTCCTGCACATCTGCAGTGCCTCTTCGCAGAACCTGATAGCTTTCCTGTGATCCCCTGTGAAACCACTACAGGCAATTCCTATGCTGCCGAGGGTGCAAGCAATGTTTTCATGTGCTGCATCCTTGCCATGAATTCTTCTGAACATCTGCAGGGCACTTTCAAAGTAGCTAATGGTTCTTCTTCTATCACCTTGCTTATTCCAGGCATTCCCAAGATTACCAAGTACAAAGGCGATGTACGGATGTACAGTATCCTGCCCATAGATGTTCCTGAACATCTGAAGTGCCTTGTCAAAATAACTAATTGCTGCCATGAAATCTCCTTGTCTAATCCATACTCCACCAAGACCATTGAGTGAACCGGCAATGCTGGGATGTGTTGCATTCTGACCATAGACACTCTTGAACATCTGCAGCGCCTGTTCATAGTAGCTGGTTGCTTTTCCGTGATCACCCAACTTGTGCCAGGCTGAACCCAGGTTATGGAGTGACGAGGCGACGTTGGGATGTGTGGTATTATGACCATAGATACAAGATAGCATTTGCAGCGCCTGCTCACTGTAGCTGACTGCTGCCATGTCTTTGCCCCGGTCACCCAATACTACCCCCATGCTGTTAAGTGAGTTGGCAGTGTCAGGATGGGCTGTACTATGCCCGTAGATACTTCTTCTCATCTGCAGGCTCTCTTCGCAATAATTGGTTGCTTTTATGTAATCCTGCAACATGTGCCAAGCTCTCCCAAGGTTGTCGAGTGAAGTGGCAATGTCAGGGTTAAAGGCACTCTCCCCATAGATACTCCTTGTCATCTGTAACTCCCGTTCAAAACATGTTATAGCCTTCCTCGCATACCCCAAATGCATCCAGGCCAGCCCAAGATGTTTGAGCAAAGTGGCAATGTCAGGATCAACAGCATCTTGGCCACAGATGCTCTCCTTTATTTCTAGTGCCTGTTCGCTGTATTCGATTGCTTTGTCGTAATGTCCAAGGCAGTGCCAACCAGCTGCCAGATTGTTCAATAGGCATATTTTCTCGGCGTTGGAATCTCCGGCTTTCTTCAGAGCCTCTTGGGTGTATCTGATAGCCAGGTCATACCTACATAGGTCAAAGTACATAATTCCTCGCACTATAGGAGAATCATCATAGAAATCCAGGTCCTGCACAGGCCATTTGGACAATATACGTTTAAGAGGAAGTGCTGTGCAATAGTATCTCAAAAGCTGCTTTTCCTTTGGCAGATGAAAGACTGGCTTCAGGGAGTTTCCTGGTACTTTATCAATACTCTGTAGTGACGTTTCCTGTCCATGAAATGTTGTTTCTGTCGAAGTCAAGGCTGACAGGTTTTCTCTCTGTCCTCCATTTGCAATGTATGTTCTGAGCCTGAGTTCGGCTGAGATGCTGACAAGAACTGTCAAATGATGTGCATTGTCGGAATTGATCACTTGTTGATTTTCCATTTCTTCTATTGTCTTCCAAACTGTTGTAGGTATTATGCCTGAAGACAATGCCATACAATCTACCGCCACAACTGGAAATCGATAGAGTTCCTTCTTTACATCAATCAAGTCTCCTAGATATGTTCTGCCGTCACCGTAGCTTTTGATATGTCCAAACAATGTCTGCTGTACCAGTAGTCTGGGCACTTTACCGCAGTCAGCTTGCAGTGTATTTACTGTGATGCCCATATACCTGTCAATTAAATCCTGGTCCCCTGCTATCAGGCATGGATTTCTCAAGATATTGGCAAGGTGATATCCTTCCTTTAGGTACAATGTGACGTCATTCTTTAATTTCAAAACCATATTTTCTGGAGTGCACATGAGCTCACTAGGTGATTGGTTCATAGTTCCCTGCCTGCCCAGTGGAGTCTTGCTTGCCTGTGGCATGGAACCATCAAACGCAAACCCACGTGGTGTAACAGAGTCATAGTACCAGTTGTGAAGTGGATTTTTGGAGTAGAAGTTATTGAGAGATTTTATTGCCAGTGTTGGGAGAATGGTTTCTCCCAGGTTGACCACCTTGAGGTGCAGATAGTGGGTAAGGTTGCGGAAATACACAAGACATTCTTCACTTTCTTCCTCTACCAAGATAGCAAACTCCAGGTCTGAGTATGGAGTTACCATTCCTGTGGCCTGTGAGCCCAAACCTATCAGGGAATACTTACAGGGAGGGGGGCCCATTAACCCAATACACTCTTCTACAAGCAGGCTGATGAACTCTTTTCTCTGTTGGGCAATTTTCTCAAATAAGTACCTGACAGCCTGAGCTCGTTTTGCCTCTACCTCTTTGACACATGGACCATCCTCATCATGTACATAGGGATCCAGCTGCTGGTCAATGGTTTCCATCTCCAGCTTGATCTGGTCCCGCATCTCTTTCAGCTGTTTCTTGTGTTTTTCTGTGTCATCTCGATTCATATCGTGACATATACCCAAGATATATTTGAGGAAAGACTTTTCTACATATTTTATGGCTTTCTCTATGTTACCGTTGGTGACTGGATAATTTGACCTGGCTCTTGCTGCATTGTAGAGTGATGCTGCTTTGACAAAGTCTCCCCCATCTCCTGTCTGCTGACCTCGCTTGCTGTAGACATCCCCCAACTTGCACAGGGGCTCAACCTCTCTCTGGTACTGCTGGGCCGTAGGATCTGGGAGAAAAAAGGGAGACAGAAAATTTATGATATAATCGTCTTTGGTATCATAAAAATTGCACGCAGAATCGTCTACACTATCGGAGGACGTACGGGATTTAAAATAGAATATATTTAACGTTAGATCAATTGTTCTCTCATGTGAGCTTGGAATCAGAAAGACCGTTTGTCACTTGGCATTTGCTTCTGTAACTTCTCAAGCATGAGGCTATACCAAGCTGTCACATACCTCCTATATGTACTGCCTGGAGTGCGTCTGCAAAGTGCTGCTCTGCTGAGTCCAAGTCTCCTCTGACAAGGGATGATTCGCCTTCCTTAAAGTGGTGCCTATACCTCCTTAAAATGAAAATAAGACAACAAATTAAACGTTGTATGCGTGTAAAACTAGATTTCAAGATCAGATCAACCATGTAATGTGTTTTGTGTGTTTTGAAAATACATCCATACACGCCCAGCCGGTAACCAATGTGATCTTTCCAGGTTTTTCACTCACCTGTATCTTTGTCTGTCTTCTTCGGTCAATCCTCCGTCTGGTCTTTTGCTGAGATTCTTTGAGCAACAGAAAGGAACATTTGGGAGTTACCAAATCAATGCTGTCTTGATTTTGCCAGACCATATCGACACACGCAATCATACGTACCAGATGATGTATTCACTGTGTACGGTTTGGACTGACCTGTCATTCTAGTAATTTCCATACAAAACGATTTTCGTATATATTGAAGTACTACAGTAGTCTGGCGAAATGGATTTCTATATTGCTTTAGGCTGATATTACACCGCTTAAGCTACAGTGTACATCTACTTAATTTGCATACCCGTACATACATCTACTGTTTCCTTCATTTGAAAAAATAACTACCATTTATAAACATGATTTATACTCACTCTTATCACGCCTTCCCTGATTTTCCACCCCATACACATAGTGTTAGTAGTAGTTACTGGATAACTAGGGTCGGTGTTAAGCAGTAGTTACTACCGTAACATCTCATCATTTCAGTCGAAGACGGACAGTGTTAGCAGTATTACTGGCTTCATAATAACGCCGGTAGTCAAGCACCTCGCTGATCGGCCTTGCCCAGTTGCATCTTGGTCAATCCTCGCGAGAGTTGTATTCACCGGCCTCGAGAAACTGCGAGATTTGTATGAAACGCGGAAAACTTGAGTCGAGATGCGGCTTTGATGAGTCGTGCAGAAAACGAGTAATATTTGCTTCTCAAAAGATATCTGGGCCACCGATAGTAGGCTGCTGGCAAGTTCAGTTCTTGCAGGTAAGTCGCTAGCTAGCTGGAAACGCTGGTCTTTCCCTTACGCCAACAGTGCTGACTATGTTAAACGTCGTCTCCGCGATGGCATAATTTTGCAGCGGTTGGCATAGTTTTTTTACACCAACTTTTAACGTTAAATTAAAGGAATCTAAAGTTAGAATACATCCTATGATGTCTTCTACACATTTTCACGTTTAAACTTCGTATGTTACTGAGAGACTGACAGTGTGATATAAAGGAATTTGTCTAAAATTCGGGTTGGGCTACAACATGATTTTACCGCGAATTCCACAAAATTAACCTCTTAAACAAGTAAAATCTAAGGTAGGAAATGTAATTTGGAATGTTTCACTGCAAGTATGCATTGTTTCTGTGTATGTTGCTCCACCCCACGAAGCTTAGATAAAGTAAAAAGCTACGTTGTCTGCAAATGTTGAATCAAAACATATCGTATGGCATGCAGCTCGCGCCTTGTGGCATTTTGACTAGTCCCGAATATGCAAATAGGCTGCATGTATTAAGATGAGGACCTGTGATACAGTAGTAGATTTGCATTGTCTCATCTGCTGTACTGGCCACCCTTGCAAGACTACTAATATTGTGTAACTAGTCATCATAGCAGCAATGTGACTGTTGGATTACGCTCCCGCTTATACATGTACAGTAGAGTCCCGCGGGATTAGGAATGTCCCCCATAGATGTTTCCCTGTCATATTTTTGCCAGTGCGTACTTTAACCAAATAGCCCTTCTATACGTGCTATTGCGTAATCGAGCCAGCATGGCTGAGCGGCCTACAGCACGGTACCTATCTTCCGTAGATCGTAGGTTCGAACCCCTCTTGCTAAATTTTTTTTCTTTGTTAGACAAATCTCATGTAGTGTTTTTTTTAATAGAAGAAAGACCAATTCAGTAATTCGATGTTTAAAAACTCTTTTTTTCATGTGATTTTGTTTAACATCCAGGCTTTTTCAAAATACGCACCGGCCAGCTTTTTTCAGAAGCTTTCTTGTTTTAGCATTCTCCGTTGTAACAGTTGCAGGTCGGTACATTGAGGCAGCTGAACAAATCGCTGAGTAATCGTGCCGCTGCACTAATCCCCAGAACTCTCGGTGTCCCTCACTTCCTAGCAGCCTTACCTAGCGAGCCTTGGTGGGTCCGGTACTGTTTGTGGCCTACCCCCACTATTTTGGTTGGCAGAAACCGCTAGGATAAACCTTGTTGTAAATAACTACAAAGTCGAAGTTAGTAAGCCCCACAGATAAAGTTTTTTATGCTTTCCGTGCAAGTTAACGAGCAAACTTATTCGATCTAAGTTATCAAAACCATTATTAAGCCCTTGAAACTTATTCTTTGCAAAATACTTTACAACGTGAAAAAATATCACAACAAATAGGAGATGATAGGACTGATATTTACTAGACTTTCAAAAAATAATAACAGGTGTTCTGTCTTGCCTTCAACTGGGTTTTATAATCTCAGCTACGGTCAAACCTGTATTAGCAACCACCTTTGCATCCTGGCCATAGTTGCCACTTTTGTCGGTCCCTTGGATTCTTAATGATTAAGAAATAGGCTTAGCGGCCACCCATCCAATGTGGCCATGGCCACACGATTTCCGGTCCCGTAGATACAGAAGCACTGCCCATTACAGCCACGCGGACGGCTGATCTACGGTCCGACACGCGTTTGGCCATATACCTTTTTATTTTCAAAACAATACAGTCAAACCTGTATAAGCGGCCACCTTTGCATAGCAGCCACCTGGCCATAGTGGCCACTTTTTGTCGGTCCCTTGGATTTGTACTGATTAAGAAATAGGCTTAGTGGCCACCTGTCCAACGTGGCCACGGCCACACGATTTCCTGTCCCGTTGATACACAAACACTGCCTATTGCAACCATACTGCAGCCTTATGTCACTTGGCACCGAGATTGAAATTTTAATTTGCGAGGATCTGGAGTTCCTGACAATGGCATGGTCATTTTGCCGATAGCAGAAGATATGCATGCCTTGAGCATTAAAGTAAAGTGCAAGTCTTTGTCAGTGAATTTACCGATCGAGACATGTTTCTTGGTGAGAAAGATTAGTGGGAACTGAAATAATGTGTAGTTTGCTCATGGTTAATTGATCAACATTCTCTCTATAGTGGCCACCTGTCTATAGTGGCCATATTTCTCCAGTTCCTCGAGTGGCCACTATAGACAGGTTTGACTGGTTTGATTGTACTTCCTACCCACCGGGTGACCCACAAAGGAAGGTCAACGGATGACACCACGATTACGGAGGTAAATTGTGGTAAAGTTACGTTCTAATATAGTATCGCTGAGGGTAATTACATACTAGTAACAAAAACATTCTAAATAAATCATTACACGCATAAAACGATACGAACTTCAGACTATAGTGCATTTTATTTTTACATTTGTTAAGAGATAAGTCTAATGACAGGCTTTTCTTGTGAGTACCACATTAGCATAATGGTGGAATCTGACGTGTGAATGCAAGCGGGAATACACGGACAGACGGCAAAGTACGAATTTCAAAGGATCCAAGCCGAATGATCAAAGAAATATGACCATACCGGTCTCTTCGGTATCAACTGTAGAAGTACTAGAACTGACATGAAGCTAGATCACAAGTCAGCCATTTTCGACTCCGCTTGGCGATTGTGGAGGGTATGTTGGAGAAAGCCGAGAGAATTCCCTTGACCCTATAGCAGAAAGTGGAAGTGTACCATGTGTAACTTATTGTGTGTGGTCAATTAATGATTTAATCAGCAATTTCTCCATAATGGCCACCTCTCTATATATAGTGGTCAATTTTTACCACTCCCTTGAGTGGCCGCTATAGACAGGTTTGACTGTAGAATGATTTCGCAATGTTCACGCTGCCGCCCCCGCCATTTTTCCATACTTATCACGAGCTGTGTACCTAAAGAATTTTTTAGGTACAGGTACAGGTACACGGGTTTAGGTACAGGTCCAGACCTTTACCTGTACCTAAGCAAGTTTGATTAATTATCCGTAAGTCTTACGGATAATTAATCAAACTTGCTTAGGTACAGGTAAATTAAAGTTATAAATGTAGCAAACTGCCTTTGTTAGTGAGAAATTGTCATATTTGTATGAGGATTTAAACAAAGTCAACTGCATGGTTATAACAATTCTCATCCTTGGTTTGGAATTTACTTATCTTAAGTCTCATCAAAAAGTGGTGTTCAACAGTGATTTAGTTTGTTTAGGTACAGATACAGGTACACAGATGTTTAGGTCAGGACCTGTACCTAAACAATGTTATAGGTACAGTACAGGTACGGGTATTTAGGTACACAGGCCTTCTATTTACAGAAATGAATACAAGTGAATGTTGTAGTTGTGGACCCTGGGGGAGGACACCACACAGTGAGGAGCAAAGCACACTTTACAGGTGTACACCCTCTCAAAAATTCCTAGATAGAAGCCTGTTTGGGGTACATTTTAGCAACAGGGCTCGAAATACTTTTGACTGCATACCTGCACCAGACAAATTTTACCTGCACCACTCTGAATTTAGGCTTAAATTGTTCAGGAACCATTACTACTTTTTCTTTTATACTTTATAGGTAGTTACAGTCAATGCAGCTAATAACAATCCACATACTATGTCATATGACATTTAGACCTGCAGTGGCGCCCTCTCTCCGAAAGGAGGAGGAACGCCCGCCTCACCTTTTTCTATAAAGTAGTCAACAATAATATTAACATAGACGCCAGCAATATTCTGAAGCCTGCCCAAGGGCGCACCCGGGGTAGTCACGACTTCAAATATCAACACATATTTGCACGCACCGATATCTACAAACATTCTTTTTTCCCACGCACAATTCCCGAGTGGAATGCCCTGCCTGGCACGGTTGTAAGCGCTCCCAACGTTGAGCACTTCCGTGCCAGGCAGGCGGCCTGCCCGCCCTAACCCGGGAGCCTCAGCTCCCCCCCCCCCTACTTTTGCCCCTCGCGGGGTCATTTGGGGGTATTCTATGTAGATGTAGATGTAGATTTATGTGTAAAACCCAGTACATGGACCAGTGCAGGTTAGGTGCAGGTAGACACCATAAATATCTGCACAGCTCCAATTTTACCTGCACTAACCTGCATATGCAGGTGGTATTTTGAACCCTGACGGCTTCAAGACCACTTAAATCAATCCAATCAGAGTTATTTTGGCTAACCTAAAATTTGTACAAAACATTTGCCATCATGCTTGTATCATATACAGCAGAGAGCCCGCAATCAGCCAATCAGAGCACAGGTGACCTGAGGTAAACCAATCAGAGCTTAGAACGGGCAGTCTTATTTGCATACAAAATGGTGCCCCAATGTTTTGAAAACAGGCCCGCAAGTGAAAATTACAGTGGCACAAAATGCATAATTTCACAAGTTTATCTATGAATATCTTGGCCAAAATCAAAGTACCTTCGCCAAGTTCAGGCCGTCCAAGGCGTTTAGATGAGGCTGTCATATGACGGATGGACTGCCTTTTGGAAGAACAGCTGGAAGGGAGTGGTTTAGCGTAAGAGGGTCTGGCGCTTCACCTGATCATGAAGACCAGAACAATCATATTATCCTATTATATTATGAAGGGTGAAAAAAATTACGAATCAAACGATTTTCCCTGACTTCTCAGGCAATAGCCAATATTGGAAATCCCACCCATGTGTATAATTTCTTTCGAACTATCAAC
The DNA here is from genome assembly GCA_019207045.1 of Branchiostoma floridae x Branchiostoma belcheri. Classification (NCBI taxonomy): domain Eukaryota; kingdom Metazoa; phylum Chordata; class Leptocardii; order Amphioxiformes; family Branchiostomatidae; genus Branchiostoma; species Branchiostoma floridae x Branchiostoma belcheri. The sequence goes on from CM033032.1 coordinate 2,959,018, forward strand.
CAACTCAAATGTTGTAAAATATTATACTTATGTAACTTATTGTAGGTTGTAGGTGTTGTAGGAAACAGTGGAGAAAGCAGTAGTGTTGCCTATAAATATATAATTGGCTCCATTTCAAGTCATAAAGACCACATTACATTTGTATCATGATTATGTGTCAGTAAGGTTGCTGGAATATTTTCCCATAACCATGTGTGATAAAAGTATGAAGTCAGAGCTGTGATCTGTCAAGAGATGCAGATTTTTTTTACTATGCCTTTGGAATGTTGTTTTCTTACTTCATGATTACTGATAGTGCCATAGGTTTAAGTTGATGTGGTTGATGAGAATAAGCAGTTTCTTCCCTATTTCTTCCTTATGCAGACACCCTCTTGCCAAAAAAATAGGATGGGAAATTTATTGTAATTATTCTAATTTTGTAAAAAGTGCTTCGTTCATGATGGACCTTGTTGCATCATAGGTTGTTAATTTTTTGGTAGAACATCTATGAATTTTGGCCCAGAAAAATATCTTTTTAACCCCATTTTCAACAAAACTGCTAGGAAAAATGTTCTGGAGGTCACGCTTTGTAATTGTATGCTGTAAAAACTTTGTACCAGTACTTCCTGTCTGTAAAAAATAACAGCATTGTCCAATCAATGAAAAATGCATACAACTGTTGCCATCATGAGTCCCCAAGAAAGTAGTATCAGCAGCACTATCACATTTGCAGACTTCTGCAAAAAAAGACTTTGCAAAAAAAGACATTGCCCCAAAATATTAGAGAGACAGGCGTCAAAAATAGATCTCCGCACAGCTACTAGTACAAAGATCACCAAGCAATGGAAATTAACACTTAGGGTGAAAACCATAGTTGATACTAGGGCTGGGTACTGGTACGGTGTACCGGTATAAAACCAGTTTTTCTTATTGGACCGGTCCAGACAAACCTGACCTAAAAAAACTCGGTGGACCGGATGTTGGACCTTTTGGAAAATGAACGGATTATATGATCAGGCATTTACAAGTTTTGAGGCTTACCGGTCAAGGAAGATTATAATAGTGAAGTAGAATAAAGTCTATAGTCATTTCTACCAAGTTTTTCATTCAATCGTACAGAGGCAGCTAGCGAATATTCCACAAAACAGATTTCTTTGTAGCGAACTGGATCATTGGTTTGGTTTGAGTATTGCCCATTAACAAGTTTTCACATACTGAATCAGGTCCAGGTTCAGGTCCGGACCTGGACCTGATCCTCTGGACCTGAACCAGACCTGAATTTTCTGTACCAGTACATGTTGCAACAAATATTCTGAAATTATTAACTTCTTTTGATATTGTTTTTGCTTGTAGTTTACCATCTTGAATGTTACATGTTTTATTTGAACTGTTGATTTTGTTCTCTAGTATGTCAAAGCCAAAGAGGCAGAGGAAGTCATTCCTGGGATTCAAGATACCAGTCACAGAATACCAGGATGATGGGACAAGGAGAACAAGGTTGCATACAGTCAGGCATGATGACACTTCTTCAAGTGCAAATGCAGCCACCATTGCCCCATCACAACCTGCACCAACAGCAGATTTCGGCAATAATGACAACCCCTTTCAGCAGACAGCTGAGCCTGTGGTTTCGCATCACCAGCGAAGAAAGGAGCTAGAGAAAGAGGCATGGGCTGACCAACGTGACCAGCTGATACAGACAGGGATGAAGCTGGCCACACCACCCAGAGACTGTATCTGTTATCTCTGTGATGAGGAAGTGACATCAACCATTCTATTCTGCCAGGATTGCAGCCCACGGGGCTTCTTCTGCCTCAAATGTTTTATCAAACTCCACAAGAGCCCCTCACTGCACTGCCCTTTACAGTGGATAGTAGGTTTTTAGTATTTTACTATTAGTATGTTTAGTACTGAATACTATTATCAAATGATTAATCTCTAAAGTCTAGGCAGATCCTAAGGTAGCATAAGATAGTAGATAGTATCCAAAGCTGCCAGAGGAGTGAAGCCAGTTTATGGCTACCAGTGGCTGATGACTCCCTTTGTCCATGCAGCTGCACTCCTTAGCCAGCTTTGATACTATCTTATGCCACTGGTAAGTCTGCCTGGAGATTTGAATTCGAATTATCTCTGACTAATTCAAAACAAAATATAACAGTTCACAAACAATGTTATTAAAGCCATACTGTACTCCAGAGGTGAGTGTTCCAGTTCTGCTAGTAATATTTTTACTGAATCCCAAAATGTAATTGTATTGGGTCTGCGTGAAGGGGCAATACTCAGTTACTTATAAATTGTCAATTCATTTGTTCATTTGTGATTAATTGCTACACATTTAGTTGATTTTGTGTACATAAAGATGTGGTCTTTTAGAAAATAACACTCTCCTCTGGGGTACAGTATGGCTTTAAGCATAGTCTTTGTTGTCATCATAAGTTTATTTTCCAGGTAGTAGTGTTTTAGTATATCAGATGTACAATTGTGCTGGTTGTACTTGTAGTGTTATAGTATAACATTATAACCAAGGAAACACATAAACACACTTTAAATACATGTACATATGCTTTTACACTAATTACAGCAAGGTACCCTGGAATATTGATATTACATTGGCTTCAAAAATGTATTTTCATAAAATGAACTTCAATCTGACCTTGTCAATTTTCCAGGATGGCTGTTTTCAGCCCTACGTGCTGCAAAGGAAAATCTTATGTCTGCCACATCAAAAGAGCTGCGAGACAAGAGACTTACGGTCTCTTAAGGTGTATGACCAGACTGGTGGGTTGTGACTTAATAATTAGTTGCTTCTTCATCGATATTCCTTTGCAAGAATGTGTGAGGCTGTTTTTACCATATTGCACAGGCTTCAAAGCTGTATTGCACAGGCTTTCATCTATTGCAAAGGGGACCATTATTGCATACAACTTATTACAAGCCATATTTATTTTTGTAGTGCTTTTATGATAAGGAAGTAAAACACTTGTTTGCAGTAATTTACTGTTAATTCTGTGTGTAGCAATATCCACCAAAGGCTGTTTTTTGTAGTACCTAATGGATTATGTTCCCCTTAAGTTTGTAATGGCCACCTGTCTTCTGTCACAATACTTTTGTTATCATTTTTATTGAGGTCATTAGGCCACACCGATTTAATTTCTTGGTTAACGGATTCGCTCGCTCCTACTTTTTGGAAAAAAAAATAAAAATAAAAATTACCACTCAGCAAATTTTCACCATTAATGAAACCATTCACCAACTTTCTGGTGTAGTAAATTGGCCTTTATGTGGGTACAGGTGCTGTTACTGTACAAAAATAGTGTTTTTGTACTTTTTTCAAGCTGAAAACTTTTTTTCTTTATGTTTTGGATTAGCCGTTACCTTTACCCCAACCATTTTACAACTTTTATTTTTATTTTTCTTTCGCCCTCTCGCTCCATATTTTTTATGAAAAAATCTGTGTACCAAGAAATTAAATTGGTGTGGCCTTATTTACTAAGCAGTCAACATGTTGTTACTAAGTTAGAAACTTAGATACATTTAAGTCTTGGCTTTAATTTTTCTTCGGAACATATGGGCAAACACCATACTTTGCTTCTAAGTATCCAGGTCATATATTCAACAAAACAAGCTTAACTTGAGTCTTATTTGACTGATTCTTAGGCTTGACTTCCTTTCAATAGATTTAAAAGGAATGTTGTCTTTTAGAACATACTTTTTTCTCTTCTTAACCATAAAATAATTTCTGATGGACTGTAACCACAGTTGGCATTATCCAAACTTCCTAGTACATAGGGTTCCTACTTTACTTCCAGGTCTATTAGATGATATCTAAGTTCTCTTCCCAAACTGTGTAGGTCGCCTGCAGTACATTGATGTTGTTGTGTGCAGCTGCGAATCAGAACTGTCAACGTTGCTTCAACTTGGCCTGTGGGGGGCATCTCCTACAAAGCCACAGACAGCATTTGCAGTAGCACTGCTGGAGTGGCAGTGTGTGCTCAGCATGGTGAGCCATGTGTCTGTAGAGGCGTTTTGTCAGGCTGTGAGATGGAAGAATAACCTGACTCTCAGTGAGGTATGAATTTCTTCATTTTTTACTTTTAGTATGAACAAATGGACACATGTCTTTGAAAAGTTGTTAAACACATTAAGTCTCACTGTAAGTCTCAAACTATGTTTTATTATCATATATATCATAAACTTCATATTGCAACTATCTTAAAGTTTATACTGAACTGAACGATTTCCCTGTGACAACATATCTTACAGCAATATAATGATTGTAGGGTGGTTATACCGGCTATACCGATACAGATAAATTTCTCCACAGTGTAATGTTCAAGATGTCTTGTATTGGAATGTGATCCTTAGTTTCTAGATACTATTGCACTTACTCAGAATGAGAGAACATAGTGGACATACTCCCATGTTGACCATATTAACATAGCACCATAATTTAGATTTTTAAAGTCAGGCCTTACTTAATTATCATGAGATAACGCTTGTTCTCATTCTTTTATTTTATTTTGATAGAAAAAAACCCTCTACAGAGCTCTTACTGGAGAGTCCATTGCTGAGTATCAGCACTACAGAGATAGGATGAGAAGTCTGCAAGACTTGTCTCCTTTATTAGATGATAACACAAGCTGTCCAGCTTGTCCAAAGGTGATTTGTATTTCTTCTCCTTTCTGCTTGTGTCAAAAAATATGCTTTGTAATTAGACAAAAGAATATACTGTCTACCAACCTTTGGAATTTGTTGCTATCAGAATGTTGTTTGGATTTTTTTTGTCATTACTATATGTACTAACCTTTTTCCATTCCACTCATTAGTATTTGCCCATGCTGTTGACTTTTGTTGACAAATGTTAAATCAGTTGTAGCGTAATATGAAAATACATAATTTTCAGGTCATGTACAGTTACAGTTACAGTAAGTCCACTCACGGGTTACCCTTATCATGCCAACTTTTTACATTTTCAAAATTCTCACCGTGGAAGGACCAAGACCTCCTCTCCACACCATCCTGATGTATCGGTAGTTCAGTTTTTTGGTGAACGGTACAACATTTTTGTTCCATTAAGGAAATATTAGCTCAGGGACAGAGGGATGGGTCCTGGAGACAGCCTTGTCTATAAGTCAGCATAAGTCCCAAACAGTTATCTTTTTCTTTTTTTTTACAGGCTGATGGTGAACAGATCGTGGCCATTGATGCTAACTTTGGCCTTGTTAGGAAAGCCAGTTCTGGAGTTAGTGCAGCACCTCCCTTGCAAGGTACAAGCATGTTCCTTGATGACAAGGAGGTGAAGGAATTTCTGAGCGAATACAGCGATGAAGCGAAACCTCCTGAGGTGAGTCTTTTTTTATTATCACATGGATTTGCAATGATGGAGTCTTGTAAACATGCAAATTCATCATATGACATAGACATAGAAATTGTCGTGCTGAACTGTATGAATTCCCATGAATTATAACCTTTTGCTCATCAGTTTATGCATTAATTTTTTCTCTAAGATTGTTCACTGTTACCGGTTATACGCATATCTATTACGGTATCCAGCTGGTCCATGGAATTCTGTTCAAGGGTTCCCTGGATTATTTCTCCATCGTATTATGCACTGTTATTATTTTTTTAGTTCTGTCAAAACATCGTCATATAGCTTTGAGCTTTTGTAAGTCTGATTAATTGCAACTACGCATCAATGATATTTTATGCCAATGTTTCTATCAGGACTGCAGCAACTTTAAAGCTGGGAACTGCTTGAGATCAAAGTCCCAGCAAAAAAAACTTGACGTCACAGGGGTGTTTGGGGCTGTTTGCAGGCATGACATCCCCATGAAGTTTGCAAACATGTTCCACGGAGAGCGGTGAGGGTTCTGAAATTTTCAATTCTCTAACCTGTTGGAATTTATATTTCGCCAAAGTTGCTCTATTGATGACAGAGCGAAAATTAATCGTCTTATGCATTAGCTCGAGGTTTTCATTTTGTCAGGCTCTCATATATCCATTAGTCCAACTATTTGATCGTTTGAAAGAAGATCATGAAAAAAAATCCATCCCTCTATCTTGGGTTTTTTTCTCTGTTTTTTTTACTTAGTGTCGTGCCTGTACCTTCTCTGATATTATCCTCCCCGCTTTTCTGTTACCACTGTTTCTTCCTCCGTGGATACTTTCTTTCGTTGTTAGTGTTAACTAGTCCAGATAATTACACTACTTTGGTTTTCTTTTCTTTGATGTGATTCTAATGTCTTCATATAGAACAATGTTTTACTTAATCCGTATACTTTATCATTTGACATGCGGTATTGTTATGTGACCGTATTACTATTACTATGATTATACTACTGGCTGTTTGGTATTTTGATATTCTGTTTTCTATGATTTCTAACAGTTTTGGATACCCAGTTTACCTAATAAAGAAGCTGTTAGACGATGCTTCTTCAAGACACAACCGTCTAAGAGTGATCTACGATGTGGGATGTTCTCTGACTGCACATCTTGCTGTGAGTTGTTTTATTTATCCTGACTTTGGTGAAGTTTATCACAGAAAACATCTGATTGACATTTCCAGAAGAAGCTGAAGAAGCTGGAAGGACAGAAACTGTTGTGCTTGATATTAATGAAAACATTGAATAATATGTCATGATATTAATGAACACATTGAATAATGTGTCAATGTATTTAATTTTGTAATTCTGGTTGATGCCCAGTTTCAGTTGTATTATGTTCACTTGTATTTATTGACCATTGTTGCCATGGCTATAACATTTTTATTACCAGTCACCAGGTAGGGTTAAGCCATTTTTTGTTTCCTTGTCTTCTTTCAGAACTCAAAGCATGATGGATCCTTGCAACTGCGTCTTGCAATGGAGACTCGTAAGCTGAGTCTTGCTGTGGATGTATTCCACTCATATGGGCATCAGTCTCTGTGCCAGGTATTTATGTACAGTGTATCTCATCTGTTATATGTTTGTTGATACCCATAATCCTCAAATTTCCCATAATGGAACTGAAGTGAATGTAGAATGTAAATATTTATTTTGTGCGTACATGTTTTAGTCTCACCAGTAAGTAGATCCCAATTTTCACACCTTAGACACCTTAAATCTATTTGAGTATTTTGATGTATGAAATTTTCAACTGAAGCAAAGTTGTAAAGTTAGCCATTTTGAAGATACAAATGTATAGTATTTTACATTTCCTCATAAACATTACTTGAACACATTTGATTGACCTTTTAAACAATTTTGGTTGTTGTACTCCTTTAATTCTACATTGAGGTTAATCTATAAAGTTCTTTTTGTCTGTGAATGTAAAGAAGTTTGGATGAAATTTGGTGGCCTCTTCAAAAAGCTATTTTCTCTAGTGATCCTAGAACGGACAGTTTGATATAAAATGTGTGTCATCTCCCACCATGCTTGATGTACATAGTTTGCACGTTCTTTCACACACAGGTTTCACACACTTCTCCCCCCCCCCCTTCCTCAATTTCCAGAGGGTGGGCACTAATTCTAATAGTGTAGATAATTAGTGTAGATAATTCAATTCTTTTGTAATTGGCATTTTGTTAAGTTGTTAAAACATTACATTCTGGCATTGTTGCAGATTAAATACAGTACAAGACGACTGAATGGCTATGGACTGACTGATGGAGAAGGGTCAGAGAGGTTGTGGTCTTCTCTCCGCCCATTTGCCAGGATGACGAAGGAGATGAGTCCTGACCACAGAGTGGACAAGCTAACAGATGCTGTGAAGCATTTTGCCATGTGTAAAGTTGTTGACATTGGTTTGTGATCCTGATCCTGTTCTTACTTGACTCTTATGGAACTTCATTGAAATTAGCTTTTATTATCAGACACACAAGATAAGCCCAAATATCACAATGTACTTGCCATTACTATCTATCTATCTCTATATCCGTCCACTTATACCGTCGAGGGTGTCGCGGGGAGGAGGAGAAGGCGGTCCATTGCTAGACTTGCCATTACAATATGCATAAAATAAGTTTCTATTTGTGTACACCATGTATTTTAACAGGTATTATGATGATACACTTGCATTACCTAGTAACCATACTTAAAGGAGCAAATGTTTTAAGTCAAGTACTTTGGACAACATTTTGATTATACCCATAATGTTAGACACTTTGCTAGATGGATTTCAATAGTGAGGACATATGTTATAAATGAGACATGGTTAGACTTAGAGAAAATCAATGTTTAGGCAGATTTAGTCAATATCAAGATTGTGCAGTACATTTATGCTTTACTTATTACGACTCGCAGAGGTGTCCCTTAACTCGAAGCTGGACAAAGCCATCAAGACAGAGATGATTGCTGAAGACAACCTTCAACAGGCCAAAAGAGAAGCAGGAGGTGAAAAATAAGACATAATTTGTACATGTATGTACATGTATATGGCACAAAAAGGCCCCTGGCAAGTTGCAAAGTACTTGTATTTTTTAACATAACAGACCTTTGATTCAATAAGGTGAAAGGACATAGGCTTGGTCACATGTGGATTAAAACAAAGTACAGTCAAACCTGTATAGTGGCCACCTTTGCATAGCGACCACCTGGCCTTTATGTTCACTTTTTATTGGTTCCATGGATTTTCCCCATTAAGCATTAGAAATAGTCTATAGCGGCCACCTGTCCAATGTGGCAACAGCCACATGATTTATGGTCCTGTAGGCAGTCCACTAGCCCTATTGTCCCAGGCAAGTGAGAGTGCCTATCGGGCAAGTAAGATTTCTCCATGAATGATATTTTGATATACTTATAAATGTTTACAGTTATGGTATCAAACATTGGTCAACATAGATGAATAGAAGCAATGTTAAAAGAATTCAGTTGCTGGAAGTGAAAATTCGTAGAAAAGGTCATTTAAATTTTTGGGCAAGTGAAAAGTTGGATCGGACAAGTAAATTTTTTATGTGCTTGCCCAATAGGACAAGTGAATTTTAGAAAACATGTCCAACCCTGGTAGGTACAGAAACAATGGATATTGCGGCCATACAGCGGCCATAAGTCACCCTGTGCCGAGTTTAAAGTTGTAGTTTGCTTAAGGAATTGGAGTTGCCGACAGGGTCATTTTGGTGGTAGTGGAAGGTACACGTGTATTAAACGTTACAGCACAAGTCTTTGTCGGCAAATTTACCAACTTTGCGCATGGCAATATCAATCATTTTCGGTACATTAACTTTGGCAGGGTAAGTTGAATTTTGAAATGATCAAAACAATGTTAGTACTTGGTGAGAAAGATGGGTACTGAAATCGTTTGTAATGCATTGCTCGTGGTTAATTGATCAGCATTTTCTCTATAGTGGACACATTTCTCCAATCCCTCAAGTGGCTGCTATAGACAGGTTTGACTGTATTCCAAGCCTTAATATTGTTTTTCTCTGTCAGTTTTGAATTAGGGATGTGTAAGTTGGAGGTGTTTCATCAATACCATAAAAATCTGTAGATATGCTACAACTAAAAATCGTGTGTTGACCCACTTTTCAGTTATTTATGTGCCAAGATTCTTGAATGACATTTCTCTCTTATACTCCCAAGAAAATTTTTCTGATGAAGATGTTGAGACATGGAGGGAAATGGAGAAGATTTTAATGGAGAGAAAGGGACATCAAACATCAAGTGAGTGACATGAAAAAGGATGTTTTTTTTACAGATTTCATGAAGGCAAAGAAAAAAATATGTAATACTCCAACAGTAGACATTTGTTTTGTGTCATTTCCATTATTTTATACACCCAATATCTACTTAAACATCTTGTAACTCAAAAATCATGTACTCATGGTGAAATGAAAACAAGGATTTTGTTTTCTTTGTGATATAACGTTATGTTCAGATAAGTGTGCCTTATCACAAAAGATTTATTGAAAATTGGTAATGTTTGATTTTTTTTTAAGTAAAAATTTTAACTGAATTCTGAAAGATCCTCTTCTTTGTATACAGCATCAACCGATGAATGGAAAAAAGACTACCTACGCAAGTTGCTCAGATACAAGGTTCTTGGGTAAGTTTTTTTTTCACCTACCACTGTGACCTTTGGTTTTAATTGGATATTGCCATATGTATTGCCATTTCAACACTTAAATTGCATTTCTTCTAACAACGCAGGGAGAAGATCTTACAGTGCCAAGAGGACTCCACGCAGCTTGCTGTTCATCATTCTGCCTTCGTGAAGTATGTATTACTTACTATAATTATAGATTCTGTACACTAAGGCAGTCTGCAAGACTTATTTCTTTTAGATGTTCTCTGCAATGTATTTTCATTCTTAAACATTTTTAAACTGCTATATCATTTGTTACCTTTTATCTTACTTTAGAATGGTAATTGTGACATTTGTTATGACACTATGATTTTAAACATAATCTAGATAAAATGCATCTAGGTTATTGGCCAGTTAATAGCTCATGACTTGTACATTTGTACATGCAGACATTAATTGTATGATTATACATGTTATGCTTTATTGTAAAATGGGAATGAAGCAGCTAGTGTCAGTCAGTAATATAACATTTTGTATGAAAAGTATAGCTAGCACTGTCAATATTTCTATGGTAATCTGTTGTTCTTTACAGAATGTATATTAAGTACATGTATGTAATGAAGTTATAAACCATTTCTTTCAACATGTGTTATTTATCCAAAGGCTGGAGACATCCCTGAAGACCATAGAAGATAGGAATGGGATAGACAGATGGCATCCCGATCATGAGGACTACATCTCTGCCCTGAAAGATCTAGACAAAGATGTGCGGACACGTTGTCTAGGGGAGATGAGGAGTGCCTCTTACAAGAGAGCATTCCTCATCTCCTTAAAACAGCGCTATCCTGGTCAGTGCCTGTGTATCTGTGGCTGTTATAGGCATGTTTAAAGCACAGAAATTGTCAGTATTCAGACAATAAGATTTTCTTCTGTGTTGGTAACATATTTTATTTCTTACAAAGAAGGATTTTAAGCACAAAGAATTGGACTTCCCTAATTTTCCACTGCACAGCATTAGCCTTTGTCAAGGGATATCACCAAAATGGCTGAGAAAACAGTGGCCATTAAATTAGATTTGTCCTCTCATGAGCAATACCTTTCAAGCCTGAATACTATATGTATGTTGATTATTAAAAATAAAAGGTATCTTAAATTCCCCTTTCAGATGGCCAAGGCATTGCTTTGAAGCTGTCGAAACAGCTCTCGGCAGCAAACAAGAAGCTCACCAAAGCAATCCAAGATTACAACAACATTCAGTCACTGTGGCAGCCGCAAAGTTCACAGTATCCCCCAACTGTTGCGTTTGAAGTGGCTTGTGATACGTCATGGGACACCTACCAGACGCTACACGCATCCATGGTAAAACCTCCATATTTGTACTGTTATTGTCTGTCATATTATACACATATCAGTGAAATCATGTTAGGATCAGAAATCCTCTGGCCTGCTAAAACAACTGCTGTTTACTGTGTAAAACTTAACAAGACACATGAAAAAAAAGGTGCTGGAACTTTTAAACACTCTGTACACTTGAGCTGTGATGTGGTGAAATGCAAATTGGAAGGACAACACATCGAACTTGGCTGTGACACTATCATGATAACAATCTATCAATGTCTTATAGGGTTATGCTATTAACTGACCAACATATTAAAGAAAAAAAGACATGCATGCTATGGTGTATTTTGATTATCAGCTTTTGTAATTATCTAACAATAGTATGTTGCTCATAGGATTTGTTAGCTCAGAGTAAACATATTATCGGTACCCAGTTATCCTTGAGAAACCAAAATACAACATTTATGATTCTATTGAACATTTACACATCTCATGTTCTTAACAAGATGTCAACAGAGCACCATTAGAAACTATCTTGTCTGGCTTGATACACTGTAAATGCTTTAAGTTTGTGGCAATTTCTTTATGGGGAACTGTAGAGGGAAATGGAGTGATCATGGTGATTTTAACTTCATGTTTCAACAATAGTAGAACTCAGTCACACGCCATTGCCTTTATGAATAGCCCTTCGCAGAAGCCAAGCTATAGTGCATGTCCTTAATGGAGCTCCAGTCAAGATCTGTTTGTGCTTTTGGCTTTGTACTCATGCATTATCACTAGGTGCAATGCTGTAGATCATGATATAGTACAATGTGCAGAATAACATGTAGTGCTAAGACCTGTGGGTAGGCAGGCTAAAGACTGAACAAAAATTTCTGCAGTTTTAGGATGTAGTACTATCTTTAATATGTAATTAAAATGTTCTAAGCTATGTGTGAACATTTTATGCGCTTTATGCGCTGTTTAAAATCACAGGCTAGTATTATACATTATTATATTTGTTTACAATGTATTTGTAAAATCATGCCCGAGGGCTATTAAATTGCATACACAATCTCAAGAACTAAGAGAGGTAAGCACATAAAACTAGTGTCTAATCAACTACATGATACTATGGATACTATTTTCGGGTTTGACTTCTTCTTTGAAAGCAGTGGTTAATGAACTGTCCCACGTTCTGTATGATGGCGGGATTTTGTGCTTTTAGTAGAAATGTAGTCTTTTGGTGATCATTTAGGTGGTAAAAGCATGGTAAAATAGTGACAACTGTTTGAAATAATGTTTTTCTTTCGGTTTCATAGTGGGTACACTGACTGATAAAATGTGTTTCATTTTCCACTGCATTCATTGGGCAATATGTACACAATCTCTCATGGACAGGTAGCTGTTTATAGCGGCCCCTTTCTATTTCTAACGGATGTGCGCTTGTTCTTATCTTACATATGGCTAATCTTTTATTAAACTCATTATGATATAGAGAATTTTCCATCGCGTATTCGGATTTATCACTTTTGTAAAATCTTAGTTTACCGTTATCTAGGGACAGTTGATGAAAAAATGTTTGAACATACATATCAGTAAGTCTTCTCTTTAACAATGTACATATGTTCTTGTCTAATTTAGGGTAGTTAATGTTCCATAAGAAAGAATAGACTGTATTATCTACTACATTTGTATTTCTTTAACATGGTGCAACCAGTTTTTCTTGTAACTATTCCCCATAAGGTATTCCTGACAGAGCAGTGCGTCCACCTGTAAAGAGTGTGTGGAACTGTCCAGTTGTTTTAGTCTTAGCCAGTATTTCATTACACGTACAGATATATCTATATCTGTTGGGAACATCCCAAGCTCTGCTCTGCTTGAGTACATGAATTCCTGTGCACACCAAGGATGTTTTTACAAAAACGGTTCTGGGTTGTCTCAACATATATTTTAAAAAGTAGTATACATTTTTATCTTCATTCCATTAACAAGCACAATCGCACCAGATATTTCTGTTATAAACAAAGTGCTAACATTTTACCATTATTTCATCTTGTTTCATTTTATTTACCTTCAGAAAATGTAACGATCTTTTCAGCTGGTTCATAAGAATTGGTTGCTCCACGGTAGGTGGACCCTTTACTGTTTGAGAAGACACAAGGAGTTAAAGAGAAGTCAGGTTTCAACTGGAGTAATACTCCTAACTAACCGAAGAAGCCTACTCTACTCTACGCTATTCTTTACACCAGAGATTTCCGACTATCTAACGTTGTCCCCCATTCCTTCACTTTGACAGAGTGAGCCGGGTCTTCCCTACAGCCTCAAGCGTAAAGCTATTGATGCTGTCTGCCTCAAGGAGCGAGCTATTGAAGAGCAACACATGGTGAAGACAGAGATGGAGCGTGTTATGCAGCATCTTCTTACTCAGCATGACATTACCCTGCAGGAAATTCACAGATGTAAGGAAAGTGGCAATATCGCGGGGCAAGCAGTGCTAACACAACACATCATTAGAATAGAGCTCAGGATGGACAGGTCTTTCCACCGCTTCAAACAACACATTCCGGCTCTCCTTGCTCCCCCTTCAGGTCATATTCATTACATACAACATGTATGCCATTCTCACATGTCAGATGCAAATGACTCTTTAGATGAGGATGTGAGTGATGATGATTATGAATATGATGTGGAAGTCTCTAGTGATGAAGAGGAAGAAGAGTCTATTGATGATACAAATGAAGTTGTGTGAGGCATACGAAAACAAATGTAGCCTTTTTATTTGCTGGAAAAAATAGGGCCAGAACATAGGATTAGACATGATCCAACATGTACAGTTTGACAATACTATTCAACTAAAATGTATGATGACTTTTTCTATTGAAACAGAAATGAGGGGAACATGTTTGTATTGTTTCTACAGCATTTTTATCACTCAGATGTCAGGTCAAAAGTTACATGTCCCTTGATAGTGCTGTGCCTCCCTCCAAAAAAAACTAGGGTAATCAGGTTTGTGCTAGAGTTGGTTCGGTACCCGGGGAACTCCAAACACAGCATGTTTTTTTGGACACCTGACTTTCTAATATATTTATCACCAGTGGTGCTTAAAAATCCATGTTCTTTGTTTTGAAAGTAACTTTTGTTTAAAATAGCTTTGAAGATTTTATCAAATTTCAAGGTGCTATGGATTTATGTCATTTGATACTCTCACCAGAAAAAAAAGTCTACTAACAGTTCATGGTAATCTCCAAGCAGTTTACCCGGCTTGCGGTGGAATAAAACTCCTCTGCCGGCTGCAAGATCTGCTTGGAGATTAAGTTCATGGTATGTCAGTAGCCATGCATTGATCAGGAAAAATGATAGTTGTTTTTTACATAAGATGTTGTGTCTAAATGCACCTACACCTTTAAGAGTTTTTGATACTGGCCAAAAACAAAGGGCATGTAGCATATCACAAGGGAATACAGAACAGTTTGCCTGTAGAATATTGGACGTATTAGTAATTTTGTGACAATTTGATTTGCTTTCATGCTAAGTTAGTGACAAGTTTAGGTTCTGAATGTGTAACATGCTTTACATAGTGACCAGACAGAAATGATGTAATTTGTGGCAAGCCCACTATTGCTGTACTGATGATGTAACATAGAGGTACTGTATCAGGTGACTCAAAGGCCATAGGCACTTTTCTTATCCATTGGTAACATGACTGACATTTCTTGATCCCTGGGCCTGAATGTGCAAATATTTACGCTACAATATGCCAACTACCAGCCATAATGTACTATAGCTTGCTTCTATATGTTAGTGTAAGTATGTGTCAAATGGCAAGATGCAGAGCAGCAAATCTGCGATAAGAATATGAACATCACAAGTCTGCAAAAAATATCAGAGCAAGATTTAGTCATACAACTTGTAAATATGTACCTTTTATAAGTCCTTTAATAATTTGCAATGGTGCACTGGAACTGAAGTCAATGAAGTGTGTTGTGAAGTTATCAAAAATGTAATTTTATGCAAAAGTACATTTCTGACTGCAGCTATTGTATGGATATAGAGGAATTTTAGCATTCTGTCAGTATGTAAAGTACCTTTACAGTAGTACATATGATATGATATGATATGTACTTGTAACACCAGTCTCTCATGTACAGGTACAATGCATGTAGAACTAATATTGGCCCATTCTATATAACGCAATACTTATTTTCTAATAATGCATACATTTTACTGGTATTCTAATCCCTTAATGACAGGATTTGTCAAAATTACATTGTAATTTTGTTTTTATTTCATGTTGTGTTGATATGAGGGTTGTTTAATCAGTTGAAACAAAACTAAAGTGCATACGCTACCCTATTTCTAAATGTTAGTAATGTCATGCATGCATGCATGCACACTTATTTGCACGTCTTAAGTAAGATCAAACAAGAGTTCGTAGACCTGAGACCTGCATGATATGTATAGGGTATTTGTAGACTTATTACATATTTTTTAAATGGTGGTGGAAGTTGATTTGGTCTATTGTATGTGGTTGGATAATTCTTTTAGAGCAAAGAGTTGCCTTTTCTTGTATACAATATATCTAGTAGTCATTTTTGTTAACCACCTAGTGTGTTGGAGGTACAACAATGCATGTGCTTTCAGCTCACAGGGAAGTCATGTGCAGCCATTTAACTTTGTAAATGATTAATCCATATGTACCTTCCACATGTTAGCCTCCACAACAGGCTCTCTGGGACTATTTCGTCTTTTTTTGGCATTTATTAAAAATACTTTTGCTGGATATTTCTTTTTGTACTTTGTCACTTGTATCCCTTGGCCCTAGCAGTTGCACCCATGACCTAACCGCCTCCGACCAATCAGAGCCGGGACCATTTACCAGTGGAACAACCATCTAATTTGTGCAAACAAGCACCTGTACAGAGCAAACACCCAGCAAACATTTCCCAAAACCAAGGAGTGGTTACGTGGACAATTTTATCACATATTTGAAGTGACAAGATAATGTGTTCAAAAAGCTAAAAATAAATATTCAATTTAAAGCCAAAAACAAAGCATCCACCACTTACATTGTACCAGACATTGCCTGTACTAAAGATTACCCAGGTCAAAAACATAGCAGATATTGGTGGCCCAAATCTCATTACCTACTTTCTCTTATGCTCAAGCTCTGTACATGCCAGAAATTCGTATCTTCTTCTGTTTAACCATGATTGCCAAACAGAACACAAGAACTACCAGAACTTTAAACACAGTACTCAGTACTATGCAGCTCTGGAAGCACCAAAACACAGCAACAGATTGTCATATGCTAGGAGACACTTTTGCCACTAAAACAGGGAATCAGAGTAATCTGATACTCAAAGGATCCTGCAAAACAGGAGAGATTTCCACATGTAACTAAGACATATCAATCAGCATTTGGGCTGGGTAGTTGGCATAACAAGGCAAATGGGTCAGACTTTGGGTTGTAAGTTGAAAGGTCTTTTGGTGGGTAATTGTAATCTGAAATCCGTTTTGAAATTGCGTGCTTTGTTGCGGAGATATGAGTGTTTAATCTCTAGCCCTACCCCTAATTGCTAGGGTTAGGGTTATGGCTAGGGTTAGGGTTATGGCTAGGGTTAGGGTATCTATTATATTCAAGGCGGTCAAACTTGGTATGATTAGAAAGGTCTTTTGGTGGGTAATTGTAATCTGAAATCCGTTTTGAAATTGCGTGCTTTGTTGCGGAGATATGAGTGTTTAATCTCTAGCCCTACCCCTAATTGCTAGGGTTAGGGTTAGGGTTATGGCTAGGGTTAGGGTTATGGCTAGGGTTAGGGTATCTATTATATTCAAGGCGGTCAAACTTGGTATGATTAGAAAGGTCTTTTGGTGGGTAATTGTAATCTGAAATCCGTTTCGAAATTGCGTGCTTTGTTGCGGAGATATGAGTGTTTAATCTCTAGCCCTACCCCTAATTGCTAGGGTTAGGGTTAGGGTTATGGCTAGGGTTAGGGTTATGGCTAGGGTTAGGGTATCTATTATATTCAAGGCGGTCAAACTTGGTATGATTAGAAAGGTCTTTTGGTGGGTAATTGTAATCTGAAATCCGTTTTGAAATTGCGTGCTTTGTTGCGGAGATATGAGTGTTTAATCTCTAGCCCTACCCCTAATTGCTAGGGTTAGGGTTAGGGTTATGGCTAGGGTTAGGGTTATGGCTAGGGTTAGGGTATCTATTATATTCAAGGCGGTCAAACTTGGTATGATTAGAAAGGTCTTTTGGTGGGTAATTGTAATCTGAAATCCGTTTCGAAATTGCGTGCTTTGTTGTGGAGATATGAGTGTTTAATCTCTAGCCCTACCCCTAATTGCTAGGGTTAGGGTTAGGGTTAGGGTTATGGCTAGGGTTAGGGTATCTATTATATTCAAGGCGGTCAAACTTGGTATGATTAGAAAGGTCTTTTGGTGGGTAATTGTAATCTGAAATCCGTTTCGAAATTGCGTGCTTTGTTGCGGAGATATGAGTGTTTAATCTCTAGCCCTACCCCTAATTGCTAGGGTTAGGGTTAGGGTTATGGCTAGGGTTAGGGTTATGGCTAGGGTTAGGGTATCTATTATATTCAAGGCGGTCAAACTTGGTATGATTAGAAAGGTCTTTTGGTGGGTAATTGTAATCTGAAATCCGTTTCGAAATTGCGTGCTTTGTTGTGGAGATATGAGTGTTTAATCTCACCGCATATCCGCACATCCTCACTATACTCAGGTGAAAATGAGTACCTAGCTTCGGCTAGGGCCGTCCCTCGGATAGGACGTTAAATGGAGGTCCCGTGTATGGGGAGAGTCACACCCTATGCACGTTAAAGAACCCCCACACGTGCGATGGTGCGGTGTGATATGGAGCAAACCCTTCTGTCTGGAGTTGGTGATTCACTTCAAATCACCCGGCTGGAGGCCTGGCGAACCTCCATACCGAATCAGCCACACGAAAGGGTATGTCACCCCGTAAGGGGCGGTATAACCCCGCCGTGACATGTGCGAACATGTGTGTGTATGGCGGCATTGAAAAGGTGTTCATTGTCACCTGTTTCGCCATTCCCTCCATATATCGTCATCGAATATGGAGAATCCTAATAAATCATAAATCATAAATCACATCCGCACGCACGCACGCACGCACACACATACATGCACACACACACAGACGCACAAACACCGAATATCCGCACGCACTCACGCACGCGCGCACTCATACACACCCACAGATAAGCATGCAAACATGCACAAACACACACACGAACACAGACTTATACATGCATACTTTAACAAACACACACACACACACAAACACATACACACACACAGACGCACAAACACCGCATATCCGCACATCCGCACGCACGCACGCACACCGTACACACACACACATACATACACACACACACACACAGACGCACAAACACCGCATATCCGCACGAATAACATAATTCCACAAGTGGTTACAATATGTTGAAACCGCAAGTATTTGTAGAGGTGGGCATCGTTACACGTACTTTATTCAAATCAGTGAATGGTAGAATAGCCAATTTATTACACGGGGTTTAAAACATCGTCGATACACTCTTTAAGATGTCGGAGAGTTGAAGCAAAGAAGGCACTTGGCTCAAAGTTGGAAAGCTTATTTTTTCTCATTATGTTTTGGTATCTGTTGGAAGCGGTAATGGAAGCAAGGAGGATTTTCAAATTTCTTGGTGGATAGATACAGTACCTCCTTCCAGTTCAACACGAATTCAACACCACAGTCAACATTCTTCCATTATACATGTACATGTACTTCGGAATATGGTGCCACCGCGAACTCAAAGCCGCAGCTAACACTCCACACATACCAAATATCATGGCAATCCATCAAGAGGTTCTTGACTTATGCTGACCACGAATATCCGGAAACACAAACAAACAAACAAACACACAGACACACCAAAAACTATATCTCCATTTTTCATGGAGAGAAATAACAACCTCCTGGGGTAGATCTATGCTCCAAGCAGAGGTTACGGTCGGGCTATAGTCATGGCGGGAAATTTTCTACGACTTCATTTCTTCAAGCGGAGCGATAGTAGTGACCAAGATTTCTGCTCAATGTCATGACTGCTGTACGACTGTACTAAACCCAGAACGCTATTTAGATTCCTGATATCACTGTGGGTCCGACCCGTACGCAAACATCATGGCACGCTCACATGTCATATGCCACAGTCTTTCGTTTATAGGGGAATCGGTTTGTTGTTGTTGTTGTCCTTGTTTAACTTCCAGAAATGGCCTTGGTGGAAAAGCCTATGCTGCTTGTCAGTTTGCCACTTTCCCTGCATACCTCGAGTACAAAATTCGAGGGGGGTTCGGGGCTGTATTGAACTAATCCACATAAAGTTTCTTTCTCCATCCTCTAAACTGACATTCTCAAATTCCGAAGCAAATACAAACATTTCAAGCCCTCGGGGACCCCAACAAACTCCTCGGGTGGGCGGAGCAGTACTACATCCACTCCCATGACCTAACTATTACGTAGTTATATAATAGCAAGCCGACAAGATGCTGATTCTTCTCTCTTTGTTCTAATTCATAGCCATAGAGATGGCGCCTCTCACCTTTACTCACAACCTTGTGTAAAATACGTGGTCCCATATTTGTCACGTTTTACAAATTGGAGATACCATTAATATTATGGAGTTGAGTAAAAATTGTCGTGATTGCCGACCTAGTGGCTTGGTATGGGATACATAGACAGACAAGGTCCACATATACATTGACTTGATTTTCAGACAACTTGAGGTTGACTCGCTCAGGACTTTGTTTAAGACCCTTTTAATAGCTTGAAAAAATAATGTCCCGGTCGCCACCCTCACCCCCGAACTCTTGGAATATCCCATTGGCTCACTGACATTACGTACAGCCTTCAGTCATCCCCAGAGAGGTGACAAATCCACCAAGTACTGTACATCCCCTTATCCACGTGCCTTCTCTCTATAACCTCATCGCTTGTACACGCGGCTGTGACCCGTGAGTATCAGACATGGCAGATCTTCATGAACCTGATTTGGACCAGCGCGAGCCCTCTTCTGAAGCCGTCAGTCGATCCAAGTAAGTTTTATGATTGAAAAAGAATGTTGTGTTGCGGACCGTCATGAAATCAACAGCGATCAAGGTTGAGATTTTGAATTTTAGCCTGGAGTCCTGCAGTCTTGTTAGCTCAATACCGTCGGAAACAAGGCTGGGCTCCAGGCTAGATGATCTTACATCATGAATCATGACAAAAAAGCCAAGGGCAAGGATTTTACTTCTCCCATTTTGAATGTTGTTTGTTATTTTGGACACGATTCAGCAATTTTAGGTAAGTTTTGTAAGCGACAAATAGGTGATCCATATATTGTTGCAAATTTTCCTGTATAATATGTGAAACTCCTTGAAACCCTTTGAGTTTGAGCAAGGAGTTTTGATAAGGAATGATCTTTTATTTATCCTTGGTTTGAGCAAGTAGTGGCGACACATACGACAACCCGGGACAAGTCGCACCCGGGACCAGCCACCCGCCATTTCTGAGGAATGCAATTCGCACCTCGGCTTCCTTTTTGGCGGCATGCATTTTATAATGCCATGGGGCACTGTCTTTTGTGGTCGTGTTTAGATGAACCAAGGAGATGCAAATATCTGTATTTTAACCTCATTGAAAAATAAGCAAAGGTCACTCCAGTCACCAAGGAGTCATGCAATCAGAACCAGAGTGCATTTTTGACGCCTGATCCAAAATCCGAAAGAATCGATTTACGCCGGAACTGGCTTGTCCCTCACCAGACCTAACATTCGACACCCATCTGATAATGGGGACCATATGTCATTTATATGTCCAAACAAATACCAATTGTCTTCCTAAAAATGTTAAATTTTTCAGTCTGCGTGGTATTTTGAATTATCCTACACCAAAGAGCTTTTCGTTTTATCTCGATAAAAGCCTCTTGCCTACACCAAGGAGGTGACTGTGTGTCAAAATTTTTGTACATTCCTGGCCTGGATACCTACTCTCCAAGCAGAGGTTAGGCTCCGGATGTCCTTTTTTTACGTTTTTAAGTCGTTTCAATTGGGCTATTTTGCTACTGTACTAGATACAATCCAAAATGGAAAGCCCGATAAAAACGACTAGAAACGTAAAAAAAAGGAGCCTATCCTCTGCTTGGAAAGTATGGGTACCATCCTCATTAAAAAGAAACATATCTGTTTAGTCCATTGCAGTTGGATGGGTGCTTTACCAACATGTCCAAAGTACTTTCCACTATTCCTGATTCAGAAAAATATTATACTATTAAAATAAAGAACCGCATATTATAGAACAAGCGGGTAAATTCGTCTTCCAATGCTAGCCTCCATAGCAGGCTCTCTGGCGCCTTTTCCCGTGTTTCTTTGGCTCATAATAGACTTTTGCTGGCCATTTGAATGTTGAAGAGAACCTGCATTGCCTTCATTTCCATTTTTCATTGCTATAGGTGATGTTTTGCTAATTTGCCCTCGGGCATGTATTCGCAATTAATACAACTCATAAGTCTACCAAAAACTGTAACTACTGTAAAAAAAGGATCTCATACAGAGGAGGGGGTATACCTTTGGGGGCAACATGTCCCTGTCATTGTCATAAGCCCTGGTATCTAGACCATCTGGAGCAAAACACATTAATACCCAGGCTTATTCATGAGAGACTTGACATTGATAGTACTCTACCTTCAACACAAGAGTGCCATTAGCCTGGATGCCAGGCTGTTTCTATAGCCTAAATAGGCCAACGACTGGCTCTAAAGCCCGACATGGCCCCAGAGAACAGGCTGGTTAGAAATAGGTATTTTTTTAGGTTGGGCCGGGTGTCTGGCCTTCAGGCTAGTTAGGTCCGGCCTACAAGTAGTGTATCCTGGAGTTCAGCCTTGTTCAGTCTTCAGGCTAGGTTATAAGCTTTAAATAGTCTTCAGGATTGGGCCAAAGCTAAGAAGGCTGAACTGAGTGAACTCTAGGCTACAAGTAAAAGCTACTATCTATGGGAGAGTGGGGAAGATCATGATATGTTCATTAATCCGATAAAGATTAAGACAATCAATCAATCAATCAATAATCAAGATTTATTGCACAATTATTGTAATGGGTAAAATGTGGCAAATTCTAGAACAGCTCATTATACATAACATAAAGACTAATATCTATAGAATTAATTGTAACATATAATAAAACAATTCTAATTGTAAACTAAGCACTATGCTTTATCTGAGTGGTTCAATCTATAACTTATAGTATAAAGAACAAGGATTACATGGTAATACAGGATACATGATTACAAGTGTAACATCAATTTATTGTGTCAATAATACAATTTCTTTAAAAAAAGTGATAAAGCGATATATATATATATATATATATATATATATAATTAAATTTATACAGAAAGCTGTGTCAGGATCTACAAAAATGTATTAAGTCTCTGCCTGATATATCAAAAAGCTTCGGTTTTTTATCATTATTTATACAAAAAAATGTAATAATCTGTGGTACATATAATTTATAAACAACAATAAAAGATGTAGTAGTTTTGACTAGTGGCTGGGTTCATTGCTGAGAGCTGGTTAAGAGGTTCAATCAAAATGAGTATGGTTTCTTCCAATTAATTTTCAGAAACAGAATCTACTCTACTAGCTATATAGAGATTAGATTCTGTTTAGGAAAATCAATTTGAACCTCTTATAATCTTCATACTGTATTCTTATAAAGGGTGGCTTGCTGTAAACAGAGAACACTTCAAGATTTTCTTCCATAACATCTTCTTGGATAGGATTCATACACAAATTGGCAAAACCTAATAGGCTAATACTGATCTGAAATTGACAGTAAATGTTTATGATTCTGTCCAATTCAGGAAAAGGAAATTCAAAAGGACAGACATGACCCCACACGAAGGCAGCCTGGAGGAGCTGTGGCAGAAGGGCATGAATAACTGCGACTCTGAGCATGCAAGGCGCCTGATGGATGATGCTGTCCTGCTGACTAAACTTGAATGGAAACAAGTCAAGGCTAGTAATGTTATACTATAATGATTCTTTTTAAAACATCAACCCTCATAATTCCACAGATGCAATAACACTAATGCCACAGCAAGTAAATTTTATGGATGACATCAGCACGTGCATTAATTTAAAAAAAAAAAACAAGAATTTTTTTCTTCTGCAGGGATGGTCAGCATGACGGTAAAGTACCAAAATGAGCAAATATATTCTGTTGTAGCCCAATAATTGTACTTGTAGAAGTGACACTTGCGAGGTACCAGGACTGTAGGTGTAGAAATGAAACTTCTTGGATAGTTGTAAAAGTGACACCAACATGGAAGCCATGAGTGTGGTTACCAACTTTGTTGGTGATGCCAGTCTACCACACTAGTGTCACTTTTACCACACCAGTACATGTCTTGAATACAGGAATGACTTGTTGGTTCGAATACCATGTTTTGTCCCTATTATTCTTGTTACAACGTTTATCACAACTTTATGGTGCCTATGGTGTTTTTTTTTCACCCACCTTTTTTTTTTCGTCCTATCGCACTATTTTTGCAGTCTGCAAAGGATGTTATCCATAAAATTTACTTACTGTGGCCTAAGACATGAAAAAATACACGGGTTCAAAGTGATTGAAAGATGTACAATGAAGCATCAGTAATCCTAATGTATGTGCATTTCTGATATCTAGATGTTGAAATGAGCTTGATTTTCTATTAAGAAAGTTTTTTTTTAAGTGGCAGTATTATGGCACCCAGTGGAAGTATGAGAGTTTTTGTTATATTAAATCTTTGGCACAGCTGATATTTTCAGACTGTATAGATGAAGGGTACTATGGCTACATGTGAGTACATGCAGGGCAGAAAGTTGAAGTATTGTTCATGATTTTTTTTTCATGATAGAACTGGATAGGCAACAGAAAAAAAAGAGATGAATCTGGCATGCAGCAAAGGTGTAAAGTGAAGACAAAGGTGTCGCAGCGGAAGAAGTCAGGGCTCACCGTCTTCTTAAGTGACAGGATGAGAGGTAAGTCTTTAGTAGTAAATCAGAAGCAATAGTAATGTAGGTTTAGAATTGCATTCAATATTTTATATGTACATACAATCAGTTAGTCTTCATATGTAAAAATTTAGATTATTTACCTGTTCTCAATCACTTCATGTATTTGATTTTGTTCACCTGCAATTAGCCCCATGGGCATGAATTTGCAATAAACTTTCTTCATTTGATATAACTTCACCTCACTGGTCCCATACCTCCCATAGTCCCATATAACTTAATAATGTTATACTTGACATATGTGTTTGCATTCTTATTTAGAAATTCTGTAACAATTCCTTAGTTATTCATTTTGCCTGGGCCAGTTATGTAGTATTGTATAGTGATCACACAATAAATATTTGCAACAGCTGTAACTAAGCTCAAAGTGCATTAAGGTCTATTCCAAGTGTAAAGACTTATAATGCTAGCGTGGAGTCCAGCCTTGTCAGCTTTGTCCACTCAAGGTTAATGAAAACAATTACCTGGAGTTTGTTAACTAATCATGACGTATGGGAACTGTGAGCATGCACCGGAGGGTCTGCATGCCCTTTTCCATTTAGTGTAGCTAGCTATTTTATCTCACCATTTATAAAATAATTGCGAGACAGCTGTTATTCAACATCAAGCGTCATAGGTATATTATTCGCAAAGCACTATTGGTCATTTTAATTCTACGTAGCGCATCATTTGTTATTCTCAATTCATTGTTAAAAGTTATGGAGAAATTCTTCGAAATGCTGAGACCCACATAGGAAAATGTCAGGTAGCCCGGTGTTCACCAGGTTTTAGGGTTTCTGGTATCTCTCTCCCTAAAATTTCCTCAAAATAAAAAAATAAAAATGTTTTAGGGCTTCAGAGAATGTAAATTGACCACATGATATGGAGCATACACATATCATTGCGAAAGGTTCTTCTGAGTTCAGCGTAAATCTTTGTCATGACCCTCCATGCAGACCCTCTTCCAGGGCTAAATTGCCCCCATCCGCAATTTACTGTTAATTGTTGTTGGCCTTTTTAGACATACCATTAAGCATTACAGGCACTTCTAAATTTAACGTAAAGCATTGCCACCATTCCCCATGCAGAACCTCAAACAGACGAAATAGAAATGTCTCACCTGGGCATTTGGGAAAATTGAGAAACAAGTTGTACCCTGCAGGTTTATGTATCAAAGACAGAAACAAATTTTCTATCTTGAACCGCTGTAGGTACAGCTACTACATCGGACCGAGATAAGCTTAAAAGACTACACAGTGAGTGGAAGCTACTGGATCAGGACACAAAGCGGGCATATGAAGAAAGGGCTTCTCAGTTGGAGCCAGTCACCCTCAAGGACTTGTCAGAAAAAGAGAAGGTGGCCCACAGCCAACATCTTATAAACCGCTTACAGAGTCTGGTCAGTAGTATCACTTAGTTGACTGTTTAAAGTAGTAACTGTCGTAAAAAAATTACAACATACATGTATTCGGACATACTTCGATGAAGTACAGCTATTTTGCCACACCATACTTTTCCATGCTGTAACACTGATTATCATCAAGGTGCTTTAAATTGTGCAGACAACCCTCAAAATGCCAGTGCAGAAAATTGGCTGCAGTTGTGTAAAATGACAGCACAATGAAATTTGACATAATCTCTTGCACATTTGATGAAACTGTTTGTTTAAAACAGATGTACTCAGCTTGTTTGATGAAATATTACATGTAATTATGGGAAAATAAAACATCATAAAAGGGGGAACTGGTTTTATTTATTTTATAATGTACATTTTATGGGGAGAAAGATGTAACATTTACAATTTACAATGTGAATAGCAACATTTAGACTGAAATTGAAATAGCAACTATTCAAGATGACAGATCTTTAACCCAAAATAATGATACCATAGGCATTTACTTATGTTAGGGTTCAAGTCATCTCCTCAATAAATGCAAGAATGTTGTAATTGGTGTATGAGTTGAAACTATAATAACATAAATGCATGAATAACTTGCATTTCAGTCTAATGAGTTCAAGGAGTGTGGGCTGGAAATGGCTGTGTTGCTGTACAGCCCAGGTCCAGGAGTGTCGTTTGCCGGTACCACCAAAGGCAAGAAATTCCTGAGGGAAAGAGCCGACACACTTCTACTCGCCAATTTCATCACAGCTATGCATGGTATTTAGTTTATCAAGTCTTCCTTTGCCTCAGATCAAAATAATTTATGAAGACCAATACAGGTCTTTCCTATAATATAGATAGGAAAAGATAGGCATCTAACACATTTGTATTTTTACTTTTTGAGTTCTTCTTATGAGTCTTCTTCTTCTTCTTGTGAGTCAGTGAGTGAGTTCATGCCCTCTGTGTTTCAGATGGAAATGCCAGCACCGCCAGCACCAGCAGTACCAACCCTGTTACTGCTGACACCAGCAGTACCAACCCTGTTAGTGTTACTGCTGACACCAGCAGTACCAACCCTGTTACTGCTGACACCAGCAGTACCAACCCTGTAACTACTAGCACCAGCAGTACCAACCCTGTTACTGCTGACACCAGCAGTACCAACCCTGTAACTACTAGCACCAGCAGTACCAACCCTGTAACTACTAGCACCGGCAGTACCAACCCTGTAACAACTAGCACCGGCAGTACCAACCCTGTAACTACTAGCACCAGCAGTACCAGGAGGAACCTGAAAAAGGAGGTCAGAGCAATGCTCAATGGGAAATACGGTAGGTTAGCTTTAAACTACATGACATACATGTGTTCTCTATTATCTTCTAAGATACTCAGTGGTCCTTTATCATTATGTCATTGGCCTTATTAGCATGGTCCTTATTGTTTTCTTTTTTTGACCTCATCAAAATAATCAATGGTGTCCAACTACATCAAATTAAGCTGAATCATAGGAAATTATGTAGGTACCTTATGGGGTTGTGGAAGCAAAGTATACTATGTTTACACTTCTTGTATATCATCATTGTTTAGTGGCCATTCAAAATCTTCATGTTTTTCGCGGAGCCTCACTAGATTCACTTATGTGATTCTTCTACCCTGAGGTTCTCATTAATCCACTCCAAAGTTGCACCATTTCAGCATCCAACTTGACACCTAAGTTAAGCACATATCAAAACATACACAATCAATTGTAAACAACCCAGTTATCAACATACTACTCTGTTCAGAGGTGTAGATATTTTCTGGTTTAGATAAGAAAAAACTGTGCTGAATGATAAGTAACAATTATTTCCACAATTTTCAGCTGCTGCTCTCAACACGAAAAAGAAGATAAGTTTCCCATACGAGGCGCATAAGAATGGGAAGTCAGGACTGAGGGTTCATGGAGTGCCTGAAGACTGCCAGATCGGCCCACTTGCTTCCATGACAAATGGACACCTAGAGCTCCTCCTGCAGGAGAGGGAGAAAATTGTGATCGACAGTAAGTTGCTAATGGCCTGTATGCAGCAACTTTCATGGACTTGATAAAAAATATACCAATCAAACACATAACAATTACCAGTAATACAAGCATATAATATGCTTGTCTTACTGCTGATTGTTATGTGTTTAACAAGAATTTCATCTTATAATGTCATATAATATGATGTATATAAAAATATAAAAAGACTTTGAATGAGTGATGAAGGATCCTAACAATATGTTTTTATTTACTAGTAGTACCAGCGACAGACAACACGGCATCTAGTAATGAGATGGAAATCAGCAAGGAGACGGAACACAGCAATGATGAAGGTAAGGGTAATTTCCAAAATTGCTTTTATCATTGACCTGAGAATTACAGAAGGGTTGATTTGGATTGACAATGTTAAAAAAAAAACATTTTTGTCATTCTAATAGCTAATAAAAATGTGCAGTTTGTTTTTTAAACTTGAGGTCAGGTCACAGCAAAAGCCGAGCTGAAGATTATTGGCAACTAATGATAAGATAATTTGATGATGATATTAAGTGACAAGAGCTCTTAAAACTCCTTCTTCCTTTACTACGTTATAATTTGTAGGCTATTCATATCAAAGATATTTGAAAGATCTTTACCAATCTTAAAAATACAAGCATTTTGATATTAGAATTATGTCTTCCTGCAAGCTTTCCGAGGAGTGATCAATAAGTTAAAGGCCTGACCCAGAAATACATGTACGTTGCATAGCAAGAAAAAACAAAAGAATTTTGATTTCCGTCACTTTTCCCAGTTGAAAACTAGAAAGGCCATATTTTCAATGAAATAGCAGGATGATTTCAAAGGGGAGTACAAAAAAAGAAAAAAACATCAGAAAAGATAGAAAAAAGCTGATTGTGAAGCACGCAACGCTCTGTATGTAAGATAAAAGTGTTGTATCTATAACATATTTGTCAAAAAAGGGAAAAAGCAGAATAAAAAAACACAAACTTTTCTCATCTAGCTACTTGCGCTGCTGGCTAAGCTACTTGTGCCTGCATGACGAAATGGCAATCTTAAAAGCTATATAGATTATAATGCACCTATGCTGACATCATCAACTGTTTTGAGTTTTGATTGGAAGAACACGGCCAGTAAGCCAGCAAAAACAACGTGTTTCAGAATTCCTTTGGAAACACAATTGGATCCTTAGCTTTGGCTTGGGATGTCATCTTTGATACAAGAGTAATTTAGACAAGAGGTTTCAGGTTACAACTCCATTAAGGGAGTGAGGATGACTATTAAGGATTACACTTATGTCATTATTTTTTGAGAATAAGATTTTGTGTAAAATAATACACCTCTACATGTTGACATGACCCAAGATGGAAGAGAATGCACATTAATGAGTACTACTACTGTTGAAAAGGTTCATCAGTCACCTAAGCACACAGTTACTGTCAATTTTCTTCCAACAGTGACTGGTAATGAGTACTGACTTCCATTCATTTTGTTTTAAACTTTCCATACCAAATAAAAAAGTACATAATAATGTGACATATGACAATTTTTACAAACAATGTTTACTACATGTATTACAGGTGGAGCAATGCAGAGGTTGGAACAAATCCAAAAACAACTGCAAGCTGACATGGAGAGCACTTCAGCTGCACATGTCCACATCCCTACAACAGACCAGGAGGATGTGAATGTGAAAGGGAAGGGGAAGGGGAAAGGGAAGGGGAAAGAGAAGGGGAAAGAGAAGGGGAAAGAGAAGGGGAAAGGGAAGGGGAAAAGAAAAAGGGAAGAATACTATGTGGAACAGATCCTGGAGACAAAGGGCCATGGCAAGACACTGAAATATTACGTGAAGTGGCGGGACTACCCCATCAGTCTATCCACCTGGGAGCCTGCATGTAATATCCCTAAGGCCCAAAGGGATGACTTCCACAAGACCACATAGTTTTGATAGCAACTTTTTTTTTACTTAACTTTTAAGTAACAGTAAAAATAAAACTAATATGTCAGGATTGGAGAGCTTTTCTAGAATTCACTTGTCCTATCGAGCATGTGCATAAAAAATCTACTTGCCCGAACCAACTTTTAATTGGAAATTCTACCAGGCTCTTAATTTTTCTGTGTTGACCAAAGCCTGATGCCTTGACTGTGATGAAAAGTATCAAGTACATTTTTGTATATCAAAATCTCAGTCATAGAAAATCAACTTTTCAGGTTGCCCTACTTTCAAGTTGTTACTTTCTGCAAAGCAGCGATTAATCCACTATCCCTTAATCCAGTTTTATGTATCTATGTAATAAGTTTTTTTGTTATGTGAAAAGCAGTGTTCCAACTGCACATTGTGCAACCTGGGTTTAAAATTAAGTTGCACCAAGCAAACTGTGGTTGCATTTTCAAGTGGGCGAGTGGATATTTCGAGCACTGTTCTTGAAATTCTTTTTTTGTAAATCTAGTATATTGTGTAATACCAGCTACGTTTTATCGATTATTTTTTGTAAAAGACCCATCGCATCCAGCCGTGATGTAGTCAGTCTGTATAAAAGTTTTATGATATGTTTTCAGCTACAAAAAACACCAAAAAACAAACATACGGTACAACTGCATATAGTAGTTGTACATGTTTGTCAAAAGTACATTGTTTCTTTTCATGAATGAAAAAATGTTTTTGTAATTAAAAAAGGAATCCACACTGTCAGAAGCTTATATAGGTAATTGGGTGAATTTACTATACTTGTTGTTAGTTGTCCATATAGGGTACTCCAGTAATTCAATTTTGAGATGTCCCTACATGGAAGTTGGTATTTTTTAGAAAATATGAGCAGACTAGGATTGGGTACTGGTACAGTACAGGTACAGGTACAGTTACAGTACAGGACCAGAAATCAGGTCTGGGTCTGGACTTGAACCTGGACCTAAATTGTCTGTAAATGGGAAACACTCAAAACAATGGTCCATTTCGCTATAAAGGAATGTGTTTGGTGGAGTATCCTATCTTCACGGAAACAACGCTAACTGCCTGTTAAGTTAGACCAAGTTTGATTGTAGAAACTTGATAAAATGGCTATAAACTCTCCTCTACTAGTACTTCCTATTTTCTTGGACCAATAAGCCCCAAAACACGCGAAAGCCTTCTATCATAGTACCGGTATAATATGTTCATTTTCTAATCGGTCTAATCTGGTCCATTAAATTTTTCAGGTCTGCTTTTTCCTGACCAGTCCAAGAAGAAAAAAATGGTTTTGTACCAGTACACCCCTAGAGCAGAAGGCTCCAAAAAAGAATCAATTCCATTGGTGTGGTCTACATGTTCATTTTTCATTCTAACCTATGACATGACATTATTGTAATTTAAAACCAAAAAAAAATTGCTGCTTGAGAATTAATATTATTTCAAGATATATTTCATACTGCTGGTGTACTATCTTGTACGAGGACTCCTCGAATGGCTTGAATAAGCTGACAAACTACAGTACCTAATGGATAGAATAGGAAATTTTTTATTTGGCTTATTACACTTTTTATTTCATTGACGTCTTCTATATGATCAGAACTCTATTGATGACAAAATGGCCTCTATTGTATCAAAATTATGCTAGCTTGTGCCAGTTGACCCATAGACTACAGTCTTGTGTGTGGTTGCCTTTCTGACTCTGTCAAGTACTTTTATTTTCAGCACTTAAACATACATACTATTTAAACAGTTTTAATATCAGAAAATATTTTGGAAGCCATGCCTCTGTGTCACAATGTAATCATTTTGAAAATGATATAATACTTCTCTGAGTAAAGTTTTATAGTTTATATCCCTTCTTATTCTTAACAAAGAAAGTTACAGATAATTCTTTGTTCAGATAGTCTCACTATTTTTCTTTGAAAGTTTGAGTTTGCAAAACATGTAAGTTGATGAAATAAAAGCTAGAAATGGAAATGTTTTATTGCCATGTATGTCCCATGGTGAAGCCATGATGATTGAGCTGTCAAAATAAATGTTGCAGACTGAGATTTTCATTCTTACACATCTTCTTTGACTTTATTTCTTGAACTTACTTTCTGTTACAAAAACAACCACTGGATAGAATATTTAGGTACAGGTCCAGGCCTTTAGGTACAGGTCCAGACCTTTGCCTCTACATGAACAAGTTCGATCAAGGTCCTTGATTTGATCAATTATCTGTAATTTATAAATGTAGCTAACTGCCTTTTCATTGTCAGCTTTGTGTGAGAATTTAGATATTTATAGAACAGAATCAACAGATATAACATTTTCAACTGCAGGATTATCACAATTGTCATCATTGATTTGGGATGTACTTAACTACATTTTTTGTAAATAGTCTGAAAAAGTGGGGTTAACTAGTGATTAAGCTTGTTAAGATACAGGTTAAAGTACACAATGTATTCAGGTCCGGACCTTACAGGTACCAATTTTACAGGTACAGTACCGTACAGGTACGGGTATTTAGGAACACAGACCTCCCACATGAATAGTAATTAGAACTGTAATTTGAATATTTTGTTGTAATTCATGGCATGTATTTACTAATTTTGATGCATTTTCTCTAGAACTCATGGCCTCTATTACTATATATTACTTTTTATAAGTATTAAAAATATGACCCAGGGGTTTGGGTACCATAAATTTATTTTCTAAGATCCTCCCCCCTCCATATTGTGCTTATGGCAAAGATTGACATGAAAACAACATATCATATCCCATAGAAGCACACTGACTTATGCAGTAAGAAATTCATCATGAAATTCATGTGCATGGCTTGTTGTGTTTCATACCCGGCAAGCAATGGCTCATGGCCTAACACACCAGGCCTGTACTGATACCAGGTTTGTATTGAAGAGCACAAGCTGCAGATTTGTTAGATTGTATCCAATCATAACAGGAAGGACCACTACTTAGTATTTAACGTGCTTGAGGTGTATATGGCTCACTTCGAAACACAAGTTGTAATTCCATCAACATCCTATCTGAGGGATGTCACTAAGAGTAGCTACATGTAGGTAATCTTTTCATCCTGAGTGAAATGTGGAAAAATGTCTTGAGTGCCATTCCCAAGGGCACAACGTTAACGTATATCAGGGGACTATAGGCCAGGAACTATGGATTAAAAAACACTCTACTCATGATCAGGGCTAAAAATATTTTTTTCTGCATATCTGCACTGGTGCAGGCAACATTGAAAATTACGTACACCTGACAAATTTTACCACTCTGAATTTAGGAAGTAGGAATCATATTAAAATTGTTCAGGAACTATTATACTACTCTATAGGTGGTAACAGTCAATGCAGCTAATAACAATCCACATACACCTATGTCATATGACATTTATGTATAAAACCCAGTTCATGGACAAGTGCAGAAATACCTGCACAGCTCCAATTTTACCTGCACTAACCTGCATATGCAGGTGGTATTTCCAGCCCTGCTACCTTCATGCTGCGACACTGCCAAATAGCCCTTGATTCCATTTAATTCATAAATGATTATTCATGAGTAATGAATCATTTTGATTCAGGAGGGAGTCAATGAGTAGATTTTCAGGGCTTGGGAACAGGTCATGTTCTAGCCTGTGTTCAGGCTGGTAATGTTCTGAAATACTGTATAATCATAACTATTTGCAATGGCTTCATGTTCTTGGTTTTTGCAATGACTGCTTCACTGCGGATTTAAAAGTAATAAAACCATCCTGAAAATTTTGTCTTTAATTCCAGACAAAGGTCAGGAGTTTGACTTTTACAAATCAGGTAGTGAAATGGTGTTAATGTAACAGTCAGGGTGCTTGGCCCATAACCCAGAGAGTTTGAATCCACAGTACTGTAAATGCAGAAATGTTCACGGTGGATTAATGTTCGCAGTTTTAAAACCACCGCGAATATTTTTCTATTATTGTATCAGACTGTAGTCTATGGTGTTACCGCAAACTTAAATCCATCGCAAAAAGTCCTTTTACCAGCTTCCGCAAAATTAAATCCCCGAGATCTTAAATGCATTTACAGTACCTTTAAGTTAAAAGCATAGCTTTTCCTATTTTCTGCTATTTGCTGAATTGCTTATCACTTTGCTCACTTAGTGGTTTTATTCGAGTTTGGTGGAAAACACTGCCCGGTCAGTTGGCTGAAACAGCTGCCCGGTCAGGTCAGGTCAGAGGGAGGGGTGGTTTGGAGGTTTAAAGTATTACATATGGCAGAGCAAGGTGTCTAGTGCAACTACACCCCCTTGCATAAATCATTGTTGTCACAATATTTAACTGTTACAGTACACTCACACAGCAGAGCCTCACTCCCTCAGGGAGGACAAGGCTGAGTGGAGAAGAAGAATCCTTTATGACCCATGATGGCATCCCTGATGTCCACGTTCAAGGTGAAGGTACACTCGTCGTAATGTCTAAGGTATACACAAAAATTGTCACCACCACAGTGAAAAGACAAAACCTGGGCAGCGTAAGCACTGTAAGTACCTGCTGGTTGTGTAAAAAAGAATCCTCCTACAGTTTGTATATCCTATATTCTACCAACCTGATAAAACTATTTTCAGAAGACAAAACCTCCCTTGTAAGACATGTGCAGGGGAAATGTACAGCTTTGTTTGTGGTGCTCCACATGAACCGTGAGGTTTGTCAGATAAGTAGAAATAAACCAAAATAAGAGTCTCGGCTTTATCATTAACATTAGAGTAATGTTCAATATCAATAGTAAAGAGTCAATATCAATATTTTAGAGCATTGTGATTTAGAAACGTAAAGAACAATTTGACCCGAAATCCGGATTTTTAAGTTTCACTTGCTCCCTGACTGGACTGGGCAGCAGTTTCCGCCGACTGACCGGGCAGCAGTTACCGCTAACACATTTCATTTGGTGGTTATAGCAAATGAGCGGGCACTATGACACCATATACATGTACATCATCAACCCTTAATTGTTGTTTAGGATTTTTTGCCATTTTTAGATAAAAAACATATAGTATTGGCTCCTTTGCCTTTGTATGAAAACCAAATGACCTGAAATTTGGTATGTCTATGTGCCCACAGGAACAGGAACCCATTCACAATAATTTTTTCTCCATTTTTGACCAAAAAATGTAGATTATAAAGAAAAAAATGGTAATCCTGTATGATGAAATAGCCAACTGATCTGGAATTTGGTACACTCCTCCACAGCATCATAATAAATTGTCTTATTCTGAATATGCATGTGAAAGTCTTTCATGCTATATGTTATTATGGCCGCATGAGGGCTACTACAGTGGTTTACTTACAAAGCCAGCCCTGGGACAGAAAACATATTTTCCTGCGCGAAGCATGGTGGGAGGTTGGTAGTATCCTGGGGACGTGACTAGTTGTTGGATCCGTGGAGAAGGCCAAAAACGCTGCCGTACGAAACTCACATCTGTGACCTAACTCTCGTACCGCCACATTATGTAGAGGGGTAATTTTTACACCCTTAGTAGGCCTTACAGCACCACAAAATCAGGTAAATGCTAAAGCTCCCTTTATTTTAACATATCGCCGTTGTGGCAACATGTTAATCCATAGAATAGTAAATATGCGTCTTGTTTTAGCCCCGGTAAACTGTACATAGTGGCACGCACACACAACTTCTATGTATTCGAAACACACACAACACAAAACAAAATGAAAACTGTGTATTCCATACACTTTAGTTTGTTGGGCTGGAGAAGGATTGTGACAAACTAAACCTATGGCTTCTTCATGGAGCTGGGTATCAGCATGGGAATTTGGTATGTGAGTGGATTTAGCACTAGGAATGAAAATATGTCACATAGACTGGTCATTTGCATAGATAAGGTGAACTGGAAGAGTCCATTTTGGTATAGGGGGACTTTTTTAAAAATTCATTTTGGAGAGGGATGATGTTTTGGCATAGGTCAATTTCGGCATTCAGATTTGATTTGGAATATTCTAGCATGGGGATGGAGCTGGATTGAAATATGATTATATTATTTGCTCAAGAGCAGATGTAGGCCTTTCTAGTTTTTATATTTTGTGGTTTGTATACTAAAGTAAGACATATCCATTTTTGGTATTCCTGAAGTGCAGTCCTTATCATATTTTCTGCCGTGTCAGACACAGTCACACTGTGGTCCTCAACTCTAGAAATCCCCGAAAACTGTGTTCTGCTACCATATGACTGACTTGACTTTATGACTTTATTCAGATCCACTTTTACTTTAGCTATTACAACAATGTCAAACATTATGTTGCCAGCTATTCTTCCAGTGGTCTACATAAAATACATTAATACACGCACAACATTACATAAATACAAAACATAATATGTACAATGCAAACTATACAACTGAGAGAAAAACAAGTTCATTTAGTAACTGTGTTCCAGTGGCAAGCCATACGGTAAAGGAAGCGCTTCCTTTCTGCATTGGTCCTAGGTTTTGACAGTTTGATGCAGTTTGTTGTTGTTGACCGTGTTTGGTACCGACTGTTGGTTGACTGGAATGTGAGTTGGGTGTAAAGTGGTTTTGGTAGTCCTGTATAACAGGGTTCTAGCCAGGATTTCATCTTAGCATAGTGGGAATGGCATGGTAGTGAAGCGACCGGTCAGGAGAATGGTGTGAAGGGGGGTCTTTGCCCTTCCACGGTGAGATTTCGAAAATGTAGAGTTAAAAGTTGGCACTCTGTTAACATCACATGCAATTTGAAGGATTTTTTGGTCAGCTTTGAGTGGAATTCCCTAAGAAGTCGCTCGACGGGATGCTCACCAGGATGCTTAGAAGAGTGTTAATGTCTCCTGGGAGGACCGAGTGAGGAGCTCCACACTGTACGATGACCTCCCAACCGGACATTGCGTCCGACATACAGAACTAGTCGCCAACCAGCTTATCCTCTGGGAGCCAACATAAGGAAAGAGAAGAACGGGCAGAATGCGTACAACCTTCAATAACAACCTTAAAAGGGACATGCAAATCAGCAACATCTCCACAGCAGAGCTTCGCTCCCTCATGGAGAACAAGTCTGAGTGGAGAAGAAGGATCCATTGTGACCAGTGAAGGCATCTCTGATGTCCACGTTCAAGGTTCACTGGTTCAAGGTTGAGTGGAATATCATCATTTTTCATTGTTCAGACATTGTTTAGAGAATTAGACAAGCAATTGATAACAAAGCACAACTACGCTAGTCAAAAATGAGCATAGTGGCCCTTCTTTTAGCGTAGTGGTCACAAAATATGGCGTAGTGGCCCACTTCACTAAAAAGCACTAGCTAGAACCCTGCATAAGGATGATCCTGTAGGTATAGAAACACAAGTCCTGAGGTCGCCATATTGAATCTGCCACTCATGTCACATGATCCGGGTGCTGGTCCAAGAAATTAGTAAGGATTGTATGTTTCTTAGTAGTGGATTGTATGTTTTCTGTAAGGATCATAAATTGTTTTCCATAAGGATCACATGTTTCTTTAAAAGTAGATACATGTAGTATGTCTTCCGTAAGACCACAAGTCTTGCATAAGGATCACATCATGTGACATACCTTTGATCACATGAATATTTGTATTAAGGCACCACTGATGTATGTGCTTGTGTTTACATACATGCATCTGGGTGTTAGTTAACAATAAAGAATGTTGTTTGTGTTGAAGGACGCTTGACTGACATGTAACATACTTCTTGAAGGCCTGACTGGCAATACAATCACAGGGAAGAGTACAGGCTGAGGGTTCTTGACGGTAACATTATATGTTATTATTCAGTTCATTGCTGTCATTGCCAAGTCAACATCATTTAATATCATTTCACTATCATTCATTTGATCTAGAGCTTTTCTGTAAACTGAAATTCACATTTTTTTAAAGCATTGCCTATCACACGACATGTGCATAACTGTAACATACATGATCATATAGCATACATACGTCACTGCGTAGCTAAATCCTAGCCTAGTACAAACTAGTAACTTAAGTCTATGAAGTATAATGATTAGCTTATACTGATGTTGTCTTACTTCTCATAAGCATCATTTTGCATATTAAAATCATTATGACCTCCGTGCATATATGATATACACCACATTACTGAAACCAACACAAAGCTGCTAGACAAATGAATATCGTTTTCATGCCCCCGTGCAAATACCTCTAAAATAACAAAATTATAAAATTTATATAGCTACTACTAGTAATATAACGTTATAACGATACCTACCTATTGAGAAACAAACTGTATCCTTGCGATGTCCGAGCCGTGGCAGCTGGCGCGAGATCGCTACGAGATAGTCGGGAGCAAAATTTACCCAACAAAAACAGACATTTCCATTTGTTTTTCGGTCTTGAATAGCTGGCAAAAATCACGACGCACAGTTCACTTTCCTTACCATGTACGGCGGCCATGACAGTTGTGACCTATAGTCAAGATGACCTAAGAACATGACCTATGGCCTATGTACTCCTGGTTATCCACATAGAAGCGCTCAGCTGCAGTCCCGTGCTTGACTACCGGCGTTATTATGAAGCCAGTAATACTGCTAACACTGTCCGTCTTCGACTAAAATGATGAGATGTTACGGTAGTAACTACTGCTTAACACCGACCCTAGTTATCCAGTAACTACTACTAACACTATGTGTATTTTCTGAGTGTACAAGATGCGGCGGTGCAGAGTCTGTTTCAGCTCATGTTCCTCACATATGCATTTAGCCAGGGACTTATTGTACATGGCAGCTGCTTTGGAGAGCTGGGATAAATCAGAACGGTTCTTGCCGATCTCGAGGTACAGGTCTCCAAGAGATTTTAGGACCTCAAGCTCTAGCATCGCATCGCGGTTTGTAATTGCGGTCACCAATGTTTCCATGTAGATCTCCTCAACAGAGTGCCAAGGTTTCCCGATTCTTCTATCGACTTTATGGCAAATTTGTGCCACCCTCAATATATTGTTGTCCGCAGTACTTTTGTTGCTTGATGACCACCACGGAATGTGAGGAGTGTACCCCTGCAGTAGTTTTCTGGAGAGTTTCTCCATGTAGCCGATACGATGTTCCAGTGTTTGTCCCATGTCTGGATCTGTGCAGCGCAGTAGGGCAGAAGTATACAGGGCAGCAGCCTTGTCAAACTCTGCTGAATCTTTACTGAGCTTGCCTTCCTGAAGATGTAGGTCTCCAAGACTTTTCAGGACTTCCACCTCCATAAAATCATCTCTCTGAATAATTGCATCTCTCAGAGCCCGACCATATTGAATTGTTTGGCTGTGTGGACTCTTCAGGCACAACTCCAAGTCCTGCAGCTTGTTTGCCAGGCCGGCCATCTTGATCCTGGTTCCCTTGTCCGATTATCAGTAGCTTGGTTTATGGAGAATTGCCCTGGTACCTTTTAGTTTTAATATTTCGACTTGGTTCTTGTCGGCTATGCCCGTCAGCATTTCAAAACATTTTACGAAGAAACTGACAGGTAACCGTCGGCTAGCTTTTCGGTCAGGATGTACATCCTTGTCTTGATCTTACCTAGATGTCTGCAATCGCCAAAACTGCCGTCGTTGAAGTGGTAGTAAAGTCATTGTACATGTAGATATGTGTCTGTTGTTGCAGTGAGAGTTCTGGTTTTCCCCTGCGCCACTGCTGGGACTTTCCACTCGGCCTTTTATAGGTCAGAACAAAAACGCCACAAAGTAACAAAGGGCCGCTCGATAACTGATATGCCTACACTTTGGTTCATTGTGAGGATCATGTGTACTACATGGCGACCATGCACACATTTGAAGCCAGGCGAGACGAATGACGTATCTGCTTTTTCATGCCCTTGTATTTGTACATTTACAATTGTGGAACGAACGAACGAATTGTGCATAATTTCGTCGGATGTAAAAATAGATGGTTCAGTTTCACCACATTTGTGGAAGGACTGGCATAACAGGTGACTTACACCTTTGCAAGATGTCGTCGTCGTATCCAACCTGACTGTAAGGTTTGATCCGCTCACACCGTGAAGGACACCTGCTCTTTTCGATAAGTGTGGTGGGTTCTTTAACGTGCTCGAGGTGTGGCTTTCCTCAAATACTAGGAACATTGCCCAATCTTCTCTTTCATTTAACTCACTCCACCCAACTTTTGTCTCGAAAAATGCCTGAAGCAACTAAATAAATCGTGACAGTATCTTATGCCTAGGTTAAACATAGCCGACTTTGGCTCCCGAACACTAGCCGACTCTTAGCTGACCCAAGTCGGCAGTAGTTCGGGAGTAGTCTGACCAGTTTAGGCCACGCCTATTTTTTAGTGCCGAACATGTCCCGAATACCTCCCGACCAGTAAATGACTTACTCCCGACTGTGTCCCAAATGCTAACTAACCTATCACCAACCATCCCGACCTCTAGCCGCAGACTGCCGAATCATTCCTGACTGATCCCCAACCGATTGCCGACCCTTTTTCGACTTGAAATAGACAAAATCAGCGATTTTCAAAAGAGTGCTCATTTTCGTTTTTAATCAAGAATGTCCTTTGTTCTATTTCTAAACATCACCAAGAGATCAAATTTAGATCACATATAGCTCCAGTGCGGCATTTATGGGTCTTTTTGCTTTTTGCTGGTCGTGTGAAGTTCGGGAGTGGTTCGTCTACGTTCTGGCAATAGTCTTTTTGCTTGGGAATGAGTTAGCAGAGATTTGTCTAAGGTCTTGGGGTGAATCATTGGTAAGTTGGAAACAATCTGGGAGTAAATCAGCAATGTTTATGGCGTGGTTAAGATTTAATTTGACTGCTGACTTACTCCCGAACACCAACCGAACACTAGCCGACCGTGCCGAACACCAACCGACCCATTCCAGAGTTGCCGTTCAGAGCTGCCGTTCAGAACATTCGGATGGAGCAGCCGACTCAGCCGAACGCCAGCCGACTAGCTCCCGAATCACTCCTTAACCATAGTCGGGAGAGAGTCGGGAGCCAAATTCGGCTATGTGTAACCTAGGCAATAGATAAGATACCTCATTCTTGCAATAAGTCCATTCTGCACTTACTCACAGCTTATTATATTTAGTCATCACTGATAAAAAAAACTTAACACTGTACGGAAAATACAGAAAACACACGAGATACTTTTACAATTTATTCAGTTCTCCATGTTGGTACATAAGAGTTTATCATCGTGAGCACATTTTTGTCTCAGGCCATGTCAAGTTCTGGCCTGTTTTTCAGGTATTTCTCTGCAAAATATAGAATAAACGAAAAACCAATCTAAATATGTAACGTCTATTACTGCTTTACACAATATAGGACATGGGTGAATGCATCATTCGGCTAAATGCTTTATGATATTGATTTAAATTAAACGTCATTGATAACAGAAAACTGCAAAATACTAACAAACTTCTTGTGGCATTTCTTCTACCATTTTCAGATTATGAGTCATTCGTAATATCAGTTGGTATAAAGTTCTACCACCCCAATATACCCCACATGTACTTGCGTGTGTAACTTGTAAAACATTACTATCATAGTTCTCAACTTTACACTACTTAGTATGTACAGGAAAATGCTTACCACAGTCAATCAACTACATTCTTTCTTACAACATACTGATTATCCATCAGTGTGATATAGAGGAATCAAAGGACTTTTCGATCGAGTAATTTGGTCATGAAATTCATTGCATGCTGCATTTTGTCCTCTCATTCCCACGAGTTCAACTTGTAGTTTTGTGAAATTTTGTTCTCCAGATTTTACTGAGGCTGCTACCTAAACAGAATACCCTTCTTTGTCAGTAAAGACTTTTGTGGTTCGTTGGGTCATGTTTTTCATTACGTTTGTGTAGCAAGATTGAACACTGGTCAGTTAAGGCCACACCAATTGAACTCGATGGTTTTCAGATTCTGTGGAAAAAAACTGACATGGAAAACTGAAGGAAAGTCTGAACCTTCGTAGAGATGGTCTCATGCAGTTTGATGCACGTTTAACTTTGTTATTGTTTTCTAACATTTTACTCGAAAATGTCTAAAAACCAAGGGAACAAATTGGTGTGGCCTTATATATAGAAATGCAGTAGGAATTTGAAAATCTCCAACAAAGCCTTGCAGCCAAACAAGTCTACAGCTACACCTTATCACAGAAATGCTGTAACATACAGAGAAAAGCATGCGCTTTACTGTACATCCATTCACAAGTTTAGGTGTAGGACATTAACCTGGATATTTGAGACTGTCTTTCCATAGATAAGGTGACCAGTGTTAGTGGACAATGTTGTAGTCCCCCTAGGACAATGCCATGGTCGGGCTGAGTATGTACCCTCCCCTCCCCCCCTCCATCTCTCCCTCCCCCCTTCCCCCCTTTTCCCCAGACAGGCTCATAGCAGGACACATTTTCTCTTCCTTTTGGGTTCTGGCGGCTCCAGCGCAGCCAGGATCGCTTCGTCGAACACGTTCTTCAACCCTTTCTGTAAACAATAAACAACAACAAATAACATTATTCAGTCAGTCTGGGACTGAAAGACTCCTGCAATTTCAATAAAGCTGCAAGAGGGCCCAAACATTTTCCTGAGCACAAGAGCTATCTACTTTTACCAAAAATCATGGCCCTATTAGGAATGTCACCAGAATTTTTGCAGCAGTACCAAACCAAGTCACCATCCGGCCCAAAGTCTTAAAATCTTTTGATAGGGCAAGACGTTAGATCTAACACATACCGATTTCATGACAATCCATTAACAACTTCTTCCGTTATGCTATTCAACCACAAACAGCACTAAAAACATAACCTTCAAGATAATGAATGAATGAATGAGTAGAGTGAGATTCCCCCACACCAGTCAAAGAGCAGACCCTAGGAATACTAGATAGGGATTTTGTTCACTGTTACTAAATGTTGTACTGTACGTTGCTGTTATTTTCAAGTGAGGGAGGGCAACTTGTAAAGCCCCGTTTACAAATAAAGAATTTAGCTCGGCCGAGTTGTCAGCGAGCTCTAAATTACGAGGAGGTATGACCCTGATACTGACGAAGAAACTCCGCCATTTGTTCGTAGGCATCAGGTTCATGCCTCCTCGTAATTTAGAACTCGGCCGAGCTAAATTCTTGATTTGTAAACGGGGCTTAAAAGTCGCTCTGGACAGGTTTTGCCCTCCCCATCACTTTGTGGTGAATTCGAATAAATAAACAAACTCCCTACCTGTGTGAGAGCGGAGCACTCCACGTATTTGACAGCCTTGAGTTCCCGCGCCAGTTTCTCCCCCTGCTCGCCTGTGATTGGCTTCTGCTTGTTCTTAGCCAGCTTTTCTGTGGTGGTGGCGTCGTCACGCAGATCCACCTGGGTGCCGACTAACAGGAATGGTGTGCGGGGACAGTGGTGCGTGATCTCTGGAACCCACTGGGAGGAACGGCAAGGGCAAATGTCTCAAGGTCAGATATCAGCCTCAAGGTCAAATATCAGTCTCAAATGAAAATGTCAGTTTCAAGGTCAGATATCATTTTTAAGGTCAAATATCTTCAAGATCATCAACAAATTACCTTACAATCAGTCAAGAATACTGTAATTTTTTTATTTTTTTTTCAATGTACATGTACTTATGTTCATGGTTTTCATAGTGACGACTGTAATGTGAACTTATCAATACTGATTAACAAATAATGCAAGAGACTTTTTTACGCGCACCTGCCGCCACCGTGAACATTTAGTTTTGAGAACAATTTACAATTTCTCTGACCGTGAAAGTTTGATACAGAGAAGACAAAGTGAATTACAGTAAGCTTACGAAAGCACATTTTCATCTATTTCATGTAATGAAGTTCAGATCTGTTCTCAAGTTTCCATTGGAATAACTTTCTTTTTCAATTGGAATTCTACAATGAATGCTTTCCTTTTGCCAAAATTGGAAAATTATTTTAACTAGAATTTTACACCATTTTTCCCCACACATCTTTCATTTCCACGATAAAATGTTGTTTCCAAATCATAAATAGTTTCATGACTTATGAAATCATCCCACTGGACATCCACTATTTCAGTTACTAGTATTATTGAAACAAGAGGGATAGGGAACTGTTTTTGAGACTCACCTTTTCTTTTACATTCTCAAACGATGACGGAGACACGACAGAGAAACACACGAGGAAAACGTCTGTCTGGGGATAACTGAGCGGCCTCAACCTGTCGTAGTCTTCCTGACCTGAAACACAACAATGTACATAGGTAAACAAACAAATATAAACATGACCAGCAGCAGGAGTCCCTGGTGGTGAGTCCCCAGAAGCAGAATGGACAAGATAAGTGAGGCCTAGGAAAAAATGCTGTGTTTCCTGTTTTTTGGGGTGGGCAGACGAGTCACAGAAATATATCCAGACTTCATTATGTACAAAATCAAAATTTGACATTA
The DNA here is from genome assembly GCA_019207045.1 of Branchiostoma floridae x Branchiostoma belcheri. NCBI lineage: Eukaryota > Metazoa > Chordata > Leptocardii > Amphioxiformes > Branchiostomatidae > Branchiostoma > Branchiostoma floridae x Branchiostoma belcheri. Next base: position 3,003,133 of record CM033032.1, read on the forward strand.
AATATATGAGTGTCCTCATGCATTTCAGTTTTAATTTGTTCAACTGTATTGTTTCACTAGAGTTTTGGCCAAATTTTAAAAATTTTCTTTTTAAATTATTCCCTACCTACTAACCCTACTTTCTTCAGGACTGACACAGGAAAACACATAATTTTTTTCCTTGGCCTGACCTGAGTTGTAGCAGCCTTAACACAGTGACAAGTAAGGCCTGCTCCTCAGAGTAACTGTAAATCTGCATCTGCATCTGCATCTGCATAGGATACCCCCAAATGACCCCGCGAGGGGCAAAAGTAGGGGGGGGAGCTGAGGCTCCCGGGTTAGGGCGGGCAGGCCGCCTGCCTGGCACGGAAGTGCTCAACGTTGGGAGCACTTACAACCGTGCCAGGCAGGGCATTCCACTCGGGAATTGTGCGTGGGAAAAAAGAATGTTTGTAGATATCGGTGCGTGCAAATATGTGTTGATATTTGAAGTCGTGACTACCCCGGGTATAAAATAATCTATTCTGTAACTAGATGAATCACATGGAATGAAATGTGCCTTGAAAATTTTTACTTCTGCTCTTTGCAGTAAGAGTTTTAAATGATTGTGTCACATTTTCAAGGAGATTTGAAAGTTAAAACTTACCTGCTGTGTCAAACAAGCCCAGTGTGTAGGGTTCTCCTCCTATCATCACAGTCACAGCATAGTTGTCAAAAACCTACAAGTTGAGAGCATATGGTCAATACAACATGAAACACCCGTTGCTGTTTGAAAACCTTTCCCAAGCAAATCTGTTTGTAGTCTAGAGAACAGGCTTATATCAAACTGTCATGGGCTTTTTTAAAACTTTTGCTTGAAAAAATAAATGAAGTGATTAACATGATTGATTCCCTTTAGTCTGTTTATATTCAGGCTTTTTTTCCAGACCACTGTTTGTAAACAAAGGTACCAAATATGGCACATTTCTTCTTGAAGCCCAAACAAAACTTTCATCATTCTTCCTGATGATAAAAGTATTAACCATGGACCTCTGGTCATGCAATCATGATTGTATTTAAAGAGTTACTTTCAGGGCTGTCTCCAGCTGAATTTTTTTCCTGTCACGCGCATTGCTTTGGAGTTCATGGTGTCCATTTCTGTTGTTAGAATCTGTCCCTTTAAGCTTACGAAAACACATTTTCATCTATTTCATGTAATGAAGTTCAGATTTTTTGGACGGGAAAGGGTTCAATTTTCGTCCGTCCCAACAAGCAACTTTCTGTCCCGGGACGGAGGAACAGGTCCTGGAGACAGCCCTGATTCATTTGTTTAGTGTATATTTGAGTATGCTTCTTTTTTCTACATTACATATATGGTTGTGCAGAGGATGGACCAATTTTCTGTATGTCCAAACAAAACAGCTCACAGACTTTTATATCACATGAACATGAGACAGAGTAGAGAGGACAACAGAAGTGTTACCTACCGTAGGGACATATTCTGAAGGGAACTTGTTGGTTGTGTACGAGATGAGGAGGCAGGTTTTACCCACAGCTCCGTCCCCCACTACCACACATTTAATGGTCTGCATGGTCACTGGTCCACTGTACTGTAACAACACAAATCTCACATTTAAACTGTGGTCAAACTGGTCCACTGTACTGTAACAACACAAATCTCACATTTAAACTTCTCATCTGTGTTCCAACTTAAATATACAGTATCATCACTCTCACTACCACACATTTAATGGTCTGCATGGTCACTGGTCCACTGTACTGTAATGAGAGATTTTCACATTAAAACTTAACATCTGTGCTACCACTGCAATATCATATCTCTACATAACTCCTACTGCTATTCCCATTATAGTATCTTTACTGTTTGGGATTATATTTAAAAAAAAGTCATTTTCACAGACAATGTCTGGGTGGTCTGTATAAGACTGTAAAATATCCTGGCATGGTTTTTACATCCAAACATTGCTGCAAGATTTTACAGAGGAGGTCTATGATGTCTCTTACCAGTATTCCTGTATAAAAGTTATCAAAACCTCTCACGCAATTCCAACACATCAATTTTCATTCAAACATTAAATGTTTCACATGAAAGCAATGCCATGTAATTAGGCTTGTTATCATACCTAATGTGTGACATATTTCTATGAAACCTGATACAATCTTCAACAACAGTAACAGGACATGCCAAACTTTTGTGCATACAGAAACCAGTTTGTATTTGTTACTGTAATTATCGCTGAGGTCACACACAGCAAGAATACTTGGCGGAAATATAAAGTCAGTCACCCTGGCACAACATAAGAGCTGTGTTAGATGTGTTATACTGATGACATTCCTATCAGGTGACAGGCCTCAAACCCTGTTTCCTTGCTGGCAACACCCAAGAATTCCTCTGGAATTTGGATCACAAACCCAGACCTATTTAGACTCAAGCTGAAAAACGCCCCCATAGAACAACAACACCTCTCTTGGGTTTCACTACAACCCACTGTCTGGAACTGGGCCACATTTCTGGTTACCAATCTTGTTTCTTTTGCTGAACTTCTGATTAACAGCTGTGTATTTTTGTCATTTCCTGTATCTCCTTCTTCAAGTTCTTCTTTCAAATTTGAGGAGTCACATTCTTTGGTATTAACTGTGTTTGCATCACTTCCAACATTACTTGTCCTTAGTCACTCACTTTCTGTTGTAAAGTCTGTGTTACACACTACTTTGCTTTCTGACTAAATCAAAATAAAAACCTCAACCCCACCCCTCCACATACACCCACTCCTATACATGATGACATCACTTCCTAGTTCTGCATTGCACACATTACTAACTGCTGTTTCACATAAGAAAGCTGCATTCTGACAAAAAACAATAGATATAACATCCTAGTAAAAGTATGGAGGCATGAAACATATGAAATTCAATGTATTGCCTTATTGCATTACAAGTCTATTTATGGCACTGCAAGGTTTTTGTTTATGTTTATTTAGTAGATGCAAATGAAATCTTGGGTGGCAGACATGTATAGATAACACAGGCATCTTGTGGTGTTTTTTTTCCTAAGACGTTACCCTAATTCCGATGACGTCATTGCTAAGATTTGGATGCGGAAATGGTCAATAAATGAGTTACTAAGCCTGGGGTGTGGTCAGAATGGCTGTTAGGTCGAAACAATACGCAAAATTATACTGTATTGTAATCTATGAACAAAATCCTATGTACTTAGTACTGAACATGTTCTAGCAAAGGGATATGACAATGTAAAGTCGCAAGATTCAGTAAGTTTACAGAGTTCTTGAGATCGGATTTGCATAGGAATGCATGCTGTCATGGAGTCAGACAACTGGCCTAACACTGGACTTTAGACCGCCAACAGCGCAACGATCATTATACATCGCCCTGACTGGGTAGATCAGTTGTTTTTCAAAGAAAGTGACGGTATCTACAGTTTGAAATGTTGAGAGAGAATAGTGCTATGATCAATGACCCTGGCCCATTCAAGCCGTAGTGACCAGCGTTTGATTCTTCCGTTCGCTAAACATGCAAATCTCCCACCCGATCTAACTGTTCGGAGCCTAAATTCTGTGCAAGCACAAGCTTTACAAGGACACCAACTACACATCAGTCTCACTGATTTGTCAGAGATCAGTCCGATATGCGTTTAGAATGTCCTAAGATCTTAAAACGATGTTTACGTACCTTATTTTGAACGTTTTCTTCTACTTTTCTCTCCAACTTCCCGTTCGGTTGGGCGGTGGCTGGACGGGTTTCCCAGGTGTTCTATCAGGGACAGTGCGCAGATTTCCTGAATATCGCACTTTAACCAATCAAAATACCGTAAGGAGTAGTTTTGACCAATCAGTGTTGAGGGTTGGCTGTAAAGTAGCCAATCACGTTGCAGTAAGATGTCCCACTGACCTAGCCTACGTATTCTTCCGGGTCAGAGTGCAAATTTCCGGTTCTCAAATACATGAACGAGGAGACGCTTTCACCTGTTATACGTTAAAAACAACAGGTTCATGTCTCGTAACTTCGCATTTTACGTGTTCTAAGGAGCGTATAGGACGGCAACATTGGGATGATACTGGAACAACGGGTGGCGTGCACCTGCTTCGCCCTGGGGATGGGTGTCGTGCTGGTACCGATGCTCACGCACTTCCACCTTCGGGAGCTGTCGGACCTCAGCCCGTACGGTGCTGCACTGTACACCGCTGTGGTTAACGGGGTTTTGCTGTTCATTTGCAGGGGGTATCTATATCAGGTAGGGACTGTTTGTGTTCGTGTTATACTCTTCCACTCTGTAACATGGCTTATGGGTCATGGTATAGTTTTATGAGCCCTGTCAGTTAAGTAAAACTTGAGAGAAACACAGAAGTTTGTGTAACGTTACGTTGATCCGAATGAATTTTGTAGTGTAGAGCACTTCACCCAAAGTGTTGATTTTCTATTTCAGGAAAACGTCATCTTTGGAAGTCTGGAACATTCTGTGTTTTGATTTACACAAAGTCTAGTGCAAAGAGATTATGTTGACGTCATATGAATCATAGCCTGACTTCCCTGGCGACCATGTTTGCAGATAATTGGATTACAGCAGCAGCATGTTGGCATGTTTTACAGATATACAATTAAATCCTAGATGGAGCAAATGACATCATATCGAACACCTCAATTCTATACCAAATGTGAATTGGTTCGATATTGAGTGGACTCTGGGAGTGGAGGTCTCTGTCCATGTAGAATTGCTTGTTTCCACATGGAGCCACTCTTCAGTTCAGATCACTGCAGTCATTTCAGATCTCTGTGGGTATTTCATGAATCACAGCCTGATTAAATCTAATCTCTTAGGGTCTTAGCCATACAACATCAGCCAGGGAGGGACCTGAGTTACAGCACCAGACAGTCCGAGTTTGTACACACTAGTACTAGTTGGTTGTTCACAGGCCTGAAGTTATATACTTATAATTATATTCTCTAAGCAGAGGTTTCCGTCAGGGAGTTAGTACATGTAGGAGGGTCTGCATGGGGGGTCCTGACAACGATTTACGCTAAATTCGAGATGGCTGACTATGCTCTACGTTCAATTCACGAAGGCTACCAACGCTTTACGCCTCATCCCACTACGAATGACGTAAAATAAAATAGCTTCCCTACGATTTACGGGAAATTAAAAAGACCTGACTAGGCCTTACGGAAAAGAGCATGCAGACCCTCATGTAGTGGTCTTGAATTTTTGATATTTGCCTCCCTAAACATTTTTCAACTCCTGTCTCTTCTAGCCCCTCAACTGCTTGGAAAATGCTGAAGTTATACATGGACCACAAATTCATTGGATGTTGTTTCTTCCCATTTCAGGTGGGGATCCGTGCGTGTGGTCTGGGTCTGGCATTTGGGCTGGGTCTGTGGCTGAGTGTGGCCGCCGTGCAGTGGTACATGTTCGGCTGGTACATGTGTGCTCTCAGCTTCTTTCACTTCTCAGAGTACATCGTCACGGCAACCTATAACCCCGAGTCTCTGTCCCTGGACTCGTTCCTGCTGAACCACAGTATGGAGTACGGACTGGCGGCCGTCGCAAGCTGGGTGGAGTTTGGGTTGGAGGCGTGGATATTCCCAGGTAAGTCATATTTATTTATTGTTTTGTTTATTGGTATCAACTCCTTTAGTTGTTGACAACTTTGACACAAGTCTACAACATCTACTCTTCCAGGAGTAATAGTTACACATAACACTTGGACAGATCACATACTGGTAGTACACAACATATAACATGTCATTCACAATATCATTAAAAAAAATGCATGTGCCTTGTTTACGCATGGTTACCTCAACTAATTCCCCCTGGAACCCTCCTAACTTTGCCCCTTGTGGGGCTATTTGGGGGTAACCCTTATGTAGATGTAGATGTGGGATGCAGATATAGATGTTACAGCCACTCAAGCAACTGGCTCTAGTACAAAAACGGTCAGAGTTAGGATATAAAAAGCTGCTCTCCAAGATCTCTTCAGTGTCATTAGCAAAAGATAAGGGATGTTATCCATTATCTGAAATGTCTGACCATTTTCAAAATCATATCCAGTTGCAGTTGTCAGAGTAATTGCTATTTGGCAAATTGGGCAGATGTTTTAGAAAGCATCCGCTGTCTTTCATCCTCTACTGTACATAACTGCATGCTGAAAGACAACTGGATGCTACCTGAAAAATCTGACCATTTCCAAATTATCCTATTGCTGGAGTATCTACATTTGTTACCTTGCATGTCTAACCTTCATTGTCATATCTATCGGGTTCGTTTTCTCTTGGACTGCAGTCTCGACCAGGATGAAGCTGTTGCCATGGCAACGGAAGCTGATGCACAGCTGTCAGGGTTCCCAGAATCCCACACTCACTGCCAGGCTTGTTGCCTGGCTTCAAGCATTCATCTTCGTTAGCTGTCAATAATTAAAAAGGCCAAGCCAATTAAATTTGTTGGTTACCATGTTTCAAAAATGTTTTTGTTATATATAGAAAAATGCTAACACTTTACATTCGACATCGGAATTAACACCATAGGGGCTTGCCCCTCTAAATTTTCAGACAAACTCCGTCGACCTTGTTCACAGAATGAATGACCCTTCTACCTCCAGCAGTGTTGTAAGAAATGCACCACTTCTGCAGGGAGGGGTCAAAAGTATCAGAAAGTCTATGTACTCTCTGTACATTTCAATGCCTACCAGGCATCTTCCTCAGACTTTCTGACTGTAGTGCTGGACTTCTAAGTACAGTAGAAACTAGAAGCCGCTTCATTGCACGGCCTATTTGCCAGTGAATTTCGTGCAATTATCCGACTGGTGCAATAATGCAAAGCTATCTAGCAGACCACACCGGTTTGGGATTTTAGGATTCTGTGCAGTTAACAGAAGTGTGCGTTAATCCGGTGTGCAATTAACTGGCTTCTACTGTAGTTCCAAACAATGTTTTGAATTTTCCTCTCCAGACCTGAAGCAAGTACCATTCCTGCACTACGCTGGCTTGTTCCTTGTGTTGGGGGGCGAGTTTCTGCGGAAAGCCGCCATGTTGACGGCCAAGTCCAACTTTAACCACATCGTGCAGAGTAAAAAGGCAGACAGCCACATGTTGGTGACCCACGGAGTCTACCAGCTGTGCAGACATCCGGCGTACGTGGGGTGGTTCTACTGGAGTTTAGGTACACAGGTACGTGGGATGGTTCTACTGGAGTTTAGGCACACAGGTACGTGGGGTGGTTCTACTGGAGTTTAGGCACACAGGTACGTGGGGTGGTTCTACTGGAGTTTAGGCACACAGGTACGTGGGGTGGTTCTACTGGAGTTTAGGCACACAGGTACGTGGGGTGGTTCTACTGGAGTGTAGGCACACAGGTACGTGGGGTGGTTCTACTGGAGTTTAGGCACACAGGTACGTGGGGTGGTTCTACTGGAGTTTAGGCACACAGGTACGTGGGGTGGTTCTACTGGAGGTTAGGCACACAGGTACGTGGGGTGGTTCTACTGGAGTTTAGGCACACAGGTACGTGGGGTGGTTCTACTGGAGTTTAGGCACACAGGTACGTGGGGTGGTTCTACTGGAGTTTAGGCACACAGATACGTGGGGTGGTTCTACTGGAGTTTAGGCACACAGGTACGTACGTGGGGGGGTTCTACTGGAGTGTAGGCACACAGGTACGTGGGGTGGTTCTACTGGAGTTTAGGCACGCGGGTAGGGAAAGCTTTTGTCCATGTGTTTGTTTGTTTGTATTGCATACCTGTTAAACTGCCGCAGCCAACTGATGATTATGATGATGATAGTGTAACATCCAGGTTTGTACCGAATAGTACAAGCTGCATACTCGGACAGATTTTATTTGATCCACTTACAATTTTGGAAAGGACCGCTCTTTTCGGCATCTGACTTCAGTTGGGAAGGATGTAGCTTGGTATCCAGCTGTATTATAGCTCCTGAGTCTCTTCTGTCCTCTCCGCAAAGAGGACAGAAGACACTCGGGAGCTATAATACGACTGGATACCAGTCTAAGTCTGTGTTTCATTGTTTTGTTTTTCCAAGTTCTACTATGCAACCTTGTGTTTTTCTTGTAGGCTAGTATTTTCTACCTAACACAGTGTTTTGTTGTGCCTTCAGGTCCTACTATGTAACCCTGTGTGTGTTGTTGGTTACACCTGGGCATCCTGGCATTTCTTCCGGGAGCGGGTAGAAGACGAGGAGGTGACGTTGCTGAACTTCTTCGGAGAGCAGTACCTGGACTACATGCAGCGGGTCGGCACGGGACTGCCCTTCATACAGGGCTTCAAGGCAAACTTCTAGGGAAATGTGCCATGAACTGTCGAGAAACGGACTTGAAATTTCATATGTGTTTTTAGTAGAAAGCATTCTGAAGCATTAAGCTGAATCATGATTTCCAGCACGAAAATGAAATTCACTGCAATTTTTTAGACTGTCTGACTCCAGTCTTTGTAGACATAAGTTTCAGAAACTACCATTTTGTGTATGGAGCTCTCTGAACACATTGGGTATGTCCAAATTTTGTGTTGGAAATTGCACTTAAACTTTGCTTCAGAAAATATTGACTTATGCAATTTTTTAAGCAAAATTCTCTTCAAGCAGAGGTTTGGCTTCGGCTTGTGGTGGACATGTTTTTTTTCTCATTTTTATCAGACTATCTATTTTATCATGGTTTCTTTCTGTCCGTCAGCCAACAACAACATTGAAAGCTTGATAAAAATGCCTAACAAGACGTTCAAAACAAGTCGTAGGCTAACGTCTGCTTGGAGATTAGATGAAATGTGCCAGATGACCCATGTCTCTGTTCAGAGACTGTTCAGAGACTGTTGAGGGGCCCAGATATAAAGTATATCATGTATTTTACAACAGCTATCTGTGTGGTGATGCAGTGGAATTTGAAAGTTGCAGGGCATTTTGAAGAAAATTGTATGATTTTGGTTTTTCTAATCAAATACATTTGTACTGGTACCACCACTATGTTCTTATGTGCCTGAATCAGAAAATTGATTGTGATAAATGTTGTGTTTTGATTGGTCAAGATGCAGTGACAAAAAAAGGATGTTGTACAGATGCTTCTTCTAGGTCACCCTGAAATCCTTGAAATGAAGTTGCATTTGAAGATGAATATTGTCAGATTTCTCTATACTCTCATAGAAACAACATATCACTCATGTGAAGCTGTCAGTGCACTTTATAAGTTTAAGTTTCCTTATAATGGAACCCCAAGGTTCCAAAATATTACTGGATGTCCAGTAAAATGTCATTTGAAACATTACATCCCTTTATGAAATTTTTTGTTGATGTCATAATGTATGTAAACATATTCATATAATTGTCTGCACATATTGTTAGTATACCTCCAAGTGTTGCTTGTTGCGTCCACGACACTTTCAGGACAAATGATGATAATGTTACTAATTGCCGCAGTGGTGTGCCTCACTAAACATAATTGCAATGGATGGAATGTCGTTTGTTGACATATTTTGTTGATCCATTATGCTCCCTCCTTTCACATATCAAAATGATATATAATATGTACATGTGGGACACAAAGGTGCTGATACATGTAGCTTTGTGAGATATCAAAGATCTTAGCTTTGGCATGGAATCAAAAACCCGGAAACCTGTTTAAGTTTGTGTTCCAGCTGATACACAGATAGCATCTCTCATGTGATGAGGAAATTTTTTTCTTAATTTGTACTTTATTAAGGGAATTACTTTTAAGCTTTCGTCTATGACTAAACCAATTTCTAATTTTTGTGTGTGTATTTCTTGAACTTTCTAGAATTTTGTTGAATACATAAGAATACTAGTAGATGCTATTTTGTATTGTGTTTTGTACAATGTCTGTAGCCATGTTGGTTGTCCATTGTGATTTGACAAATACTGTATTTTCTATCAAACCTAGAAGAAGTTTGCTGTGAACAATGCTGCAGGAAGACTGACTACTAGTATGACGATTGTAAATTATCTGCCAAATAAAATTAATGTTGATAATGATACACAGAATGTTGTCTCCTTCTCTTTCTTGCTGGTAGATAGAAACAGGCACATGGATGCATATATGAAAGTCACCTTACTCTGCAGCTGATACACTTAATACTTTTAACAAATCCTCTGGACAAAAAAAGCATGTTCTCACTCACAACTCCTTGAAAGTTTCTATATTCAGTATTCCAATATTTCTTTGTGACATGCATTACCTTAGCACAAAAACGATCAATTTCATATACATTCTACAATGTATGTATCATGTATTTTACAAAGTACAGTACAAAATGTACTATAACCTGCACTCTGTTGCTTCCCGCAATGTGCGCACTTGGACTGCACTCCACAGCGTTTAAGCGACCTCTAGCGGTATTGAGCGGCGTTGCAGTATTTCAGGTGGAGGGCGGAACTGGACAGAGTAAGTCATAAGATCATAATTTGGAGCCAATCCAAGTCGGTTGACTGGCTGTACGATGGTGTGAAACTGTTTTAGGTCTGACCACATCGAAGGCGTAGGTTTTGTATCAATGAGGATAATGGTAAAAAGTTGGTTTGATTAAGAACAATGCAGTGCAAAGCAGCGAAACTATAACCTGGGGAGGGGGGCGGTAACGTTAGATAATTTTTGCAGTGCGGTGGGCATTTTATAGCCACATGCAAGAATGCTGTTTGAAACTTTTGCCAAGTAGACGTTTTTTTTACATCTAATTGACTTGATACTTATGTGCACTAAAGCCACGCCCCCTCCCTATTAAACACAACTTCACAGATCTCCAAGCAGATGTGATGAGGTTTCAACTGTAAGACAACAGATATAGGTTACCCTACGCATAGAGGTGAACTACCGTGCTAACCCTCACAAAATGGGTAATTTCAGACGATAAACCTGATACTTGTAGTGAATGAAAGTGAGACATTGTGCATTGCAGGTGACTTATATACAAGATGTGGACCAAACAGCTGTGCAGAAAAGTTGTACTCTGTCACCTGAAGCGATGGACTCTGCCACACAGACATGTCAGGCCCTGTTCACCGCTGTCTGCCGTCAGGGCTGCAAGTACTACACACGGTGCAGAGATTCTGGGCTCGCTACAAGTCACTCACGGGGACCACGTACATATCAGGGATGTAGGACATGTGGAACAGGTGTGTTTATAATAGTAGCCTGAATATATCTTGATTATAGCAGCCCAACCAATCTGTAGTGGTCACATTGTGCACAGTGGGATAGTACCAATTTGAAATAGGAAGACTCGATTTTGAACAATGATTTTTAGATGATGCTTGTAGAGATCCTCTCACTCACACTCACTCCGATGAGCTCGCTCAGAATCTCCACACAACTAGTTTCCTCCACCCCTCTTTGTCATTTATCGCTGCGGGAAGTTGCTGCAGGTCCAAACCATATCCTGGAAAAATGAATTGTTCAATTTCCTACATTTCCTTTTTGTGTCAACAAAGACAAGACAGTTCAACATTAGTCTCTACCAGACTGACCACGCTCAGGCTATCATAGGCCCAAGAGGGACAAGTCATCAAAACTTGCCAGTTGAGTTTTGCTACCAGAGGAGTTGGCCGGAGGAGGAACATTAACCACAGTGTTGACTGCCCCCTGGCCAATTTCCCGATTTTTCCCCAAATTCTACTATCCCTGTGCCTCTGTATATAGAGACATATATTATAGAGACTTGAGCAACTTGTTTACTTAAGAAGGATTAAGTCTCCCTAACATCTGCTTGGAGATTAGAGACCAATCCAAATGTTTATTTATCTCAACAGGTGCTTTGGAACATGGTGGCCGGGGGTAGGGAGAAACTGCAGGTGATCAGCGACTTTGACCACACGCTGAGCCGCTCCACGTACGACGGCGTCCGCTGCCCGATGACCCATGACCTGGTGAAGGATTCCCGCTTCATCTCCGAGTCCGACCAGAAGAAAATGTGCGAGATCTGGCAGTACTACTATCCCAAGGTAGTATCATTTCTATCAAATGTTTTGTTATTGTGTTAACCTTCATTAAAGTAGTAGTAGAAGTTAGCAGCCATTATTTGATTATACTGCTGCAGGGAATCCTGATAAGGGTAGGCAGCAGTCGGATAGTCTTCAACCCAGGCTTCCATGTGGCTCTGTCCAGGGTGTTCACCACTTGGAAACACATTGTTTCTGCTTATGTTTTCCTCGTCTTCTTCTTCTCTAAACAAATCAGGTCAATGATCTGTACCAGACAGCTGTTACTATGGTTACTGGAGGTGTGTCAGACACCCTGTGGTGTTTGATTACATAATAGCAACTAGCAGCTTGGAGAGAGGGGAGGGGTTAGTCATCATACACAATGAAAGTGCATGATTGAGTTTAGGAATAAACTGTAGTTTATCAGCTAGACCATTTGAAGACAAACAATGCTTGTAAATATTATCTGTCTAGTTTGGTTTGTAAATCAGTTTCTTAACTGCCACGACCCATTAAAGCATTAGTATCTTATCTTATTTTTATCTTAGGAGATCTCCACCACCCTGCCTCTACACAAGAAAATCCCACTCATGGTCGAGTTCTGGAACAAAATCCATGACATCTTTATCGCGTCGGATCTCAGCCGAGAAGCGGTCCGCACAATCGTGCAGGAAAGCGATACCAGGTTTCGCGACGCCTGTGATGTTTTTGTTAATGTGTTGCACAAAAACGACATCCCATTGCTCGTGTTTTCTGCTGGTGTTGGCGACGTCATACACGAGATGTTCGAAAAACACGGCCTGACGATTCCCAACTGTCACGTCGTCTCCAACTTCATGACCTTCGATGATGCAGGAAAGGTCGTCGGCTTTCGTGACCCCTTGATCCACATCTGCAACAAGAACAGGAGTGTTCTTCCAGACGACACCTTCTGTTTAAAGGAGCAAGAACGGACTAACGTGATCCTTCTTGGAGATTCCTTGAACGATCTACAGATGGCCGACGGAGTTCCCAACATGGACCAAATCCTCACCATCGGATTCCTGAGCAGACATGTAGAGAGACTACAAGATTTCACTGAAGCTTTTGACATAGTTTTGGTGCAGGACGAAACCATGCATGTTGCAAATGCAATTCTGGGGAAGATTGTGGGCTCAGATGGGTAGAGAAATGATAATTCTTGTAGTACGTCAGAAGTTGTACTACTCTTGGATTCGTACATTGTGAATTTTAACACATATTTTAAACCATGTGTACATGTGTATGGCATGTCCCTGTAGCTCAACTGGTAGTAGTCTGCCAGTTGGACTCTTGGTTCCAATTAATTGGTAACTGGGAAACCCATCTGGGTTGGGGATACATCTGTCTGTTGGAAGGGACGTAAAATGTGGTTCCTGTGTTTTAGCAGGCACCTCGAGCATGTCATTGTCTAGCAACTCCTCCCTGTAAAGGTATACCCTGCTACAGAACCAACAAAGAAGCTTGTTGCCCTGTGAATCCATCCTCCTAACGCCCGGTCCCCAACGGCACTACCTTATGGGGCCCTGCTATCCCAGGCCCTACCTACGGGTATTATGATTGTCGCCACAAACAAGCTGTCAACCAATCAGAGAACAGGCCTTCCATGGGCTTGTTGTTGTCGCAAGCTGTCTCGCAAAGGCCGCTGGGAAGCTATCAGCCAATCATGTTACGTATTACCATGACTTTGTTTGCTCACCATGCCAACGCCCGACCCCCACGGCTGACTGCCCATATAAGGGCAAGCTCATTAATATTCATAAGCAAGGCACCCCTAATAACCGAATACTGTGGCTGATTTGTCAGGGTTGATATCATAGGCTTTGCCGTGATTGTCAACCCTGAGTGTGAGGGTGTGTGAATCATGTGCATACATGTCCTATTAGGTCTAATCCAAAAGCCAATTCCATCAACGATTGATCTATTTTGTGATTATAGTCGGGAAAATTGATTGATTGAAGATTTTATATATGTTAGAGACAGGACCTGGTGCAATATCAAGTTAATTACTAGTAATTGTAAGTTTTATGTCTACTTCTCATTAACTTATTAAGACCAAACTTAATATGATTGTAGTCGAAGGGACTATCCTACATTTGTATTATATCGAGTTCACACAAAAGACAACTTAATGTCACACAGCTGTCAATATTTAGAAGTTTTTAATGTCCACAGGGAACAATAAGTAAAATGGCAAATATAATACATTGCATAAAAATTTACAGGGATGTTTTAAAGATTTTAAGAAACTACGTTTTCTTTATAGAAATACACAATAGTACAATAGTCGCTAGTAATGTGTTTTTTCTTCCCAGACCACAAATAGTTATGTTTTTCTTGATTCTAATTTTCACACATTCCACGACTAGGAAGTCTTCAACACTGGTCAATTGAAATATGGAAAATCATTTATGGAATTTTTACAGATGTACATTACCAGTAAGCTTTATATTTTTGCTTGAAACACCAGCTCTAGTGCTTCTTTTTTGTTGTATACACTTAGAAAGAAGTGGACTTCAAATTTCCGTAGACATTTTAAAAATTTCCTTCCAAATTTCCAGTGACCAGTGTCGTTCACTCCATCCACATTGCCAGTCGGCACATATTGCATGATACTTGATATGTTCTCTCCTTACAGACTACAAGGTCAAAAATCCCAAGGTCATGTGCTAGACGGTTCAAGTCTTTTGTCATCTCGCAATTCCTCGCTAGCCGCAATCTGCGGCATTTACCAAACCCTATTTTATTTATACCCAAAACAAAATCATGTTGACCATATTTCGAAAGCACATGGAATGCAGTCATACATACTGTGTTCGACTTAAATTTCATAACTGTTGCAGAATTCATCAGTTAGAAAGACTGAGTTCGTTAATCTCCAAGCAGATCCTACGGTAGCATAAGATAGCATCAAAAGCTGCCAGAGGAGTGAAGCCGGCCTTGGAGTGTGTATGCTACTGGTGCCCATCTGACTCCATTTTGCCAGCTACAAAATGTATACACCTTGGCCAGCTTTGATACTATCTTATATGTATGGCACTGTAGGGTCTGCATGAAGACTATGAGTTCATCTTGCACCTGCAAATAAACACTTAGTAACCTCACGTTGTGGTCCACCTACTGTTCTAGTTAATGATTGGTCCCTTGAAGACGGGGCAAACCGTCGATGAGAGGTGCAGGTTTACAGGATTTCATGAAGCACCTATAGTATAACACATTTCCACAGGAGCGTTTCCATCCCTCGGTAAACCTGTCTGGATATACAGTGTGACGTGAACCAACAACAAGTAAAGCAGTTAACAATTCAATGCTGGTCACTCCAGATTTGGGAAGAGACAATGTTTCAGCACGTACAGTAAACCTATTGTGATGATCAAAAGAGTAAAGTCTCCCTCTACATTCTAGTGCCTTCTTTTCTGGCAAAACATATCTCATCACAGATAAATGAGTCTTTATGCTTTTTTCTGGTGCCTTCCCAAATTCAAAGTGACCTCATTGACTTGGACAGATGACAGGGGTGAACAGTGGTTGCCTTGGCTGCAGTTTCCAAGGTTTCGGTTGCCTAGGTTACTGTAGCCTAGGTTGCAGGTTCCTAGGTTACACTTTTACAGCACATGCAATGTAAATACATTGTATTGTTGATGGTTATATGTCCTGATAGTGTTATTATGACTCTTCATGCAAAACCTCATATAATAATCACTGTACAATTTCAACTACAGTAGTGGCATGGACAGATTGTACGTCTCTCTAAACACACAATATAAAAATTTCTTCGGAAAAAAACTACCGTACACAAACATCAACACAGCATTTATCTTACAGACCTTCATCATTCTACAGGCATCACTATAAGGTTACAAACACATGGTGTCTGTTATGTGGTATTGTCACCTGGAATTTGAGAAGTGGTCTAATCCCTTACTTCAACTTCTTACGGAATGTATGTATAAACTTTCACGATATTTGAGTTGGCTTCCAACTATATTAGACTTGAATTTTGTAGTATCTTTGATGCTTTTTAGAGATATTTGGAATCATTTGATAGTTTGAATTTCTTGCATCTTTACAAATTCGCAGTGACAGCGCGTGCAGATGTTGTTGAAGAGTAGGTAGAGAAGATGGTGATCACAGGTTGTTTATGTCAGGATTACAAAGGGTCACTTCACAGAAGACAGACTAACATGTACATGTAGGAGCGACCGCCGTGTTTCCAACGGGACAGGTACAGGAAATATGGCTGGTACAAGAAGGTATAGACATCATATATTATTCTTGTGTTGATAGAAGAGACCATGCCCTAATAATTTATAAAAACTGTCAAATGTAGACCATTTTTTTACCAATCACAAGAATACCACTGACTAAACTGTTAATATTCAAGCCTTGACAGGGAAGATGCCCCAAAGATACGTTTTTTTTCAAGAGAAAAATTTCAGATTTTGATTTCAGAATTACATTTAAGACTCAATGCTTCATTTCTATCCAACAGAAGCCAAAGATTTCACAATATAACATGTTACCAGGGAGGCAGCCAACATACAACATGTCTTTCATGTTTCAGTCCCTCCAGTGACAGCTATATTTTTCTGAAGACTGTTGGAAACACGGAAGTCCCTCAAACCATATGAACACCATACATTAGACAAGCGTTCATGTGGGACCTACATGTGTGTGTGTGTACAGATGTATGCATCGCTCACAGACATGGAGAAGTATGGGGTATTGTATGTTGTGATCACTTTAAGGATGTATACAGACAGCTACATGACACACCAGTACACTGTAGGCCTGACGGGTATCTTATGTACAATATTGTCCACATCTCACCACATCTCCCGTATGTTCATCAGAGAAGCAGAAAGGATAGTAAGAATCTATTTTTTAAGACATAAAAACAGAACACCTGATATTTACAGGTATATATTAAGTAGTCCTAAAAATGTGTTGCCCTAAATCATGACTATTCCACTTAGCTGGGCATTCTAAAATCACTTGGATTGGATCTCAATAACACTGGACTAATTTTGCACTCAAGTTCATCAACTGTAATTCTGACTACCTGTAGATTTTTGCAGGTAACTTAACGTCCTGCCAAGACATTTCATCTAATTTAAGACCATTTTGTATGTCAGGACTTTGTCTCTAACGATGCCTTAAGTTCTTAGATATCAGAAACCCAAGTTTATTTGTTACTGAAGAATAGTGGTTTTCCTATAGTATATTGCACGTCCTCCACAGGCCACAGAAATACAATTGCGCGATTCTTCAAATCACTTTCCGAAGTGGCCTCCAAATTACCTGATTGTCTCCATCATTCTCAAAGTGTTACTATCTTTTCCTTCCTATCTGATATCATTAAGTTTGCCTTGCCTGGTAACATTGGTGTCCTTATTGATAAGGATGTGTGAAATTAAGTTTGCATTGAAACTGAAAGAGGACTTTTATGTATACTTCTTATAAGTTGATGATGTTTTGTGGAAGTTGACTGATGATGATGACAACTAGCTAACTGGTCTCTATCATAACTGCCCAGCATACCTAACCAGTATGACTATCCACTTTCAGATCCAGCCGATCTACCTTGCTCAACTACCGCAACAAATTACCCAGTATAACTACCTTTCTACCTATCTGCCGCGTCTTACGAACTTGTATCAGTAGTTTGAGAACTTTCCATACAAGCCTTCAGATCTAATTTCAAGTTTGGAAAAGGGAGGATAAAAAAGGTTTTCAAATATCGAGCTGAGAAAAATCAAAGAAGACCACATGTAGAGAGATCTGAAATGAGTTGATAAACATACCAGAGATTAACCATTAGCCAGCTAAGAGTGCAGCCTTGTACCAGGCAGGCACTGGTGCACTGGGGCGTTAGCATGCCAAGGGTTAATGGAGAGATGTTGATAAAAACCTCACAATAATGATAAACTCAACTTTGATCTGACTCACACAGGTATCTGGCTCACCAAATTTTGGGCTGTCATTCCAGCCTTCTTCAGGAAGAGTGACCCATTACCAAAGTCACATGATCTTGGTCACATGGCTTCAGTAATGGGTCAAAAATGGCTGCTATCACTTTAGCCTTCATCAGGAAGAATGACCAAATACAAAAGTCACATGACCTTAGACAATGCGACTCAGTAGTGAATTAAAGGTACTTTTTAAAGCCTCCATCGGGAAAGAATGACCCATAAGATAAGTCACATGACCTAAGGCAAGTCACATGACCTAAGACATATGTGTCCAGTATTGGAAGAAAGGTGAGTCCATATCTTTTTGTGTTGAGTTTCTCATCATGCTGTTTTACTCACGCACAGATACTAAAAACCTTTTAGACTAGCGAGTCCCAATTAAAATCGTCCTCTATATCATCGTTAGTGAACTGTGAGGCCGCGGACTCCACTGGGATGGGGTGCTGCGGCCGCGGGTGCGCCCGAGGGCTGACGCTGTGGTGAGACCCGAGGGACGACGTGCTGCCGCTGGCGTTCATCACGCTCAGGTGGTTCCCGGAGAGGTGCATGGAACCCGTCATGGACGTCCGGGTGCCAAGGCTGCCACTGGATAAAGACAAGATAGAAGAACTAAATGCAATGTATAATGGACAGTGGATAACTCTTAGGGTGTTTTAGGATAAGTGCATGGAGCCGGCCATCGACGTCCTGGTGCCAAGGCTGCCACTGGACACAAATAGGATAGAACAAGTGAATATAGACAGTAGAAAACTCTTAGGTAGCTTCACCATGGAGCTGGTCATCGATGTCTGGGTGCCCAGGCTGCCACTTGACATCGAGAAATCACAATATCTTACACAATGCACAGGATTGATGCACTGGGGATAACAGTACACTGCAATGGACAGTGGAAAACACTTCTTATGTTAACAAAAAAGTTCAATGTAATCTTGAGACAGTATCAAAAGAACACCACATAGATGGTTCGTACAGATATATATATAGTTTTACATGTATACCAAACATATTTTTTTCCCCTACATTCTCCAAGTTTTAGTAGTTAGGCCATGAATACCAAAGTATCTCAGTACCAAATTAGTGCTTCATAATCTCAAACAATATCCTATTGGAAGAATGCACTTGTATGATTCTTAACATAATTCAAAGAGGTATGCCAACCTGTGATGACTGGAGCCGTAACTGCTGGCGTTACTGGCCTTACTCGCTCCTAACGGGTCGTTTCCACCATCATGAAGTCTGGTCGAGGCAGCCTGGAAATTCAAAAGGTTTGAAATGCTGCAACTATCTATTTCGAAGTAATTGGATGGATAGAAAACTTTTAAAAATCTTGTATCTTTGAAACTCTGCAGCTGGATGTCATTGCTGATCTATGTCAATATCAAAATCCAGCATAGTGTAACCCAAAGCATCTAAGCGGCTTACGAGTCTTGTTCTGTGGTAAATATTTGTGGTAGTTAGTGAATCAAGAAGTTTTTTTGGGGGGGGGACAGACGAGTTTTAACAATGCCACATACAAAATACAGACAGAAGGTAAAGGTAGGTCATGTTAGGTGCCTTCTTCAAGGGCACAACGTTGGGGCATGGCGAGTATTGAACCTAGGACCTCTAGGTTTTGTGCCCAACACTCTACCATACAGTTACCCGCACATGATGCCACATCAAAAGGTTTTTAATAAGTCTAACCTGTGCAATGCCAGTTTGGTTGAAGAATCGGCTGAGGGAGGAACAGAGATCTGAGAACTGTGACGGGTCCAGACACCAGTTATTCAGGTCTGCCTGCTTCATACTTTCCATCAAACCTGAGGGAAAGATGTTCAGATCATGTTAGTGAGAAAGTGTATAGCATTTGCTATTGTACTAGTGTGGACATGTACTTCACAGAAGCTAAGGTTAGAGAACTGTGTTGGGTCCAGACACCAGATATTCAGGTCTGCCTGCTTCATACTCTCCATTAAACCTGAGAAAACATGTTCAGATAATGTTGGTATTACATGTACAATAATGTGTATGGACTAGTGTGAGCATGTACTGCACAGGAGCTAACGTTAGACTTAGAGAACTGTGACGGGTCCAGACACCAGTTATTCAGGTCTGCCTGCTTCATACTCTCCATTAAACCTGAGGGAAACATGTTCAGAACATGTTAGTGAGACAGTGCATGTACAATTGTGTATGGACTAGTGTGAACATGTACTAGTGTGAACATGTACTACACTGGAGCTAATAGGGGTTAGAGAACTGTGATGGGTCCAGACACCAATTATTGGGGTCCATACACCTGCCTCATACTTTCCATCAAACAATTACAAATGTCAATGTCAATGTAAAGTTTAACAAAAAGTGTATATCTATATCAATAAATCTTAAATGACAACTAAACACAGTACCAACCAAAAATTGTTTTATTTTACCTTGAAACTGTGTCATGTCGATGTCGCCCCAGTTATAACTGCCGGCCAGACGACAGCTTTCCTTCAACAGGTCCAGACTCGTCAACCAGTCTCCAGCTGGAACCATGGAAACAGTAACCATGGAAACATGATCAATCATCATCACCAGAGATGAGAATGATAAGATGATGATTTAAAAAAACAAACATTCAAACTATTATTAAACATCTGAGCTGAACTTTAAATCTTCTTACTTAGACTTAGATCCTTCTGTGTCTAATGACACATTTGGCAGCAAGCAGTCTTAAGTCTTTATCCCCCTCTAATTTTGTGATACTTGTAGTAATGATAGTTCACCTTTATCTGCGAGGTAACCTATATCCGTTGTTTTCAAAAACAACGTACTTAGGGATATCAAGTCGACTGGTGGTTTCAAACTGCATTATTTAGAAAGTATGGCAATTCTAACCACTGTCCATCGATTTTGTATCCCTATATACTCTTTTTTTCACAAACAACAGATATAAGTTATCCCGTGGATAAAGGTGAACTTTTTGTATTCTTCAGGCTGATTCTAAAAGGCATCTACATGTATTTTCTAACATCGATATCTCACCTATATTGGAAGCTGTTAGTGACGCCGCCAGAGCCTGTGGTGTCGGCGCTGGTTTACTGAACACGGCAGAGTTGCCGGGCGTTGACCGGTTGCTGGTGGCAACTGTTCCTAGGGTTGTCATGCCACTGGATGATGCTGTAATCAATAAGGTACAACGAGCATGAGGCAGTGAAATAATTTCCTAAAACCATTTTACAAGCTGATGCACAGAAAGACTTTACTATTCTATCATCAAGGCTCAAAATTCATGTTTGGGAATAGGCGATTTATAATTCCAACCTAAAAAGTGATCTGAGGTGCAGAATAAAAAAAACATCTTATGTGCTCAGAATCTTACAGTTAATTTTAATATTTCAAACAAATAATACTACAAGGGGCTTACCATTTCTTTTCTGACATTAGAATGTCAAGAATATGCTGTGTACTTAGTCAAATTCTGTTTGCAAATAAGTGTAAGTGTCACCGGCAGTAAAAATTAGATGCACTCAATGCTTTGAGCCCTGTCAATGGAACAAAATGTTGAAGAGCTATGTCCACACATGTGATAATATGTATTTTGTTTGAACCTTTGTTTATTCATGAGAAGCTCAAATCGGCCAGTAGGCCGCTTTTCATTGAGGTCATGAGGGAGGTCAGGGTCATATAAAATATAATACAGATACAGATTTACATTGAGTACTTATTAGAATCATCAACCTATATCACTACACATACATTGTACAAAACATATAGTGGTGCAGATGGCTCAGTGTTCATAGTCCGTGTCCGTTCGTTTTGGTCAATAACTTTTACTTCAAGAGTCTCTTAAAGCTGGTCAGATTTGGTTTATTATGTTAGCTAAGGGACTGAATGACATATCAAAGTACTGTACAAGACTGGTGAGATACTCTTTGGTGGTTTACTGATGATTTTGCAAAACAAAACAAAACAAAACAAAACTAAACATTCAAGCTATTCCCTCACATGTGGAGAGCTGTCCTGATGACGACTGTTCGAACACCTGTTTATACAGGCTGCGGAATGAAGCGCTCAGGTCCTCAAACGCAGGGTTGTTGTCCACCCAGCCGGCTTTCGGCTCAATTATCTGTAACAGATGAAACAATGGTACATTTAATGTACAGGTTCAGCATTCAAAATGTCTCAAATACAGTGTGCCATTCATTATCTTTGCCATGTCCTCTTTTAACTTTGTTCCAGTTTCAATACATTTCTTTCAGATATTAATAGCTATAGGGTTTACACCCGAATGTTCCGACACCCCTATATTCTCTAAAAATAATATAGGGGCATCAGAGCATAGAGGGCCGTCCCTGACAAGATGACGCCCAGTCACCTTTTCTTTTTGCATAATTTTATTATCCATTATTTTATTTATTATTATAACAAAAATCAATGCTCTCTTTAGATTTCACATTGAAGCCCCCTTATTAATTACTACACACTCATCCTACTAAATGCAGTTACTGTTGGGGCTAAAATGGTAAGAGATGTGTACCTGAGGAATGGCTGCCTGTCCGTAGTTCAGCGCTGCTAGGGTGGGTCCCGACATGCCCAGACTGCCACTACTGTTCGAGCTGTGTAGGCTCTCTTCTGGGCTGTAGGGCTGTGTAAACAAACAAACAAACAAATAAACAATCATGCCCAGACTGCCGCTACTGTTGGAGCTGTGTAGGCTCTCTTCAGGGCTGTAGGGCTGTGTAAACAAACAAACAAACAAATAAACAATCATGCCCAGACTGCCGCTACTGTTGGAGCTGTGTAGGCTCTCTCCTCGGGACTGTAGGGCTGTGTAAACAAACAAACAAACAAATAAACAATCATGCCCAGACTGCCGCTACTGTTGGAGCTGTGTAGGCTCTCTTCTGGGCTGTAGGGCTATGTAAACAAACAAACAAACAAATAAGAATCACGAAAATCCAGTATTTTACAATAACCAAATATAGAGGTATCCATGCAGTGATAAGTAGCAGTTGAGGCTAAGCAAATGTCAATGCTCTGGTTTAATGTGGCTACTTAAACAAACAAAAAACAACAGCAGTTGTAACAAAAATCAGGTAGAAGGCCCAATGCCAAATGATATTTTTCTTGAGATTTTAACTCTGATGTAGAGCATGTATGTGTGTATGGGTGTATTTGTGTGTGTCTTCTTGTCATTGAACATCCCGAGTCCTATAAGGATTCTGTCAGATGTGTATCTTTGCTTGTGTGTGAGTGTGTATGTTTTCATTCATGTGTGAGTCTGCATGTGTTTTACTCACCCTATCACTAGACCTCCTCTTGCGAGGTTTTTGTCTGGCAGGGATGTGTGAGTGTGTGTGTGTGTTCATGTGTGTGTGTGTGTGAGTGTGTATGTGCACATGTGTGTATAATGTTACTTACCCTATCACTAGACCTCCTCTTGCGAGGTTTTTGTCTGGCAGGGATGGGGTCCTCCTGTGGATTGTTGTCTATCGCCCAATAGGAGCCCTGGAAATAGATGACAAAAAATTCAACCGTTATCATGGAGGGCTGACTCAAAATTCTATCAACAGGAACCATGTGGCTCCGGCTGTCTTACTGAGGGGTGACTGTAGGGCACAAGATGTCAGCTAGAGGATCAGTCTGGTATATTTATTATCTACAGTCCCAGTGCTATCAACCCAACATATGAGTGATCTTAAAAAACTATTGGTAGCAAAAAGGCCAGAGGCATTTTCATTAGATAGCTTGGAATAGTGCATGTTGGTAGTCAGGATTTTGTTTGGGGGATTTCTTTTGTAGATTTCTTGTACTAGCAAGCATCAAACTGGACAAGGTCCAAGCTTTCTCAGATGGTCCAGGGGTATTTTGAAAATTTAACACTTTGAGATGGTACGTGTATTTTCTGCATTTTGAGATGATTTCAAAGTAAAAAAACTGTGTCTGTACTGTAGACAACAGGGATGTCAAGAGGATTCATTGATCATTCTTTTTAGGGTACTACCTCAAGAGTGTGTATGTATGTGGGCATGTAGTGACAAAATTTTATTGTTAACTGGATAAGTGCCAAAAATGCATGCTTTGGAATGCCAATGAAAGCTCAAATCAGACAGCAGGTCGCTTTTTATTGGGGTCATAAGGGAAGAGGTGAGGGTCAGACAAAATATATAACAGAGAGATACTGTTTACATCATTTATAGTCCGGATAAGTATATTTTATAATATCACTACATGTACCATATACAGTCACATTTATATTATTCACAAGACCTACCCACGTAACAAATATCAATACAATTCATTTACTAGGTATTCTGGAGTTATGGCGGTCAACTTAACACATGCACGCACGGACACACACACACACACACACACACACAAACGCTAGCGATAATATACTGAGTAACCTTCTAGCCAAGGTAAAAGGTAATAAGTTGTCATGCATGTATTACCCTGAAAAGCAGTTATACCAACCAATTTGGATTCATACTGTGTGTAATTGCGGATGCATAATTCATAATTCATACATATATACTTCCTGCATGAATAATGAATAAGGATGATATGGATCTATAGTTCTACACAATGTGCCTCCCACCCATAACCCAGTCTGCAGTGTCAGAAGTCACCTCCAATCATAAACATAACATAAACCAGATTGGCCTGAACCTTACACACGGCTGGGCACATGTGTTCTACAGACAGGGGTTACGTGGGGTCAGGGTTACATGTGGCCATGCAACTGCAAGATTTCACGCCCAGGGTTTTCTTTTCTCTTTACCAGTATCACAAATAACAGTTTAAACTTCAATGTGTAGCTAAATTCAAAACTCCAAGTCAACTAATATTTTAAAATCTTGATAATCAAAGAATTTTACTAACAGAAGACCATAATCTTATACTAGTGATATAAGTTACACATCCACTGATCCAGTGATGTGTACCTTCATAGGTGTATATATTACATACATTTAAGGACTGGTGATACTTTCAGTATAGCCATGTAGTTAAACATCAGGTGATACGCTGCCCCACTAGCCTCATGTATATCAAAGAAATGGTTTCATCAGATGATGGCATTTTTGTTACATCCTGGGGCTATAGTAGGTCAGTAACCCTTTTCTATGTCATACAGTAAAGACACTTAACAGATCAAACATATATGATGCAGAAAATCAGAAAAATCAGTGCAGTGTCTCCCACTTTCTACGAGGATAGGAGAGACTAATAGATAAGACTCAGATAGATAAGACAATGCTCTTAGTCTTAAGAAAGCTACTTACTTTTCCTGGGTCATCCTTTGACCTTGGAACCTTGAGGAAGCATTTATTTAGGGACAGGTTGTGTCTTATGGAGTTCTGCAAGAGACAGAGACAATCCGTTAGCAACAGTACTGGACAATAGTCTTTGTTTATTTGTTTGTTTGTTTTGCATACCCAGTAAACAGCCTTATGGCGTAACCACACCAGGTTTGTTCTGAATAGTATAATCTGCATATGTAGACAGATTATTTGATCCACTCACACCAGGAAGGATCCCTACTCTTTTCAATAAGTGTGGTGGGATCTTCAACATGCTCGAGGTGTAACTCTCCTCAAACACTCCTCTATGTCCTATCCGAGGGACGGTCCGGATCCTAACCGAAGCTACATTTAAGTACTCATTTTCACTTGAGTAAAGTGAGGAAAGTTGTGTGATCGGTGGCACACCAACAGATTCAAACCCAGAACTTCTGGGTTATGAATCTAACACCCAGCCAATTGTGCCACAGGACCACACAGTCTTCTTATCGTAATACTGTAATACTCTACTATGGTCTAAACAAGGGTTGTTTGATTTGGATAGATAAGGACACTAATAAGTAACATGAGACTTATGTTTCAATCTTGAGTTGATCTCAAGCAATCAATTATCTTTGGTCTAGAAACTAGTACAGAAAATATGCAGGTAAAGAAGGCACAATTATTTATTTGTAAGGGAAACATTATGAAATGTAAATGCAAGTTTCTTTCTGTGCAAAAACAACAGTATGTTTTCATTGAATTTTAAAACACTAGGAGATTAGTCTTATAGGTTAATAGGTATCAAAACAAGTGATGTGTTTTGGTGACAACATTTTTACTGAAAGAAGAGAAGTGACTCTAATCAGGACGGCATTTGCATGCCTTAATTACAAAATATTCCAGTGTTGTTCCCAGTACAAATTAAGCACAAACAAGTCATGATTTGCACCCATATTACGTGCATTTTTAGGGCATGAAATCACCACCTGCAATCTGTAATCTACAGGCAAAAGATCAAGATTATTGATAAAATAGCAAACACCTGCAATTTTCAAGGTAACAGAAGTTTGGACGATGATTATCTATAATTAGACAAATATGCTTTGAATATGAAAATGAAACATCACGATTTTGACCTTGATCTATATGTGTAAAATATACTTGATTTATCAATTTAGTTCCCATCCCTAATTTCAGAAGGTATAGAACTTTTTTTATCAATGTTTGATTTGAATTTTTCATAATGTGAAATTTTTCACAATGTTTCAACTCTTAAATAGAGTAAGAATATATAATATACATTCTGACATACATACATGAATACACACATATTATTCCATATGTATACATACATACATATAATGTTGTATGTGTGTGTCTCATTTTAATCTGACAGGGAGGGCAAATTAGGTCAATAAAAATTTTAATTAAAACTACAAGTTGCCCTTCCAAAATTATAAATTGTATGAAGAAAAAATTGTCAAAATACAAAAATGTGTTTACCACCATTAAATAGCTGCCTACTTATTATGTGCGTCATGAACATCATATTAATCCCTATCTAATGAATAAGAGCATTCTCCATCACTTATGTTAATTAGCTCATCTGTAATGTAAATGATCCTATAATTAAAGCAAAATTTTCCACTCTGTAATCATTTCAACCCAATTAAAGAAAAATGGGTCTGTGTTCCCAAACCTGTAATGCTAGTTCACCTTTATCCATTGGGTAACCTATATCCGCTGCTTTTAAAAACAGGGTCGTCGGAGATATCACACCGACGGACGTCGGTTTCAAATTGCAATATTTTCAGTACATTGCAGCTTAAAACTACCATCCATCGACTTGATGTGCCTAAATACCCTGTTTAAAAAAAAAACGGATATAGGTTACGCCGCGGATAAAGGTGAACTAGCGTTACATGTGAGGCACAAAGTCAGAAATGTTATTTGGACGTGGAAGAAATCATGGAACAAAAAATATTTAATCACATCTCCGCTATTAGGTATGCAACAATGAACTTCACGTCACTCGGTATTCAGGGATTCGTCATCATACAGGAGAATAATAACGAACAAACAATTAAGAATTAACATTGCACACACATACACAATGTGTAATGTATTGAGAAATTATCATGTTTTTTCTTAATAACTGGTTTATTGCATACAAATTGTACAAGTTACATACTAAGGACTATGAACTATTTCATGTTACTAGAGTGCCTTTTTGAACTGCAGTTTTGGAATGGATACAGACAGCTGACGTATAATCTATAGAGTCATATCTGTAATTGTGACCATCTCCACATAAGAACCACCTGGCCAATGTGGTTTACTTTCTCATGGTCCGTTAGATAATTTTTTCCAAATTAACAAAAGCATTAAGACTTCTGTCTTAAGTGACCACAGACCAGATTTTACCAGTCCCGAGAGTGATCTTCTTGGGCTGAGTTTTGACTGTTCACGACTTTGACATCATTGTGTCATTTACAAAGACTGTTTTTTGGGACATCATTTTTGTCTTTTCCAGATGTCGCACCTAAACCACCTGTGACAGGTGTGTTGTTTTACACCAATACAATCACTTAATCAATAAAAACTGTTCAAACTCATCTTCAAGTTCAACTACTCAAGTTCCCATTGTGTTTATACAAATTACACTAGGGTTGAGACTCACCACTATATTTCAAATCAATCACAATCTCTCACAATGGCATATTCTTAAAATATCAGCAATCAGAAGTGGTTCTTTTGATGACATCACGTCAATTTAGTCGCTGCCAGAAGATGATTACACCACCAGGGGGCGGGGCAGCAAGACAAGTGGAATCACTAAGTACATCTAATTGATTGAAAGAGGTGTGAAAAATTGTGAATCTCTTGAACTATGGTGGATATATTTGTAGGGAAAAAAGTCCTCTGGTATGATTGCTGTTCCCTCGCGTTTGTTTGTCTTCTACAGGATGTTTTACACGACAACAGCGCATCAAGTGGTTTTTTTACCGATAATTAATTATTGAAAAGGCGTGTCAAACTTTTGGACGTGACCACCGCGCGTGGGCGGGGGAGGGACAGACTATCACTAGGGGGAAAGAAAAACAACACGACAGCGGGGTTGATACGTACTTTCCAGCCGTTTCCTGCGTCTCTGTAGTAGGGGAAGTTGTCGCAGATCCACTGGTAGATTTCTGAGAGCGTCATTTTCTTCTTGGGGGACGAGTTGATGGCGAATGTGATGAGGTTCGCGTAGCTGTACGGCGGCTTGCCGTCTCGGCCGCCCGCCCCACCGTCGCCGCCATCGGCCGTGCCGTCGCCGTCCAGCGCGTTCTGTGATTTCCGGATGGCCTGGACCCCGAGCCCGCCGACGGCGCTGGTCTTCATGGCGCCGCCGACGTTCAGACGGGGTAGCCAGTCCATGGACGTTAGGCTGGACTCCAACTCAGATCCGGACGCCATCTTGGATTTTCCAGGCTGGGACCGGGGAAATTTTCACGGCGAGAGGGGTGTCCGGGCTAACCGGAAAATTTCCAACTCGTCTTTTCTCCCCTTCAACAACACTAATTTGATAAGCAAATTACACTTATTTCAACAAAACAAAGCTCAAGTCATATCTGATACATTTATGATGTTTCATTCGATCTAATAGCGCGTCTAATTTTCTCAACGAAAGGCGTTCTTGTGTTGCGCAGTAACCGATATGCCACCGGCCCCCGGAGCCATGATTGGGCCCGTCCGGTTGGCATCATTGCCCCCCGCAGCGCTACCTAGCAACTCGCCACTGGTGACGTCAAACGCGCGCGAAGTCCGGTCGCTGGCCGTTCAAACTGGATATTGCATAATTTACGGGGTGTACAGAGCTTATCATCAATATCACTTTGTGTCAATAACGCTATTAAAGACTGGGGCTTTGTTGAGGTTGTCTAGTTGTGGTCAAATAGAAATGTGTGTTGTCTACAAAACCGAAATACTCACGTTCGACCAATAAAATAAAGGAGCTTTGATGAAAGCTCCTTGATAAAATTCAAGCAGAATATTAATTCCTAATTAATGACAATTTCTTAAGGAAATCATTAAGAATTTTCAACTTAACCTTAAAATATAAGAGCATTATTGGTACTTTCAAGAGACTAGGTTCTCTGGGCATGAAGCCAATATCCGAAAGTGTTTTCGCTTTCGATTCCAACACATTGTCACATGACGTTTTATAATAATAATAGCTTTTATTGCACATTCATGCCCTATCGGGCTAAGTACAGGCATATAGATACAAAGGGTAGTAATGCAGTAAACATGGTTTCTAAGATTAATCTAAAACATAAATTCTAAAACTATTCTAATACATTTGTTCGGCTTCTTCTCTTTTCTTAGTTATGTTGTAGCTCGAGATGTGTTTGTATAATGTCGTTTGATCAAAGCTCATAAGAAAAATGAATTTTTCAACACTAGACATATATTCAAAGCGTGGGAACTTTCCTATAATATAGCTAAAAAGAATGCTTCTATCGTATATAGTAACCTTGGGTCCCTGCAACGGGACTTCAAAATGTTGAGCATGGATATCGGAAGGATGTTAAAAAAGGGATATTGTAAGCGTAGAGGACAAATAGGGAATTTTGAAAGGATTCTTGATAAGATAGTGCTTGTAATTTGTTTACTTTGACTTTCAAGATAAATTGTTATTTGATCATTTTATCAGAAGGACTCGTCTTAAGCAAGTAAGCAAGCATATCCAATATCCAACCTCAGCTTCAAACCGTGTAGCAGGTGGGTCTGCGATACTTTTAAAAACCGCTAGGTGTCGCCCTCGCACGGCCATCCTCAGCCACTCCGCGGAGTTCACTCGCATCACGTTCAAAATGGCGGCCGTGCTGAATTCTGTGAAGTCATTCGGTGGTCACAACATGTCTGTAAACGGCGGTCCGGACTTCATGGACGCACCAGTTACAACAGGGGTGAGTTCTAGCGATCCTCTGGCATGGTTAGGGTAGAGATATGAAGGGCAACCGCTCTGCAGGGCCGCGTTTTTGGCCCTTGCATGGCGCATGTGTAAGGGGGAGGGGGGCAGTGACATGTACCTTCGGAGATGTGAAAAAAATATGATGGTTTCATACAATTGAGAGGAACATATCTTCATTGGTGTAACAGAATATTTGTAAAGGTGGAATGTTGGGGATAGGTAGGCAGTTACTGTAGTATGCCGAATATGCAATGCCACAGCTCAAAGCCAAAGTACTAGTCCTTTGTGTTAAACCATGTGTCAAACTCAAAGCAGCCTCAACAAATCCAATGGTTTTACAAATGTTACTTTTAAGTTATGACTCTACCCTCGCAGTACAAGAATGTCACATGTTTCAACTCCTGAAACTTGTGATAATACATCACCAGGTGTACGACTGTTTCTAGATGTTTTGCTCTTTAGAGGACTCTTATACCTGTACTCTGTAGCAAATTTATAATCCAGCAGTCTTTCAAAGATGTAGAGCAAGTGCCAGGATGTGTACCAATACTCATGACTGTTGTTGTTTCAGACGTCCATCATGGCGGTGGAGTTTGCAGGAGGAGTGGTGATCGGAGCTGACTCACGAACAACCTCCGGGTAAAGTTTGAATTTGATAATAGTTCAGGTTTAGATGGTTGCAGCAGAGTGGAGTCAAACAGATGAAAAAGAAAATATTTCCAATATTGGCAAGAAACATAGGAAACAGATATGAAACAGGAGATTGAAAAATGTTTGAAAGAAGAAAAAATGGCTGCAATCAACTTTTGGTAGTTGCACAAACATCTTCTTAACATATAGATACATTTTTCTTAACATAATAGATGTATTGAAATTGATGCACACAGGCACACACGTGTACAATCAAATACACACAAATAATTGTCATATGACTTTATTGTCTTAACAGTTAATCTATTTTCCCTGTAGGTCGTACATCGCTAACCGAGTAACGGACAAACTCACGCCGATACACGACCGGATCTTCTGCTGCCGGTCGGGCTCCGCTGCTGACACGCAGGCCATCGCAGACATCGTGTCTTACCACACCAGCTTTCACAGGTCAGCTGGTCGCAAAAACCTGCACTCAGGTTTCTTTGTCATTCAAAAGTTAGGCCAAGGGAAAAAAATGTTGTGTTTCGTGTTTCATTCCCGAAAAAAAAAATAGAGTCAGTAGGTAGGGATTATCTTTTTTTCTTGAATTTTTTTTTTTAGACTGGCCAAAACTCTAGTCACAGGTCAGTTTTCTACCAAACTTGCACTTCGTTCTCTTCGTGAAATGTGAGGATCTTTGCTTTGCACACCTTTAAGAGTAGTGCCCATCTCCATATCTATCGCCCTTTGGCCACACAGGCCACTACAGCTGTTCAGGAAACCTGCACTTAGTTTTCTTTATTATTCAAAAGTTAAAATTCTTTCCACACCTGTCGGTGTGTAGTGGCAGTGCCCATCTCCATTTCTAAAGCCCTTGGGCCACACAGGCCCTTACAGTAGCCTCCACTGGTGGTGGTGTTTATTGTTTTGCAGTACAATTGTTCATGCATTGGTACAGCTACCCGGTAAGGCAAGATTTTAAACATGGTGCTCAGATGTTAGATAAAAATGATAGGTGCTAAATAGGGACAGCAAGTAACTTGAAATCAATAGCATATGTAAAGGAAAATAACATTATGTCATTCTTTTGTGTCATATTACATCTGCTATATTTTGTCAATTTGTATGTCTCTGTATGTTTTTAATTGTACGTATGTAATGTGTAAATATGTATGTGACCACAGGAAGAATAGCCTCTGATGAGGCTAATTGTGGATCAAAATAAACTCTTTTCATGACTGCAGTATTGAGGTCGGTGAGCCTCCCCTGGTGCGGACGGCAGCAAACCTGTTTAAGGACCTGTGCTACAGGCACAGGGAGGACCTGACGGCTGGCATCATCGTGGCAGGATGGGACAAGAGGAAGGGCGGACAGGTAAGGCCTATTTCTAAACTTGGGTCCTGCTGGATAGCTTTTGGAAACAAAAAGTATGATATGAAAGACACCAAGCTACACAAGACGTAAAGAAGAGAAGAGTCGTGGGCATTATTTAGATGTTTTTTTATGTATACATTTCTATTTTTTGTTTCCACAAACAAGCCCAGCTTGGCCCTGGTTTGGAAATGTCATGTTAGCCGAAGTTAGAAGGGGAACTGTGGTGTGAGACTTAGGGGGCAACTTGACTTGAAACTTTGCTGTGAGATCAGAGCAATAACAAATATGAAAGAAACATATTATTTTGCAACCTTAAAGTTTAACAATAAAAGTTGGACAGTAGAAAGCAAACAAGTTCCTTTCTCTTCCTATTGAAGCGACCGCTATCGTCGTGTTCATCATTCTGTCATGTGTTGATTTCTGTTGTTTCATGCTCTCCTGCAGGTTTACTCAGTTCCCCTGGGTGGGATGCTGGTCAGGCAGCCCGTAGCTATAGGAGGTGAGTTGACATACTGTATGATGACTCTCAGTGCACAAAACTGATGCTGTAAAATAACTGTCAATGTACACCATGTAGAGAGATTGCTACGGCGACCATGCATCAGCAGATGATTGATCGATTGATCAATTGACTGAACTCTTCTCTGTTATGTTAGAGTGGTAAACATTATCCTACAAGAATGTCAAATACATTGTTGTTATGAACGATAGATCCTTAAGTGATTGTGGAATTGCTGCACTCCTGTAAAACACACAGGGATATGGATACAGCATTAATGAATTCATGCCACCAGAGGACTCTGAGTCTCTGAGACTAACGGACCTGTGCCAACTGTTTTCCAGGTTCCGGTAGTACGTATGTGTACGGTTACGTGGACTCACACTTCAAGGAGGGCATGACGAAAGAGGAGTGTTTCCAGTTCTGTGCTAACAGTAAGTACATGTACCTTACAGTTTACTGGTATTTACATGTAGATGTATAGCTTGAACATTCATCTCTGTGGCTAGAAATCATTCTGTAACAAAGTTGCAAAGTAATTTGTGACTAAAAGATTGGGCTTACCCAATTTTTTGACTGACAGAAAATGGACTGCGTCTACATGAGGAAGTTCAAAATGTAGGTGTTCACAGTTGTACCTATTACAGGTTCGTACTTGAAAAATGCGGCAGTGAAGAGAGGAAAACTGACCTTTTCTATAACAAGGGGTGTTCCTCCTAAGACTAAATCTACAAAAGTTATGGTTATGGGTTGAAAAATCTTGTGAGCATTGGTATAGTTGGATCCATGTCTTCCTTCAAATTCAGTTCAGTACCCTTATTCAGATGTGAAGGGTTGATACCACTAGTCATACAGCTGTTTTTCAACATGTTTGGCAGATATTAATCATCGAGAATGTAAGCTGTGTTCACTCTTTACTACGAACGTAACTGACAGAGGAAATTTTTGTTTTCCCGTGCAGCCCTGGCCTTGGCGATGTTCCGCGACGGCTCCAGCGGAGGAGTGATCCGATTGGCTGCCATCAACGAGGACGGTATCGAGCGCAAGGTCATCACGGGAGACGACATCCCCAAGTTCTGGGAGGGGTGATCAGGTCCTCGTGAAGTCAACATGATAAGACTAGATATTTGTAGTAGAATTATAAAGCACTATAGTAAAAAATCCTGTCCAAAAACTTGAAATCCTTTCCAAAAATGTTAACTGTAACAGTTGAACATAGTTGTAGTGGGCAAGAATTATAAAGTACTGTAGTAAGAAAACCTGTCCAAAACATGTGCTGTAACAGCTGATGCTAACAGAAATGGTTACAGAAACTTGCATTGAATAATATCTTTTCAAGAATCATCCTTTGTATAGCTTTATGTTACAAAATAGAGTACTCCTCACAGTTTTCTACGTGTTTCATAGACTGCACACTAAGTTTTTGTTGGTTCTTTACAATGGGAATAAAACTACATGTACAATTCTCTGTTATCCATCAATAAATGAGCAGCAAATAAAATTGCTGGTGTTGAAAGATGTATGTGTGTGTTTTTGTCTTGAGATGAAACTTTAGATGGCTCTGTAGGTGTATTGTTCTGCTTCCTGCAAGTGCAGCCTGTGGAAAACGTATTGCCTCAGTGCTGAATGTGTGTTGAAGACCAGTGCCTCGAACAGGGCTGTCTTCATGACCGGCCTATCCTTTTTTCTAGTCTCCAAGCAGATCCTATGGCGCCTTAGAGATAGTATCAAAGCTAGCAAAGGAGTATAGCAGCACCGGTGCCTGTTTGACTCCCTTTTGGCCGGCTATACTCCTCGGCCAGCTTTGATGCTATCTCTAGGGCGCCGTAGGATCTCCTTGGAGATTTCCCTTCTTCATGACATGAAGTTTTAAAAGCTTAAAATTAAATATTCAACAACATGGCCTTTTGGGCGCCAAAACAATGAAGTAGAAACAGCTTATTGCTTTGGTAGTGCATAAAGTTACACTGGTGAAAATTAAAAGAATGCTTATCTGTTAAGGTTGTCAAAGTTACCTGTATCGTCAATACTGTTGTATATTGTATACTATTGTATAATGTATTTTGTATTGTTACCAGGGCTAGCCCTTTATAATAGCCCCTGGCTAGTTGGGTAGCCCTGGCTGTATTTCTTATGACTATACGGACGAATAAATCAAATCAAATCAAATCAAGGTTCTCCAATACAGTAGAAGGAATGGCAGATCAGGTGTTTCTTGTTATGGGGACACCTTTTAAAAGCTGCCATATCGAATAAGGCCAGCAAAAACAAGATTCGTCAAGAGAAGGGCATTAAACGTTCAAATGGTACCTAAACATTTGATGGAAATCATATTTACAAGTAAGGTTTTCTGAAAATCCAGTTTTCATTGCTGGATTTGGTATCAGATTCAGAAGAAATCTCCCGAGTTTGCAACAGGTAAAGTTAGACCCCATTGTATAGGTTAGAATGGGCTCATCCAAGGACTTCTAAGTATACATGTTGTTCTATTCTTAAGTATACAGTTTTTATATTGCTTACTTCTTTCTATTGCATGGTTCTTACTTTGCAACTCAGACAGTATTCATCATGTGCATGATGATAAATCTTAGTCTACATTTTCCTGGGAACGAGGTCGCACCACTGACGTCACCCTGACCCCTGGGCACAAGACCAATCCAAGATGGCGGCGCTGTCTGGAAAATCAGACGTTTCTTTCAGTTAGTTTGTAAGTTTGTTTGTTCCGTTTCAGCTTTTATTTCTTGTACCAGAAGGTGATAGCTGCTGCCACTTCTCTTCTTCCTCTCATTTTTATCTTTACTTTCTTAACCTTTGCGGCAAAAACGCCGTTTCTGCATTAATATGATGAGTGGAATAGAGCACTGTCAAGAGGAGGTAAGGGTGAACTAGATGTGCTTCAATCTGTTCTTCGTCATTCAGGACTATACTGTTGCTTAGGATCTTTGACTTCTCTAATAAGCCTTTACAAACAGGAGTCCTTTTACAGACATCACGAAATAGTCATGACTGAAGTGCGTATAGGGGACTGTAGTGAAGTGTTTTGCTGATGATTATTTTTTAGGCAGATGTAGTAGTAGTAGGTTGTTGTTGTTTTCTACCCTCTACCTTTCAACTGTCCTTGGCTTCAAGACCCCCCCCCCCCCCATGCACAGTTTACACCACAGACACAAACTCAAAACCCATAATGAACAAACAGTTTTAGAAAAGAGATGCAATTTCCAAATTACCTGTATATGACAAACTCCTATCTAAACTCAAGATCTGAAGTCTCTATGTTTCATGTTGTTGTTGTTGTCCTTGTTTAACGTCTCCGCTAGACAGGAGCCCTTGGTACTTCTCATTTGCTTCATGGTTGTTGGATTTTCTCGGGTGCTTCTCCTCTGGTACGCTTTCGTGTTTCTGGACTGCTGTTTACTAGTACTTAAAGTTCGACCCCTCATTGAATCTTTATGTTGATTCGATGTTGTTGGACAGCGCCAGGTAGATCCTCATGTTATCAATATCAGCTAGGTCGTTTCTCATTCCTGCCAGTGTTACAATGTCCACTGCACTATCCTCATGTGTTATATTGAAGGTTTGGTAAATATTGTCTGCTTAGAGTACTCTACTCCATACTGAATGATAACAAGTTGTACTCTTTAGAGTCACATGGAAGAGGACAGTGGAGAGTTCCCAGGGCTGTATAACAGGGAGAACGACTTTGCAGAGGTGGACATGGAGCCGGAACATGGTAAGGGTCTCTATAGCTATTACACTCGTGCAGGGATCAAAGTTACTTAGTATTTTATTTAGTTAGATTAGGGTCTCATTCATGTATTACTCTGACTGAGTACCCTAAAAGAGTCCTGACCCAAAAAATAAATGGCTGCATGGACATGTGTTTGTACTGGTGGGAAATGAGTTATACAGCCTGAGGTATACAGGCTCTGAGTTTGTATGCTAACAGTGAAAAAGTGCCTCTTGCATGGAGTTACTTATTGCACTTTGTAACTGCTATAAACAACAATGGTATATAGTCACTGGCAATTCTTTTACCAAGATATAGGGTAGATATGAAAAAAAAAAAAAAAACCTCATGAATTAGACCTTGTGTGCCCAAACCAAGCCCTTGTGCACCTAACCTAAAAATTTAGGTGCACAGAAAAAATTGTGCTGACCTTTGCATGCCCCTTGTGCTTGACAGATGAGGAGGAGGAGAAGGAGAGTCTGAAGAAGAAGGATAAACACAAGAAGGACAAGGCGCCGGGGTACGTGGCCTTCGAGGAGGAGGATTCAGATGAAGAGTGAGTTTATCTTAGTTATCTTATGTCTTAAACTTCTAGGTCAAGGCAAGACTCCAGTCCAGCTTCTGACTACCCTGGGAAAACCAAACTCCTAAGAGGCGGCGCGCAAAGAGTTACCGATCCCCACCTGCCACCCACACACCCACAATAGACCCACCCCACTACCAGCTGGCCCACTTAATGCCGGCCCCAAACTATCGCGATAGTTGAGGCCAGCTGGATCGGCGGGTGTTGCGGGGGTGCATGGGGCAGGGATCGGTTAAACTTAGGAGTTTGGTTTTCCCAGGGTAGCTTCGAATTCTGTCTAACTGTTGTTACATAATTCTGAGACATAAATGGGGGAAATAAAGTGTTTTCTTTCTCAACTTATATAAAAGACGTAAGTGAAAGAATGAAAGTCACTCAAATTAGAAAACTGAAGACTGATCCCCAAATATTTTTCTTGATCAGTTTTGTTGATGTCTAACCATCATTGTGTAAACCTTTCCTTGTGTGAAAAGATTTCTTGTTGGTTATGATTGAGCCCATAAAGTTTATAAACAAGCATGACATGTGAATAATTTTCTCTTGTGTTAAATCCCAGGAGCCCCAGTAAAGGAAAAAGGAAGGGTTTGTTTCGCAACCGCTTCTCTCAGAACTCCAAGAGGAAGTTCAAAGACAAGGAGCGAGACAAGGACAAAGACAAGGAGAAGGAAAAGGCTAAAGAAAAGGAGAAGGAGAAAAAGGAAGAAAAGTCTCATCACAAGGTATTGTGATAAGGTTTACTTTTTGAACACATAGTCATTATTGGTGTATTTCTGTACTTTTGTTTGTCTATAAGCTTCAGTTCCAACCAAGGCTCCTGGCTTGCCTTGTAGTTCATATGGTCTGTCTATGTTTCCAACACACCGCTGGGGTGCCCAAACTTACACCACGTTTTTCCACACCAAAAAGCTTAGTCATAGCATGTCCACTGAAGTTCCACTGCAATAACAAGGAAAGTTTCTAGGATGTCATTATAAGCAGTACAACACCTGCCCACTCTTCTTCTCCTTCTTCTCGTGTCATCACTACACTCTTCTGTTCCAGTACTCCACACACAGCCTTCCCTGGGGGTCAGAGCTTCCAGATCTTCCTTGGTGCATGGTTTGGGCTGAGACCCCACTTTTCCATGAGGGTCTTGACACCTGACCTGATTAATTGTGATGATATTACGTATGAATCATGGTGACTATGTTTCATACGTAATATCATCATTATTAATCCTAGCACAACAACTACAAGTACATCAATTTGAAAGTTTTCAAACCGGGGACCTTGTAGCAGCTTATTGATGATAATATATGACCCTACTACAGCTACTCGACTACACTTAAATCAGAACCCTGTTGTTGTATCCTGTAGCAGGCTTCTTAACCACCTGGCTGTTTCACCTTTAGGAGAAGGAGAAGAAGAAGTCCTCCAGCCTGCCCCGAGACCTGACCCCAGACATCTTAAGATCCTACAGCTTTAAGGAGAAGTCTGGGAGGAAGCGGGAGGCTAAGGAGGCCAAGTCTCCGTCCCAGGCACAGGCTCTGTCAGCTGACGAGCTCAGCTCTCCGGCCAGAGGTGGGAGAGGAGCTAGGATAGTTTTTGCATTTGCAGATAGATGTGCAAAAGCAAGGTGTAACAGGTTGTGACAGTGTAATATAACCAGCTGCTGCCGCGCCGCGTGCCTGTGAAGCTGGTGTGTTACGCTGAAGGGGGGGTCATACCAGCTGTATAGAGACAGATACATGCAGATACAGGCCACACCAGTTTTCCTTCTTTTTTTTTTTTATACACAAAAAAACACCTTCGCATTTGATTTAGCGGTAGTCATAGTCAATGGAGCGTTTGTGATCGTTAAAGTTTGCAGTTGAAACAAGTTACAAACAATATGACTACTAGTAGGCAAATTACAGAATAAGCATTTTTGCAATGGTTTTAAGTTTGCAATGAAGGGGTCACTACAAGAAAACAAAAGAATTAAACTATCAGAAGTAGATTTCTGTTTTTTTTATCCAGTTGTAGAGATTGTAGTCTGTGTAACACAAAGTCCGCTATCCAGGGCTGTAACTGGCCCCTCCCCGCAGATGTTGGGCGGGCTGCTATAAGCGAGATTTAATCAGGCTATAGAGATTGAATTGTGGTTGAACATTAAACCATCACAAACATTTCGACATTGACAGTAATGGTAAAGTAATTCTAAGATAACCATGAAAGCAGAGCTTGAGGAAAAACCTGTACATTGGTACAAACATTGGGAGTGAATGTAGTATGGTTCAGCACTAATTTTATTACTTCCTTTTTTCTCCAGAGCCACCTCAGCCCATCTTTGGGATCCCCCTGGATGAGGCAGTGGAACGGTCCAAGCTGATTGACGGGATCGAATTACCAGCCATCTTCAGAGACTGTCTGGACTTCATAGAGGAAAGAGGCATGGAACTGTCTATACTAGTCTATTAGATTGTAGCGTATTCAGTGTGGAGTATGCGGTCCAGGTGAGGTCCAAACTGTATGCTCAGATCACCAGCCCATAGGAAAGGCTTTCCTCACTTCACTCGGGTAGAAATGAGTAGTACCTAGCTCTGGCTAGGGACTTCCCTTGGATAGGATGTAAAATGGAGTCCTTCCCAGTGTGAGTAGATAAAAACTTATGAACTTAGAACTTACTTAGAACTTAGGTCTTATGTACCGCTTACATACTGTGCTTGGAGCCTTCAGCCTAGTGAGGTTAGCAGGTAATAACGGAGAAGAAGAGAATAGTTGTTTCTTACCTGTTCGCAGGTATTCTTACCTGTACATGTATATCTCACCTGTCCCCAGGTTTGTCTACAGAGGGAATCTACCGAATCTCACCTGTGAAGTCGCAGGTAGACGCCCTGCGTGCTGCGTATGACCATGGTGAGGTCGTCGACCTACAGGACCATGACCCCCACACGGTGGCGGGCCTCCTGAAGACGTACCTGAGGGAGTTACCTGACCCTGTACTCACTATGGAGCTGCTGCCGGGGTTTGAAGATGCCTCAGGTGCAAACATGTTCTGGTCTTGTTGTTTCCTTCTAGCAACTTGCAACTAGACTGGCTAATACCCGTCACATTTGGCGAAAATCGATCGGACGTCGATTCTGCGGCAATCGCCAAGCCTTGCTTATAATAATAACTTTATTGCACAACAATTGCACAAGGTACAAAGTATGGCTTATATGTGACAGGGACGGTTTTCAGGTGAAAAATATGCGCAACCCTCTCTCGATCTTAAATACACGTATGGCCGATCTTCCATCGATACGCCCGAAGATCGTGGATAATGTGACAGGGGTATAATGACTGCCTGAGATGGAAAGCCCTTTGTGGACAGACAGACAGACTGCCCCTATGGCTACTACATATTGCATTGGGACCGAGTAGTAGTAGAGTAGAGAGAAACTTGCAACATCTTACTCACAGTTAAACATAAGATGCACAACTTCAATGCTGGGTGGACAAAAGTACTGTAATTGCAGAAACGTTCGCGGTTTTCGCGGTGGCAGCTTCACCCAGTATTTCTAGTTCTAGTACAGTATATTATGAATGATAACACTTCTGAAAACAATTCTATCAGGTTGGTAGAACTTTGAAATTGAAGCTTCTTTTACACAACTAGTAAGGTCTCAGGTGCATACGTTTTGATACCTACAATGTACCTTCCTCTGACTTTCTGACTGGAGTGCTGCTTCGAAATGTAATTAGGTGAGACATTACCGGTTGTGTGAAAGAAAACTCCACTATCCACTGCTAACACTGTTGCACTACGATCCACACCTGTTTTAGCCCTGCCTGGTGAGGATGACCGAATTGCTGCCCTAGTCCAGATGTTATACCAGCTGCCCACCTGCAACCGTCTTCTCATTACCTGGCTGATACAGCACATGGTGCACATCATGGACAGGGTATGTACACACCTGTTTGTTTGTTTGTTTGTTTGACGGTCGAACAACACTGTACTGGACGTCTTGTACCAATGTCTATCTCACTTCTACCCCAGGAAGCTGAAACCAAGATGAATCTACAGAACATCTCCATTGTGTTGAGCCCCACACTGAACATCAGTCACCGCGTGCTGAACGCTTTCTTCTCGCACCACGATCAGCTGTTCGGCGATGATGGTATCAGAAAGTACGGAATTGCATTTATTCTATTTGGCTCTAAATGTGGTTACTGGTTGAAACTGAACATTTCTTTGCCTAGTATTTGTTTCATATTAAAAGCAGGTTTTTGGTCATGCTATTAAGTCTTTTTGC
Organism: Branchiostoma floridae x Branchiostoma belcheri; assembly: GCA_019207045.1. Lineage (NCBI taxonomy): Eukaryota > Metazoa > Chordata > Leptocardii > Amphioxiformes > Branchiostomatidae > Branchiostoma > Branchiostoma floridae x Branchiostoma belcheri. The sequence goes on from CM033032.1 coordinate 3,044,324, forward strand.
ATTTTAGATTTGTTTTGCACAGAATTTCATTTTGTTGAAATTGCAATACTGTGGACAACCCAGGCTGCAGTGCTGATGATTTTTTTATACATGAGACCATGTTTTTCCTTTTGCTCTTTGAGAGCATTTTTGATGGCATCATGGCATCATGTTTATAACTGCCACAACTTACACCAAACAACATAAGCCATACCCAAACATCCCCTAACCTGCACTCAATGTTAATTTAACAGTGTATAATGTCACCAGTCCAGTGTATAACACTCACATGCACATATTGTGTAACTGGTCTTAAAAAAAATAGTAAAATGGAACCACAAGTCAAAGAGGTATGAGCAGGTAACAACACAAATATCTTTTCTCTGTTGTATGGAATCACTGTTACAGTTGACAATGTTTTTGTTGTTCATAACTTTGTTCATTTATGTCAAACCATATGTTTTTTTTGTGTGCTAACAAATTTATGCATGTGTGTGTAAGCATATGTGAAATGTGTATTTGTTCTTATGACATTAGTACAGTGCAGTGCATGTGTGCTACTGTGTATGCATGTGTTGTGTATATGTGCTAACGCGTCCAAGTATGCATGTTTTGGACGCCAGCATGTTATGCATGTGTATTTTTTGTATGACAGTTGTATATTCATGTACAATATGCATGGAGTGCATGTGCATTGTGCATGTATATGTATGTAGTGTGTTGTCCATGATTGTACAGTCTGCATGTGAGCTATGATGTGTGTCTGTACATGTGTATGTGCAGTGCAGTGTACAATTCATGCATGTGTGCTTTTGTGTGTGGATGTACATGTATGATGTAATGCATGTGTGAAGGGCACAATGCATGCATGTGCTCATGCATGTATGTTGCATGCATGTGTGCTATCCTGTGTGCATCTGTGTTATGCATGTGTGTTGTGTGTACCCATGCTATGCTGTGTGCATGTACATGTGTGCACGTGCATGTGTGCTAACCTGTGCACGTGCTTGCAGGGTGGGCCGTCCCCTCCGATGGGAGAGCTCCACCATGAACTTGGATGACATTCCCGACAGTCCCAGGTAGTGTTACTCACACAAAGGAGGTTTTAAAAGTTTTTAAACCTCTTTGTAAAAGGCTTTTAAGAAGGTTTTAAACCTCCTTACTCACACACCACATCCCTCAACTTAAAACTTCCTGCTCACTAACAGTAACACTCTCACTCAACTTACCTACTCACTCATAACACACTCATAACATAACTGTAACCTTATCACTCTGCTAACACGTCAGTACATTTTTCATCATTTTTCATCGTTATCCTCACATTTAACACTTTGTACACCTTGCTGGCAGCTTTCTGTGTGTAGTACTGCAGAAGGGTGCAGATTGGTAAAGGTGCAAGCCATCTTTCTTTTCATTTTCTTTTTTGCTGTGCATTTAAGTGTCTCTAGAAACATTTTCTTTCTGGGGTATTTGTTTCATGCTCCACCTTTGTGTGGTTTTTCCACTTTTTTTGTTATATTTTGTCTTTTTTTAAGTAAGCATTCTAAAATAAAATGTCTTAAGTGTGCAGCCTTTTTGTAAAACAAAGCTTTGGTGAAACTGCAGCAATAGGAGACACTGAGTTTCAAGGGTTAAGGGTCATAGTCATGGTGATATGATGAATGATAGGTAATTGTGTGTATCAGTTCTATAGAGGAGGAACTGCAGCGGCAGGAGGCGCTTTTGCACACCAAAGTGATTGGGGGGGGGCAAGGGTTGTTGTCATGGTGATGTGAGGAATGATGGGTATCTGTGTGCCCAGTTCTATAGAGGAGGAACTGCAGCGGCAGGAGGCGCTCTTGGAGCAGCTCCACTCGGAGCTGGGAGCCGGAGTGGAGGATCCGGAGAAGGAGGAGCGGCTCTGGGAGGTGCAGCGGATCATCACTCAGCTCAAGAGACAGGTGAGGGTCTTAAACCTGCTTCTTACATCTTACGAAATAAACCATTCATCATCATCATCATCAAGTCTTAACTAGTTTCTGCTGGGAGGTGCAGAGGATCATCACTCAGCTCAAGAGACAGGTGAGAGTCTTAATCCTGTTTCTTATGTCTTAAAGTCTTTACCAGTTTCTTAAACTTACTGGAGGTGCAGCGGATCATCACTCAGCTCAAGAGACAGGTGAGAGTCTTAAACCTGCTTCTTACGTCTTTACAAGTTTCTTAAAGTTGATGGGTAATGCAAATGACCATCATACAGCTTAAAAGACTGGCCAGAGTCTTCTGGTCATGTCTTAGATCAGTTTCTTAAGTCTAAACCAGTTTCTTAAACTTGCTGGGAGATGCAGAGGTTTATCATACAACTCAAGAGACTGGTCAGAGTTTTGTCTTAGATCAGTTTCTCATGTTGCTGTGAGGTGCAGAGGATCATCACTCAGCTCAAGAGACAGGTGAGAGTCTTATACCTGCTTCTTACATCTTAAAGTCTTTACAGGTTTCTTTAAGATGCTGGGTGATACAAATGATCATTACACAACTGAAATAGCCTTAAATGTGCTTGTTACATCTTGATTCAGTTTCTAAGTTTATGTTTAAGAGAGTTTTTGGTCTCTTGTAGGGTCTTCTTCTCCTCTTAACTGCATTTCAGCAGGCTCACATGCAGACCACCACTTCCTGCAGTCTCTCCTATCTCAGTGCATGTTTCCTCACTTCCTCCCAAGTGTAAGGCCCAAGCCTCAAGTCCTGCATGCAAGTCACTCGTTGTCCTGTCTCTTTAGCCTCTACCAGGCTTCGTGGATCGGTGGTCTAATTGTAGAAATTGGCCAAATAGAGTCAATAGTACGCTAGGGGAGACGGCCGTCCAGAAAAAACATTATCCTCACCAAGTGGAGATTATCATGGTGAGGATTTCTGGCGGTCCGTCTCCCCTAGCGTACTATTGACTCTATTTGGCCAATTTCTACGATTAGACCACCAATCCACAAAGCCTGGTAGAGGCTACTGTCTCTTAATGTCTTTCATTGTGTGTCTGATAACAGCTGAAGCGGGCCAAAACAACCTACGCTTCATCCGCCACCAAAACCAGCACCAAACAGAAGGAAAAGGAGAGCAAACCAACAGAGACCAAACCAAAGGAGAAGGACACAAAAGAACCAGAGACCAAATCAGCTGCTATGGAGAAGCAAGCCGAGGAGAAACCAGCAGAAAAGAAAGTAACTGAGAAGAAACCAGCACAAAAGAAACCAGCTGAAAAGAAACCGGCAGAAAAGAAACCAGCACAAAAGAAACCAGCAGAAAAGAAACCAGCTGAGAAGAAACTAGCTGAAAAGAAACAAGTTGAGAAAAAGTCACCAGCAGCTGAAGCAGTGAAGCTGGAGGAAAAGAAGGTGGAAGAAGAAAAAGGAGAAGAAAAGGAAATCGAGAAAACTTCTGACCAGAAGGAAGAGGTTAGCATTGTTGCTAAGGAGGAGGCAGAAGAACAGAAAGAGAAGGAGGAACCGGCAGCAGTTGTGGAGGCAGCAGTGGTCCATCAGGAGGAGGAGAAGGAGAAGATGAAGGAACAGGAAGAGGAGGAGGAGGATGATGGTGAGAACATCACAAAACTCTGGAAACTTTGAATTTTGTAAACTAAGGCAATTCGATCTCTAAAGCTGGATGATATTTGGAAATTACCTCCAGATGTTTCAACTGACATCTGTCATTCCTCTCCAGTGGCACTGAAAAAGGAAAGTGATGGATGTCAGTCAAAACGTCTAGAAGTAGTTTCCAAATCGTATCCAGTTGTAGAGAAATAATTGTGTTTAACTATTGTTTGATCAGTACTTTCAAACTGTTGAAGAAGGTGCTAGGATGTGTAATTTTCTTCAAGGCACTGAACACTTAACATTGGGAAAGATACTGAGAGTTTGTAATAACGGAATGATTGCTGACAATGCAATGTTGCTTGTTCTACAGAAGAGCTGGAGTTGTTACTGGAGGAAGAGGCAGCCCTGATAGCTGAGCAGGAGGAGCTGATGGCTCTACAGACCAACCTGCAGTCCAGAATAGAGAAGGAAAGGTGAGGCAACAAACTTGTCTGTTAACCAACCAAGAGTTAACTTGTCTGTTAACCACACACTCTTACATTGCTAACACAACAAGTTTCTAGCTAACACAACAAATTGCTTACCTCAAATTTTTGGTCGCACATGAAAATTCAAGGTGAGCAATTTGTTGTGTTGAAAGACAGCTAAAAACTTCAAAATGGACTGTACCAACACAGATTGGCTTTCATGTTAATACATGAGCCTTGTAGACTGTGAATAGTGATAAAGTTTATTTTGTAAACTGTAAATTGTTTTTCGTTGTCCATTTGTGTACAGGACTGAGATTGACCAGTTGAAGGAGGAGATAGCGGAGGCGATGAACAGCAGAGAGACAGCATTGCAGCCGGAACAGCAGTAGTAATAATTATCCCTTGTCCATCCCCTACAGGACAGAGATTGACCAACGGAAGGAGGAGATTGCGGAGGCAATGAACAGCAGAGAGACAGCATCACAGCTGGAACTGCAGTAGTAATGATAATTTCTTATCTGTCAGCGTCGCAGCCGGAACAGCAGTAGTAATGATTATCCCTTGTCCATGCCCTACAGGACATAGAGTGACCAGTTGAAGGAGGAGATAGCAGAGGCGATGAACAGCAGAGAGACAGCATCACAGCAGGAACAGCAGTAGTGATAATTATCCCTTGTCCATCCCCTACAGGACAGAGATTGACCAGTTGAAGGAGGAGATAGCAGAGGCGATGAACATCCACGAGACAGCATTACACTAGTAGAACAGCAGCTGTTGCTCCATGTCCGTCCTCCACAGGACAGAGATCAAGATTGACCAGTTGAAGGAGGAGCAGACCAGCTGCTGTAATTATTTGTCCTTATTTGTCCCCTACAGGACAGAGATTGACCAGTTGAAGGAGGAGATTGCTGAGGCGATGAACAGCAGAGAGACAGCATCGCCTCCACAGCAGAACGGGATGCACAGCAGCAGCAGCAGCAGTAACAGCTCAGACAACAGCAGTGACAGCAGCAGTGTATCCTTTACTACAGACAGAGTCCCAGAAACATTTTGATCAATATATCATGGAAGCTCATCTGTGTTGGTAGTAATTATAGTACAAAGCTAAACTTTCTACCAGCACAAGAGTACACATGGATCAAATTTTCAACGGCCTTCTTCGGGATTAATACTGATGACCAATCACTTTAGAACGTTCAGAATGTAAACTCGAGAGTTACAGACACGTAATCATATTAAGTTAACACGTGATCTTGCAGATATGTGTCGTCAGCAATTGGTCAAATGTGCCAGCAAGTTTATATTGACACACAGCCTCTTTTCATATTGATCAATGATTATAGTGGTTAACCAATTCCTGACATATTTAGAGTTTGTGAAGGGAACTGGATACTGATTGTGTACTACTAGACAAAATGACCTTGACTATGTCTTCAGGAGGATGAGGAGGAGTTACAAGACATCTTGGATGACCTTGTCAAGGAGAACCAAGAACTGGAGGTAACACAATGAAAATTCAAATCAAGATGAAGCTTTCTTACATTACAAACTCCTTGATACTCTACTCTACTATGGATGTCTCAATGTCCTGTCTTTTGGTCCCACAGACCCAAAACTCAGACTTGAGCCTGGCGATTTGTTCTGTGAAACAATTTGAGCTGTGTTCACCTGACGGTGCAATGCTGGAGTTAGACTTAAACCCTCTGTTCTCCTTTTTCTTCACCACAGACCCAAAACTCAAAACAAGAGTCTAGCAATTGACCGTGAGCATCAGGGCTGTTTTCAGCTGAAGTTGCCAATCTTGCACTGGACTAAACATACTGCTAAAAGCATCATAGATTCAAATAAGATAAAATAGATTTTATAAAGTATACAATATCATTCTCTTTTTGTTTGCATTACAGACCAAAAACTCAGATCTCAGTATTGCAATCAATTGTGAGTCCTGTGTTCAACTGAAGTTGACAATCTAATACTGAACTGAACATAGTACTAGCATCGTACAAATGAATAAAATTCTTATTCTTTTTTGTCTCCATTACAGACCAAAAACTTAGACCTGAGTCTAGCAATCGACCGTGAGCATCAGGGCTGTTTTCAGTTGAAGTTGCCAATCTTGCACTGAATTAAACATACTGCTAGCATCATAGATTCAAATAACATGAAATAGATTTTATAAAGTACACAATATCATTCTCTTTTTGTTTGCATTACAGACCAAAAACTCAGATCTCAGTATTGCAATCAATTGTGAGTCCTGTGTTCAACTGAAGTTGACAATCTAGTACTGAACTAAACATAGTACTAGCATCGTACAAATTAGCCTGGATTCCATACCCCAACCTCAAGATATATCTTTCGTGTTGGGGTCTGGCAACATGGCTGTAGAAAGGTTCTCGAAGGCCCGTTGATCAGTGGGAGGAGAATCTAGGATTGATGACCACTCTCACCACAGGTAGCCAGCTACAACACACCACAGTTGGTCAGCAGGCTATCACAGTAGCGAATCAGCTACGTTATGGATTCAAAAAGTACAGTTGGGGGTCTTTAACCAATCATGGCAGTCGTGTAATTACCTCCTGCTGATCCTGTGTTGTTCTATTGGTGGGGTTTTTTGCCCACTATAAGGTGCAAAATTGAGAAGAGTTCCTATCCCATCCGGCCAGACCCCTGCACGATAGATACTTGAGATCGGGCTGGGGTTTGGTAACCAGGCTACGTACAAATGAATAAAATTCTCATTCTCCTTTTGTCCCCATTACAGACCAAAAACTCGGACCTTAGTCTAGCAATCGACTGTGAGCATCAAGGCTGTTTTCAGCTGAAGTTGCCAATCTTGTTCCGGACTAAACTACAACTAGCATCATAGATTCAAATACAGTAATAAATGGATAACTCTCTCTTTTTGTCTCCATTACAGACCAAAAACTCTGACCTGAGTCTAGCGATCGACCGTGAGCGCCAGCGCTGCATTCAGCTGAAGGTCCAGATCAGAATGCTGCAGAGAAGAGAGGAGCTGGGATGTGGGGAGGATGGACAGACTACTGATGGTTCTGTAACACGGACAGTCACTGTGGACAGGGAGACAACGCTATAGACAAACTTAACACTAGCTGTATGGTATATGTCATCATATATTATTTGTTTGTTCGTTTTTTATTATTTTTGATAGTTCAGAAGTACTAGTACTTCGTGTCACTGTCGGCTGGAAGACAACTCTGAAGACAAGCTCTTGTACACAAGCTCTATGGTATGCACCATTGCATATTATTTGTTTGTTCATTATTTCTGATAGTTCTGAAGAACTAGTACCTTCTGTCACTGCAGACAGAGAGACAATGCTACAGACAAACTTTTACGGTATGACCCATAACATGATAACAGTAAAAGACTTGTACATCAAGCCAATATAGAGAGAAAGACCACCTTTTAGGCAATTGCAAACTTTCTTATTTCAAGATTCAAGACATTATCTATAATAAGAATTTGTTGGTTTTGACAGTTCAGATGGACAATGTGCTGGTCGGACTATAGCTGAAGCTTATTCAGCTAGAGCCATTCTGATTAAATGGACTTCGACCCGTATAAGGAAGGGCAGGTAACCAGTTTGCTTGGTCACAAGCAAAGACAATTCAAGAATCTTTGTATGTCTAACAGATATATTAAGATTCCTGAACATACATGTACAAGAAAAAGTTCTTTTGAATGATGTGGTATTTACCGTACATTCGTTAAGAAGTTCTTTTGAATGACATGATGTTTAATGTACATTTGGTAACAAGTGCTGCCAACATGCATGGCAGTACATTAAAATGTATAAACTGCCTCTCTAGTCTAAGGTAAGCTAAAACTATGTAGTGTTTAACGTGTAGATGTGCAATAATACAATGGAAATATAACGCGATGAAAACAAGAGTTTGTACAGAATGATCCCCCTCCTTAATCATGCAACTCTAAGGGTCAGATAAAATGTAACAGAAATACATTATTAAGTTACATCAAGTCATAATAGATCTATCAATATATATCATTACATAAACATATGTACATGGTACAAAAGCATATAGTAGAGCAAAAGCTCAGTTACCCCCTTAAGTAGATACTCAAGCAACTGGATATGGTTTTGGAAACGGTCGGACGTTTCAACTAGCATCCACTTGTTTTCATCAGGGACAATCATGTCATTGACGAAAACAAGTGGATGCTAGTGGAAACGTCTGTTTCCAAAACCATATCCAGTTGCTTGAGTAACTGCTATTTTGGTGTATCTTATTATTTGAATGTCTAACATTCATCAATACAAAAGCTCAGTTGACTGCAAACTAGGTTCTTGATCTGGAACTGTGAAACAGTAGTTAGCACTTAGAAAGTGATGCGACCTTTCAAGGGTCGAACAATGAGCACGATTGAAAGCCATCTGTTAACAGGCATCAAGCAAGTTTTCTTTTTTTGTGGCAATGTATTCAGGTAATGACATGTTTACTTATTACAACATTGTATATCACTGCCAAAGTGATAGTGTTGGGATTTCTTTTATTCATCTTGTAGATCTATACGTTCTCTACTTTTATTTATGGTAAGACCATGCTGATTTGATATACGGATCACATACACATGTATAACCCCAAAGCTGATATGAGCATGCAAAAAAAAACGTCAGCAGAAAAACAAAAGTTGCCTTATAAGATTTAAGTTGTCAGGAACGTTAAATAATTTAATGGTTGTAGCTTTAATATGGTACACAAAACAGTAGATTCTTATATTTGTTCTTTCACATCTTTGACTGATCTTTGCTATACATAAATGTCCATTTTGCATATTTTTGGCAACTTTTGGCATATATTTGCTCCTTATGCAGCTGCTTTGTGTGACTACAGTATGGTAAAATCTTTGTTTTTGAAACTGATAAAAATTGATTTTTTGGATGGCATCCATATCATCAAATCAACATGGCCTACGATGCATACAAAGTGATTGACAATACAAGGCAAACTCACACATCTGCTTAGAGATTACTTCCAGACACTTAAGACACCAGGAAGACGACTCCTGAGATGCTCCTTAGACCTGAGGTCATGTCTTAAGTCAGAAGTCGTTAAGACTTAGCACGACTTCCTGTTTTCACACCTTGGAACAGCGTGTTCCCTACAGTTGAGGGACTGGGAAGTAGATTAAGTCTGACATGTACCATATACATGGCCTAGTTCTACACAGGGTCGGTAACGGTACACCTCAGACCCTGCAATGCACTTGGAAAGGAACAAGGGTCTTAAGAGTAGAGTAGAGTAGACGTCATTCGGTTGCAACAACACGGGAGTCATGCACCAAATACTAGCAGTTCCTCAAGCAACTGGATATGATTTTGGAAACGTTGATATGTTTCAGGTACGATTTCACTGCCTTAATTTCGTCAGTGAAAAGGTAGTGTATGCTCCTGAAACTTCTCACCGTTTCCAAAGTCATATCCAGTTGCTTGAAGCCTTGGTGGCTTTTTGGTGTAAGTTAATACCTCGATGCCTTCATCGACGTAACACGGGAGTCATATTTTGTTAGTAACAGGAAGAAGACATGGAGTACTGCATGATGTACATGTAGTTGTTCCTTCTCAATGTGCTATGCATTTTCGAACTTTTTTAGTGCATATATTTAGATAAAAAAGGTTAAATACATTTCGGAAACTTCAATTTTCTTGAAGCTGCTATTATCGTCCCGCATTTCCTGGATACAATCATTACATCAATTTTGTCTAATTAAATTTACTAATGAGATATCAATACTGGAATATTCGCTGGCGCTATGGACGCCACTGGGGGCCCAAATGTAATCACTTCCAGTTTTCCTCATATCGTACCGACACACCAAATATGGGGAGGGTCTTTTTAGCGAATGCCCACAAACGCCCACTCTAGAGAAGTCCGCGCTGCACGAATCTCATTTTTTTTGCTTGGAATATGTCCACGTTGTGCTCCCATGTATTAATCCTGAGTTTCAAGTCAATCCATTGACCCGAAGTGACATAAATCAAAGTTTTCGATTCTCGATGGTCTTTTTAGCGAACGCCCAGCAAAATGTCTTTTTAGCGAATGCCCACTATATCCACAAAAATATCGGCCGTCGCGCAACGACACCTAAACCTGCCGCCACAAACATGTTCAAGATGGTGTCCCATTGATGTGTACGGAGTTTCCGTGCTTTACAAGCATTTTAAGTCCCTGTTTTTGGTCAAAATGTACGACGACGATACTACCATACTTTAACTATAGCAATTCAAAATGGCGGGCACTAGTCATGTGACCTCCTTGCGGGACTGTTCTATAAGTATCGCGGGAGGGACTGTTGTAGCATAGCTTCTCATACAACCATTTTAGAGTGAATTCTGAACAAGATTTTCATTTCATTATAGTGCTATCATCTGACTGATATTTACAATGTGGTCATTTTTTCTGTGCTATTATTACCCAGGTTTGAGGAACTTAGTGCAAATATGGATATTGATTCACCTCAGTGCCCAATTAATGTACAAAAGGCTCAGACAGATTAGTGTTATAAACCTGAATAGGGGCAGGTAACCAATACTAGAAAAACATAGCTATTTATTATTAACAATACTATTTACATTATAATAATAACTCTTCACCAAACTGGACTTTTCTTATCTTTATTTATCACAGAAACATTGTTACAATGAGGATTTGATTAGATGAGTATCTGTTACAGTGTGTACAAACTTATTTCAAATACAAAAATGTATTTCGTTTCACTTCACAGGTAAGACACCGCACAGGTAAATAAGGTGTGTTTCCTTTTATAGCAGACCAGGTAAGACACCGTACAGGTGAGTAAGGTGTGTTTCCTTGACTACAGACTAGGTAAGACACCTTACAGGTGAGCAACGTGTATTTCCTTTCATTACAGACCAGGTAAGACACCGTAGAGGTGAGTAACGTGTATTTCCCTTGATTAAAGACCAGGTAAGACACCGCACAGGTGAGTAAGGTGTGTTTCCTTGACTACAGACCAGGTAAGACACCGTACAGGTGAGTAACGTGTATTTCCTTTGATTACAGACCAGGTAAGACACCGCACAGATGAGTAAGGCGTCTTTCCTTTGCCTATAGACCAGATAGGCCATTATACAGGTAAGTAAGTAGCTTTACTCACCTGTTCAATACCTATCTGGTCTATAGGCAAAGGAAAGACGCTTTACTCACCTGTATAATGGCCTATATGGTAGTATTTAGGCAAAGGAAAGTTGCTTTACTCACCTGTATAATACCCTGTCTGATCTATAGGCAAAGTAAAGACATCTTACTTACCTGTATAATGGCCTATCTGGTCTATAGGCAAAGGAAAGACACCTTACTCACCTGTTTAATGGCCTATCTGGTCTATAGGCAAAGGAAAGACACCTTATTCACCTGTATAATGGCCTATCTGGTATATAGGCAAGGGAAAGACACCTTACTTACCTGTATAATGCCCCATCTGGTATATAGGCGAAGGAAAGACACCTAGCTCACCTGCATAATACCCTATCTGATCTATAGGCAAAGGAAAGACGCCTTACTCACCTGTGAAATGGCCTATATGGTTTATAGGCAAAGGAAAGACGCCTTACTCACCTGTGTAATACCCTATCTGGTCTATAGACAAAGGAAACACACGTTACTCACCTGTACGGTGTCTTACCTGGTCTGTAATGAAAGGAAATACACGTTACTCACCTGTATGGTGTCTTATCTGGTCTGTAATCAAAGGAAATACACGTTACTCACATGCACGGTGTCATACCTGGTCTGTTATAAAAAGAAACACACCTTACTTACCTGTATGGTGTCTTACCTGGCCTGTTATCAAAGGAAACACACGTTACTTACCTGTACGGTGTCTTACCTAGTCTGTTATAAAAGGAAACACACCTTACTCACTTGTACGGTGTCTTACCTGGTCTGTAATCAAAGGAAATACACGTTACTTACCTGTACGGTGTCTTACCTGGTCTGTGAACAAAGGAAATACACGTTACTCACCTGTATGGTGTCTTACCTGGTCTGTAATCAAAGGAAATACACGTTACTCACCTGTACGGTGTCTTACCTGGTCTGTTATAAAAGGAAACACACCTTACTCACCTGTACGGTGTCTTACCTGGTCTGTAATCAAAGGAAATACACGTTGCTCACCTGTAAGGTGTCTTACCTAGTCTGTAGTCAAGGAAACGCACCTTACTCACCTGCACGGTGTCTTACCCGGTCTGCTATAAAAGGAAACACACCTTACTAACCTGTACGGTGTCTTACCTGTGAAGTGAAACGAAATACATTTTTGTATTTGAAATAAGTTTGTACACACTGTAACAGATACTCATCTAATCAAATCCTCATTGTAACAATGTTTCTGTGATAAATAAAGATAAGAAAAGTCCAGTTTGGTGAAGAGTTATTATTATAATGTAAATAGTATTGTTAATAATAAATAGCTATGTTTTTCTAGTATTGGTTACCTGCCCCTATTCAGGTTTATAACACTAATCTGTCTGAGCCTTTTGTACATTAATTGGGCACTGAGGTGAATCAATATCCATATTTGCACTAAGTTCCTCAAACCTGGGTAATAATAGCACAGAAAAAATGACCACATTGTAAATATCAGTCAGATGATAGCACTATGAAATGAAAATCTTGTTCAGAATTCACTCTAAAATGGTTGTATGAGAAGCTATGCTACAACAGTCCCTCCCGCGATACTTATAGAACAGTCCCGCAAGGAGGTCACATGACTAGTGCCCGCCATTTTGAATTGCTATAGTTAAAGTATGGTAGTATCGTCGTCGTACATTTTGACCAAAAACAGGGACTTAAAATGCTTGTAAAGCACGGAAACTCCGTACACATCAATGGGACACCATCTTGAACATGTTTGTGGCGGCAGGTTTAGGTGTCGTTGCGCGACGGCCGATATTTTTGTGGATATAGTGGGCATTCGCTAAAAAGACATTTTACTGGGCGTTCGCTAAAAAGACCATCGAGAATCGAAAACTTTGATTTATGTCACTTCGGGTCGATGGATTGACTTGAAACTCAGGATTAATACATGGGAGCACAACGTGGACATATTCCAAGCAAAAAAAAATGAGATTCGTGCAGCGCGGACTTCTTTAGAGTGGGCGTTTGTGGGCATTCGCTAAAAAGACCATGCGCCAAATATGAAGTTAATCCATCCAGCACTTCTTGAGTTATCTTGTTGAAAGAACAGATGTACTAAATATTAGCCTTCATGAAAGTTTCATGGAGGCAATACCTACGCAGCGCCACCTCCCTAAAAGCTGTGTTGTTCTCTACTACTCATGTTACAGATTTTGCACCTGGGAGCGACCCTCACGGTCAGCCATCTTATATAAAGAGTGACCGTGTTTGAAAACCTCGTGAGGATCTCTTGAGGAGTATCTGGATTTAAACTCTTTTTCCACACAAGATTGAAAACCTCTTGGAGATCACTTGTGGAATAAAGTTTTTCGTGAGAACGCATTAGTTCTGGTGTCAAAACTTGAAAACATTTCAGGGTTTGAGGATCTGTGAGGATCTGTTACTCAGCCCGTACTACTTCGGCTCTCTATGGGGTTTTCGCGTCATCTTATATATATCGCAATAGAGGCCCAGAATTTCACTTCTGGGTCAAGTATTTCTCTTCGCAGTTTGACGGAACAGCTTTCAAAAGATGTTACAGACATAACGCTTAATAAATACGACATAACAATTTGGGTAATTTTTGAGATATAACTTTGCACATGTCTCTGTATAAACCGGCTTTGCTTATCTGATTTGGGGATACCACATCACGTATGTAAGTTACAATATTTTTACAGTCAAGGCGTCATAGAGAGAGAATAGATTCCCGAGTATGATAGCACACAGTAACGTTACATGTACTCAAGTAACCTCCTTGGTGTACTCGATTCCCACACTATCCGTAAAAAGGATACAAGACAATCATACACCAACACACACTGTGTACTTGGCTCAATAAAAGATACTAAATTCAGTCCACAGAAAAAAAGTCTCCAGAATCGTACACAAACAGTAATACACACTCACTTTCTTCAATCAGTAGCCTTCTACTGGTTCAAGGCCTGTGTCTGTAGAATGATTTTTATTGCCGGACGGCCAGTTAGTTTGTTCGGCGGCCCATTAGAGAGTCTGCCCGCCGATCAAAAATTAGCGCTCCGAGGAGTAAAAGCCCGAAAGAGCCGGCAAAACTCACTCAGGCCAAGGACGTCCTTGCTCAGGCTATTAGATTGGCGGGCAGACTGCATTGAGTCACCGAAGAAACAGCCTGGCGACCCCTGGGTAATAACATTAAGCTTTCATCTTTTACTGCTATTTGTGGCAAAAAAAGTACACTTTATGTTGCTAAATTCCCTTCTACCACTGCCCTGAACTGCTCTGGAAACACGTAATGCAAATGTAACCCGGAAACAGATTGGCCACGTTCAATCACCGTGTGTCTCGAAACCCCCATATAGAACTATGTCTTCTCGTGAGGGTCGCTCCCATATACACGATCTCTCAGGTTACTGCCCCCTCATTCGTACAAGCGCTTTTTTCTTACCACGCACCCTGCCAAAAAGGTTCATGGCCCGACAACGGTCCAAAGACGTCCGTGTATCACGTTGTACTCCTTGGAGACGCCTTGACCTACTTCTTATGAAACTGCCGGTCGTCTTACACAACCCGTCCAGACCCTTGGTGACTTTCACTCGCGTGCAACCTGCTTTCAATCAGCCGTCACAGGGAACATTCTCGCTTGTGTAACCTTGAAACCAAAGGAAGCAGACGCAAAATGGAATCAGTTAGAAATGTTTGTTATGTAATAAGTGATAAACAAACGTGTAGAACCATTAACTTGTCAGTAACTTTGGTCGGCCTGGAAGAAAACACGTTTCTCTGGCCAGGTGTCAGTCCCAGTTCAGTTGTATAACTAAAAGGGTGTTCTTTTCTGTTTGCAGAACATGATCATGACCTTCTTCTTCTTAACACGTTATACACAACTTTCAAATCATTCATCATTCTTTCCTCCCATCCTTCCCTCCACCCCTCCCTCCCTCCTTCCTTCCTTCGCTCTCCTTCCATCCCTCCTTCCATCCCTCCTTCCATCCATCCGTCCTCCATTTAATCTTTCTTTTATCCTGTCTTTCCTTTTGGTCCAAGTATATATAATACGCTTGCGTTGCGTAATTACATCAGTAACATCAGTAGTACTTTAATTTTCAATCTTACTTCTAGGCTTTTTACATTGGACATTTGTACACACTCTCGCGCCAGATTTGTGGTTTCTAGAAGACAGCATCCCTAGAGATAATCTCACATGGCCCAACACTAGCTATAGCGCGATCCCATTGGCTCAACACTAGCTATAGCGCGATCCCATTGGCTCAAGTGATCGTGGCCTTGAGCCTGACTGACGGGCTGTCACGGCATGACGTTATCCAGCGTGTCAACAGCATCAACACAGTTGTCATGGCACGGTTAATCACACAACGGGTCAAGCACGGTCGTTAATTTTCGTAAATTCTTGACATTCGTCGTCTCTCGTCACCTGTTGTGCCTTGCGGTACTTTAAGACTTAACGTTTGATTGCTGTTACTTGTAAGGAGAAGGGTTACCCGGGTGTCTGTCAGTGAGCATTATATTATCATCTCTGGCCAAAGGTTTTGCGTTGCGTTGTTGCAATGACTATACTACTTACATGGTTGATACGGATAACTTGTATGTCTGCTTCTCTGATACTGTACATGTGTGAAATCATACTCTCTGATATGTACATACTGAGGTGCGATATATCCACAGTTTACCTCAGTTTGTAGCTTGTTTATAGTAGCAGTTTTAAACTACTTATTTTTTTAGTATCTCACTGCATTTTCTTGATTTTTTCACTCTTTTAAACTTCACCTATCTCCCGATTGTCGTTAGTATGCCTGTGGTCTTAATAGCATATTTTCTCAGAGCATGTCTTGTGTTCTTGTATCACGACAGACATCTCGCACATGTCCCGGATGTACGTTCATTACGTACATTCCCGACATTCAGCCGAGTTGATAATCGTTACACGGTCCATGTGTTCCAATTATTGCCTCCCGCTGATGCCAATAATGATAAACTTTTCTCTTTTAATGTCCATTTGGGGCCAGAATAGTTGTTTATGTAATTCAAATTTGTGAACTAATATACCTAAATTTTGAAGAAAAAAAATCGCAACTTGAAAATGTGAAAATTATTCTTTTATAATTTTCATTTAGAAATCACGCCATATGGAAAGGTGAATGACTCCTACAGGGGTTACTGGAGGGCAAATCATACTCTCCAAGCAGATGTTTGGTGGTAGACAGTGGCATTTTCTGACTGTCACTCGCATTAGTCTAAAACAGACGCTATGCTGGCAGTTAGGTATTTCTGTTGTTAGATTTTGTATAATTTTATCTGGTCTCCATGAAGGGTAGTGAGATGATGATCTCAATAAATCAGACCAAACCTAACCAAAAAAGTACTGTGAATCAGCCAGTTAAGAAAAAATAATTTTCCATTGGGAAAATGTTGCACTGAGCAACGTTTCACCCTGTCAATCATCCTACTATCCATAACCCTCTTAACAAGGTATGAGTAGGAGGCATCTTCTATAAAAGAAAGGACATTTGGTCATACGATCTAGGTTAGTCATCCAGGTAATAAGATACGCCAAATAGCAATTACTCAAGCAACTGGATATGATTTTGGAAACGATCAGACGTTTCAGATGATCTCCATGATATTTCGTCAGTGACCACTTAAGAGATCTTGTTGGAGAGCAGGTTTGTCACTGACGGAAAGATAAACGGATGTCTGACCGTTTCCAAAATCATATCGAATTGCTTGTAATTGGTAATTGCTATTTGGCATTCGGTCACTCCTTCATTCATTGTCTTTATTGGAATTGAAACAGTTACGATACAATGCTGACACTAGGCAACCACCTACAGCCTAGCTGAAATTATGACCACATGCAGTATACATATACAGTACAAAATGAACAAGTGTAACTACAATAGGGTGGGTGGATTTTAGAGTTGAAAATATTACGATCTTTTGCCCCAACGTCTGCTTGGAAATTAAGCGAAGCGGTTGACCAGGTTATAAACACTGGATACATATAATAGTACCAATGTTTGTACTTTAACCCTTAGGTGGACACATGTTGTACACAGGACCATTAATCAGCCTTACGTGTTGTTTATCGCCTTACATGTTGTTTATCGCATTACATGTTGTTTATCGCATGGTCAGTTTAGCGTACACAAAGTTTGCGGTTCTAAACAAGCTTCTGCTGACGGAGTGGTTTGCGATGAGCAGGAGACAACTTAAGGCGACCGGGAGACTAACGCCGCTAAAACGGTCGTGTGGCGTAACTGGTCAGGGTGTTAGTGACAGAACCCACGGGTTCTGGGTACGAATCCTTATGCCTTGTGTCATTGGGAAAGGCGCTTGACACGATTTTTCTCACTCCATCTAGGTGTAAAAATGGGTAAGTGACTTCGGTTAGGGAGGTAAAGGGCAGTGAAAGGAGATGGTTGGGCTCTGCCTCCTAAAGGTCTCCCAATGTACAGACGATAACAACCCGCTGTCCTTACGGCCTTAAGAGGGCTATGTGACTGCCTTTACCTATACCCTTCACCTTTTACTGGGTGCAGTAGAGAATTCCAAATCATGTGAAAATAGTGTGTGTATATTTACATTTCATCCTCATTGACTTTATAACCACGTCTTCTTGCTCCTTCTAAGTCGATTCGAAAAGGATCAGCATGCCTTTTCTGCAATACGTATTACATCAGCTGATTGTGTGCACTTTTCTTTTATAAGTTTATGTAACCGGGCTTCCATTCCACCCTTGATGTCAGACTGCCATGTGAGCAGCCAAGGTCAAACAACCCGTATTTACAAGGGAGACACAATCACTTGGAGAAACAGGGAAAGTAGGACAGTCGCGTAAGTTTTCCTTCGCGTCGTCAGAATGTTCTTGTCTGTCAGCACTTCCCTTTGTGACAAGGCATGGAGCCAACAATGAAGCTTAAAAACATGGTATCCAATGAACACTTTTGGACGCCTAAGGAACACACTAAATCACTATAGTAAAAGTGGCAGGGCTTTCACGATTTGTCCTCTTTTGCCTTGTCAGTGCATTTTTCGACCACGCCGAATGACAAGGCTATGACACGTTAAGCTTTGAGGAATAATATGCAATCTATTCTCTACATATTAGACACTTAAGGAATAGGCGTTCTCTTTATACATCTAAAGGCTGTAACAGCGAAAGTAGAAAACCGGGTGGCCACTGTTCTGTCATGTTTTACTTTGTCAGCGCGTTTTACGATTACTTAAGTCTGGAAAGGCAACATCAGTAAAGATGACATGGTGTTCAACCTACATGTTAGACACTTAGGAATAGCCTGTCTCTGGATCATTCGCCTTAAGGTTATCTAAGATCGCTTTCACAAAGTGAAGGTGGGACGATCACTGTTTTGTTCCCATTTGCTTCGCCAGCGTGTTTGTCAACTACACAGATGCAGAATGACGGGGGAGGGGGTGCATTTAGTTTGAGTGGGAGTACGTAAGTGAAGTAAGAATGACAAGGCATTGAGCCAACACTTAAACATCAGACATGATATCCAGCCTTCATGTTGGACACTTAGGCATAGACTTTCTTTTTATACCTCTTCTTAAACATACTCTAAGGGATTACAAAGCTGAATCTGAGACTCGTTTGTATGAGACCACCCACTGTGATGTACATGACATAGTCTGCAGAACTTTTATGTAGAGGGTCTCCAGCTATAAAATACACGGCAGTAAAACTCAATGTGTCCCTAACGCCTGCTGATGTGGCCTTGAGCTGGACTGCTAGGCCGGAGAGACTTTAGAAATGCCAACGCGCTACACGGGAAGTGCTGTAGAACCACGACCTGGGGTTGCCTCCATAGCAGGCACACTGGCATTTTTTTCGTCCTTTTTTTGCTCATAATACACTTTTACTGGCCATTTCTTTTTGTACTGGATCGCTTGTACTGCCAGCCCGTAGACAAAAAGAAATGGCCAGCAAAGTTGTATTGTGAGCAAAAAAAGACGAAAAAAGGCCCAGAGAGCCTGCTATGGAGGCTAGGCAGGTGGCACATATCGGTTCGAGTTCAATATACCCGCGACCGCAAGTCACAGCCTTCCTGGCTTCTTACATGATTACTTTTAATGCAAAAAAACACACATAGAATAAGCAATGGCGTAGAGTATAGTAGAAAAAGATACGTGGTAGCTATCAGTCATGATGTTAAATGTTCTAATCTGGTTTTTTTCATACTTCGATTTAAACACAACATCTGTCCTTACGTTTACAACTGTCGAAGTTGAAGAGAAGAGAAGAAGTTGAACCTGTACATACTAACATGCTAACATACATTAGAATTTGTAGATGTACTAAGATACCACGTTCCTTAGCCTTTTACTTAAGACCAAAAGCGTAAAATAGACGTATCCATCCATGCATTCATTTGTCATCATAAGAGAAGATTGTACATGTATGTAGTGCCAATTTGTGAACAACTTTTGCGTGATCTCTCCCTCGCCACACACCATATGCCCCTCATGCCCCTAGCTACATGCATGTCTACGAGTAAGTATCAATATATCGGCATGTTGAGTCTAGAGCATCATTTACACTTTTGGTTCTAAGGTCTTAACATTCCTTGATATATTTACCTATTACCTCCTAGTATATTCGAGAAACTTGTACATGTAGTCCCAATTTGTAAACAACCCTAGAATGATTTCTCCCTCGCCACACACCACTGCCCCTCATGTCCCTAGCTACATGGCGTTCAGGTAAGGTGGTATCTCACTGCGCTTGGGGCACCAGTGCGGCACTGCGGGGTTCGTTCACTGTGACTCTCCGATTTTTTATAATTTAGATAGTACGTAATACGTAAAAATATGACTTAGAAGACAACAAAATACACAAAAGAAAAATCTCTGAAATTCGTTGAGTATTCTTTCGAACCCCGCAGTGTCGCACCGGTGCCCCAAGTGCAGTGAGATACCACCTTTACCCAGTGCCGGTGGTTATGTGACGATCCCCCAAGTCTTAAATACCGCTAAGAAGTTGTCCTTCTGCCAAGACCCGGTGAAGGAGTTTTGGCTCCCTACCAAAGGAAAAGGTCAAGAGTAAGCCTGGAGTTTGTTTTCCGTCTTGGTTCTTTGTTGAGTTGTCGGGAAAAAGTGTTGTAACTCCTGATCGGAACTCACGACGCGTTCGCCATCAAACACAGGCCCGCCTTTCTGTCAACAGTGTAGCAAATTTTCAGCAACATTGCCCTAGGTTAATTACACAAAGGTACGTGCAGGCGTTGATAACGTTCTCTCTGAAACAACCATTCTTCTTTATACCTCTCCAACTTTATCTTGTGGATGACACACACGTACTCATCGGTTTGGGCCTATACCCTCGGCGATAATCGTTGAGAAACAAGTTGCTTCAAATCATTGTGCACGTACACATGTACAGTGACATTTGTCATCCCTTTGTAAAACTATTGCATAGTGACATTTTGCACCCTAAGAAGCTATAACCGAATCTACAATCTTTTTGTGTTGACGTATAGTTAACTTGCATATTCGGTTGTACTGTTGTACGGTTGACTGAGTTTCCCTGGATCTCAGTCTGTTGCGCCATACCTGTTCCTAGCCCATCGAGGCATGAATGTACAATAAAGGTCTTTCAATTATCTTTACATCCCCATGACTTGTGACTACTAGCCGTAGAGAGAGCGCTGACAAAAGTTTTTCCTCTAGCAGTTCTTGGCAGACGTTGTGCCATCCGAGTTAATAAAACGCTAACTAGGATAGTATCCAGGGTACTTTTGGATCTGCAGTCGTATCTTTGTTGTTGAATTTGTAAATAAGATCCCTGTAAGCTATTTATGATCTGGTTTGGAAAGCCACCAAGATCTTTAGTGGAAATCCCCAAAGGTAAAAGAAGTGGAGGTTGTTAAGAAAAATTCCTCGTCGGTGACAAGGGGTGAAACGTCTAGTTTAGGCTTTGAAAACGTCCCGACGAAAGACTGTAGGGAATTTCCGTGACTTAAAATAGCCGAAAGTATGTTTCCCATCAGTTAAAATTTACCTCACATGTCATTTCCTGCACCTTGACTGTGTCTGGGGTAGGACCAATTATCGCGAGATTTGTGGCGAGAAATGACGAGAAGTGACAAGAGGTAACATGTGGTCAACTTTGGTGGCGATGCCAAAAATGCTGAAATATAAGTTGGTGGAGTGGTTTTCATCACCATGATGACTTATCCGCCCCTTTCTTTCTGTTCCGGTGAAATGTTCACTAACAGTCGTTTATTTATTTATTTATTTATTTCATCTTGAAACAGATGGGTAGCCCCTACAACAGTGCATAGTTGATTTCCAAGGGGGCCCATCAAACATACATGTAAAATAATAAATACAGGACAAAAACGTGGTAACAATCAGTCAAACTTTGAACACCCAGGGACAACATACAGTACAGAAAACATAAAACGGTGCGTCAAAACATAATCAGTGTCCATACTCATGTCGAAAACGTTCCAAGGTCAAAATCAATATGTCAAGAGATGGGGTGGAGGTCAGAGGTCAAATCATATATCAAATCATGTGTAAATCGAAAATTAATGAAACTGAAATTTACAAAGTATGGATAGTAAATCATATGTAAAGATTGAACAAACAAAAAAATTAAAACAGTAAGGCACATCAGAGACAAAGGTGCTTTTCCATACTACGTTCCAATATTACTTGAGGTCAGATATACATGTGTTCTTCAGAGCTGTTTTAAAGCCTTTTAGTGTTGCGATGTTTCTTATGTTATCTGCTAGTTTGTTGTACTGGCTAGTGCCAGTGTATGCAAATGTTTTTTGTCCACATGTGGTGGTTATTTACGTTGGTAACTGGTTACCACATTTAGCAGTTCAATTCAAATTAATAGCCTGTGTGCCATCCTAGTAAGACGACTCCCGTACTCTCCACTTAGCGAAGGTCCTCGAAAAAATAAACTCGGCTGGGTGGCACTCAGGCTAACGTCAATCCAGTAACCCAGGCTTACATAATTCACGCTATGTCATGTTATTCTATTCTGGTAACACAGTTTGCTCGGAGCAAGTTCGCCTTGGAACGGATTGCGATATGATTCCACACAAGTCGGGCATAATGACACTGTTTTGTCTTCAATGCTTCTGTACTGTGTATTGTCTACTTCCCACTGGCTCGGCTTCTCTTACCTGCAATTGTCTCGCATATCCTGCCCCTTGGTTTGAAAGGTGCAGGCCTGTGCCAACTTTTACTGCTCCAGTTGTTTTGTCGTGCATGTCACGGCATCCCGTGCCAGGGTATGGTGTTAGTTGATTTCCCCGAGAAATGCGACACATGGTAGAACGACGGCAACGCGCCACTTAAAAAGGCCATAAAAACGGCAGCGCGACAGAAGGATGACACACGACAGCCCGATGGAAAGACGACATACGGCAGAACGACGGCACCGCGACACTTTAAAGGCGACACACGACAGCGCGACGGAAAGGCGACACACGACAGCGTGACACTTGAAGGGCCATAAGCCGACAGCGCGACAGAAAGGTGTCACACAACAATGCGATAGACACACGGCATCGCGACAGAAAGGTAACACACGACAGCGTGACAGAAAGGCGACACACAACAGTGCGATAGACACACGGCAGCGCGACAGAAATGCGACACACGGCAGCACGACAGTAAAGCGTCTCACGCCACGGTAGGACGATGTCACAACGACACGAAACGCGACAAATGACAGCGCGATAGACAGACGACACACGGCAGTGCGACAGAAAGGCAACAGCAGGACAGGTTCCAGACTGCGTCCTTTTTGTGTCTTTCTGTCATCTCTGCGTGTGCAGTGACAGGAAAACACTTGGCAGAGTTGCGAAGTGGAACAAACGCACTGAAACTGGAGAACAAATTGGACCTGATGTACGTGACACATTCGCCCGGGTCTTGGCTCTGAAACAAGTTCTAAAATAACTCTTAAATACGTTAAAAGCTACAGTTCCGTAATATTCCCGCTTCTCCCTTGGAGTCCGAAACTTTATACAGAAGAAACTGCGATGATCAGGGCTATAGATTTACGGGGGAACAAACGACTTACTGTTTGGCGTTCCACTATGTCACTGTCCTTTAAGAACCGGTGACCCTGTCAGTGGTGCAGTACAGAAAAAGATAAGAAAAAAAGAATAGAAAAAACAACGCGATAGAAAGAATAAATGAGAAAAGGAAGGGCGAAAGACAAGGACGAAGTTTGTTGTTAATTAGATTAGTTGCACTTTTCGTGCCTGCCATGCGCAGCATCGCAGATGAACATGGCTATGACATTATAAGAGGGCAAATGTAAGGATGGTAAAGCACAGATAACTATGGCAACATGAATGTAACTATGGCAACATGAAGGTTACTATGGCAACATGAAGGTAACTATGGCAACATGAAGGTAACTGGCATTTTAAAGGTTACTATGGCAACATGAAGGTAACTATGGCAACATTAAGGTAACTATGGCAACATGAAGGTAACTATGGCAACATGAAGGTAACTATAGCAACTTGAAGGTACAGGTAACTATGGGAATAGGTAACTATGGCAACGCCAATGTTACTGTGACAACACTAAGTTTACTACGTCGACATGAGAGTAGTAAACACGAGAGAGAAGAATTACGCAGACGTTACCGAGACGTAACTTGCTCGTTCTTCACAGGAGACGGAGTTAAACGAAGTCCAGATCTCTGACTTGGATTTGAAAAGTAGGTCACGATGTGAACTGGTTCCGGTTTGTTGACAAGGTCAAGGTTTTCCCGTACGTGATAAACCCAGGCTGGAGGCAGCTAGGTTTTGACACCGACTTGCGGCACTTATCACTGTCGCGGTCATCTATGAAATAGGTCTGAAAGACTCTGATGACCCTAAGGGCTGACATCCTAGCGCACAGCTGTATTCGCTATAACAGAGAGATCCCACCTGGTGTGTTACGCTATGGGGCTGTTTACCGGGAAAGCAATACAAACAAACAAACATGGAAACAAACAGAAGGAGTACTCGAGTGAACATGAGAGAAAAATCACGAGAGAGTTATCTCATTTGATAAACGGGTAACGGTAAGCGACAATCACAATGCTCGCAAGTGATAACTACATATAACGTTACATACGGTAAACAATCTATCTAGCCGCAAAGTTGTATTTTTTTCTGAGTTTGTTTGTGCACAGGCGTTCTCTACTCTCATGTCGCAAAACTAGCACAGTAGACTTTGTTTTCATTGAGCAGCCACAATGGACTTGCGGTCGATGTCAACCACAGCATAGAATTGTCATGGCCGGGCGGGACGGTGGACAGTTAGCCAAGGGACCGTCCGTTGTTACCCAGTAGGACTCAAGAGTCAGAGATGGGCGTGTTCTCCTCTTAACCAATCAGATCCTAGGACGCGGGCGTCTTGGCAGCAGGAGAACACCCATCTCGTTCCCAGGATGCTCTCTCATCACATCTTTCGACCAATCGGAGCCCGCGTTGAACCTCTCGTCCCCAGCGTGTCGTCACGGCGTGTTTTCTCCCCACTCCTGCCTGTGGACGTACGGAAAGGAGTCGTGCAGGCACGATGGCGTCCGGAGGAACGCAGCAGCGGAGACTACGGGCCGTACTGGCGGCCCTGACGGCCCTCAGCACCGTGCACGCCACGAGGACACCCCGGCAAGCCGGTAAGTACCTCTCCAGACATTACTGCATTCACCACACCTCCTAGACGGTGGTATTTACGCCCAAACGTATCTCCAGGCAGATGGAGGAAAGCTGTCTTCTTGTTGCGCTGTTTTTCTAACACTTTCTGTGTCAGACAAACAACGCTAGATAATTCCACCCTACATCTGCTTGGAGAAAACGCTTGAACAGCTATTAAAGCTAACGAATTCCTGACGGCAGTTCCCTGCTTGTGAAGACTGTTTTGACGCTACGCTACGCTATCTGCAGTAGCACCACCTGAAGCGCGACGTGTCCTGTCCTGTCCAGACGACATATGTGGTCCCGTCTGTCCGTCCTTACATAGCCTAGAGCCCAGGCTGTCTGTAGGGTCTGCACAGGCCAGCTCCAATCCTCCAGGACCAACATGCATCCATCATAATTTGTATGCCACAATCTGCTTGAGTTAGACCTTAACTGAAGACACTTCATTTGGTCAGGAGCCCATGAGCTGGCTTAGAAACAGTTTGACATCCAGGCTTGTCGCTAGATCCTGTAGGTGCCAACTCCTCTAGCCTAGTACCAGACTCCAGCCCGATCTCAATAATTTCTGTCGTATCAGGGACTATTACAAACCAGGGGGCTTGCTAGATTTTAATTGGGGTAATGTTGACCCTAGAGCCGAGGAGTTGGACTGTACAGGCCCTAGAAACAGTCTGGCATCCAGGCTAGTTGCTCCACTGTAGGTCCCCTCTCCTCCGGACCGGGGTCCGTGTCTTGGGTCGGGTTTCCCGGCCAAGATGTCTTGCTGCGAGTCGTGCACTTTTGACCCACTGACGGAGGGAAACAATAGCCACTCTCACAAAACCGGGTCAGTGTTTGCTCCGTGTCTGCTTCTGGGTCAAGACGTCCCGGGAGCTTGGTCTTTATCCTTCTAAGAAAGTCTGTTTCTTGAAGACATTACTGTCCTAGGTCGTTCGTTTCTTGCCAGGGTGCTGCAATTCATTAGGGCCTTTAGGGAAGTTTAATGTTACGCTGAGATGTCAGAAATACTGGGAGGAAACTAGGTCGTCTGTCGCAGGTCACAGGGTTTGGTGTCTTTGGACTACTTTAGTACTAATGCTAAATTTACAACCGCTTCTTCTTCTTCTTTCGTTTTGAGGCTACCAACTTCAACTTGCGGAAGACTTTTGTAGCCTATATGCTAATTTTTCACTTGAGTAAAGTGAGGAAAGTCGTGTAAAGTGCTTTCCCTTTGTGCAGCTTGTATTTCAAAGCCTCCTTACTATTCTTATCCATGTTCAAAGTCTTGCTTATGCATTTGCATTTTGAATAAGAAAACATGTGCATGGAGAAACAGTAGACACATGCATATGGAATTTCGGCTTGTTAGTAGCACACCATGCAATCTCTTATCACTTCACACCCTGGGGCATCCCTATCGCAGCGGTGACCGAGATTTTGAAAGGAAATTGACATTCATAAGAACTTGATCCCCCATCCTAGCTACTGGAAATTCTTGGCTTTTTCAACCCAAAGAAGTTGATAGTAAATCTTGAAAAATACACTTACATGGACAGTAAAATCCTGACCTTGCCACCCCCTCGATAGTCTTGTACTTCTTGATAGCCTTTACCAAGGACGTTATATGTGATATAACGTCCTTGCCTTTACGTTGTAGAATCTTGGACAACAAGGCTAGCGGAAGGCCAGCCAACAACTTACCTATATCATACTCCTTGAGCAGATGCCAAAAGTTGGTACGGTAAATCGCAACTTTTTGTGGCTGCTTTGTTAAGTTGTATGGTTTGTCTGTGACAGAAAAGAAGGCAGAAGGACGACTTAACAAACATAACTTTTGCTTTGTCAGATCTTTTGTTGCGGCTAGGATAGACAGGGAGCGACCATTTGTGCGGTGGGACGGAGTGCCAAAGATATTACTGCTAGTTGACAGCCTACTCTGTCTCCAACGGCGTAAAGCTTTGCCGTTTACGAGACTCTAAACTAAGTCAAAATTGATCTTTTACTGCGTCGTAGGGGAAACGTACCGTTTTACGGGAACGTATGTATCTTGGGGGGGGGGGGAGGTTTGGAATTGGTATTGCCTGGGTATGTGGTAAATATATTTTCTTCTGTTCTTCTCTATTCTTACTCGCTTCTATATATTCGAATCAAATCAAATCATACTGTATCACAAATGAATACAATGTTTTAGATGACCAGCCGCTCTTATGTACCAAAGGCCCAGCCGTGAGGTTCTCTTTCGCCGGTACATAAAGTAGATAAAGCTGCATCGCATCAGTTTTACGAGCTGCTAAATTACAGTGTAGCTGCAACTGTGCTGAAAACGCCATCTTTAATCTTAGATTTGTCTCCCTGCAAGAAGTCAAGTATTTAAAGACCTCTTGTGCAACCTTTGCTTGTCTGTAGAGTATCGCAGACCGGTAGAATGAAGATCAGTGCCGGGCTATTATAGAAATGTAATATGTAAAATGTGAAATATGCCCAAAGGATGCCCGCGACTGTTCTCTGTACGTCTTGTGTAGTTTGGTGTGTCTTTTATATCATACTTGTCGTTCCCGAAAGCTTCCCCACCGGGCCCCGGTTTGGAAATGTGACGTAGGCCTAATCTGTAGGGTAGTGAATAGCCTGGATACCAGAACCCAACCTAAAAAAAATTTAGCGTGTTGCACGATAGATATTTTTGAGATCGGGCTGGGGTCTGGTAACCAGGCTATTTGGTGCAGTCTTTAGTCTGACCGGTGAAGCTCAACACCACAGCTTAGCGACGTCTAGTGTGTAGCAGCAAACTCGCACGTAACACTTGTCTGTGTGTACAGCAGCTCAGCCTTTACATAAACTGAAACAGAGCAGAGCTCGTTCCGGGGTACATCTCTCCTCGGAGCGAGAACGTTGTTTTGACACACCGATAAGTTTGCGTCATTATGGGGATGTGGAGAGGTCGTCTGTCGGTCGTGCTGTTGGCGGACTGGTCTACGTCACCGCCATTAGGCTAGCCTGGAATTCAGGCTGTTTCCAGGGGCTATACAGAGCAGCTCCTCGGCTCCAGGGCTAAGATGCCCCAAGGAATACCTCGGGTGCCCTTAGGAGCAAGTCATATTGTCCCAGAAGACGAGAATTGCTCTGTTTAGATCCTCGGGAACAGTTCGGCTTCCGAAAAGAACGAACAGAACAGAACAGATACAGCCTTGACCACTAGTTTCAGTGCTCGATTCAAGGTTTTTAGGCATCTTTTCATCCAAGAATTATTGTAGACTCAAAGTCGCTGTGTGACTGTTACTAGTAACGATGTAAGTACATGTATTTGGTGAGTCGAACCATTTAAAACATACATAACAAATATACACTGTAGACGCGAACCCTTCTGACCCCACCACCACTAGTACATACTGTATCCCACTAGTAGATAACATGATAAAGATACTGTATTCCACGGTTACGGGTGGTGTTCTCAGAAAGCCGTCCCCTCCCCTAACGATCAGCTGTTTAGCACATGCTCGTAAACTTGGTACATGTGTTATAATACGTTAGATTATCACTACAAGTGTGCCGTTGCAGGAATGCGAATTTATAATCCGAATATCCTGACGGCTTCTTTACATACGATGTTTCAATATTGTGTCGCTGAGTCCTGGTCAGAGCTGCTTTCACGGTTATATGTCATCTGATTGACAAAAGCATGTTTTCCCTTTGAATTTGATAACAATTAGTTCTGCCGTTTTAAAGTGATTGATAATGCCGTCAGCTTTACGGTGTAAGACGTTGTACTTTGCTTGGCAACGTTCAGGTTATACCGGCGGTCCGTTTGCTTTACATAAAAATGTTTTATAGTTTGACCTTTGGCAAAGGGAAGGGCCACAAAGTTCAGGGGTAGTTTTTCTGAAGAAAGGTTTTATCTGTAGCTTTTAAGTTTATTATTGTGAATTCTTGCCCATGGGGTGAATGATATTAACAGGAGGATGGACTCAATGACTAATCTCCATGCAGATCCTACGGTAGCATAAGGTAGTATCGAGTAAAGCCGCCTAGGAGTGTATATACATGCCCGTCTGACTCCTTTTGTCCGGCTATACTGTCTTATGGCACCGTAGGATCTGCTTGGAGATTATGCAATGACAAGGCTTGATAGGGCATATGGCCAATCTGATTTGGAAGAATAATGTTTCAATTTCAAACGTAAATATGACGCTAGAGATCGGGCAGGCTACAAATCTAAACTTTGTTGATTTGGAAGTTTGTTATTGTATTTGACACTAGAAAGAGAACATTCTTTATAAGTTGGTACTGCCCGTGTCTCATGTTTGTTACCGGTAAAATCTGTCTGTACATCTGACAATTCAATGTCTGACATTCGAGTTAAGTCCAGACCACCAACCGTCAAGGGGAACAAGCTGCCAGATCGTTTCCACACTTCTATTTAGCCGTGCGGGGTGCTAAGGAAGCATGTGTCTCACTGTGCTGGCAAATCGTTCTAACCTACATGCGAACAGTCAACACATGTCTGTTGAACTTGGGTAATGGCACCACTCTGCTGAGGAGAGTGACGACCGATTGTTTTTGTTCTCTGTGACATAGTTTTATAAGAGACATAGCTTGATTATGTTTTCTAAAGAACATTTTAACTTGCATAGCTGAATGCCTATTTGACAAACGTCAAAGAAACCGACTGCCGTGTGTTTTACAAACACGAGAGGGCACAGATTCACACTTTTTTTGTCAAGTATATAAAACAAGATCGTCCCGTACATGGCTCTTTGGCAGTCGAAATCCGGCTACCAAAGAGCCATACATGTACTAGTAAAGTACCCATATGCCGGACAAGCTGCAACTTGCAAGAGCTGTTATGTTCTGGAAGAGTTTGTCTGCTATTTATCTGACATCTGACATAGGTACAATCTAGAATCCCGTACTCATTGGCTGTGTATCGCCAGAACGCATACATTCAAGACCTCACCAAGTGACGACCGTTGGACTTGGCACAAACTTTCCGATACTGTGTTTATAACCCCAGTGTATTACGGAGTAGCTTGTTATTCCACTACGCCACATGGCCTCTCGGGTCTCCCGTGGGAGCGATGCAAGTTCCAAGTACTTAACACTGATATCCCTGCCCGCGGGCTGAGCTGGGTTAAGTTTAATAACAAGGTGAAATCTGTTAGTCCAACTGGCAGCCTCGCTGGACACCCGACTCTCGCCTGGAAGATAGCCCGCACCAGGTTTTGTGGGTCATGATTCTCTAGTGCGGTAGAACAAGATTGAAGTTAGCCTGGTCTAGGTGTATAGACAACATCACACCATAGCCCAGGTCTACGCTGACCTGAGATGTATTCCTGGTAAAATAAATAAACTAAACTAAACTAAACTAAACTAAGCGTAAGCCCGTCGACTTAATTTGTTGCATTTTGTAGTGGTACACACAATACTTGGGGGCATCCGCATCAGACAAGTCCAGACAAGTATTGCTGTCTCCTCACGTCTTCGCAACATCTGCTATGACCGTCCCAGCTGATGCTCTCCTGTGGTGCTCCCTCGTGGCTCTCTCACCGGTGTGCCGTGACTGTCGCATGTCGTGCAGGGTCTGTCCCGCTGCGGGTCGGGTCCTAAAGACGTGTCACCTGTCGGCTGTCGCTGTGACACAGTCTGTATTCATGTTCACCCAAGCCTGCCCGAGGGGGTGGGGGTGGGGGTGTGCTGCATGTGTTATACCTGTGGAGTATAGTAGAACAAGTTAATTTGCAAAATCATGCCCGAGGGCTAATTGAAGGAACATACTCGAGGGAAACAAAATACAATGTAGATCTAGTACATAACACTAATGTCTAATCAGCTGAAGTTGCATCTTATTATTGGATTTGACTCCTTCTTAGAAGGCAGTGGTTAATGAACTGCCCCACACACTGCAAAATAAGTGGGTTTTGAGACTTCAGTAAAAATGTAGTATTTTGGTGATGTCCTAGGTTGCAACAGCTGGGTGAAATTGTAGCGATTGTTTGGAATAGTCTCTTTCTATCAACCTTATACTTATAGTGAGGGCGCTGACTAATAAAATGTATTTCATTTTCCACCGCAAAAGTAGAGTATAGTTGGTTTGGCAAGCAAGGATTTTCCTGTTTCAGTTTAGGCCGCTCATCATTTAGAGTCAGTTCACAGGTATCCCTGGTTTCTGTGTCATTATGATTGCCCAACCTCCCCTTGAAGATGTTTACACTGCATGCTCTCACCACAGTCCCCGGTAGGCCATTGTACCACTCCAATGCTAAAGACGTGAGCTCTTTTGTTTCTACTGTGACATGTATTTATCTTGCGGTACAGTAACAGACAGACGGACGGACAGACAGACAGACACAAGGCAGACGTTACGGGTCTGTTGACAGACCGATTTGAGCTTCTCATGAATAAATAAAGGTTCAAACAAACAGGACTTAGACACCCCGGAGTTTGTTTGGGAACCGAATCCATCATCTTGTCAGGATCTCAGAAAGAAAAACGTTCCAGCCGTAATGAGAGTCTGTCAATCAACGCGAACCCCCACAGCCTGCAACAGGGTTCTGCCAAATCAGCATTTTCACAGAACACGTGTAAGGGAGAAACCCCTGACCTTTCAATCGCTGTAGTTAGTGCCGCGTCTCTCATACCGCGACGCGACACATCACAAAGTAATCTGCCGTCTGTGCTGCGAAGGATCAGAAGAAAAGATATGTTTGAGATGATTCTTATTCCAGCATCTTTCATAGGACACGAGTAACGGAGTACTGTAATCGCGGGGATTTAATTTCGCGGTAGCGGGAAAAGGGACTTTTCGCGGTGGTTTTGATTTCGCGGTAGCACCATGCACTGTAGTATCTTATTGCCCTGGAAAAATGTTCGCGGTGGTTTTAAATTCGCGGTGAAA
Source organism: Branchiostoma floridae x Branchiostoma belcheri (assembly GCA_019207045.1). Taxonomy (NCBI): domain Eukaryota; kingdom Metazoa; phylum Chordata; class Leptocardii; order Amphioxiformes; family Branchiostomatidae; genus Branchiostoma; species Branchiostoma floridae x Branchiostoma belcheri. Next base: position 3,076,067 of record CM033032.1, read on the forward strand.
TGGCCGACGCGAAAACCGCGAACATAAATCCACCGCGAACATTTCTGCATTTACAGTAACTCATGGCTTTGCAAACCTACTTTTCATTGCTGTAGGTATGCAGCTCCTCTCATAACTTTCTGAGGAACGCGACGCATCACAAAGTAACCTGTCGCCTGTGTTTGCGACAGATTAAAGATGTTTCTTCCGTGCATTGTCAATGGTGGGGTCTACCTAGCCTAGTATCCAGCCGTAATATAGCTCCCGAGTCTCTTCTCTCCTCTTCGTAATTGCGCGCGAAGAGGAGAGAAGAGACTCGGGAGCTATATTGCGGCTTGATACCAGGCTAGAGTCTACCCGCAAGGACGAAAACAGCTGCTTTGTGCCTTGAGCCTTTTGTGTGTGGGTCAGTGAAGGCCAGTCAATGTTAACGAGCGAAACGTTATCTTAAATACTAACGTTATTGGGCAAACCGGTCAGATGTGACTTCTTGACGATGAGTTTAAAACATCTCATGCATATGTTCAATATCGAATATAAAGAGACATAGATGAAAAAATGCTGGTGATGGACGGTTGCATCGGTCCAAACTTGTGTAATTCACGATGTGATGATTGATGCGGAGTTATTTATGCAGAGGCTACACAAATAAACCGGTCATTACCTCCCTGACGGTCACACGACACGCAGGAGGAAAACCACCGGGCTGTTTACGCCGAAACGTTCGGGGGAGCTGCGGGGGTCCCCCGAGACTGACACGGACACTGTCCCTTAAACTAGACCACACCAGGTATCGGGGACGCCCCCTGAACATCAGGCCATCCCACAGAAGACAGAGGCCTGTCAGGATGATCTGACATCTGTGACCTCAAGGATCAGACAGTCAAGACTATTGTTGGTGTCTTGGACAACACCGGCACCTAATTATCACTAATGGCGAAGCTATCGCAACAGTTAATGATAATCTCTCACCTGCAAGCTAATTAGTTGTAATTAGGTGATGAAGATCTGATAGTGCGATAAACAGTGGTGTGAAGACAAGGCGCTTTTTTATCAGAAGCCCAGGATTTGTAGGGGTTAACGTCTTGTAAGGGAGCCGTAATGAAGCCCACCTGTTCCCCTCCCCGCGCTGAGCAGGGTCGTCACGGGTTAGCTACCGGCGGAACGTGCTGATGTCTCTTCTCTGATCCACGCGCACAGACGAGCAGCTTTCAAACACACACACACACACACACACACACACACACACACACACACACCTGTTCCCCTCCCCGCGCTAGGCAGGGTCGTCACGGGTTAGCTACTCGCGCAACGTGCTGATGTCTCTTCTCTGATTCACGCGTACAGACGAGCAGCTTTCAAACACACACACATACACACATACACACACACACACACACACATACACACATACACACACACACACACACACACACACACACACAAACACACACAAACACACACACACACAAACACACACAAACACACACACACACACACACACACACACACACACACACACACACACACACACACACACACACACACACGCCTGTTCCCCTCCCCGCGCTAGGCAGGGTCGTCACGGGTTAGCTACTTGCGCAACGTGCTGATGTCTCTTCTCTGGCTCTGCTGTGATCTACGGACAAGCAGCTTTCAAACACTCACTAGATGTTCATTGTTCACTTACAGCATCGAGATTTTTTCTGAGGCTCTAGGCGACGTTTGGAGACAATCTGTTGTGTCACGCCGAAGGGCGGTTATACCGATATATAGATACAGATACAGAATCTGGTGATTTGTAGGTAATGCTTTCTCAGGGAGGAATGCCGTGAAACGAAACTGAATCAACTGTATAATCTCTCTCTCTCCTGTATATGTGATGGTTTGGGTCCAGGCCCCTGCACTTCCTACCTTCGGCATTGTAATTGCACCAGATTCTGATTTATTTAGTTGATGTGTTTTTGCCAGAAAGGCCTGGAGTCGGTAGTCTCACGGTTGGCTTCTTTCCTCAGGAATCCACCATGCGTGAGAATCTTTAATGAAAGCATAAGAAAATCGACAGAAACGCTTGCCAGGCATCATATGTAGTATTGCGCATTCTTAAGATTTATGCCTTCATTTACCGCTGTTATTGCGTTGGCATTGTCTGCCATTCCGCAGGTTGGGTAACAGTGGCATCAGACACTTGCACGGCATATGAAGATTTATAGCTCTGATTCTGACCCTTTCAGGCTCAGCCTTACAGGGATGTCATGATTATGGTTCTTGAGTCCGATTCATGTCGTTATATATGGCTTCATAGTACAGAATGGTGCGAATGTGTGTATTTCTCATGGAATGTGTAAGTCGTTGGTCGTTGAGAGACATTGACTCATTGTTCTAGTTTGGCAACCACAGATTTAGATCTCGGTGTCAACGTGTTTCCTATATGTCCTCTATGGAAAGAATCCTGAGACTGATGATAATGTACTATGATGGTAACATTGTTAGGCTGACTAGCACACAGCGAGCAGTAACATTGTTGTGGAATGTCAGGCTGTAAAGAGCAGCCTCATATTGTCTGTCGTGTTGTGTGAGTCTGCCATTTATTCTGCAGTGCGACTTGAGATTGTCCTGGTGGAAATTTCCATCCCGCTTGTTTAATCTGTTGACTTTGAGACGACAAACGTCGCGATGGCAAACCGATAACACAGACACTGACTGACTGAGACAGATCCCACCGATTACTGTCATCTTCCCTTTTCCAATGAATCTTTCTTCGTCTGAACTGCTAGACCTGGGACTAGTGTCAAATAAGCACCAGGGTATATGGGTGAAACTTTCAGCCTTTTCCCCTTGACGAGTCTTGTTGTGAAGACAGATTGCATGCCTCTACTCGTGTCGGTATTCAGGCTCAGTGAGAGATGTGGCTTTTTGCCAACTGTGCACGGTTTGTACAGGGCAGATGTAGCCAAGCTTTTTTAATCAGCCGTTGTTCTGTGTGCCAACTCTTGATTCAAACTGTGATGAATAGCAAACGTCACGTTACAATGAACAGCAGGGAACATAACAAGGTGGCACGACTTTTAAGATCATGTTCATGTCTTAATTGTTGTTCGGGCTCACAACTTATATGACAAATGAGATTCACATCAGTTTTGATTTGGCCAGTACTCAAGTGTTTAGAAGCTGTTATGACAGTAATAAGCGACACTGCCTGATAACAGGTTGCCTCTAGTAGAGAAACCACCGCACAGCATGGTATTGTTTTTTCGTTGACCTTATCAATAACGAGCACACATTCCGCTGGAGGTCCACTGAAGCGCTTTTGCCAGACGACCTGAAGCTTCACACTTTGGAGGCTACTGAACGATCCATATCCATAGAATTGAGGATTTGTGGCCAAAGAAACACAAGCACAACTGATCTGTCGAGTTCTGACTGCGGCCCAAAAGTTGCTGAAGCATCACTTATCAGATTTGGAGCCGGTATCTACTTTCCACCCAAGCCGTCCGGGTCAGGAGTTGAGCCCAACACTTGATAGCCTGGATACCAGACACCTCGCGTCAGATTATAACTCCTTCACAAGCACCCGATCTCTTCGCACCTGATCGCTCTTAACACCCGATCAGACTCCGGTCTCTATCAGACTCCGGTCTGACGTAGGCCAAGTTAGGAATCTTTTTGATCTCTTTTTCATCAAGCTGACAGTGACACGTCTGCTCGGAGACTACCCGATCTCTAATCTCTAGTTTAATCAGGGGGTCGTGTTGTAACTGTTAGGTGGGCCGATTCGCTTCTCCGAAGGGATCCTAGTACCCAGGCTAAGACTACATTTCATTAATCACAGCAATCTCAACAGAAATGAATGGTTGATGAAAAGTCATGTCCAGAGCTTATGTCTGACATGATACAAATTTAGCCGTAATTGCCGTAACCTGTCTTTTCTTAACGGATTATGATCGGTGATATCTCTATATGCTGACTTGAAGGAGTCATCAATGACTTCTCAAGGTCCTCAAGGTCCTAAACCTTGAGCTTCTCGTAGGTTCTGTTTGATAAAAAGCCATTATGTTGGACGTGGTACAAGTTAGTGATGATTGTCTCCTCGTGTCTGTTCGGGAAGGGTTATCGCCAGGCAGTTATTTATAGTTAGGAGTCTTCTGACGCGGCAATGGTAAACGGTACGTAACATCACCTGACCTATATTTGATACGGGATGATTTGTACCGTGTCATGACATACTTCCCAGACCTAGCTGTAAGTAGAGGTTTCGGTGTCATCTACACGGTAACAGAGTACGTCTTAGTGCAAAGATCGCAGGAATACCACATCCAAGTTAACCTTTACTCAAATGTATTCTTATCTTCTTTCTTCGGAGCGGATCAGAAATGATATCAGAAATCGGATGCATAGATCTATGACAACTAAGTGACCATAAGTCAACGCAAGGAGGTTATCTCTATGTAACCTCCTTGGGCTTGGCCAACATAATTGCAATCGACATAACCAGTCAGGTCAGTAGCTATGGAACATGGCTTTGCGCAACACTGATATGTTTGTGCCCTATTCTGTGGATTGTTAAAGGTCGACTTTAGAAATATGGAGTGATCATTGTTTCGGTGTTTCCATGTGCCGACATTTGTCCATCATCTGCCAGGTATTTTGAAGAGAACATTCTAACCTGTTTACCAGACAGCCGGGTTGGGACATTCCTTCTCCGTGAGAACCGGACCATGTGGCCTGGGGAGATCTGGTAATGGTTGTTTTGTCTTCCTCGGATTTGCGGATTTTTGTCGTCTGCTGAACTTCACCTTGAAGAGATCACGCCACAGTGCACATGTAGACACCCACCCTGGGAACACGTACAGGTTCAAGTTCATTCACCTCCCTGCTGGCTACATAATTGGGTCACCACCACATGCACCAACTTGCTACAGAGTTGCAGTTCGCGTCTGCATAAGATGTTGCAAACCTCCCCGTTGCGTTTGGCAGATTGCTGTTTTACTTTGACGGGTTGACGGGTCCTTTGGTGTAATACAACCAGCTGCTGCCGCGCCTGCGAAGCTGATGTGTTACGCCGAAGTGCGGTTATACCGGCTATAAAGATACAGATACTTTCTTCAGGAGAAAATGTGTGTTCAGAGACCAAGACCTAACTCGTGTTTTATGACGAAGACCATTGCAGTCCAGGATCTATCTGCCCACCAGCTTTCTAATCGTGTCACCATCCACTGATACATCTGTCCATTATTAGCATTTAGCCGCCTGGCCAACAGTAAGAAGGACGTGTACTTGGGTTATGTATTACACGTACGTAGGGGTGGTACCGATCCGATGTACCGGTACAAAACTGTTTCTTGTTCAATGGACCGGTCCAGAAACCGGACCTACAAAAATTAGTGGTTTAGGACCGAGTAGAAAATGACCAGATTATATCTACAGGGGTTCACACGTTTTGGCACATACCTGCTCAAGAAAACAATAAGAGCGAACTAGAGACAAGTTTATAGTCATTGCTTCCAGATTTCTACAGTCAAAGTTATAGAGGTGGTGAACGTTGCTTATATGAAGACAGGATTTTAAGTGGGAGTGGATACTTGTAGCGAAATGGACTATTACGTAGTTTCAGTATCGCCCACTCACAGGTTCACACTTACAATCAGGTTCAGGTCTGGACCTAGTCTGGTTACCAAACTCCAGCCCATTCTCCAAGTATCTATCCCAACACGAAAGATATTTTTGGGGTTAGGGTGTGGTATCCAGGCTAGTCTGGACCTGATCCTCTGCACCTAAACCGTACCTGTATTACCTGACTTTTCTGTACCTGTACCCACCCCTAGCCCTACACGTAAGAGTAATAAGACCATACCTTGAGTTAGACCATGCATACCACATTCCAGCCGATACTGACAGAAAACAGCGGGCAACAGTCAGGAGGTTAACTCTGGGTGAGTGAAATGAGCCACTCCGGCCGCAGGGTGATAATTTGGTTGTGATTAAGCTCAATAATGTTACAGGCCTCACACTGTGAGTCAGACACACAGAATCAGGGAAGGTGTCAGTGGACGGTAGCAAAACGTACAGCCGATTGTAGGGTGATCTCCGTGTAATTACCTCTATGAAAAATGGAGGTATAGTTTCTGGGGTGGGTGTTGGTATGTCTGTTTCCGGATATTTGTGGTCAGCATAACTCTAGAACCTCTGGATGTATTACAATGATATTTTTTTTTGTGTGTGTAGGTAGGGGTTGAGAAGACGAAGGTCAAGGTCGATTTTGGGCCCACCTGGTATTTGACCTTGGTACTGCAGCAGAACTTCAATTTTTGTATCTTTTGACCTGGACATGCTATAGTCTTGTTAAGGTCTTGTTATTACCATTTAGGTTGCACTGTAATCATCATGTGCGTTCTCTTCCCAATGATTCATGTGTAAAGAGAACATTCGGTAACATATCAAAATCTTATCCTAAAACTCACCAGAATCGAATGTCATGAAGTTTCAAGGTTCTTATTTATTACGACATATCCTAGCAACACCTCCCTGGAGACCGCTTAGGATGGGACGTTGATACTGTTCATTGACATTGTGCTTGTCGAAAAGAGCAGTGAAAATTCCTCCTTTATAAATACAATAAATCTGTAAATACTGTACATAGCGCCTTTCTTCTCTGTAACGACTAGTGAGACTAGCTAGCTCTTCAGACTCAGAGAGCTAAAACTGGATCGAGATGAATTTCCTTTCCCTGTGGCCTCACCCATCTCACCCTCCGCCTTAGAGTTCATGTACCAGCCGTGATGCAGGTATTCAAACAGGAACTGTTGGAAACCTTCCGTGTGTCTGGTGCTGACAGCTCAAAGAACAAGTGGGTTGCTAGCGTGTTTTGCAGTTAGGGGTATATTGAATAGTGTCAGAAGTGATTATGTTGTCATGGACCTCCTGCCGAAAGTGCATTGGCCTACCTTGGCATGACAGGGTGGATTATTTAAAGTACACACACATCGTCCTGCGAAAGTATGGCCGGTACTTGTGCCTGAAACTTTGTAGTCAGGAAAGTTCAGGTCAGCAACTTTGGCCAGATTCATGAATTTGAAGCTATATGATACCACATGTACTGCAGCAGCCGACAAGGTTTAGTCCTGAAAATTCAAGATTTTGTAATGAGTCTATTGACATTGATTTTACTTGATTATGAAGATCCCAAGTAAGTCAACGTATACCGTCAACTCAATACATTTTTTACCATCCATGACAAATCGTGTTTTAATTGATGCTCGTTGTAATAGTTAGGATTTTAGTCTGGAAATTCCAACAAACTCATCATCTATTGTGGCGACCAGGTCCTTGCAGCAGGGTCTAAGCATGTTTCTGCAGGTGCAACTATACACTGATCCTGGACAAACAAATCGTCCCTGCGAGCTGTCAATCAACACTTCATTCGTTAAGTTCATTCAAATTAGCTTCGTGTGTCCGCTAGTGATTTATGGTTTGATTTGTTACCGTACAAAGGCGCTGCTGTTTCCTGAGTTTGCAACACCAATGTTAGGATTTGGATCAGTAGGTGTCAGTGACTTCAGCGACACTTTAGCCTGTTGTTTATGTCTAATGTATAGAATATCTCTGCTGAGTGACAACTTTGTGCAAGTAAAAGTTGGTACCTGGTTAACCTAATGTATAGGATATTTCTACTGAGTGACAAGTAAGTGTAAGTAAGAGCCCGTTGTATATACCTGTTAAGTCGCTACCTATCAACAAAAAGAAGTGTTTCAGGCACAAACCAGTACGACGCCTGTTCTTTCGCAGGAAACGTTAAGGTCTAAACAAAGTGTTCTGCATGGAGGCTTAAGTGTCATAGATCGTCAGATACGTGTACACTGCTATCACTGCTATGCTCCAACGCCTTTGATGTGATAGACAAAGTTCATTTAAGTTCATGGAGTAGCCTGGTTCCAGACTTGTGAAGCTGTCTACGTAACTTCCTAACGGCTGTTGCAAATTTTCTATCGTATATAGGCTGTTGCTGCACTGTCCGCATAGCCAGGTATCCAGCTGTTTTTTTTAGCTCCCGAGTCTCCTCTGTCCTCTCCGCAAATTTACAAGACTCGCGAGCTATGTATTATATGGCCTCCTTCGGTACTATAATGCGAGCTATGATGCGAGCTATAATGCGACTGGGTACTAGACTACTGTCCTGTAGCTGCCCTTTCTGCCCTTTCTTTAAACTGCAGAGGTCTGAGTACCAGGCTATCGCAAAGTTCACCGTGCACCAGCTGCGACTGCTCGTGTCCCAGAGGCCATACCTGATCTGCTTTTGCGACGAAATGAAACGATTCCCACAGCGACCTTCCCAAACAGACCCCTTACACAGTACACCGAATCTGGTGCAACAAAATACTCCGATTTGGCTCGAGGTAATTTAATTAACAAGGTCGGAAGAGTAACGTAAACAGTAGTGTTCCAACTTGTTAGTGCAGGTGGCTGAAGTGATTAGACCTTAAAATGTTAACTCGCCTTAGCAGTTTCAGTCAGACGGAAAACAGCTTTATCATCATACAATAGTAACATGCACGCGTTGTTTGCTCTATTCATTTATTTGACTTCCTAATAAGCTTATTTGTGTTAAGATATTTTCGAATGGGTCTTCTTATCGTCAAGGCACTGGATTTCTCAAAGACTCAGAGTCATAAAACATTTTGCAGAAATGTAATACACTCGTTTTCTACAAGTACGAAGTCGTCGAATCTGATGATCTTGAAGTTGAACACTCTTGGAAATACGAGACCAGATCATAAATCAAACATGTGGATTTAACCGTCGATAATCCTACATACTAACACTATCTATGGAGATACATCATACAGGGTTCGACACCAATGCCTTAGACTTTTATTTGAATTGCATTTGAAATAGCCATTCCTGCCTGCAATAGATCATCAAATCATCTAAGTTTAGCGGAGGCGGCAGCGTAGGCATCTTGTAACATGGAATCCAGAGCCTTCCAGGGAGGCTGAGGAAAAAATTAATTTGGCCGAAGGGCTTGCCCGCGTGGGTCTCGGATTCCATGCTAGACAATTTGTGACACCAGACCATGATCTTACGAAACTGATGGATGCCAGAGAAGTATCTGTCCTGACTCTGTGCCATCAGAAGACGTTGACTCCTGTCCACAAAACCTTACCCTGCGGGCAATGTCCAACGATTTGTAAATAGTTCCAGCACTGTGGACAATGTCCAATGGTTTGTCGGTGGTTTCTACCGCCAATCTGGCGACTGCCCTGACATGTGGGTTGTGTTACCGACATCCTTGTTTATGCAATCGTTCGTCCGATGTGTGGAAGTAGGTCGGTTGTGAGGAGTGTTGATACAGACTGTCGAGATTACAACCTTCCTTTCTTTTCCTACAAGTCGAGTAGCAGATGGTGTTTACAGGATCCAGTTCTACCGTCTTAAGATAACAATCTCTAAAACTTCAGCCCTGCTTCTGCTAATAGAATTAGCGGTCATTAAATTGAAATAGAGAAGGGTGAAGACGGGTTTATTGTCTGTCTTGGACAAGGGAAGTGTAGAGCCAGTTTTTAAATTTGGAGTCAACGTGGTGTGGTCACTTTGCGGTTTGGTTTCGATGGCTTGACTGTCTTTAGTAAGTATTATGGTCAGGAATCCGCATTAGGTCAGCATTTAGGGACCACCAAAGGTGCACCAAATGACCTGGAGGTCAGGGGACTAGGTAGGTAGGTAAAGGTGCACCAGTAAGCGTACTCTGTGTTATGGGAGGATGGAGACCTCGGCAACAGAGGTCCAACGAAGACGTACATTATGAAACGCGACATCGTTGTTGGGTGATGCCAAAACGAAATTTTCATTTTGACACTCGTGTAATCACCAGCATCACCAGTAACAGCGTGACCTGACGAAATGCTGTCTGTTTGTCGGAATATGATGTAACCCGCCACAAGAACTTGAAACAGGTGTCAGCTCTCAACCCCAATATCATCAGACGTAATCATGCTTGCCCATCATCATATTTAGCCTGTGAACCAAAGCGAACAAGTCTACATTCCAAGCTAAATATGATGGGCAAGCATCTAAAAAATTGAGAGTTGACACCTGGTTTACGTTCTTGTGTCAGGTTACGATTTCTTTTAGAGCGAAGCTGATAGACCCCCCTCCCCATTGCCTCCTTACTCAGCAGAATCCCGGACCATCCTCTCCGTCCTCCCTGCTTTCGGGAGCGGACCAAAGTGAACAAGGCTGGACTCCAGGCTTAAATGTGATGATATTGACGTCTGCTGATATAGAGGTTGAGAGCGGCCACCTGTTTTACGTTCTTGCGTCAGGTTGCCGTTTTTTGTAGATCGGAGCGGGTAGACCCCTCCCCCTCCCATGCCCGGCATTGCCTCAATAGGCGTATGTCACATTTCCAAACCGGGGCCGAACCGTGCAGCTTTTGAGAGAAAAATGATACAAAAGATACAAAATGTCAACATAAGATTCATGGGCATACTTTGTGTATATTTCTTAGTATACATTTTAATTTTTCGTTTCTTAAAAACACTCCGGCCGGGCCCCGGTTTGGAAATGTGACCTAAGCCTTACTCAGCAGAATCCCGGACCATCCTCTCCTCCCACACGCCGACCTTTCGTCCCACCCACGTGTCTGCCCGGGCTCCCCTGGGGATAATATTCTGCCAACCAAACATGCGGCTGGGTTAAACTAGCCTGGGTACCTATTTAATTTAGGGTAGCGAGTGTAAGGAGCCCGAGTAGAAATAGGATCATGGTACCCAGGATAGAGTTACTACTTCTAAACACATCAATTTTACAAAGACAAATCTACAGATCTGACAAATGTTTTCGGAAAGATAATGGTTACTTATTTCAGAGTTTGTGCTCTGTAAATCGGGGGATGATATTCTGCCAACCAAACATGCAGCTTGGTTTGACGTCTGAGTCTCATCAATAATTTTACCAAATAAACCTACAGATGTTTTTTGTCAAGACGGGTTCTATTGTCAGGACCGTCTTTAACAGTATTCAAAGCTTGTGCCCTGTATAACTAATGAAATGGTATCGCATGTGTTTGTATGATTGTATCTACAGCATCGTTGTATAATCCATTTGTGTGTGGTCTGTGCTATCAGACTTGTGTAACCGGGGCTTAGTAACCTGGGCTTACATAAAATGAAAGTTATTTGTTATCAGGATGGGTCTTCGGAGTTATTGATCACCTCTTTATGTAACATCGACTGCTGTAGGTACGCATGCGCAATCGATGCTCACAGTTACATAAAAACTTATATATGCCTTTCAGTTTTGTAACATGTTTGTTTGACCTCAGCAAGTCAGGTTAAATCGACTCTTTTGACCACCTCTGATTTGTTTGTCCTTAGAGTAACTCTTTGACCGTCACCTTCCCAACCGTCCTTTTGCCAAAGAAATTAGATTGTTCTTGGCACGTAGTTGTGCACTTAGTTGTAATGTTTAACAGAACATCTTTGATAGGTTACAGGCAGGAACCTCATGTTCTTTCAACGGCATTCAGCCAAATGAACGTTCACTTATAAATCGGACACTGTAAGTAAGATAAGATTATCTGCCCAGCAAGCTGGTTCCATTTAAATGCAGGCTACGAGTGCAGAATTTGAACTTGAATTTGGCTTCAGGAGGAAAGAGTTGTCATTTTGCCATCGTTTGCTCGACTGAATCGCTACATGTACGTTATACCCTATAAACCGTGCAACTGTGTCCCACTGACCCCTTCCTAAGGTGTCTCACAGGTGTTGCTGCTTAACCTAATGGCGTTATCAGTGCATCAAGCACAACTAATTACTTTCTTGATTGAGTAAATTCGAGTCATGGGTTTAACTGGTCAATCAGATCGCTATTAATCAGATCGACTTCTATGACATAAACCCTGCTGTGTCTCATTCAAAGCTAATCATGCTTCAAAGTAGAAGATCAAGTCAAAGTAGAAATGGGCCAAGGATTTTATCTTTCGAACCGTCCATTGTGTTCCTGAGAAGGTGCACGCCCACACTTTCTATACTGTCCAATTGATCACTCGTGCCAACATGTCCCAGTTTCGCAGTGCTAAACCTGCGTCTGTGATCGTTTTACTCAATGATGAATGCCATCCAAAGGACATGTGGTCAAGTGGTAGCTCCATCAATTTCTAGGAACACACTACACAAGACATGAAAAATCATAGCAACAATCTACAAAACGCTTGCAGATGAAATTACGTAACAAGATCGTCATCCGGAAACCGTGTCCAAAATCATTACAGATAGGAGTTAATCAGGCGGTTAGCGGTGATTGGGCGTTAGATCCCGGCATTCCCGTCACGAGAGGAACGCGGAGAAATATCCATACCTGAAAACAGCTGTGATTAAAGTGCACTAACAAACACAAGACCTCTTCAATCTGTGCAGGAGGAGAAATCTTATTGACGATGTCTTACGGAAGCTAATTTTATTAGATTGTGTTCCAATGGTTATATTACTGCAAACGGTTATATTAGGATGCATGAGATTTACAAAAGGGACTTAAAAGCGACTAAAACTCACAGAATCACGGTTAGAAGCAAGTTAACTCTCATTTTAGCTATGCGTATGATTTATGAGGTATTTGTGTCTTCGTAACGAAGGACAAGAAAGGCCCCAACCGGTCTTAGTTTGCTTTATGCCCTCCTGTGCTAGCAGTCGTTCGTAAATCTGCGAAGTATCGTGATCTGTAGCATCCCGGGCATGGAGGTCAAGTTAGTTATGGCAGGAATGATGTTCCCAGCAACATGCCAAGGGTTTTAGGGCCGCCAAGTCACGGGCAGATCCTTATCTTTAAGAGGTTGCCAGCTCCCATCCTTCCGTAAGCAAGTGTGGCAGTAAGATCAGATGTTGTACTGCCAGGGGGCTGGCAGGAGTCGGAGCCAAACATGACGTTCCACTTCCACGGTAGCCTGGATACCAGACCCCAGCCCGATCTGAAAAGATGGATATTTTTTGGATCACGCTGGGGAATGGTAAAGCCTAGGTCCCGTTTCCGAAAAGGAGCCCGGGCGGGATGTTTGCGGAAACGAAAAATAAAAGTGTTTACCAAGGACTGTACAGAGATTGTGCTCTTGACTACTTCTTTGTGTTTTGTTTCTTTTCTTATCGTATTTTTCCTTTCCGAAAGCTACCCGGCCAGGTCCCTGGTTGGGAATTGGACTTAACCAGGCTGCTTCCACGGTGAAGTATGCTACTCTGGAATTCGACAGGCAGCTTCCCTTTATGCCAGGATATTGCCATAGTTTTATAGACCAGCTCGTTGGCTGCTTCAGGACGTAAGGACCCGGACAATATGTCTTTCCTCGGTGGCTGACACAGACGTTCTTTGGCACCTAGATTTTGGAGCAACCGAGGGGACTGTCTGGCAACAGCCTGGCTCCCAATGTCCTTGTAACAAATCGCTGTTAGTTTGACTCATTTGTTTAGTTGTTAACTCAATAACTGAACTTTCCATATCAAATTGTGGGCGAGACCAAACAGGTGACAGTTTGACTCACACAGGGTGTCAGAAACTATTGTCAGTGACTACACTGCTGCTGCTAGGCTCCTTGTCTGTCCTTCAGGTTACCAAGGAAAATTTGCCTCCACCCCTACCCTTCTGAGGAAAGCCCCGAAGCCCTGAGCCTGATTAAATATCGCTTATAGCAGCCCGCCAAACATCTGCCGGGCCCCCTAGGGGAGGGACCAGTTACAGCCCTGGACAGCGGAGTTTCCGTTACACAGACTACGAAGCCCCGAGTAGGCAGTTTCCTGACCCGTAGGACTTAAAACATCTGATGAACTGGCCTATGCAATACACTGGTAGGCCCCTTGTCTGTGTCCTTCAGGTTAACAACTTGGTATTATAAACCAATGAAAATTGGATCCACCATTTCTGAGGAAAGCCCTGAGCAGGCAGTTCCTGACCTGTAGGACCTAGAACATCTGATGAGCAAGCCCCGGCAATCTTCTGGCAGTACCCAGGATGTGAAGCTATTAACCGTCTCATCCATCACTCCACGGGCGCTAGTCTGCAGGCGTGTCACACCTGCTGCTGACGGTGGCTCGGGACTTGTCCTAGTTATGGAAGTGCTGATGTTTGCAACCGCATTGTAGAACTCGTTTGGGTTGTGATCACTTCAGCATTGTACCAATATGCTGGTAGTTACTAGTACTAGGATCAAACATGTTACATAGGGAATACCTCCTAGAGGTTTCGAGACTATTTGCATAAGTAGAGACAATCTTTCTGGTTGGTAATGACTCATTTGGTTGGCAAAAATAATGATCCTTCCATTTTGTATCCCCTCCTGGATCAGACTAGCCTGGATACCAGACCTCAGCCCAATCTCAAACATATCTATCGTGTGGGGTTAGGTTAACCCTAGATACGATAGATATTTTTGAGATCGGGCTGGGGTCTGGTATCCAGGCTAGGATCAGACAAATACCCTAGGTGAAACCTGGGGAGGCGTAAACTATAGGTCCCCATACAGACATTTCATGTGGTCCGCGTGAGTCTAGACACAGTAAGTAATACGTAAGCTTTGGACCATTGTTCTCAGCCTTTCGAATGTCTCTTGCACTCTTACATGGTTTCCGTTCAAGTTCTCGGTTACCTCGAGCGTTGAACTCTGTATTGTTGGGTGTTTTGTTGGTTAATTATTCAGTCTAGACCCTGCTAAGTGCTGCTTCCTCCTGTTGTGCTGTAACACCAGATGTGTGACCTTTACAGACACATGTGGGGTTTGCTGATACTCAGATATTATCAAGATCACAAATAGATCGTTTAGATGCTGGCAGCGGAAAATGGTGATATTTGTTCTACAAGGCTACATCAATAGATTATCTCCTATTATGTTACCGATAAAGAAAGAGAAAGTTGAAAACGGTCCAACACCTGTTGACGGTTTTGGATGTGCGCCACCGTGTGCGGGTGGTTGTCATTCCTACACAGGTCACAGGTGGTTATGGCTTCACAGTTTGTTTGTGCCTTAATTTAAGCTAGATAGTGGACCATTAGGCTGCGTTTCATAGTTTGTTGGTTTGCTTCATAGCTTGGCCATCACCAGAATACTCTCTAGTTGAAATTGTCGATTGATTTTCATAATTTTAGTAGAAAAAACGTCATGTTATTGGTCATTGGGTATACAAAGGTTATGTGGTGATCGATGCATACTGTCTTCCAAGTGGACATGCAGAGAACCTAAGGAGACAAAAGTCCTAGGTTAAGAAGTTCAAATTTCAACGATAACAAAGCCTGACATGTTACATGATCTCTCCTTGTTTTCCCTGACCCTCAGTAAGTAGTAACAAGAGCAGTAAAACAAACGGTACCGGCTGGTGGCTGGTATTTTCATAGGACGTGATATAAATCACCCTTAGCTCTCTTACATCGACACCTGTTCTCGGGCACGGTGGGAAAGGACTGTTTCCTCTGGAACTCGTTTACTGTACAGCTTCTGAGCAGATTTAAATGAAGCAGGCTGAAACAGCATCAGTGGTTACATTTTCAACCCCATTATTATAGTGGTGTCATTCACACTAGTACAGAAGAAGTAATTCTCATGAAGTTTCCACTAAGATCCCAGCAAATGATCTATCCGCCATTGTTGTTTTCTGCATAATGCGGTTGTCTTGCTGTCATTCTCTGTGGCTCATCTTGATATCCTGTATGTCCAAGGCTGATCTGCTTTTTGCCATATTTGTACTTTAAACCGTTTGTCATGCTTCTTCTTTAAACCATGCTTCCACTGTTTTTACAAAGCCAATATTGCCTGCTAGCGACAGCTTCGCGCACGACACTGACTCTCCAGAGTCCCGAGGACCCAGCGAACATGTGCCTATGCGCTACAACGCTAACCCAACTGCTTTCGCCGCTTTGGTAATTGTAGATGGACCATTACTCGCAGTTATCAACCCAAACATCACTGCTATCTGCAAACGAAAATCGTTGAGGCTAGAATGACCCTACCTGCAGTATTTTCTTACTTGTTTAACCGACGCACCAGTACGGTCTGCACCATTCCCCATACTTACTTCGTTGTTAATTCCCCCAATAATGCATTTATGTAAGTCTGTGTGTTTTATGTCTTGTTGTACAGATATGTTTTAAATCAATGTTGACTGAAAATTGTTTGCGGTAAGATAATGAAAACTAAAAACAATCTTGTCTTTGCACACAGTTATCAGGTTGAAATCTTTTGAAATTGCACCAGTAACAAACGTCAATGCACAGTATTGTACATGTATGTTGATAAACTCGATGTCATTATTGAGCACATAATATACCTGTTCAGTTTAGCATTTCTGACGATAGTACTCACAGGATGTACCAATAGTTCCAAGAGTATAGCCTGTTTAGATATCTTGAGATAACAGATAACCTCACAATATGTAAATGTAAAAATGCACATTGTAGCATATAACCACACGTAGCACCCCCTTGTGTCCCCCTTTGTTACTGCAGCGCCTCAATGCGAGGACATCCGGGTTCCCATGTGCAGAAATCTGCCCTACAAGCAGACAATGTACCCCAAAGGCACGGGCAACTCGCTGGGCCACCGGACCCAGGAGGACGCCGTGAGGTTCATCGCACAGAACCAGCTGCAGCGCCTGGTGGAGTCGGACTGCTCCCCGGACCTCCGGCTCTTCTTCTGCTCCGTCTTCGTGCCGGCATGCACGCCGACTGGCGAGATCGTGCCGCCCTGCAGGACGCTGTGCCAGGCCACGCGGCAGAGCTGTCGGTTGGCCCTGCGGCGGGAGAACATCCGCTGGCCGCGGGAGTTACAGTGCGGGCGGTACCCGATCCCCGGGACCGGCAAGGGCTGCACGGAGGGTCTACAGAGCGCGCAGCATTCGGCGGGCCAAGGTCTGGTATCAGAACACACCTAAATACCACTCATCTGAAGTGGAGATGTTGTATGTTGTGGACTTCGTCTTTGGACGGTCGTCTTGCTACAGATGTTCCCTCATCTAGTGCCTGTACCTTTTATCTTTTACCTGTACTTTGTATTAGTAGTAGTGCCCTTTATTTTAGATTAGCGCAAGTTTGATGTATTTGTGTTCATTGAGTCAAAGCATTTCGTCAAACGTTATCATTGTTTATTTGATAATTGTTGATGAAATGATTTCCTGATTGCAAATGTTGTCTGATAGCTTGTTGTTCGCATGTACATGTATACGAACAACGAGATGGAAATGCAAAATATTTCTGAGTCTGGCAGACTAGCTTTTATTTTGCTATTTCAATCGAGTTCTTCGTATACATGAACACGTGCATTAAGTCAAAGCTCTTTATTGTCAACTAACACACATATTCCAGATATAGCTGTGGAAATATGGTTGAAAGTTTTGAAAGTGTTACCATGGAGCATCAAATATGTTACGGACCCAGCAACAATATGCTGCTAACTTTGGGTTGCATCATTTGGCGTACAAGAAATGTCAAAATAAGTGGAAGATATTTTCTTGAAAAGACCGATTACATTGCTACCTATTTTTGGATCGGGTTAGGACTGTCGAAAGTCCAGACATGTCGTCCGGTTCATGACCAACCCATATGAACATGCAATAGTGCAATAGCAAAAAAAAACCAACAACAATCATCTCATCAAACATGAAAATAATGCATAGGTAAAGAACAACATCTTTGCTGTGAAGAGCTATTGATTTGAGAAAGATATCCATAATGAACTCGTTGTACTGCGTAGTAATAATTCTCTGTACGCGTACACAAAATAAGTGGAGGTACACTTTCAAATGTTTCGCATGATATTTCCGTAGCTGGATCTTGAATGTGACTGTACTACGTACTAGGTTGACTTAACCCATCTATGTTTTGTGTGTGTGTCGTAGAGTTTTGACGCTTCTTTACATTCTGGATTGTAGGAGGTCAGCACCAAGTGGGACTAACTCATCTGACCGCCAATGGTACGTTTCCGTGGCCCGCATGGTGCACACAACACTCATTGCTTATCAGGAGGGTCTTCAAGGCCACTCCCCGCGCGCCGTAGATACTGTCGTATGTGTCCTGTGTTTGTATCGTTTTGACGAATATGACGAACAACATGTATTTGTTAACCATACTTCTGACCATTGAATACCACCATTGCCATGGGCACCCTAGAGCACATAGCCTCTACATGGGAAACCGCTGGAACATGTAGAACCTACACGGGGCCCCAAAACACGTAGATGTCACCCTCATCAATTAGAACCTACAAGGGTACCATTGAACATGTAGACTCTACAGTACACGTGTTCTATCTAGAACATGTAGAGCCACCATCCATGGCCATTCTCCAGATCATGTAGAATTTACATGGACACCATTTTGAACCAACATATCACCACAACATGAGCATCCTAGGACGTATAACTACATGTAGCATATCACTACTACATATACATGGCCATCCTAGAACATGTAGAACTCACATACAGCTACTGCACAGGCATTCTAGAACATGTAGAAACCAACATCACTACTGCACGGCGATCATAGAGCATGTAGAAATCCACATATCACTACTGCACGGGCATCCTAGAGCATGTAGAACCAACATGTCACTTACGTTCTTCATGATCATGGGTAGTTCTCCTCATCTTCCCTTACAGACGAAGAGCCCGTGATGGTGCACACAATGGACTACCTGACGGAGTTTAAGAAACCTTCTGCAGAACTGGTCAGGGGAGTCCGTGGCCAGGCCGTTCTGCTGAGGGGAAAGTTCCTGGAGTCGGACCAGCCGCTGAACGTCTGCGGACAAAAGTACATCTTCTGTCCGGACGGCTTCGCGGTAGAGTTCTGGATGAAGCGGTGGCTGAACGACAGGAGACCGCACTACTACCTGGACATCGGCGGGGACAGGACGGAGCTGGCCCGAGGGTTCACCTTCCTGCGGGCCCCGGACCAGGTGGACCGGGAGGACCAGTTCACGGTGCAGGTGAGCGGAAGCAGGACGGCACAGAGGGGCCGCGTGGACATCCCACTGCAGACCTGGACGCACGTCGCCTTCTACTGGAAGGAGGGATCCCAGCTTACTATCCTGGTCAACGGCACTCGCGCCGGCTACAACTTCGAGGAGCGCCGCCTAGGGCCTCTGACGAGAAGAGCAAGAGCGAGTCCTTACAGACTTTACTACGGGACGTCTGCTACGCGCCCCGGGGGCATGACACCGTCCTACACCGCCTTGGACGAGGTGAAGGTTTGGGGCTATGCGCGCCCTGAAGAGGAAATCAAGCAAAGTCTGGCCGAGTTCTTGGCTGATACTGAAGGTGTGTAGTTACCATAGAAACGCGTGTCGTCACAGTCGTGTGTACAGCCGTCACTGTCCTGGCACGTGTGTCGTCCAAAACATCTCATCGACATCTCTGTACTCTTTCAGATCAAACCGGACGGATGACAGAGACGACAGATTCGTACATATCATTAGCGATACATATCATTACTTAAGGGCAGCTTGCGCGGCGCTCTGTCACTGCCATTATAACATATTTGCGCGATGTTAACATTACGTTCTGGACAAAATAGATAAATGAGCAGGTTCTCTTTCAGCTGCTAGTCCAGGTTTTGTTCTCTGTCGTCAATTGCTGATGCAAAAGTATTGAAAGGTACATGACAGTTGAATGTGATAAACTAACATTAACGTTAGTATTTTCTTCCAGTTCCCAGATGTAGATGTGCGAGGGTGAGTTTAGAGAAAACCCCTCGGATAGGAGGGAGTCTACGATGTAAGCCTAGGTCTCTTTTGAACACCTTTCCCTCCATTCCAAAACAGGTTCTTTTACAATGGCGCCTCACTTTTCATCGAGCACTCCATCAGCTCATTGCAGCACGGCATCAACGTGGTTCTACTGCCTGCACCATTGGTAACGTTCCACACACAGAGGTTCCATGATTTCGAGATGTCAGTCCGGAATTCACTGGTTTTGTGTTTTCTAACAGAGGGTTAGCACGTGACGTCAAAGCCACTATGCTGGTTGGTTGAATCTGAAAGAGCCCAGTAAGATAGGTTTGCATGTATATAATACGTTTGTAGAGGAGACCACTGGAGGCATTTTTGTGAATTAGTGTTTCTTTTTTGACATGTACAATAATTATTTCGAATTGTCCAGGCAACTTCCAGTTATCTGCAATCAGCATAGTGGTCCATGTTAACGTCATAATTCACACGAGAGCAAACATCCAGTATCCCAGGCACCCCATCGTCACCACTTCGAGCTGTACATAAGGACTGCACCGTTCCCACTTATGCATGCCGAAATACGTCTGTAGGTGCTTATATTTATCTTTCTTTTTCAGTCTTTCCTGACGAACCAATAGCTGCACACAGCAGTGGACCTGACACCATTGGTAGGACACTGTCGAAAAAAAAATAGCTGGCGTGCTTTATAAAATGAATGCAATTTTTCAATTTCAGTTAATGTTAACCTGCACAACGGATTTGTGTAATGTCCCCCATGTAATGTTCAGGTCACTGGTATAAAATATTACCAGATAACAGGACCCCACGTTAGAGACATAAGGGAGAGATCTTGAATAACTCCGTTTGTCTTGAAATAAAAGTTTAAAGGCATGATGGAACGCTTATGGCCAGGGTACCATCCTCATTAGTTTAACGGGACTCCCTTGCCACCCTCCCCGACCAGCAGTTGGTGTGGGGAGGAGATTATGGGAGCCCCGGTAAACTAACGAGATGGTACCTGGCTTGCCTGCTTTTGGCCCGGTCAAGCTCCTTAGTTGTCATGTCAAACAACATTAGAATGTTACAATCGTCATCTTTGTCCATAGTCATTGATCACGTTATTCCCATTTCAGGCTCCACCATCTTCAGTCACGGGCAATTCACTGATGAGAGTGGATGGTACCCGATTGGTACTGCAGTTTCCTTGCTTTCCAAGCAAAACTCGTACATAGTAGTGTGTAGGGCAGTAGTATTTTGGGGATTGAAAGTGCGTAACGCAGCCAATTTCTTTTAGAAGCTATGTTGAGCAACATCGATGTCACCGTTGCCACCACCACACCACCACCTCTTTTATCTTAACCACAAACATGGTGTTATCATAGTCTTCATTTCAGTCTTTGCTGCGTCTGTTATTATCATCATCATCATTTTGCCATTTTCTGCATCTGCTCT
Source organism: Branchiostoma floridae x Branchiostoma belcheri (assembly GCA_019207045.1). Classification (NCBI taxonomy): domain Eukaryota; kingdom Metazoa; phylum Chordata; class Leptocardii; order Amphioxiformes; family Branchiostomatidae; genus Branchiostoma; species Branchiostoma floridae x Branchiostoma belcheri. The sequence goes on from CM033032.1 coordinate 3,097,191, forward strand.
ATGGCCCCACAATATTTTGCATCATCTCCATCATCTGAACATCTTCTGCCTTATCTCTCCATCATCTGCGTCATCACCATCATCTGGCATTCTTCTGCATCATCTCAGCATCTTTTTCATCATCATCTTATGATCTTCTGCATCATCTCACCATCTTCTGCATCATCTCACCATCGTCTGTGTCGCTTTGCCCTCTCCTACTTCGTCTCTTCATCGTCAGCATCTTCTCTATCATCTCAACATATTCTGCATCATCTCAGCATCTTTTTCATCATCATGATCTTCTGCATCATCTGACCATCTCAGCATCGTCACTGCCAAGATATTTCCTCCCTTGTTCAACGTATTTACCTCGCCAGATTCTGCTACTGAGTCGCCATCTTCAACCATTTCCTGACCTTCAACTACACACGCTGCTCAAACATTGTGAACAGCAAAGTCTTCATTATTGTTGGCATCGTCCGCTGCTTAGTCTTCGGCTTATAATTCGCTTGACTTGCCACCTCATTAGCATTATATTACATTTCAAAAATACCAAATCAAAATACTAAGTGGGAGCGCCGCGCCTTGAAGGTACATAGTAACAGAGAAACAATGACCAAATCCTCATTTCTACGTTAAAACATGACAATGGAACTGAGCAGACATGACTGGCCTCTTGTATACATTCCTATAATTAACCATTCTGTCTGACAATCTCCCTCCCCACATCCAGTTTGTCATCTTTTGCGTCATGGCGCCTCTCAATCTGTGGTAATTGAATGTGTTTTACATAGACAAACGGCTAAATTTATATAAAGTGGGCGATTTAAATGGAAGCAATCGGGAATGATAAAAGGAGAATCAGAAGCATTTGTGTGTCATTTTCCTTGCTTTGGCGTATGGAGGAACAAAGTTACAAACTTTTTGTTACAAGACTTTATTAATTTTTTCTACACTCCTTTTATCTCTCCAAATCTGAAAATTTTAATGATGTTTTCTACCTTGAACAAATGTTAAATTTCTAACCTAAATTGCATGCTTTCCCCATAACTTTTTTCCTTTTGTTTCAAGTGACAAGATAAAGACGCCTTTTGGTACATCCCATCACAACAACTGCAATGTTTTAATTGCAAAATAAGTTAAAGATGTTAACATTAACGTAAAGTAATCCTTGTTTAAGGCTGAAGCCATGGCTGCTTACCGCTGTAAAGTAAGAGACTGCTTGTACTAAACTCACGCTTTTATCTATTCTTTGATGATTAATGGCTATTTACTTTAGGTGGAAGCTCAACCAGACGGATCATCAGGCCCGGAGGTGGCACAGGGATTGTTGTTGGTATGGTCTTGATTGCCAAACCATTTGTAAAAAATGCTTTATGTTCACTCTACTCTTGTCTAAATGCTTGTTTTTATTTGTTAACGTTTTGTGCTGTGTTTTGCACTACGTCTGTCTTTATACTTTTTTCTAAATGCTGTTACTTGTTGTAATTGGCCATTGGACAAGAACTTGCAGGTAAAACTCATTTTTTAACGTTAACAGTAATTTCTGTGTCGTGTCGTTGCATGTCACTGCCGCCATGTTGGTTCATGGATGGATCCAATATGGCCACTAAATGCACATTGATCCTTTTCACAACTTAATAAGAGTCTGCCTATTTGCCAATTTTAGCTTCTCATGAAATAATTAAGATTCGAACAAACAAAGAACCAATAAGTGGACACTTTATGGTAGAAAAGAAAGAACACAAAAAGACATTGGGTTTAACGCACCAACATGGCGGACGATGAATTACGTCATACTCACGTAACCAGGTTCGTGCAATGACTGGACGGCAATTTCATCTTCCCCAGGAGGCGTTACTGGCACACACGGTGGCAGGCAGACCATCACACATGGCGGAACCACAGGCACTAGTGGTGAGGCACTACTGAGGCGTAGAGCTTAGCAAGACCTTACTGCCACTTCTTCTCCTCTACTCATGTGCAGTCTTCTTTATTTCCCACAGGCTTGAACTACACCGCTTCTTGCTTGTCCATGGTCACATATCTGATCTCATTGCTTTGTATGTTTGCATGTGTTAAGCATGTTTACAAAAAATGCTACCAGTCAAAAACATCAAGGCTGGTTTAGATGGGACGCTTGCTTCTGCCATGGTTTGTTTGAGTTATGTGTTGGCTAAACCGTTAATATCAATGATCGAAACATTTCCAACACTCTAGTGAAAAGACAGTGTCTAGATCTGGCAACCCTGTTTCTTTGTTTCAGAACTTCGTTTTGGAATTAAATGGACATTAAAGACAATGTAGATACAGATGAATAATTTCTTACGTCAATGCAAGTCTTTTTTGTAATGACCTATCATGTGCTGTTCCAAATTCGCTTGGTCTTGCAAGTCATGGCACTAAAGCTTGCATGAGGTCTCGTCATTTTTAATTGTACTCAGATGTGTCAAATGTTACAGGCGCCAAGCTAACAACGTTTTCCATGTTTACAATTTTCCTTGAGTACAGGAGGAGGTGTGACGCATGGCGGAAGCAGACCCACATTTGGAGGAGGTATTCTACGCATTTTATTTAAAAACACCTTTGATATTTAAAAGCAATTGAATACATATATCCTACTACGTACGTTGATAAATCATAAAAGGTGCAACCATTCGAGAAAACTACACAGAAAGGGGACAGGCGAACCATCCAAGCTGCACGGTATGTAGATAGGAAAGCATGTTAGGTACGTCAAATCACGCCACCATGTTCCAATCGGCGGGGACAAGAATGCAAGGGTATGAATTCATTACAGTCAACACATAGATTATGTTAAAAGTTAAGAAGAGCACACACATGTTCGCCATGGCTGCGTTGAGTTTCCAGTCATGATGATGATGATTCCGACTCAAAGCTGACGGGCGAGAATTTTTATCTTTTTGTTCTTCACATCTATCCATAGACGTGACCCCGGTTCGCATCCCGTCAGGAGGCCCGTCCGGTCTTCTCAATGGAGGTAACGTCACAGGCTTTGTGTTTGATTGGCACAAGAAAATCGAGGAACGTAATGTAAAAGCTTTGAACGAAATGGCCTGTACATTTTCATGTACCTTTTTTTATTACTAATAGAAAGTACTCTTTATAAAACGTTTTTTTTCGACCTTGATTTAAACTTGATACATCGTCAGCTTAAGCCGTTTTTCAAAGACCTCTGCATTGTACTATGTTGTGCCATGGGACGCATGTCGTTGAGAGGATGAAGTCTGCCATCTTTAAATGTCTTGTTATTTTGTTGTTTTCCAGCGCCCGTGATGTTGAACTTCCCCGCCCCCCAGTCCGTCCAGAACTACGCGGAGGTCCAGGGTACCGTCCCCTCGGGCATGCGCAGCTTCACCATCTCCTTCCACATGAAGTCGGCTTCCCGCCAGCCCGGTACCGTCTTCTCCTACGCGACTCGTCAGGAGCCGCACGAGATAGGTTTCTTCGGCGACAGCAGGTTCGCTTTCTTAAAGTTTCTTTATTTTCTGTCGGACAGACAAGGACGATGTGGCATGCACTCACATATCCAGTGCCACATACAAAGCCAGGTACCCATTTTCACACTGGGTGAAGTGAAGTGTACAGTGCCTTTCCTTAGGGAACAACGTCGGGGACATGGCGGGTATCGAATTCTGGACCTCTAGGTTCCACGCCCAACACTCTGCCAGTTACGCCCCACACACGACGCCTCAGTTACACGCCACACGCCACAGGCACGACAGCAGTTAGAAACACATGCGGGAGGAGGAAGGGGACAGATAGGGATGAAAATGGATAATATCACATAGAGCGATAAATGAAGGAAATTGGGATGGTAAGTTGAAAGGCAATAATTTCGCGAATATTCAGAATAATAAGCTTGTCTTATAGTATTGTGTACGAGTAAAATATTCATATTTACAGCTTACATACAATCTAAACTCTGATTGGCTACAGGTGAAAAAGACTATCAAAAATATCATATATAAGTCCTTGATATTGATATTGATATTGATATTGATATGAAGGTACGATAAATCCTTGTAAAACATTTCGTATCTACCTCCCCATAGGTCCCGAGACTACGCTCTGATCGTGCAGAACCAGCGCGCCACGTTCAGCATCCCGGACCTGCACGACGGCCAGTGGCACATGGTGGTCCTGACGTGGCGGAGCAGCGACGGGCAGTGGACGGTGGCCGTGGACGGGCAGGACCGAGCGAGCGGCCGCGGACTCGCGGTGGGACGAACCATCCGGCCTGGCGGTACCTGGATCCTCGGGCAGGATCAGGACTCCTTCGGAGACAGGTTTGTGAATAAGAAACCGTCTATGCAACGTTTTAATACGTGGAATTTTTATACAGCCGTTTGGCTGCTAGAATGTGGTGTCGTTATGAACGATATGAACAGTTGCTTCTTGGTTATTCAGCTACGGGAGGAAAAATGTGGCCAACATGTAGCTCTCCTGCTCTCCTTGGTAGCAGGACCAGGTCTCTTTCGGGAACAGGACTGTCAATAGATAGGAAGACCACATTGTTTTGCATTTTGTCCTATTAAAATATGAAGTTTTTCTTATGTTTCTGAATCACGTCAAAATACAACCGTTTGTTTGACAGGATGTGGTGTTCAATGCTTGCAATAAGATAAAGCACGATATATAATATCGTAAGGCATTTAGCCAGATACTCTCCTGGTCAAATGTGTTGGTTCCTTAACGCAGGAGACCATAGGCTTGACGATCCCTCCAGAAGACAATCATACTGCAATTCTTTCCAGTAATTCATTCATCGACTCATTAATCCTTTCAATGATTCATTCATTCCCGCCATCCATTCATTCGTTCGTTCATTCAATCATTCCCCCAGGTTCGAGGCGAGCCAGGCGTATGCAGGAGACCTTGCTGAGTTCCACGTGTTCCGGGACGTGCTGTCAGACCAGGACCTGCGCTCCCTCTACACGCTGCAGAAGACTGGTGACGTCATCGACATGAGGACGAGCCAGACGAACGTCCGTGGCTCCGTCAGGCCCGCGGCCTATTCAGGTCAGTTATTATACACCCGGTAGTAGTAATGGGAGATCAGAGAGACTGTCAGTGTTCAGGTATAAAACTATATCTATTATTTCAGAGATACTGTTAGTGTTCAGGTATAGATCTAGATCTTCGTTCAAATGTTGGGCGTCAAACATTTTGGAAGTCGTACAGTTGCTGTAGTATTCTAAACTGAGACCGTAAGATTAAGTCAGATTCGAGGCTGGGCACAGTCTAATCTGTTGTCTAAGGGTATTACAGAAGCTACTAGCAACCTAATAACGTCTTCATGTCTATTTCAGCTTCTCTTCGTTTGTCGTTTGGCAGAGAGGGAGTCATTTCCGGTGGATCTGGTGGTATGTATATCACTGTTGCTTAGTTTTCCCACTCCAATAACCAATAGGCTAATCTACTTCAACTCTTTTTCGTTCAAGCTTGCGTAGTTGACTGAGTAATTTCATTCCTTTAAACATTCGGGGTACATTCGCATTATAATTATTCGAAGAATCGTTCAGGGTATTCAAGGGTAGTAACAATATTGTGGCTTTGTCCTTTTTTCCTCAGGAACCACATCAAATCTTCCTAGCGGCCAGACACCAGGTGCAGGAGGTACGTACAGAAATACCGAGTGACAACTTAGTTTCGCACATGGGGTGCCTCAGGAATGGATTTTGGGTTGTAATCAACGTGTTGGCACAGAACCACATCTGCTTGAATCTGCTTAACAGCTTAACAAGTTTCTGTCTTATCATACAAAGACAGTATGATATGAAGCTACCAAAGCTAACGCTGGAATGGATTTGGGATTACCCCACAGCCCAACAGGACGTCAATCTTGTCCACCGTTTGGACGTCTACAACTACTTCCAACTGTGACATCAGATGCACTTGACTACAGTAATGACAATTTTCTGTCTTCTGTGCAACATGTTCAGTCTACCGGTATTCTTAACACTAAGGTTTCACTCCTCTACCCTGTAGGTTCTGTCTACATGATAACCTTCCCCCAGCCCGGCTCCACCCAAAACTTTGCGCGCGTCTCCAGCGACTACCCGTTCAACCCCAGCTCCTTCACCGTCTCCTTCCTCATGCGGGTCCCGTCCGGCAAGCCCGGGACAGTCTTCTCCTACGCCACCGAGCAGCAGACAAGGGAGGTCGCCTTCCTGGCGCCTCTGAACAGAAACACGTACGCCCTCGTGGTAAACAACCAGCAGGTAGGTTTTCGTTGTTGATACAAGTAAGGCTAACGTCACATTTCTACAAAGGGGCCCAACTGGGCAGTCTTGGGGAACGAAAAGCACGATATAAAAGGCATCAAGAAAATGAAATGTACCAAAAATAGTTCAGCAGCATGCCTTCTGCATATTTATTGGCATAGACATTAATTTTTCGTTTCCGCAAACAGCCCGGCCGGGCCCCGGGTAGGAAATGTGACGTAGGCCTAATGTACCAATCCACAGTATAAACTTAAGATTGTTGTAGAGATTGAATTGTTTTTGAATATTGTTTACCTGGATGTCTACCCTTCATATACGCAACAGGTGGGTTGTCTGTAATCTCCGAGCAGATCCTACGGTAGCATAAGGTATTGAAAGCTGGCAAAGGAGTGTAACCGGCCTAGGGGTGCCACGGTAACCAATGCACACCCCACGGCTGGTTACAACCCTTTGCCATCTTTTAATACTCTTTTATGCAACCGTAGGATCTGCTTGGAGATTACTTTCTTTGCTATGTTCTTCTGGTGTTAACTCTGAAACATTGTTACCCACACAAAACTACAGTGACAAAACATTTTATGTATATGTGTCCTTCTGTTTTGCTTTCTTTTCCTCTGGGTGGGGAGCTCGCACTCATGGTTAAACTATGTATCTGTTATGTATTGATTTACTATTGTATTTAGCTCTGAGTGTCTTGTCAAATATTTCATTTTTCATATCGTACAATTGTCGGCGAGAATATAATTTTCGCAGCTTGAATCCGTCGCCACTTTGGCAATGTGCATTTATTTGTATCATTCGATGTCTCTTTAAAAAATAAGGCTGACGTCAACATCCCTGAGGTGCTGGACGGCCAATGGCACGTCGTGGTGATCACGTGGGAGAACACGTACGGCCAGTGGACGGTGCACGTGGATGGACAGCAAAGAGCGTCTGGGTCGTCCCTAGCAACGGGCCATACCATCCGGCCTGGGGGTGTGTGGACCCTCGGCCAGTCACTCGGCGACACCGCCGGATTCGACCAGGAGTTCTTCACCGGAGACCTGTCGGAGTTTAGGGTGTTTGACACCGCCCTTCCCCCGGAGAGCATGAGGAATCTGTACACGTTCGAGCTGCCGGGATCTGTCATCAACTGGCGGGACCTGAATCCCTCCACCCTCACCACAAATGGTAGAGTCAGCCGAGTGCCGTACAGACGTAAGTTTCCATGGACGCCTTTGTAGGTCGTCTATTTTTACCATTCACAGAACGGTGAACTTTTGTGCTGTCAATCGTCAAAGAAACATTTAACTTTAAAAAAGGACTGTAGGCTTCAGGCAAATTTACCTTTTAAAAGGGACGTTAGGATTTACCAAAACCTTGCTGTCAGGACGAATTCTATTCTTCAAAAGACTAGTGTTACGTCATTTACTTGATGAATGTCTTTCTGTATTTATCCTTGTCCTTTGCTTACGTCGAAGAGGTGAAAGTTATATCCGCCGTTTTAATTGACAATGTTTTCCTATTTTCAGTATCAACTAGTGTAACTACAGGTCCAGGCGGTAAGTTTCAAACTTAACATTAGCGTGTTCTTTCCATCCACTTCAGTGACTTTCTTAGATGACAATAAAGCCTTTGCATTCGTATCTATGACGTTTCTAGTTGATCTTTTCATTGCCTTTGCAAGTTTACAGCATTCATAAGCATACAGTTCATATGTTTTTTTCGTCTTCATTCCACAGGAACGCGGGTTGTCTTCGGCCCGTCGACTGGTGCAGGGCCTGTTACTGGAGTGGGACCCGGCACTGGTCAGTCTGAAGACTTTTCTTTCGTTACTTTGAATGTGTTGTGTATTTTCACATTTTAGTTGATTGTAGATTGTATATTTGTGCATTTGTATATGCATATGTACGAATTGCATATCTATATTTATGATACGTTGCCGACTATGTTTGTCTGATTAACGATCGGGTTTCTAATGCTCTATGATCTATCGCCAATAGGAAGCAGACCAAGCATCCCTACTGATGTGAGGCCAGTGATTTCTCAAGGTGAGAAAAATATCAGTCATACAATTTATGTTCTGAATAAGTCATTCTGAATAAAGTTGAACTTTAATTTCCAACACAATAAATTGGACTTACCAAATTTTAGACTAATCGACTCCAGTCTTTGTCAAAGAACGGACTATCCACTGCTCCAGTAAAGTCACGTTATGTAAATGAGGAATGAATAGACAGAAATTGTTTGGGGTCCTACTTGACCAACTACTTAAGTTTCAATGAGCTAAAAAGCGCTAATCTGACCATCTTCTTGATCATCATCAACCCTCTGATGCAGGTTTACTTAGCTCTTACTTGGTGTTACTTGACCCAAAGTATCAATTTTCACTACTCAAAAGCAAACGTAGCACTGAGTGATATTCTTGATGATCCTCCGATCTTGGTTCACTACTGAGCCCTTATTTGGTGTTTGCAGCCACGCGCATGCTCTCCTTCCCGGCACCCCGTTCGGTCAGCAACTACGCTCAGGTGGTGGGCAGCAGGACCTTTAACCCCTACGCCTTCACGGTCTCCTTCCTCATGAGAACACCGGTGCGAGACACCGGCACCATCTTCTCCTACGCCATCCCCCAGCAGCCTCACGAGCTGGCGTTCGTTGGTCAGGAGGGGTCACGTGATTACACACTCGTCGTCAACGGCGAGGAGGCCACAGTCAGCATCCCACAGGTATGTTCCTGCATCGTCACTATCTCTATCTATGTATGATATCTATATCTATCTTTCTATCTCTCTCTCCCTCTTCTGGTCTGTGTATTTGTATCTTTGAAACTTTATTTAACCACCCTTTGACTACTCACCCCTCTATGTAATTCAGGAGTAAGAGTGAAAATGAAGTCCTGACTGTTATTTCTTGCCTGGTCCCAGGCACTGGACTGGACCTGGCACGTATTTGTATCTGTATCCATATCTGTATCTCTATCTTTGTAGCCTGTATAACCATCTTTCGACCACTCATTCTTCTAATTAGTTCTGGAGTAAGACTGAAAGTCCTGGCTACATTTCTTGTTATTTCTCTTGTGATCCTAGTTTCGACCTCAGGTACTGGTCTGTGTCTGTATAACCATCTTTCGACTACTGATTCTTCTGTGTAATTCTCGAGTAAGACTGAAATCCTCACTGTTATTTCTCTCGAGATCCTAGTCTTCGACAGATGATTGTAGTGCTGACTGTGTTATTTTCTGTCCTGGTCCCAGGTACTGGACGGGAACTGGCACGTGGTGGCGATCCTGTGGCAGAACTCGGACGGGCAGTGGCGCGTCATGGTGGACGGACAGGAGGTCACCTCTGGTACCGGCCTCGCCAGGGGACACACCGTCAGGTTGGTTTGATAGTTTATCAAACTTTCTACCTCAACTCAACTTGCCGTTAGGAGTTGTCATTCCAGAAGAATACCGAAATAACTACAGAACCAGCATGTCAGTAAGGGATGACAACTGAGACAGAGATGTTCAACCGGTTTTGACAACTCCTTCAAGAAGTGACAAAGAGTGGTGCCATGCTTCTGCCCATATACCCATTTGCTGTTACATCTTGTCAGGTCTGGGCAATCTGTGTCATTAGACAATCAGATTAGGTTGGAGCGCTCTGTTCAAGACTAAAACCAACATAATAGGACAAGGTGCAACAACAAATCCTTGATGTCGTCTTCACTCACTCTCACTCAGTTCCATAATGTCGTCTTAGACCCAATTTAACGAAAATATGTACGTCCCGGCGAAAATATCATCCGAATAGATGTTTGTAGATGCGTTATCCAGTTTCGTGTTCTCTGTAGGTCTGGCGGTACGTGGATCCTGCGTCAGGAGCAGAATACCACGCCAGATTACTTTCTTCTTGAAAGTCGAAGTGGACAATATGGCATTCCAAAAAGGCACATTCAGTCCTAGGTTGGATAGCCGTTTATCAATAAACCTTTTCCGTTTATCAATAAACCTTTTCCGTTGATTGATTGATTGATTTTTGAATGTGTTCTCTAGATCTGGCGGTACCTGGATCCTGGGTCAGGAGCAGAACACGATGGGCGCCAGCTTCCGTCAGAACCGCGCGTACGTTGGGGACCTGGCGGAGTTTAACGTGCACTACAACACGCTGCCTCCCGCGGACATGACGCGGCTGTACTCCCTGCAGTATCCCGGCGACGCGCTGAGCTGGAGGAGCGACACCATCAGCCCCAGTGGGCCTGTAGGGCTGCGGACCTACCAGCGTAAGGCGCTATTCATCTGCCTCCCTCCGTCTGAAGGAGGGAGGCATTTTACCTGCCTTAGCCTGTAGGGCTGTGGACCTACAGGCGTAAGGCGTTATTCGTAGGTTTCTAAGGGTGTGAGTTGTGGTATATCTGTGTGGTATAGCCTGTAGGGATGCAGACCTACCAGCGTAAGGCGTCATTCATAGGTTCCCTAAATAATGAACGTTCAGGTACCAGTACAGAGCTTCAGGTACAGGTCTGGATACCTACATGTAATGTGCACTTTTTTCATAACGTGTCATCTTTGCAGTGAGACTTGCACATTTTAAGTCTCAATGCGAGATTAGGAAGGGCAATTTCGTTCAGTATTATTAGTCGGTACACTGGACGATTATCTAAACGATTTTACAGGTACTGTACCATTAGAGGTGCACATCCTAAGCTGTAGGACAGGTATATTGGGTGACCGTCGCTTTTTTATTGTTAAAGTGTAGCCTTGTCTTGTTTTGTCAGTAGTCACACGTCATAACGTTCTGTTTTCTTCTCTCGCAGCAAATCTCCGCGTGACGTCAGACAGCAGAGGAGGTACGTAAACTTACATGAACTCATGTGCATTACAACCTTTGGGGCTTCTACAAAGTGCCTGAACAGTTTATGATCTGATTTGCCGTAACCTGAATCTCTAATCTGCACTTTACAGGTGCGCGAGTGACTTTCGGCGATTCAACAACAACAACAACTGGCACAGGGATAGGTCCGTCAACAGGTGAATGTACTATTTTCTTAATTGCCAGAACATGGACTAAGATGACAGTCATGTAAAGTGTAGTACGCCTTGCGAACAATAATAAGCACACACGTATGCACAGAAACATCTTACTGTAATTAAGAGGGAAACATCTAACTGTTGCCCTTTTCGTCATTTCTCTGACGGTACTTATTTCCGTGCTTCCAGGGACTTCAACTACAGGAGGCAGCGTAACCGTCCCCACGGGTATGTAAAAGTTCACATATTGTTTTGACAAGTAAATCCCTTTAAAGTGATACAGTACTGTAACTGTTGACAACATAAAAAAAATGTTCCAGTAACGAATTTGGTGGACCTCTTTTTTTTAAATCTTTGCAGGAATGTTCGTCATGAACTTTCCGGAGCCCACGTCTACGGACAACTACGCTGAGCTGAGGAGCGACAGTCCCTTCAGTCCGGACTCCTTCACCATCTCCTTCCACATGAGAACACCAGCCAGAGATACCGGCACCATCTTCTCTTACGGCACCAGGCAACAGCCGCACGAAATCGGTTTCATTGGCAAGAGGGGTTCTCAAGACTACACCTTCATTGTTGACGACCAGAAAGCTGATGTCAGTATTCCCGAAGTGCTGGACGGCCAATGGCACGTTGTGGCCATCACGTGGAGGAACTCAGACGGACAGTGGAGGGTGATGGTGGACGGGGAGGAGAGAGCTTCCGGTTCCGGTCTGGCGCGAGGCCACAGGATCCGTCCTGGCGGCACGTGGATTCTCGGCCAGGAGCAGAACACTGTCGGCTTCCTGCCGGGATTCCAGCGGTACCGGGAGTACTCAGGAGACCTGGCGGAGTTCCATGTGCACAACAAGGTGCTGTCAGCCGAGGAGATGCGCCGGCTGTATACGCTACAGTATCCTGGGGACGGGGTGAACTGGAGACGAGCGACCGTCACACCGAAAGGACGCGTTCTGCGGAAGCCCTATGCAGGTATGCCATCCTTATTCAACTACCAAAGGGCATTAGAATGGGAGACCAGATATGTTCGTAGGTTTCATGATCAAAATTCATAGGTAACCGGAAGTCTTCGGGAGTGACCTCTCTTAATCGGGGTTGGGCGCGATGCAGACGTCCTGGCACCTCTGACCCACTAATGTATTCAGACACATGTCATATGGAAGTGCGTACGGTTTCCTAGTCCAAGTATTGAAAATGTGACAATTGTTAAGAACAGAAATATAGGCATTAACACTTTTCAGGCTAACGACACATTTCCAAACCGAGGCCTGGCTAGTCAGTTTGTGGAAGCCAAATATAGAAATGTATTACGTAAAACTATACAAAAATAATGCCGACGACTATTCTCTTTATGTCTTTTGGTGTAGTTTGGTGTCTTTTATATCATAGTTTTCGTTCCAAAAGCTGCTCGGCCGGGCTCCTCTTTGGAAATGTGACGTAGACCTTAGTGTGCCTTTCATCTTACTTATACCTGTATATATATATATATGTAGTAATGCATTGAATCACCGTGAGATGATAAAGTTTGTTTTCCTTTGATTTCAGCGACAATGCGTGTGAGCGTGGACAGTAGAGGCGGTAAGTAAAACAACATTCGTTAAAAAATCATCAATTTATTGTTACCGCTGTTGTCGTTTTTTTGTACCTTTTGTACCTGATGTTACTCTAGCCAATAGTCCTATTTTTAACAGCGGTTATTTCTGTAGATACTTGAACAATGTTGTCGACTTGCCGCTTTTCGGGCTACATAACTTTTGTGCTATATTTTACAGAGTCGCGTGTGATCTTCGGCGATACAGCTACAACAGCAACTGGCACAGGGACCTCAGCGGGTAAACCTTTTATTAGCTCATTATAATGGGCAAAGATACATTGAGTGGATGTGTATCTATAACAATCATCGTAAGAGTTTCTTTATCAAAGCATCTATCAATACAGTCTGGAGTGCCAACTTAATTTTCTATAACTTACCTGATTTCTGTTTTGCTTTCAGGAACACCGATAACTACGGGAGACAGGGGCTCTGATCCCACAGGTACGTCATCGTAACTACCAGATAATGTTCTCTAGTTGGAAGTTCATCTTTGGAGATTTAACTGTGGACATAAACAATTCAGTAACTACATACAATAACATACATCGTACATCCCCTTTTCTACAGGCATAATCCTCTTGAACTTTCCCGAGCGATCTCCTGACAACTACGCTGAGCTGAGGAGCGACAGTCCCGCCAGTCCAGACGCCTTCACCATCTCCTTCCACATGAGAACACCAGCCAGGGATACCGGCACCATCTTCTCTTACGGCACCAGGCAACAGCCTCATGAGATCGGTTTCATCGGAAAGAGTGGCTCTCAAGACTATACCTTTATTGTTGACGACCAAAAAGCTGATGTCAGTATTCCAGAAGTACTGGACGGCCAATGGCACGTTGTGGCCATCACGTGGAGGAACTCAGACGGACAGTGGAGGGTGATGGTGGACGGAGAGGAGAGAGCTTCCGGTTCCGGTCTGGCGCGAGGCCACAGGATCCGTCCCGGTGGCACGTTGATTCTCGGCCAGGAGCAGAACACTGTCGGCTTCCTGCCGGGATTCCAGCGGTACCGGGAGTACTCAGGAGACCTGGCGGAGTTCCATGTGCACAACAAGGTGCTGTCAGCCGAGGAGATGCGTCGGCTGTACACGCTACAGTATCCTGGGGACGGGGTGAACTGGAGACGCGCGACTATTACTCCGAAAGGTCGAGTAACACGGAAGCCTTACGGGGGTAAGCCACTCGTTGAAAATCGGAAGGCCATGTCTATTGGTGGTCTACATTATAAAATCATCAATGTATTGAAATTAGAGCTCATCGATCCTCAATTAGCCGGGTCGGGGGACGATACAAACTTTATGTCACTTTTGGCTGAATTTGACCCACTATTGGACCAGCTGCTGACTTCACGCTTTGATAACTTTAATGTTCGTAATATTAAACGTTTTACGCGTAGTAACGACATTAACACATCGGCTTAGTGAGACCTTTTCCATCCCGAAAAATGTGATGAATCAACGAGAGACGATAAAGTCTGTTGTGTGTTTGTTTCAGCTTCAATGCGTCTGAGTGTGGACAGCAGAGGCGGTAAGTAAAAAGACATCCTACCAAAGTTGTGAATTTGTTTACCCTTGCTATTTTTCTACTTTGCTGATGCCACTCTAGACAGCACGCTTGTTTAAAAGTGTTTCGCATTTGTTCTACGGTACGAAACTAAATCAACAGATCTATTCTTATTACAGAGATGCGCGTTATCTTTGGCCAGCCAACAGGTATATTTCACCACTTTATTTGCCCTTCTTTCATATTTACGGTAAATACATTGATTAATGTTGTGAACCTGGTATTTTCAGTACACGTCATTTCTATTACATGATGCAGTTTCTGAGTAGGCTTTGACCCAACAGAATTTCTCATGGTTATATCCTACCGTTACAGGCACAACTCCAGGAGAGGTCCCGTCCGGCGGAGGTATCCTGCCTGGAGGTATGGATCGTTTGAAATACTTCAGGGAACTTGAGAAATATGTAGTTGGCATATACCAGCAATATGCTATATAAAGTATACTTCTTTAGTTTATATGTGAGAAAATGAACACATTACACGTATAGCAGTATGTTCTATTGATTCTTTTACCTTTTTTGTTTTAGTTGATTTATGAAAAAAAATATCGTTAAGTCTTTTCGTACTATAGAGTGAGTGAGTGATAAAGCTGGAATTGCGCATTATAACGGGGCCAACGATACATTGGCTTTAAAAGTTATGAATGGATGGTATTAGCTGGTAACTTTTTGTTACGTTAACAGCTATCGTGGGTTCTGCACGCTAATACAGATTTTCCACGTCAGCTTTGTACAGGGTCAACTTCCCCGGGCCGCGGTCGCCTAACGACTATGTGGAGCTGACGAGCGACAGTCCCTTCAGTCCGGACGCCTTCACCATCTCCTTCCACATGAGAACACCAGCCAGAGATACCGGCACCATCTTCTCTTACAGTACACAGCAACAGCCACGTGAGATCGCTTTCACTGGCCAAGCTGGTTCCCAAAGTTACACCTTCTTCGTGAATGGAGAAAGAGCTACCGTCACCATCCCGAAGGTTCTAGACGGCCAATGGCACGTTGTGGCCATCACGTGGAGGAACTCAGACGGACAGTGGAGGGTGATGGTGGACGGACAGGAGAGAGCTTCCGGTTCCGGTCTGGCGCGAGGCCACAGGATCCGTCCTGGCGGCACGTGGATTTTAGGACAGGACCAGAACATTGTCGGAGTACGTCCAAGGTTTGAACGTAATAATGAGTACTTAGGAGACATTGCGGAGTTCCATGTGCACGACGAAGTGCTGTCTGATGATGACCTGCGGAGGCTGTACTCCCTGCAGTACCCCGGTGATGCCGTCAACTGGAGACGGGTGGCAATCACTCCCAGAGGGAGCGCCAGGAGAACATCTCACCCAGGTGGGCCTGTTTGCCAATGAGTTAAATGGATTACATAAATACAGACACACGGTGTAATAACTGAGTATTCATCCGTTGAAATGAATTTTCAGCACATTGTGGTCTTGTTGGCTCGAACATATCCATTGGATTGATTAGTGGAGATGTGCTGAAGTACACTGGATGCTAGACCGCGATCTCAAGGATATCTCTCGTGTTTGTCCTTGTCTAACTCAGGGGAGCTGTTGTAGGATTTGCTTGGGGTGGGGCGGGGGTGGGGGAGCGTTGGTCATACAGCCGAGGAGTTGGCCTCTGCAGGCGCTAGAAACAGTGTCTCATCCAGCTAGTGCTGAGGTGAAGTGAAAATCTTCAAGTTAGCATTGTCGTCTTCGTCATTAATACAATTGAGTTAGAAATGTCTTGTTATTGTTGACTTTTAATTCCTTTTCTCGTCTACTCTAGTTTCAGTCCGATTGACTGTCGACAGTAGGGGACGTGAGTATCCACTTCCTTATTTGTTTGTTTGTTTATTGCAACCCTTGCCCCCAAAACTGTCAACAGTAACAGCCTATTGAAGTAAGACAATTTTAAACTGATTGAGGAATTTATCAAAAGTGTTGGTCAATTTCGTCCGTGGCGTCGTATTGTTACAACGTGTTCACCCACTGTTACCGATTTTTGTAAAGTGATGTGTTTTCGTCTTTGAAGGTCCTCGCGTCATCGTGGATGCTCCTTCCACTGTGCCTACAACAGGTTGGTTTGCCGATGCGAACTTCTCTTGTTTTTATATCCGTTACCTGTATAGATGTGACATGCCGTCATACTGTTTTATGTATTCGTGTAAACATTATCGAAACTCTGACAAGACTACGTGACGTTGACACCACTGAGCTGTAGCCAGACAATCGTTATGGATGGGCAAAAGAGGCAAACTTATCGCATAACACATGACCAACCCACCCCCCTCCAAGAAACTTTGCTTCGGGTAAGGATGCTGCTCATGTGGGTTGGAGCAAAGTTTTCCTGTTGCATTTTTGCCCTAAGGCCGATAAGTTTGCTTTTATTCTGTAGGCCCTAGCACTTGTTCTGGCTTCAATATTAAGTGAGGTGCTGAGTAAGAGGCTTCCATTTTAAGTGAGTTGATGACTAAGAGGCAGAAGTCCTTTGCAAGTTATTATTTAAAGTTATGAAGACAGCTGACCAATGGCAATCCCTACAACTTGAACAGGACAAGAAAAGACCAAATGCCAGACATTACTTGAGACGTCCCAGACCGGGGGTGCTAGAGGCGCATTTATCCCACAATGTGAAGAAGACGGCTCATTTAAAACGACCCAGTGTCATGGGTCTACCGGCTACTGCTACTGTGCACACCCGACTGACGGCACACGTTATGAAGAGACGGGAAGGAGATCGTGGGAGGGGGGCATGGAACATGACTGTGACACATACTGGCAGACTAAGGGTAATTGTTTTACATCCGTGAATAGTTTAGTGAATGGCAAGATAACATCATATGGATAACATGCACAGCCACTTGTTTTTCAAGTGCCAACGTTTCTATAAGTCTTGCACAACCACACGTTTAGTCGTAGTCGAAACGTTTAAGGGCAATTGTTTACTTATAATGTACATTACGTATGAATAGCTTATGAACAAGAATATATATGGCTTGATAAACGGAATAAGGAATAGTCCATTGTAAAATGGCTAGTGACCTTTGACAATCCTCACAACATACACAGGACAAGAAAAAACAAAATGCCAGACGGAACTTGAGACGACCGAGGCCGGGGGTGCTATAGGTTCCTTCACCCCTCAGTGTGAAGAAGACGGTTCCTACAAGACTACCCAATGCCATGGGTCCTCCGGCTACTGTTACTGTGCACACCCGACTGACGGGACACGATATGAGGAGACGGGACGGAGGTCATGGGAGGGGGGCATGGAACATGACTGTGACACTTACTGGCAAACAAAGGGTAATTTCTGAGTCTCTTTGTCTTACCTTTGTTTTATATTGGACAGTCAAAAATTGTATCCAGCTCCTTCGCATCATCAATTCATAGTTAGGGTATAAGATCTTTTTATGCCATATCTATTCAGTGTCATTGACGAAAGATAGTGGATACTATTTAAAACGTCTGAGCGTTTCAAAAAGCATATCCAGTTGCAGGAGTAACTTCTTTTTGGCAGATTTCTCTGTTTATTAAATCCTCAATGATTTATTAGATATACATGTAATAGTGAGTGAGTGAGTGAGACATGTAACTGATGGCCAATGGCGTGACACGAAGGCAATCGTATTTTGACCTGTGACATTCCCTACCACATGAACAGGACAAGAAAAGTCGAAATGTCAGACGTTATTTGAGACAGCCCAGGCCAGTGGTCTATTAGGCGCCTTCATTCCACAATGTGAGGAGGACGGGTCCTTCAAGATCACCCAGTGCCACGGCTCTACCGGCTACTGTTACTGCGCACACCCGACTGACGGTACACGGTATGATGAGACAGGCAGACCGACGGGCAGAGGACAGGGGACCATGGACCATGACTGTAACACGTACTGGAAGACCAGGGGTAAATTCTCAGTCTGTTTATCCAAACTCTTATAAGCAAATTAATACATATATACTAGACATCCATTCAATAATGTTTTAGACATATTCGTACCCATGGACAATGACTCGAAGACAAGAGACATTTGACCTGAGACGTTTTCTATCTCTTGATCAGGACAAGAAAAGACAAAATGCCAGACGCAAGTAGAGACCATAGTACCAGCACCAGGCGCCTTCATTCCACAATGCGAGGAAGACGGCTCGTTTAAGACCACGCAGTGCCACGGTTCTACCGGCTACTGTTACTGCGCACACCCGACTGACGGTACACGGTATGAGGAGACAGGCAGACCGACGGGCAGGGGACAGGGGACCATGGACCATGACTGTAACACTTACTGGCAGACAAGGGGTAATTGTTCTGTATGTTTATCCAATCCTTTGTAATATAAGCAAATCAAGACATCTACTAGACATCCATGCAATCATTTGGTAGACACTATACTATATAGTATCTGATGGTGATGACTTGACGCTAAGGTAATATAACTTTGACCTGTGACGTTCGCTACCGCTTAAACAGGACAAGAAAAGACGAAGTGTCAGTCAGAACTTGAGACAGCCCAGGCCAGTGCCAGTGGTCTATTAGGTGTCTTCATCCCACAATGCGAGGAAGACGGCTCCTTCAAGACCACCCAGTGTCACGGGTCTACCGGCTACTGTTACTGCGCACACCCGACTGACGGTACACGGTATGAGGAGACAGGCAGGCCGATGGGCAGAGGACAGGGGACCATGGACCATGACTGTAACACTTACTGGCAGACCAGGGGTAATTGTTCATTCTGTTTATCAAATCCTTATTCATTTGATAGACATATCTATAACTGATGGCTGACGACTTCACAGAGTTTGACCTGAGACGTTCCGCGCATATATGGCTAGTGACTTGATTAGATTTTTGACCTGTGACGTTCTTTTAACCCCATGAATAGGACAAGAAAAGACAAAATGCCAGACGCAAGTAGAGACCATAGTGCCTGCACCAGGTGCCTTCATTCCACAGTGTGAGGAAGATGGCTCATTCAAGACCACCCAGTGCCACGGCTCTACCGGCTACTGTTACTGCGCACACCCGACTGACGGTACACGGTATGAGGAGACAGGCAGGCCGATGGGCAGAGGACAGGGGACCATGGACCATGACTGTAACACTTACTGGCAGACAAGGGGTAATTGTTTATTCTGTTTATTAAATCCTTGTTCATTTGATAGACATATCTGTAACTGATGGCCAATGACTTTTTTGACCTGTGACGTTCCCTACCACTTAAACAGGACAAGAAAAAACAAAATGCCAGACGCAAGTAGAGACCACAGTACCTGCACCAGGCGCCTTTATCCCTCAGTGTGAGGAAGACGGCTCCTTTAAGACCACCCAGTGCCATGGATCTACCGGCTACTGTTACTGCGCACACCCGACTGACGGTACACGGTATGATGAGACAGGCAGACCGACGGGCAGAGGACAGGGGACCATGGACCATGACTGTAACACTTACTGGAAATCTAGGGGTGACTATTCAATCTGTTTATATGAACACATTTGATGGACACCGGTGCAGCACCAATGTCTCTAGTCTGTGTAATGGACCAATCACTGTACAGGCCTGTATCTAGCCCCTCCACGCAACTGGCAAACTAGGGGTGACTATTCAGTCTGTGGACACATACACATTCGATATTCTATGGGCACAAGCGCAAGGGACTGCATATGGACACTGAATTGTTAAATTACTCAATGAAGCTGCTGATATCTTCTCACAAAGTCTGAAACATCACAATTTGGACAGTGTTTAGCAGGAGTTACGAAGGGCAGTTCCAACCCCATTTCGACGGGAATAATTCTGATCCACATACGCATCTATGAACTCCTACTCTTTTCGATAAGTGTGATGGGTTCTTGAAGTGACCAGGTTGTGGCTCTCCTGGTATAGTACTCCATTTACATGCATAATGACCTACGTGTACTTTTTGTTATAACTAGCTATAGGCCGAAGGTTCTTTTGAAAATTAGTCTACAAACTGATAAGACCACGCTTTGACCGTCAATTGTAATAATTGTTATCGTTCTTCGCACATTTTTTCAGCAATACCTGACAGAGGGCTAGTTGTCGGAGGAGTAGCGCCCGGAGGAATAGGTCCTGGAGGAGTTGCTCCCGGAGGAGTTGTCAACGGAGGAGTAACTCCCGGAGGAGTAACTCCAGGAGTTGCATCCGGAGGTACGCATAGGGCCATTTTTGTATCAATACATTAAGTTAAGATAAAGTTGCCCTTGCATCTATGCAGATGCTTAGGATTGCACCCATCTCCACTTCGAAGCCCTTGGGCCACACATTTGTGCAAGTCACTACAGCAGGGTGATAGTCCGCTGGTAGTGATGTGTGTTTAACTTCCATACTCTTCATCATTAGCGTTGAGTGCTAAGCAAAACATGAGTCAACCTATTACCTGTCTGATAAAATGCATCGAGCAATTTGACATATTCGAATGGCCATGTAGACTACATCTTCATGAATGATTTTCATTATCTGGGTAAGAGCGACACTACCTTCATGACTGCCAGAGGAATGCAAATGCATTTATGCATGTCTATGGTCTTCTATATTCTACAGAAAGGAACTACCTGAACTTCCCGGAGCCACGGTCCCCCGACAACTACGCTGAGCTGAGGAGCGACAGTCCCTTCAGTCCGGACTCCTTCACCATCTCCTTCCACATGAGAACCCCAGCCAGAGATACCGGTACCATCTTCACGTATGGCACAAGGCAACAGCCACATGAGATCGGCTTTGTCGGGCAGTCCGGAAACCGTGACTATACCTTCATGGTCGATAACCAGCGGGCCAATGTCAACATTCCGGAAGTGCTGGACGGCGAATGGCACGCTGTGGCCATCACGTGGAGGAACTCAGACGGACAGTGGAGGGTGATGGTGGACGGGGAGGAGAAAGCTTCCGGTTCCGGTCTGGCGCGAGGCCACAGGATCCGTCCTGGCGGCACGTGGTATTTCGGACAAGACGTGAGGTCCGTTGGCCCTCGTCCGAGTTTTGAGCGTAACAGGGAATACGTAGGGGACTTAGCTGAGTTTCACGTCCATAACAAGGTACTGTCCACCGAGGAGATGCGTCAGCTGTACAGTCTACTGAACCCCGGGGATGCAGTGAACTGGAGACAAGCCACTGTCACACCGAGGGGCCAGGTCCAACAGAGGCCGTATTCAGGTAAGGCAGCGGAACGTCGCTTGGTTTTACATAAAGGTGGGGTCACACGTGCGTATATATTTAAGTCCGTATGAGGCGCGCATGGGAGTATTTACGTCCACCAGGCCCCACAGGTCGTTGGAAAAATAATAGAAATTGGACAAACGTAAACAGGTAACATGTCAGACGAGTTAGCTGGGTCGCTAACCACACTTCTCTGTCAGCTAACTCATCTGGCATGTTATGTATCTATATTTGTCCAATTTGTACTATTTTCCCCGCGCCCTGTGGAGCCTGGTAGAGACTAAAAGCTTCATACGCACCTCAAACGGACTTAAATGTGTACGCATGTGTGACCCCACCTTAAGGGTCTAGTTACATTTATCGTATGATCGTCACACGATCACAAACCAAGAGCAATTGTGGGATATTCGTGCATTTTCGTACAAAGTATATCTGTCTTCTTTCTGTAAAGACGATCTCGGTAGGTTCTGTCACAGTCTGCTTTAACATCTTACTACATCAAACTTTTTGTTTGTTTCGCACCCTTGTCATTTCAAGTTACATGCTTCTTTGCGTATCTATTATGCAGCCTCCTTATGCTTAATTAACTTTTCTCCACTGCTTTACAGTTACTGTTCGCTTGACCGTGGACAGCAGGGGACGTGAGTATAAATTACGTTCTTGTTTTCAACGTATACAAAATTTTGAAACTATATAACGTTTGTATTAGACGTCTTAAAATTAACAATTTGATTTTGAGCAGGTAAGGACCGCGAGTTGGTCTGTCGAGCAAAATGGAATAGTCTAGGAAAATCATCAAGCTGGGCCACCAAGCTCTGGAACAACGTATTGCAGGCTTGTTCGTTTGTATAGATGCTGATCATAATGGCATACATTTGAACAGAAACGCATATGATAATAATTGTGCACTATTTCTATGTTAACCACAGCCAGCTTTTACTTAAAATTGTCATTTCAATGCAACAAAAATGTTCGTTTGTAGAAGTGCTGAGAGTGTTAAGCGCATTTCCTTCAGCGGTATCGATAAGAAGACATTTATTGTTTCATCTTAGTTAAGAAAAAGAGAAATCAAGATTCTTTTAGAACGAATCTACATGTACATAAATAAAGCGGTATCGATTTCTGATCATGAATTTCCCTTCGTTCCAGAGCCTCGAGTATCGTTGAGCGAGTCAGCACTTCCAACTACAGGTTTGTATAGTCCTCTATTCTGTCTGAAAACATCAGTTGAAATAAGTGGCATGTCGTAACATGAAATGAAAGCTTCCACGACATTTAATGGCTTAAATCACTGAAACTTAGTATACACTAAGATGAGAGCCATGATAATTAATCTACAGTCTTTCTCTGTTTGAAAAAGACGCCTAAGTATTTGCTGGACAATGAGTAGATAAAACAATAGCAAAATGTTTCCACAGATCTGTACTTCCTGAACTTCCCTCAACCGAGATCGCCCAATAACTACGCTGAGCTGAGGAGCGACAGTCCCTTCAGTCCGGACTCCTTCACCATCTCCTTCCACATGAGAACACCAGCCAGAGATACCGGCACCATCTTCTCTTACGGCACCAGACAACAGCCGCACGAAATCGGTTTCATCGGCCAGTCCGGAAACCGAGGCTACACCTTCATGGTGGATAACCAGCGGGCCAATGTTGACATTCCGGAAGTGCTAGACGGCCAATGGCACGTTGTGGCCATCACGTGGAGGAACACAGACGGACAGTGGAGGGTGATGGTGGACGGGGAGGAGAGAGCTTCCGGTTCCGGTCTGGCGCGAGGCCACAGGATCCGTCCTGACGGCACGTGGTACTTCGGACAAGACGTGAGGTCCGTTGGCGATCGTCCAAGTTTCGAGCGAAACAGAGAGTACGAAGGAGACATTGCCGAGTTCAACGTACACAACAACATTCTGTCAAACGATGAAATGCGCCAGTTATACAGCCTACAGTATCCCGGTGACGGAGTGAACTGGAGACAAGGGACCGTCACACCTACAGGACAGGTCCAACGCAACCCTTATCCAGGTGCAGTTTTACAATACGCCTATTTTCTTAGATGTATATTTCAATCAATGCACGTTGTTTGAATAGTTATATTTCAGCCATACCATAGGTATGGTGAAATATATTGTATTCGTAATGTTTCTTTCTCCTGTCAAATCTTCAGAACACGGTATCTCCGTTGTTCCTCAACCGAATGACTTGAAATTTGGCACAAGGGTAGAGTGGGCCAATACCCTCGGACGTTTTTTTTTCATTTTTCCCATATCTGTCTCTAAAATGATTTTATTAAGGTTTTTGGGTCATCTTAAGACCAAAACTGTATATTTGGGCCCCCTGTACCCTGGTATTATAACCGAATGAGCTGAAATTTGGTGTAGATAGGCACTAGATAGTTGGTAAAATGATCCAAGTAAAAGTTTTGACATTAACTACTTTAAAATGATTAATTTTGGCACTTTTCTGATGGGAAATTTGTTTTCTTTTGGCCTCCTGACGTGACCTTCCGTGACCCCGCACGGAGCCCACACCTGTGCGCGAAGAGGGCGAAGGCTAATTAATATTCATAAGCGGGGCCTCACGATTCCGTATATACTGCAGTGTTCCCGCCAGAATTTTTTACAGCGTCGGCACACGGGGCCCGGGGTCCACCGAAGAACGCCGAAGGCCCCGGCCCGGCAGGGTCCAGGGGCAGAGCCCCGTTGGGGGAAACTCTTGCACTTTGGGCTATTCAGAAGGCTTATTGTATCAGTTTTTAGGGGCATTTCTGTGATGCGATGGTATATTTTCCCTGCGCTGTTAGCTCCGTACGTTTTTAGAAGGTTCCGTTTATCACAGAACTGCTGTTGTTTCAGAAATCTCACGGACTTATGCTTACAAACACGTAAATTGCTAACTTGCAACCAGCGCTTTACTATATACAGTAAATTTCAGCACTTTTCTGAGGGAAAATTGGTTTTCTTTCGGCTTTTTGCCGTGACGTCACCCCGCAGAGCCCCGCACGTGCAAGTTAAATGAATTTAACGAGCCAGCCAATCAGCGAAAAGAAAGACGAAGTCTGATTAATATTCAATAGCGGGGCCTTCCAACCCCGTGTATATAGAAACACGTGCATATCTTGACAACACAGCGGACGAATATCACCTTACGCCCGGTTTTATATACATGTATATAATTATAAAATAGTTTTTTTTGCGAGGATTTGGAGTTAACGACAAGGTCATTTGGACGGTAGCAGAAGGTATGCGTTCCTTGAACGTCAGAGTACATGTTTTTGTCGATGAATTTGCCAACATTCCGCGTAGCAACATCAATCATTTTCGGCAGATTTGACTTTGGCAGGGTAAGTTGAGACAATCGAGGAAATGTTACTTGGCGGAAATCGCGGGAAAATTGGCCAGTTTAGATTTGATAAGTAAGTTTAACAATGGCGAGAATGATTATTTCCTCATCAATATTTATCGTTAGAATGTTTTGAACTGTAAATCTAAACAATTGTGTTACCTGTGCAATGTTTATATGAATAAACATACATTTTGCCAGCACGATGGTGCAGCAACATGATAACTTTATGTCTGTATTATGCCACTTTTATTGTTGAAGGCGCGTAAGCAAATGAACAAGCATGACAAAAGAAATGTTATGATACTATTTATTCGGTAACATTCACTTTTATTCACGATTCTAATTTGCAATGCCTGCAAACTCCGATCGGAATCACCCGGACCTTGTACGATTAAAAATGCATTTAACGTGAAATTGGAATTTATGACGAATCCGACACGTTAGCTCAAGGAGCTTTTATCAGATTAAAGCTCCTTGGTTAGTTCAGATTCTTTTCTCAGTAGTCACGCTTCCTATTTTCATAGTTTAAAAACTATCGACAAAGGAAGCGTTAAAGAATATTTTTCTCCTGGTGCAAACTGTAAACACACGTCACCCACCACTCGTCTCCGATGTGACGAAGCCATTCGCGCCATTTTTATTGGATTTTAGACGGACTCGACAGTCGAGCCGTCCACCGCGGCCTTGGCATCGTTTCCTCGCGATCGGTGTTATCCAGTCCCAAACATCGCAGTTTCTCGGTTTATTTTCGCAAAGTTTCGTGCCTCTTCTTGATTGACGTTATGTTACCGCCTTTGTTGGAGCCGCTGCTGGCTGTGATTGGTCGCAAGTTAATTCGATTTTTCGCATAAAGTGGCACGCCCTGTCTAATCGGTATATCTAAAGACTGCAGCCAAGGCTGTTGTCATGGTAACGACACGTATAACAACATTTCCCACATGCGAATCGGGTTGGGCACGTCTTGTAAAATTAGCGTAGCGGATCCGCTGCAAGTAGAAACTTCGACCCCTATATGTTGTTTTTGGTAAGTTTTTGTCGACACATCTTGGCTTCCGGGTATCGCTCCGAGGACGCAAACAGTGAAGCAACCCGGGCAGCTTGACCGATAATGTCATCGCTACGGGCTTTCGAAATTCATTAGGATATTGTGAGATTTTAGGTCCTACAATTTTCTTGCAAATCAGATATGTTAGACCAGATGGTACATTTTTACTTCCTGTATACTGTATAGGTGTAGTTCCCGGGGAAAATTTTGTTTCGAAATGCGGCGTCGTTGAAAATAGTCTCTTAACTATACGTTTCAATGGGGGCGAGAAACTGGGGTGTGCCCCTAAATGTTCCATTTTCGAGCAGGGGTTATTTGAGACAGTTAAATGTTGTATGGGAAAAGCTATGGCTGAAATATGCTGTATTTGCTCCTAAGCAAATGTCGGCCTTTCTAGTTTATGATAAGAATATATGAGAGGCAGGCAAATGATGAATTATGAGATCCTTACCTAGCTGCTGATAAACTTCTGAATTTTCTTATTTTATCAAAACCAAAATGTTCTTAGAAAACAAGTTAGCAGTTTTGTTTTATGGCACACGAGGACTTATATGTCAACGGCAACTTATCAAAGATGATATATTTACATCTTTTTCATGTCTTTAACAGTGACGGTGCGTCTGACAGTTGATGGCAGTGGACGTAAGTTTCCTTTTGTTTCAGTGTATAGTGATAAAAGTAAGAACATAAAAACAACGCGTATCAGACTAAGCATCAAGTTGTTCTGGTTCTGTACTACGTTTACTTTGTTGGTTGATGCTTCAATACATGTAAGACTTGGGTAACATTACACGTCGGTACAATGGCAACGACCATGTTCTTGTCACCTTCATCTCCTGTTTTGAGGCGGATGATACTTATTAGACCGGCGCCAGATTAAGGTAATACAATATGTCGGCACCATGTAACCATGTTCTGGTCACCTACATCCGTATCAGATTGGTTACACTTAGTATACTATTAGCCGAAGGGAGCACAATACCCTTGCACCTTGACATGTAACCGTGTTCTGGGTATCCACATCTTCTATAGTAAGTTAATAAATATTTCATGAAGCATCATACATGGCAGATCCTGTTCCTCTGCACCATGACAAGTAACCATGTTCTCGTCACCCTCATCTTCTATAGTAAGTTATTAAATATTTCATAAAGTGTCATACATGGGGAAACCTGTACCTCTGCGCCATATCAGCTAATCTTGATCTGGTCATTTACATCTCCCTGCAGAACCCCGCGTGACGCTGGGTGAGGCCGGCGCTACTCCTGGCACAGGTGTGTTCTGTCTACCATTGATGCTCGTAATCATCTTAAAAAATAGTTTTTCAAAGAGTATGATTCGTGTGATGGGCATCTTCTAAACTGCTTTTATGTAAGGCAGGTAGGCTGAAGACGTCTATACCTAAAATATCAGCAAAGGTTAACTATTCACAACAGTAATTCGGACGGCAGGTAGGTATTTCGTATCGGACAACGGGGATCTTTGTGGTTTATTATCACATACAGGAATGATTTCGTTGAGTGGCAAATCTTGCGGCATCAGAATTAGAACTAATAGCTTCACAGAAGATGACTGAAATTCCAACATTTCTTTCGGAAAAGCAATTTGCGAAACGATCACTTATTTTACATCAACATATTAAACTACATAGTCATTAGTGCCATTTTGTCATATCCATATTAGGTACGAGACCTGGAAGTGGAGGGCTTGTACCTGGAGGTAAGAATTTCATGTCCCACGTACTGGAGGCAGCTTCGGACAGAAGGCCCTATTATTTCCACTGTTCTTGGGACAAATTTCTAGACCAATATTAGACGTAGGCATTATAAAGGTATTTATATTGATTTGCTCTTTCTGTATATTCGGCAACTTAACTGAAATATGAAAAGTCACTATTAACTTGCCCAGTGCCTTTATACCCTGAACAGTTGGCAGTTTCTTCTATAGATGGCCATCATCCATGTTCCTGAATCCCTTATTTTACAGTAACATATTTAACTTCATAGTCATCACTGCCATTTTCTCCTTTGCCTATTAGGTACGCGACCTGGAAGTGGAGGCCTTGTACCTGGAGGTAAGATAATGTTATAGACATCCTATGAAATAGTGGTGATCGAAGCCATAATGCCCACATGTTTCCCGCCCAGTAATTAACAAGAGGCCAAGGCATTATCCACTTGAATAGAGTAGAAGCCGTTTAATTGCACACCCCACTTGCCAGCATATTTTCCGGCTGGTGCAACAGTGCGAAGTTATCCAGCTGCAACGCACAACCATTATATTGAATTGCTGCTCAAAGCCTTTTTACCCTGAAAAAAAATTCACAACGAAACGTTGACACAGTCGGTTTAATCGTGCAACAACTTATCTAAAAAAAATCTTCTGCTACTTACTACTAACTGTTCATCATCCATGTTCTTTACTAACTTAGGTTCAAGACCTGTCGGCGGAGGACTCGCACCCGGAGGTGAGAGAAATTTGTAATTCCTTATGTAGCACATGGAATGTTAAAGCATAGAGCAATTTCACATATTAGCTGTAGATTTCAAAGGCATGTACAATAAAGGCAAATTATCGGAAAAATTATAGCGTTGGCTCGCAATGTTAGACGCACGTTTTTCGCTATCTATGCTTTAGCATGTTTCGACATTTTTTCATCAGCAATGAAGTTTCTCAACTTCCCCGAGCCACGGTCACCTGACAACTACGCCGAGCTGAGGAGCGACAGTCCCTTCAGTCCGGACTCCTTCACCATCTCCTTCCACATGAGAACACCAGCCAGAGATACCGGCACCATCTTCTCTTACGGCACACAGCAACAGCCTCATGAGATCGGCTTCATCGGCCAGTCCGGAAACCGAGGCTACACCTTCATGGTCGATAACCAGCGGGCAAATGTCGACATCCCGGAAGTTCTGGACGGCCAATGGCACGTTGTTGCCATCACGTGGAGGAACTCAGACGGACAGTGGAGGGTGATGGTGGACGGGGAGGAGAGAGCTTCCGGTTCCGGTCTGGCGCGAGGCCACAGGATCCGTCCCGACGGAACATGGTACTTCGGACAAGACGTTTCTAGGGTTGGAGACCGTCCGAGGTTTGACCGTAACAGGGAGTACGTTGGTGACCTGGCGGAGTTCCACGTGCACAACAGGATCCTGTCACCTGAAGAACTGCTGCAGTTGTACCGCCTGGAGCTGACGGGTGACGGTGTGAACTGGAGACGCACAGACGTCACGCCCCGGGGACAGGTGGAACAAAGTCCGTACTCAGGTGAGTCAGGAAATGTGACCATTGGTGTCACAGTTTCCCTTCTCTTATTTAAACGACCTCTGTGAAAATGAAAGTATCTGAAATTGTTCCTGCGCCGTCTAAGCGCGTGTATTGGCGTCTAAGCCCGTCCCAAACCATCTGGATCCGTCACATGCTGTCAGAAACGGCCGCGGACACATATTGCGCATCCAGACCGTCCTGCCCGTTATTTGTTGAACGCCAGGACGACTTAATACCTTTCATTGCTGTCTGAAACGACGTATGATGGGGCAATAAAATTCGTCGTCTTGGACGCTTTAATTTTCACAGAGGCAACGGTATTCCCTAGGTGGAAGATTAAGTCCCTAGAAGCGATATATTATCACCAATGTCGTTCATGTGTTTCTAGTGAAATAGAGATCAATGTCTTCTAGTGCTTACGCTATACAACTCATTGTTAGTACACGTTTTTGTTTGTTTGTTGCATGTTGGTGCCTTATAACCCCGTTTAAGAGAAATGTGCTCTTATAAATCAATCCCAAAGGGAATCGATCCGAAGATGTGCCTATTAAAAGTAATTTATCCATTTTCACTTTCGTCTTTAGTTGCTGTGCGTTTGACGGTGGACGGTAGAGGACGTAAGTAACCATAGCAGATATGCTCAGATATTTACATCTCTCTTTGCAATATTACCAAGGAACGAAATGGCACGAAATGTTCTACCTCACGACGTGCATTGTACGTTTAACTTTCTAGTGAAACAGACAGGACGCGTACAGATCAGTTCGTGCCTGGTCAAGAATGTTGCCTTTAGTTTAGTCAAATGTAGCCAGTTGGCATGTCGGACACCCTCAGGTAAAGTCTTGTCAGGAAGTATCTTTTCGTTCCAAGAAAAGACATTGATAATAGGTTGATCTGTTTATTCTTACAGAACCCCGGGTGACTCTTGGAGAGGCTGACATCACCCCCGGCACAGGTGTGTTGTCCTTTGAACTGTAGTCATAAGAAAGCTATTGTCAAACTCTTGCAGAGTCTTAGCAATTCAATAACGACGTTTGTATCTCACCGCAACTTTACTAAGGCTTAGAAAAGACATAAACAAACACCAAAAAAAAAACGAAAAGGGCGCACGATTTAAACAGATACAGAGGCAATACCTGTCATTTGGGGAAGTCAAAATTATAGGCATTTAAACTGTTGTATCAACGACCTTTAGCAAAAGAAGGTATGTAAAAAGAGTCAGCTGCAAACGCCATATTTAGGAGATCCCCTTTCGTATGCTGATCATACCAGGCTCGAAGTGGATGAGGAGCCCACGTAATTAACTAGCCACCAGTACCACCTTCACTGCTTAACACTATGTTCTTTCCCAGGAGTGAGACCAGGTACTGGTACAGACGGAGGCATCGTAACACCGACTGGTAAGGCATTTCTACTCAATCGTAGACTAATGTTTGATAGTCGCTTGATGGAATAGCAACATGGTGACAGCACATTTCAAGGTAACTTTGTCTGGTGCAGTTTCACAAGCCAGGATTATTGGAACAATGATATGAAACGTCGTTCAGTCCGTCAATTAATTTTTTCGTACATTACGTAGGGAATGATTTACATGTCTTTTTCAGGTATGTTTATGATGAGCTTCCCCCTGTCTCGGTCCCCCGACAACTACGCTGAGCTGAGGAGCGACAGTCCCTTTAGTCCGGACTCCTTCACCATCTCCTTCCACATGAGAACACCAGCCAGAGATACCGGCACCATCTTCTCTTACGGCACCAGGCAACAGCCTCACGAGATCGGCTTTGTCGGGCAGTCTGGAACCCAGGGCTACACTTTCATCGTGGACAATCAGAAGGTCAATGTCAACTTGCCGGAAGTTTTGGACGGCCAATGGCACGTTGTGGCCATCACGTGGAGGAACACAGACGGACAGTGGAAGGTGATGGTGGACGGACAGGAGAGAGCTTCCGGTTCCGGTCTGGCACGAGGCCACAGGATCCGTCCTGGTGGCACGTGGATTCTAGGCCAGGAGCAGAACACTGTCGGCTTCCTGCCGGGATTCCAGCGGTACCGGGAGTACTCAGGAGACCTGGCGGAGTTCCATGTGCACAACAAGGTGCTGTCAGCCGAGGAGATGCGCCGGCTGTACACGCTGCAGTATCCTGGGGACGGGGTGAACTGGAGACAGGCCACTGTTACTCCGAAAGGACGAGTCTTAAGGAAACCTTACTCAGGTAACTGATTCCAACTAATCATGTTTTACACAAGCCCGCATCCTCGGGCGCTGCCATTTTGTGTCGCCACCTTGTTTATATAGGCCAGGCAGTTTTGAGGGTACAGTACTATCATATATATGGATTACAATGAACCTGTCCGTATTTGGTAGCAAATACTTATTTCTAGTTGAGTGTGGATATGTATGGATATATGCCTGTCATAATTCATATGACATGAAGGTTCAGGTTATGACTTTTACGTGACATAATGATTCTGATAAATAGATTTTTGCTTCCCCGTCAATCCATATATGATATTATAGCTATAGTACATATGAACAGTGTCGCTGTTGATTTATTTTCGTCACACTTTTGTATTTCCGACGTTTGACAAAGTTGGTTCCACTTGTGTTTCAGCGTCCATGCGATTGACCGTTGACAACAGAGGAGGTGAGTGTGTATGTGCCTATGTAGAGGATATGTTGTACTGGTGTTACTTGGTTTGTACTGGTCCTTCGGGTGTCTGTAAAGTGAATATCCTCTTTGCAGATATATTGTTGACATCGTTCATTGCCTATCAGTAAGGCGCACCACTGTCTAGAGATAGGTGATGCCACCTGAAACGTTTGATCGTTTCCAAAATGATATCCAGTTGCTTGAGTAACTGCTATTTGGTGTATCTTATCACCTGGATGGCTAACTCTAATTTACATTACTTAGGCGTGACATCCTTTTCATACTTCCTGGTCAGTCCAACTGTATGGTTCATCTCGTTGTTTTTGCTCCAACGTAGAAACTCGGATTGTTTTCGGCGATACAGTGCCTGGGAGGGAGACTGACACAGGTATGTTCTGGACAAAGAATCACGTATTGATAGGAAATAACGAACAGCCAATGAAGCAGCCTGATGTTTTGAGGTGTGGATTAAAACCTTATAACTCTGCGTTAAATCTATTTGAAATACATCCTGTCTTTAACTGGAGACTCTAAAATGTTTAGCACTTTATTCTGTATATTTGTAATGTTCATCACTATCGCGTTCATGGAATATGCAATTAGACAATTGCATTAATGAAGTTATTTCCAATGCTGCAGGTATTCCGGACATGGTCACATCATCATCCGTCCGGCCAGAAGGTAAATGTATTTTATATAAACCTGGCCTGTTACAGTGACAGTTACCCTTTCGCAGTTATAACCTATAACAGAAGACATATCGTAGAACACAACACGAATGTTTGCCACAACAGCATGATGATTCTTAGAATGGAGGCATCCAGAGAGGAACAAGAGGTAAGTCTCTGGCATAGACACATGGGCAGGTAGGCAAAAAAAGACTTACTTAAGTCCTAAATATGTATCCAATCCCAGAGTATGCTGTCTATACGGAAAACTGAATCTTTTATCCCTTTCCTCAAAGGTTCATCCTCATTGAACTTCCCACGACAAAGATCGTCGAACAACTACGCTGAGCTGAGAAGCGACAGTCCCTTCAGCCCGGACTCCTTCACCATCTCCTTCCACATGAGAACACCAGCCAGAGATACCGGCACCATCTTCTCTTACGGCACACAACAACAGCCACGTGAGATCGGCTTTATCGGCCAGTCTGGAAATCGAGGCTACACCTTCATGGTCGATAACCAGCGGGCAAATGTTGACATTCCTGAAGTGCTAGACGGCCAATGGCACGTTGTGGCCATCACGTGGAGGAACTCAGACGGACAGTGGAGAGTGATGGTGGACGGGGAGGAGAAAGCTTCCGGTTCCGGTCTTGCGCGAGGGCACAGGATCCGTCCTGGTGGCACGTGGTATTTTGGACAAGACGTTTCCAGGGTTGGCGATCGTCCTCGATTCCAGCGTAACCGAGAGTACGAAGGGGATATTGCAGAGTTTAACGTGCATACCAGGGTGCTATCGTCGCCTGAGGACTTGCGTCAGTTATACAGTTTCCAGAACCCCGGCGATGCTGTGAACTTTAAACGCGAGACGGTCAGACCCAGGGGACAAGTGCAGCGGTCACCGTACGCCGGTAAGTCACCTTGTTCCGGTATAAGTAGGTATTTGTTATAGCTATTTAGTAAACAACATTTGCACATTTTGTAGCGTCTAGTGTATTGTACACACTACACAGTGCACATCCATTTTTATCCATGTAGAATCATTTCTATAGAGACTAGTAATAGGGGAAAGAACTACATATTTATAACATATTCGGCGTATTGTTAAATTGTATATTGACATGAACGAACTTACAAACGACGACATAATGGTTTATATTTCATTCACAGGCACATTTGGAATAAGTATCGACAGCAGTGGAGGTAAGATGGAAAAAATCACATGCAAAAAGTAATCTATTTGCTATATTTACGTATACCTCTACTAGTAGAAGATACATGTATGAATAGGTTCAAAGTGGCACTTATTGAAAAAAAAAGACTGATGGAACGTAAGTGTTATCCTTGTGTCTGAAAGTAGTTTAGCCCTTTTCCGCTTTGGTGTTCATTTTTGTGTTTCCGAGTGTGTTTGCCCAACACTGACGTCATACCACTTAACTTGTATATTACACTATGTCAATACGCCATTTACGTTCACATGCTTGTACTACATGTAGTTGTAGTAATATGTAGTGTCATTGTATACATTGATCTATTACCGTTGCCTTATATTGTACCATGTACTTGTACCATGTACAAATGTTGTGCAATGAAGTTCATTCAAACCTTCTATTCACGCACGTACAGGTATCCGTCTGGAGCCTCTGCCAGGTTCTACAGACGTTCAACCCGGAACTGAAGTCCAGCTGAGGCCAGGTATGGCGTATCAGCTGATAATTTCTCTACTACGAGTTTTGTTTTCGTCACATGTCAGATTTACGACAGGATCTTGAGTGCGTTCGTGAATCGAGTATGTGTCTCTCAAAGTTCAGCTTTTCTTATGATAGAATCGATCATCAAACTCAAGATTTCTGTCGATTGTCGATTCACTCATGGCCTCACTGACAATCCTACTGCAAATAATGTAATGAAAACGTGAAAGCATCTTGAATATTATTCAATGCTTGCTAAAATCTACAAATTAAACTTGTGTGTATTTAAATATGAATGCTTTAACGGGGCACGTCCAACATGCAGTTGAAGCGAGTCCGAAATACGCCAAGCCAGTCCAGCTACTGGCGCATAATACTGTTGCGGCCACGACAGATACTTTTCATCTTGCATATATGTCCGATTTATATGTTACCACCTCAAAACCTTCCTCTACGATCCTGTCTCGTGGAAATAGTGTTGCAGAGAAGACCATGACCGTCTTTCTAGATTCACCCATCTTTTCTTAGGGGGAAACCTTGGGAATTTGTACTCACTATTGACACTACTGACGATTTGTTCAAGCAATGTTGACTATAGGTCACTTAATGAAACTGACAAGCTGACACTGACAAACTGACTTTTCTGACAGGAGGTACTACAGGATCCGCACCTGATGTGGTCAGACCAGAAGGTACCTCCTTGTTTTAAGCTGGGCAATCATATAAACACATGTTATAGAAAAGCTTCTTGCATTACATGTAGTGTAGGTTAAGTTGATCGTCGCAATGATACTGGGGGTCTATATTTCGTCAATGTACCTTAAACGCTGACGGAGGACGATACAGGCTTTCCTACACGCTTGACGTAATGCTTTAGATACATGTCTTAAAACTAAGGTTGCGTGCTCAAGTGGGTTGATTCTGCTTGACTAAGGCTGTATGAACAACTGCGGATGTGCTAACTACCACCTCTTATTATGTACAAAGCAGATTTGCTGAATTCTACCTCTTCTTGTGCAAAAACCTCTTTGTAAGTCTATAAACAATATACGTCCATTGTTCTGTCTAGGCATGTTCCTCATGAACTTCCCACGACCAAGATCTCCCGAAAACTACGCTGAACTTCAGAGCGACAGTCCCTCCAGCCCAGACGCCTTCACCATGTCCTTCCACATGAGAACACCAGCCAGAGATACCGGTACAATCGCCTCCTACGGCACCAGGCAACAACCTAACGAGATCGGCTTTGTCGGCCAGTCGGGAACTCAGGGCTATACATTGGTGGTGGATAACCAGCGAGCCAATGTCGACATTCCTGAAGTTCTGGACGGCCAGTGGCACATTGTGACCGTCACATGGAGAAACACAGACGGACAGTGGAGGGTGATGGTGGACGGGGAGGAGAGAGCTTCCGGTTCCGGTCTGGCGCGAGGCCACAGGATCCGTCCTGGCGGCACGTGGTATTTCGGACAAGACGTGAGGTCCGTTGGCCCTCGTCCGAGGTTTGAGCGTAACCGGGAATACGTAGGAGACATTGCAGAGTTCCAGTTCTACCCCAATGTGCTGTCAGCTGACGAGCTGATTCAGTTATACACCCTGCAGTACCCTGGGGCCGAGGACCAGAGACGTGCGAATGTCATGCCAAGAGGACGAGTGCAGCGATTGCCTTATGGAGGTAGGATACGTTTCAGTGTATCCTTCACATGTGTTGTTTGGCCCTTGGGCTGTTGAAATGGGGATTGAAAGCGCTATGAAAAGGTCTAAAGCTGTGAGAAGGATAGCTTAGTTCTTTCTTATCCTTTAGAATGGTCATGTGTGGTGCTTTACTTGGAATATTCCTTTTTTGTGTCATTGTGCGTTTGAACGGGACAAGAAATTTCCTACACATCGGCCTACATATAACGTCATACTATGTCATTTTACAGGCACATTCCGGGTAGACGTGGACAGCAGAGGAGGTAATGTCCTTTGTTAAAGTTTTTTTAAAAGTTTTATTACGATAGTTCTAATCTAAGTATCTGATAGCAGCGAGGATTATTTATCCCGAATGAGTCCGGCCCTTGTAGAAGTATGAAAGTTCGAAATCTATCTAGGACATATGAAAATATGCCAGTATGCTTCATTTGTGTCGTTTTCCATGTCACAGAACATGATATGTCTATGTTGTTCGTGTCCTGGATACAATTATACTGCCAGAAAGTACCCGCTTTGTTGTGTCAGTAATACTTCGTTTCAGCAACGTGTTTCACATACAAAATGTTATCCACTCTTTTTCTTCTATCGCACACCCAGTGACCCGCGTGGTGTTCGGTCCGACAACAGAGGTCCGACCAGGAAGTGAAGTCCAGCCAGCATCAGGTGATGAGTCATAACTTATCAGCTTAGATCGGTCGACGACTCGGTTTCCACATACCTTTTAGTCCAATCTCTATGCACTTGCTACACGTTTTGGTTGTGGGACTCGCAGTTGGTGATGCCACACGCCTGTCAACATTGAGAAAATTAGCCCATTTGTCTCTACCAAGTTGCACAATCTATATTCGTAGGAACGACACTAGTTTATCTCACTTTTGGAAATATTTGCAACATTTTGCTGCCACGTTGCATTATAAGCGAAAAGCCATATATCTTGCAAATGTGGTGTAGATGTTCCTTTTACTATTAGGAGTCGGACGTCCCTTTTCTGGAAAGTGACGTGTCATCAGCGTGGAGGTCAGAATAACCGATTGAAAGACCAGAGTATCCAAAGCGTGGGCCAAAACATTCCCCAGAAAGCAGGCCGACCCTCTTAACTGTCTGATTTTCCGCGCTACGCAAAGCTGTTGCTAAGGGGAATGCCGTATCCCGGTTGTATCCGGGCACGGCACACAGGGCATATATTTGTATGGATATATCAGGGCTAGGCAGTTTTTTGTAATTCATTTTTTTGTAAGAACCAAAGCAACAAAACAAAAGGACATCAACTTAACTAATGATACATGTGTCCCAAAGTATAACTCACAACATAACTAAACTGTGACATTTTGAAACAAAAATAAATCACGATATACAAAATGTGCCATATTTGCCTCTGTGCTTCTCTAGATTCCCCCTTCTTGATGCAATCAAATACTCTGCTTCTTGAAAGAAATGGACGTACTTAATAAATGACTGGGAACTTAAGTGTCCGGACTTGGCAGTTTTTAACAGTTTTTGTCTTGTATTCAGGGGCCTCTTACATCTTGAAGTTCCCCTCCCCGCGCTCCACGGACAACTTCGCCAACATCCGCGAGAACATCCCGTTCAGCGCACGCGCATTCACCCTGTCCTGGCACATGCGCACTGACTCCAAACAGCCCGGCACCATCGTGTCCTACGCCACGTCACAGGAGGACGACGAGGTCGAGTTCTACGGGGACTCGGGGTCAAGGTAGGTCAAATAGCTTTCCGTCGAAATAGTAAATAATAAGTGTGGGAAAAGTCGAGAGAGAGAGAGAGAGAGAGAGAGAGAGAGAGAGAGAGAGAGAGATGTAGATATAGGTAGATAGATAGATGGATAGATGGATAGATGGATAGATAGGTAGATGAGACAATGTCAGCCATAGACTTGGTTTGCACCTGGAGTTGCATAGAATCCATTGCACAAACTTACTACTATGTTACACTGTATAGTACAATCTGTCGTTCTCACAATTGATTATCCCTCATCTTGTCCCAGGAACTTCCGGCTGCTGGTGAATGGCGAGCAGGCTGACGTCAGCATCCCGGAAGTGCTGGACGGGGCGTGGCACATGGTGATGGTCACGTGGCAGAACAAGAACGGCGAGTGGAAGGTGTTCGTGGACGGGAAGCTGAAGGCGACCGGGAACGGGCTGGCGGCAGGGCACACCATCCGTCCTGGCGGTACGTACAATCACAACATCCTTTAACACGTTTGATACAGACACGGCACTCTTAGCAAGTATAAGTGACTGTGGAAAGGAGTTGGCATCATCCGCTTTGACGGCACGCACATTACAGCACTCCAAAAAGTTAGATATAGGTGTTTGTGCAATGGAAAGAGGTAGGGTTGGAAGCCGGACTCACTATCTGACCTGGCGTTACGTATAATCAAGGACGTTTTACAGAAACATAACGTCCTTGGTACCATCCGCTTGCGTTTAGTAAAGTCACGATACTGTACTGTAACAGTATCTCTGTTTTATATATTTTGTCTAGCCCTTTCCTCTTCCCTTCCCTTATGACCTCATTGAAAAGCGGCCTGCAGGCCTATTTGAGCTTCTCATGAAGAAACAAAGGTTCATACAAACATACTTAACGTAGTAAGATGTAAGTGCCTGTGGAACAGGCTGACATCTGGACACATCATCCGATGTACGTGGCACGTACGATCACAACAGCAGCTAATAGTAATACTACACAGTAACAAAACAATGGACATGGGGGTAGCCTCTTTGTTGGAACTCTGTCCAAATAAAATAATCTGCTCCTATTGGTTGCGACGGAGACTAAATGAGATGAAGCAGAAGGGTGGTTATACGGACTATTTGGATACAGATGCAGAAGCTGGTGTGTTACGCTGAAGGGCATTTTATACCGACTATTTAACTTAGTATTAAAACACTATAATTGTAGGAACTTGGGTGCTCGGCCAGGACCAGGACACGGTGGGGAACGCGTTCCAGGCCACCGAGGCGTTCACGGGAGACCTGTCGGAGCTGTACGTGTTCGACATCGTGCTGCCGCAGGAGGACATGAACAAGCTGGCCGCGGGGACCTTCTTCGGGAACGTCATCAACTGGCGCACGGCGCAGGTGTACCCGCGTGGCAACGTCAGGAAGACACAGTGTGAGTAGTGCTTTGGTGGCTTTGAACTTAACTGCCCGTCGGCTCCATTGACTTGGCAGGCATGTGACCTGTAAGTTGTAACCCAATTGAATTAGTGATATAAATGTATTACTCTGTCAATGCAGAAATGTTCGCGGTGGATTAATGTTCGCGGTAGCGGGAAAAAGGGCTTTCGCGGTGGATTTAAGTTCGCGGTAACACCATAGACTGCAATCTAATATCATGATAGAATAATATTCGCGGTGGTTTTAAATTCGCGGTGAAGTGGTCACCGCGAAAACGGCGAACATTAATCCACCGCGAACATTTCTGCATTTACAGTACTCTGTAGGGTAAGCTCCGTCGACATGATCGGTGATCGATGGATGTGATGAGTGTTCGAATCTGTTCCGTTTTCCGCATTCGTATGCAGTTTGTCATGTCGTCTTCACTCAGTTACACGATGATGCACGTTGTTTTTTCACGGTAGCTGTGCTTAATTTTGTAATGGTAGTTCTACCCATTGTTCCTTGTTTCTGTTTTACGGTTATGGAGTGGCATTGCAAACTGATTTTTAAAACCTGTTTTTCATACCAGCTGCACCCAGGGTTATCTTCGGGACAGGGCCGACGCCTGGCAGAGGTACGTACTACAAAATTGGTATACACGACATGTAATAATTCCCCATATTTTGTGTAACATGCTAATATCACAATCACTGTAGATTGCACTGTGTCTTCCTATCGTCTTGTAGTTGGCACATGTAGAGTTGTGCTAATCTAAGTGTCTTAGAACATTGTTAGATATGTAATAACATAAACGTCAAATGGTGTGGTAGTTACGTTTTAACATAGCAAGGAAATATATCTCAGTTTTAGCTGTTCGTACTGTACACTTCTTCAGGCTGGAATGACTGCCAGGGTATGTACCCTTACACGACGTCTGGTCATTCCGACCTGATGAAGACATCAGTACAACAAACAGTCGAACATTCGGAATATTTCTTGTATGTTCACGCAATTTAGCTCTTTATGCTACACTTGTAGATAGTTTGAATCAATACACACCTGCACAACAGATACTTACTAACTTCGTCAACTTGACCAGGCTATATCGGCACTGGTATCGGCACCGGTATCGGCACCGGTATCGGCACTGGTATCAGCACTGGTATCCTACTCGTACCAGTGACAATTGGTGATGGAAGAGTATTCGTACAGCCGGGACAAGGTACCGTGTTACTTTGGCAATCTTTGCTTGCCAAACGAATGACTGACTGACTGGACGCTTTTGTAAGGGCTGAAGCTTCAGTTTTCAATGACAGTTGTCGTAATTAGGTGGACATTTGCACAAATCAGCTGTGCAATCTATGATCGCACATGCAATAATTGTGACTCCTCTAGAAGCTGTGAAAGATATTCATGCGTTTTAATTGGTTTGTTTTCCTCGATAGGACTGTTCTACGCGTTTATAAACACCTACCTAAATGATATGACCATTTTGAAATAAAACCGTATTTATGCTATATGGTGTCTTGAGTCAGCTATTTTTGCAAGCGCCAATCTGTAAGATCAAGCTTGCATATCGCTGCTGTATCGCCAGGTGTCGCCGCATATTTGCCGTTATCCATTGTGGTGATTTACTAATATAACATGTTGTGATTATTACAATTGTGAAATACGTATATATATATATATATATATATATATATATATATATATATATATATATATATATATGAGAAGATCTCAAGTACAACACCCCGACTGTCTGACAGGGCCTTACGACAGGGACGGCACAGGAGAAACGGACGGAGACGAACCCGGACGTACACTGGCGGTGGAAGGTGGCTGACGTTTGATCTCTTGTTAAGAGCTCTTCCCACATGTTTGCTCGGACTGTTAGTAGAAAACAACCACCATCTGCATAATTAGACTTTTGAAAATGACGTGTTATCTATAATTTTCACCAGTATGACAGTGGTAAGCTTGTCATTGGCTTAACCACACTAGGATAACGAAGGACTTACGGCAACTGTGCAGATCACAATTGTCGTTACCCCGACGTTTAAACAGCAACCGCAACAATAGATATCATTCTAAATTGGATCTAGATGGTCAAATCTCCACACGGAGCCCTCGGAGAAAAA
The DNA here is from genome assembly GCA_019207045.1 of Branchiostoma floridae x Branchiostoma belcheri. NCBI lineage: Eukaryota > Metazoa > Chordata > Leptocardii > Amphioxiformes > Branchiostomatidae > Branchiostoma > Branchiostoma floridae x Branchiostoma belcheri. Next base: position 3,138,356 of record CM033032.1, read on the forward strand.
CGTATGATATAAAGACATCATAACTTATAGAACGTACAAACAAAAATAGCCATGGTCATAATATGAGTATGTTTCTTGACGTACACTTAAAATTTTTCATCCGCAAAAGCAGCTCAGCTGGGCCTACGTTTGGAAACATGACACTGCATGGCATTACCAAACGCTGAATCTATGACAACATTGTCAGCTCTATTATTATCGCTTATCTGAGTATTCATGATAGAATTTGCACTTCCATTAGGGCCAGTACAACTGAGCTTCCCGTCTCCGGCTTCCACCGACAACTATGCCGTGATCGAGAATGTTGGTCCCCAGTCAGGCAACATGGATGCCTTCACGGTGTCCTTCCATATGAGATCCGACGCGCCGACGACGGGGACCGTGTTTTCCTACGCAACACCGGACCAGCCGCACCAGATGGCGTTCTACGGGGACAACTCCCTCAGGTACAGAACGTAGTAAAACCCATGCTTGATCTCAACAGTCTTCCTGAAGCAGGAACCTACCTGCAAGAAAGGAGTTTGCCTTTCCTATGTCATGAAACTAACAGTACAATTTAGACTTAAATATACATTGTAGACGCCAACCGTTTTAACCGAATTGACTGAATTACCTACTAAACCCTTCAATTCACAACTCGAAATACGACCCTATTATACCATCTTGGACTACTCGAACTAAATGCTGTGATTTGAAATATTATCGTATTTGTCTTTCTTTGTCAACTGTAGTTTCTATTTCTGAATGTATTAGCTATTTGCCAGAGTGCATTACTTCTGTCCTGCATATCCTTTTGTTGGTAAATACAAATCTCTATCCTTACCACCTCAGGTACCATCGGTTCATCGTCAACAACGAGCGGACGGACATCACCGTGCCAGACCTGATGGACGGAGATTGGCATTCCGTCCTTCTCAGGTAGGTGGCGCTTTCGCGGCGTTGTGTTTTGTAACTGTACGGATGATTTCAAAGGGAAACTTCATTCGGAACGTTGTAACATCAAGCAAAGCACTCATGCAATTCACTGTTGTCACCCCAGCGTTGCTGAATGAAAAGACTCACGGACATTAGAGATACATGAATATCTCAGCAAGTCAAAAGAGATAGTTAATCTATAGCGTTTCCCGTCCGTAATGCTCCTGTCCCACATTCAAAACCTTCTCATGACTTTTTCTCGCGACCACTTCCCAACTAAACTAAATAGGGAGTAGCCTGAAATCTGCAATTTCGAATTCAACCACTAGTACGCAATCTTTGTAACCAACCACAGAAGGCGTGACAAAACTTATTTCCAACCATGGTATGTACTAGTTTGGGAGGCAATGGTTGGCTTAATGTTCATCTACATGATAACGTTTGATGCGTTCACCACATGTAAATGTAGCTTACCATCAGAAATGATGTTGCTTCAATTACCTTAGCGACACGTGACTCGAGTAATGAATCTCCGTGGATATCGGCCCCCGTCTCGGTTGAGTGTTGGCTTGTGGGTTAATGTTAACATTTTGTCTCGCAAAGTTTTGAGTAGCCTGAAATCTGTCCTTTTCTATAGGTCCAGTTTGCTCCTCTGGTCGTGTCCAAGCAGAATATTCCCGACACAGACTTAAGATTTTAGTCAGCACAAGGCTAGTACGCACTTTCTCCAGCCAACAACAAACGACAGATGGCCTGGTCTGAGAAGGTTGGGAAGCCATGGTTGTCCTTGTGTGCTTTTTTATGTCAATGTTACATTTCTTTGTCCCTTCCCTTTCCATGCAGGTGGGAGCGTTCCCGCGGCTCCTGGAAAGTGTACGTGGACGGCGTGCAGCGGGCGCGCGGAGCCGGGCTGGCCACGGGACACTCCGTCCCGCACGGGGGCACGTACGTCCTCGGGCAGGACCAGGATAGACAGGGCGGCGGCTTCGACGCTAGTCAGGTGGGCATGGATGTTTCGTAAGGGCGTGGTCACATAGGTCGTGCGATCGTCTTACGATCGCTAAATTCGGACAGTTTGGAGGACTACGTCTTCTGCAAAGTTCAACTGTTCCGGTACACAAAATGCTGTTTTGGATCCATGTCAGTGGTTGGTTCTGTCATGGCCTGCTTGGAAATCATATGGCATCAAAACAGTTCGACGATCACACGGCCTATGTGACCGCGGCCTAACTTGACAGTTCTGTGTTGGTAGAAGTAATTCTGGAACAAGTTGTACTGTGATTTCCACGGGACACTCCGTCCCACACGGAGGCACGTACGTCCTGGGGCAGGACCAGGACAGGCAGGGCGGCGGCTTCGACGCTAGTCAGGTGGGCATTGAAGATTCGTAAGGGCGTGGTCACATTGTGCTATCGTCGTACGATCGCTATATTCGGACAGTTTGGAGGACAAAAATGTACGTTCAACTGTTCCGGTACATGAAATGCTGTTTTGGATCCATGTCAGTGGTTGGTTCTGTAACGGCTTGAAAATCCTATGTCATCAAAACCGTTCGACGATCGCACGATCTATGTGACCGCTTCCTAACATGGCAGTTCATCTGTGTTGGTAGAAGTAAGTCTGGAACAAGTTGAACTGTAATTTCCAACACAAAAATTGGGCTGGCCACGGGACAATCCGTCCCGCACGGGGGCACGTACGTCCTGGGACAGGACCAGGACAGGCAGGGCGGCGGCTTTGACGCCAGTCAGGTGGGCTTGGAGGAGTCGTGTTTGTTTTCCTGATCAATTGTAATCTTTCAACCTTAGCATGTATGACCAAAATATACTCGTATGAGTATCTTCCTTTGGATTCATTTATATGTTTATGTCTTATTCGTTTGTAATGTAGTAGGAAATCTATCAAAACTCAAACACATGTACGCACACAAACATACACACACTTACCTTTAGCAAGCATAATAATTCTTCTCTCCTGTGTTCCGTCCTTTAGGCGTATGTGGGAGACCTGGCTGAGTTCCACCTGTGGGACAATGAGCTGGACGACGCGCGCGACATCCAGCAGGTTCAGGACAGGACCCTGTACGGTAACGTCATCAACTGGCGGGACGCAGACGTGCAGACGTTCGGCAGCGTGGACACGTCTCCTTATCTCATAGGTATATCTCATTGTTTATTACTGTTACATTAGATAGGTCGTTAGATTCTTGCAATATATATATAGTACATAGTTCATCTCTCATGTATATACAGAATGCCATACATCGTACCTGTTACAATTGTAGCTCAATTAAGTTCTTCTTCTAGGTTGGAGCTATGTAGCTGTTGTACACCTTGGAATGCTCGCGTTGTTTTTAAATTCACGGTTACCTCTCCACACCGCTAATCGTGACACAAAGCAGAATATACGTTTTGTATTGCTTAAATGTACTACAGATTTTTTTCCAACCATGAATTTAAAAATATTTCCCCACCATAGTTGTAAGTTGTGCAGTCTTGCTATGCACTGATTCTTTGTATGCTATATTTTACTTTTACTTCGTCTTGCAAATGTTGTTCCCCAAGATGTTATTTCTTCTGTCCCCTATACTTATGAATTTAATAATGAACAAAACAATGTACCTACAGCTATTCCCACCATAATGCGTGTGGATCGGGGACTGTGGCTGCCCTCAGAATCAGCCTCCTTCACACATTCCTATCCCTGTCCTTCTGTGTGCATTTTGTAATAATTTTCTTGTATTATATTCTGACCACTAGGCAAAACAATTTTTGTTTTATTACCAGAAATCTCGGAAACAAGACCGGATGGAGCGGCGCCCTCACCCGACGAAGGTAATGGAATGCATTGCTTAAAATTTTCTGTATACACACTTGACACACTTGATACCATCTGTTAATGAGTAATTAGATACACTAGAGTAATCACTTTCAATAAATTGTTAACAACTAGTTGGTAACAATTGTTACAGTCAATTATTAGTTGCTAACAGTTGTCAGCTTATGTACTGGTAGTGATAGATGCGACCTAATATTTTATCGTACTTACGTCAGACTCACGACTCACACCGGGAAGGCCAAGACCATCTGGGGGAGAGAGACCAGGTAACTTCACTATTTCTGTGATAAGTACTACTTACATGATGTTGACAAGGACTTCTGAGTCGTTGACTTCAGTGGTCTGCGTAGAGGGTATTCCGTCTTCTACGCCACATTCCGCTCCCCAATACGTGCACGATTTTCTAACAGTTTGTGACTACTGATAATAATTGTATGGGTGTTTATTACTGCATACAGCGATTATCCCTACAACGTATCGTAATAATAGGTATGATGTAACCCCGTTACTTATCACACTGACGGACACCAGTAATACCCAGTAAGCCAGACAAGGAACGCGATAGTGGTATTTTTGTCCTTTCTGAAGTGAATAGAAATTCATTAGGTCTGTAGTATATTAGTTTTCGAGGTTACCGATTATCGTTTGATGGACTAACAGTGTAACAGTATTTTGGGTTCGTAAGAATAGCGGATGTGTGGATGGGCTAAGGTCCCATTTCCAAACCAGAGCCCGACCGTGCAGCTTTCGGAAGGGAAAAGAATTATATAAAAAAACATCAAACTACATAAAGAATTCAACATAAAATTAATTGGCATATTTTGTGTATATTTGGTATACATTTTAATTTGTCGTTTCTTTAAACATCCTGGCCGGGCCCGGTTTGGAAATGTGACCTAAGCCTAATAGATGAGAACTAACTCTACTCACGTTACTGACCCGTCAGGCACCGGACTCACACCGGAAAGGCCCGTACCAAGACCGACCGAGGGATCAGGAGCAGACCCAGGTATCGACAACCTTTCTAGAGTGAATACTAAAGATTAATGTGTCTAAAGTTCTAATTTTATTTGTTAAACTTAATGTCATTGTGTTCTTATTGTATGTGTGTGTGTGTGTATGTATGTGTGTGTGCGCGCGCACACACAAACTGGTGATATCAAAGACATAGCAGGAGTCCACAACCATGCATGTACTTCAATGTTGACAGTGTAATAACTTGGTTGACTTGATCTTATGCCCACCTTTATCTTCCCCAGTATCATTCTCCTACACAATAGGTTGCTTGGCTGTATGAAGAGACAGGCCTGGGTATTTGTAATTGACGTGTTGCCCATTTTTATCTTCGAAATACCACCAGCCCGGTCTATTGGGATTGTCAATCATCAAATCTCTGCATGTAAAAGGACCCAACGGACCTATCGAGAAGTATAGGGGTGACCCAGCTTGCTTGGCTGAAAACGCGCATTGCATTGCACTGATTACTACTTTAGGTTGAGAATGACAGCTTTACTAACTCAAAAGTTTACCTAATTTTCCCAGAGTCCTTCTCCTTCACCTTCCCTGAACCGCCGTCCAAGTACAACTGGGTGGAGGTGCGGGACCCCAAGCGGCTGAGCACGCAAGACTTCACCATCGCGTGGCACATGCGCACAGACACCCCAGGCACAGGCACCGTCTTCTCGTACGCCACGGAGCAGCAGGACAACGAGATCGAGTTCTACGGGGACAACACCGACAAGTTCTTCACCTTCCGCGTGAACGACTACCTCGCTGCCGTCAACGGGGACACCACCCTGACGGACGGAGGATGGCACATGGTCGTTCTAAGGTAATGTGGAGAATTTGGTCTCCAAAACGACAGAAAAATGCACACTATAAAATGCACATTTTTTTAGCATTCTCTTCGGCACTCTTCGGGATGACTTACTGTTAAGCATGTGTGATCTCGTGGACACGTAATTCCAGTATTAATTCAAATGTGCCTGCAAGCTTGTACTTTACGATTAATGTATCAGGATCCCGATTGGTTTGCTGTGTGTGTGAGGGAAGTGACACACAACCTTAGACAACGCTGCACCTTAAAAAGAGACAGGGGCCACGCATTTTCTCAAACCTGTCGGGTAGTGTCAGGTAATAATCAATATCATCAATCGCATGACAAGAAAGGTCCGAAGGGAGATTTACCGGATTGAAGACAGTACGTGTCGAAAACTTGCCTAGTAGCAAGCTGTGTTGTGTTTTGATATTTCGTCAATGAATCGGTTTCTATGTACAGGTGGCAGAGCGAACCGTACGGTGCGTGGCAGGTGTTCGTGGACGGAAAGAAGGCCCTAGAAGGGAATGGTCTGGCACCAGGACACCGGATCAGGGACGGAGGCACCTGGATTCTGGGCCAGGACCAGGCCTTCCCCGGTGGAGGGTTCGAGGCTAGAAAGGCAAGTACACTATACATAATAATAGCAGGAATAAACTTGTTTCTCGTATCACATTAGATACTGTAGACTCCATTCGGTCGGCTTTGATACCATCTTATATCACCGGTAAATCTACATGGAGATTCGAGAAGTCATAGGCGTATGAATTATCACCAGCACTGTAAAAATCAATGCATATATTGTAGAGAAACTGTAATCTCTTAACACGGTATGCATCTTTGCTAGACAAGATTGTATTTGAAATACCCGCCGTTGGTTTCGTGTTTGTCTAATGGATGATTCTAAGTTTATGTAGCGTAATAAGACCATAATTCAATCACCCAACCCAATGTATTATTTCAAACTCCTTACGTTTCTACATACATAAATACATCAACGACCTGAAGTCGGGACCAGGCTAGTACATATTACGTTTCTACCATATACTTTCGATTTGCCTCTAAGCATACACTTTTATAAAAACTTTCTTCTTATCCTTCTCTTCGCCAGTCCTACGCCGGAGACATTGCAGAGTTCTACGTGTGGGACTACAGCGTGAGTGACAGTCAGATAAGGGACATCTTCGACGGGAACCTGAGAGGAAACGTCATCGACTGGAGAAGGGCAAATCTGCACCGAGTTGGAGATGCTGAAAGATATCCCTACCTGATCACCAGTAAGTCTAGTCTTAAATGTTACCTCGCTAAATGTTGGAGCAACTAGCACTGGAAGATAATTCTGGGTACTGATACACCCGTGAAACTTGACATATCCGGGCCGTATACATTAATTTTTGACAACGATGTGTCATGGTCTCGGAAATGGACGTTTGCGGTAGGTGGGGACCCGCACACGGGATGTCCAAGTGTGAAGGAGTGTGAAGGAGCAGTGTGTATTTAGGTGACAAGAGCTATCAATGCTGTTGAGTTTCCGGGTGCATGTGCAGGAGTTTTTCAACACGGAACCTCGGCATTGTATGCAGTGTAGTCGATCTGGTCAAAGTTAAGCAGGTAAACAGTCTAATTACATGTTGATGTATCATAATGCTAACCTTTAGAGACAACGGGTTACATGTTAATGCGGACATTGCTTTGCCATTCTGAGGTAGTGTTACCATGGTCATGAGTCTTCAAAGTGCTTGACGTAAAATGGCTAGTTTATTAAGTTTATGATATAAATAGTTGAAGAGGCCAACGTTCCTGTTGTCTTTTTTATAAAGCTTGACTTAAAGTGGTCTTGATTTCTTTCAGGCACAACGTACGTCACAGAGGTCGATCCATTGTATCCAGGTACATATCATTTGTTTCATTTTGTGATAAATGTCATTCACATTACTAAAAAATCTCTGTTCTATAAAATGTGTTTCTTTTGTCAAGACACTGACGTGATCATCGTACATGACTTGACACAAGTACTTATTCTATGTAACGATCAAGGTACTCTAATTCCAGATCGCATGTACCTGCATGTATTTATCCTCTGTACATGTATATAACTAGACTTTTTTACGAAACATACCAGGTTAGTTGGTGTCTACTCTGATATGTTTAATTCATAAGTGTTGAATTTTGGTACTCACCATTCCACTCTCATTGTCGCATACTTTAGGACCGGTAGTTTCTCCCGATAGACTAAGACCCGTAACGAGTAGCCCACTGGCACCAGACGGCTCGGGAGTTGGGCCTGACGACACAGGGAGACGACCGCCGGTTCACACCTTACCGGCCCCACCTACCGACGGACGAATTGACACTGACGAGGATAGGCCCTTTGATAACGTTATCCCTGGAGCCTTACCGCCTGATAGGGTAGGCCCTGGGGGCAGGCCGAGACTTCCGGATACCAGGATAGATAAAACAACAGTTGCGCCTGACGATTCTGATCCTGATAGAGTAGCTATACTTCCAGGTAGAGGAAGCCCCCGCGATAGAACAACCCCAGCACCAGACGGTTCAGATCCTGATAGAGTAGCTGTACTTCCAGGTGTAGGAAGCCGCGATGGAACAACCCCATCACCAGACGGCGTAGACCAGCGACCTGGCTACAGGCCTAAAGACCCGGATAGACCGGACAGACCAGGCTACAGACCAGAAGAGCCGGATAGACCGGACAGGCCAGGCTACAGGCCAGGAGACCCAGATAGACCTGATAGACCAGATTACAGGCCAGGAGACCCCGACAGGCCAGGTTACAGGCCAGGAGAGCCGGATAGACCAGACAGGCCAGACTACAGGCCAGGAGACCCAGATAGAACTGATAGACCAGACTACAGGCCAGGAGATCCGGATAGGCCCGACGGACTAGAAGATCCGGATAGGCCCGACAGGCCAGAGTACAGGCCAGGAGACCCGGAAAGACCTGACAGGCCAGACTACAGACCAGAAGAGCCGGATAGAACTGATAGGCCAGATCACAGACCAGGAGACCCAGATAGGCCAGACTACAGGCCAGGAGATCCTGATAGGCCCGATTATAGACCGGGAGGTCCGGACAGACCAGACAGGCCAGACTACAGACCAGGAGACCCGGATAGGCCTGACAGGCCAGACTACAGGCCAGGAGATCCTGATAGAACGGACAGGCCAGATTACAGGCCGGGAGACCCAGACAGACTGGACAGGCCAGACTACAGGCCAGGAGATCCTGATCGACCAGACAGGCCAGACTACAGACCAGGAGAACCGGACAGAACCGACAGGCCAGATTACAGGCCAGGAGGTCCGGATGGACCAGACAGGCCAGACTATAGGCCAGGAGGTCCGGATAGACCAGACAGGCCAGACTACAGACCAGGAGACCCGGATAGGACCGATTATAGGCCAGGAGGTCCGGATGGACCAGACAGGCCAGACTACAGGCCAGGAGGTCCGGATGAACCAGACAGGCCAGACTACAGGCCAGGAGGTCCGGATGGACCAGACAGGCCAGACTACAGGCCAGGAGGTCCGGATGAACCAGACAGGCCAGACTACAGGCCAGGAGACCCAGATAGACCCGACAGGCCAGATTACAGACCAGGAGGTCCAGATGGACCAGACAGGCCAGACTACAGACCAGGAGATCCGGATGGACCAGACAGGCCAGACTACAGACCAGGAGGTCCGGATGGACCAGACAGGCCAGACTACAGACCAGGAGAGCCGGATAGACCCGACAGGCCAGATTACAGACCAGGAGGTCCGGATGGACTAGACAGGCCAGACTACAGGCCAGGAGGTCCGGATGGACCAGACAGGCCAGACTACAGACCAGGAGGTCCGGATGGACCAGACAGGCCAGACTACAGACCAGGAGACCCAGATAGACCCGACAGGCCAGACTACAGGCCAGGAGATCCTGATAGGCCGTACATGCCAGGAGACCCAGATAGGCCGCGTTATAGACCTACGGAAGCACCAGAGGTGGGCAGATCAGAGTACAGACCGACAGAGGCACCGGATGTGGACAGGCCTCGCTATAGACCAACAGAGGCACCAGACAGAGTAGACAGACCTGGCTACAGACCCACAGATATGTATGGGAGACCTCTTTACCAGCCTACAGAAGCGCCAGACAGGGATGATAGACCAGAGTACAGACCCACTGAGGTACCACGTTGGCCTCACCGACCGGATGGGGACAGACCCGGCTATAGAGCAACAGAAGCACCAGATTCAGACAGACCCGGCTATAGACCAACAGAGGAAGAGAGACCAGGTATGCAAACACAAATGTACTACATGATAGAATCCTACAGAAATGAAGTGCTGAAAACAATGCCAGGTTGAGAGATTGGTAAGATAATAGTAAACCTGATGAATGTTCATTGAATTCGTGAAAATATGGAAGAAGAGACAGGGATTAGTCAAAGCTACGCTTGCTGCTTCCGCCATGTAGATGCCACACGCAACCGCGTAGTCAGCAGACGCTGGAGCTGCCTAGGCTACCCGATCATATTTGTGAGGTTCCTGCGCTTCTCGATGTCGGCCTTCGCTTCGATGCTTCGCCTACCGTGTGTTTTGTCTTAATGTCGCTTTGCCGCTTTCAAAGATAATTCATAGATGGAGCCAGAGCTTTTTACTGAACAACTTGTGCTGAGTATTGCCAATCTAGGGAGTCACTTGAGATACTTTCTGGACGAACTTTCATGGAGATTGCTTTGCTTTGATGCTTCGCCTTACGTGTGTTTCTTCCTCATGTCGCTTTGCCGCTTTCCATTGAGATACATCGATGGAGCCCGCTTGGTTTTGATTCCAATAACGGTCAAAATATCTTTATCATTAGTGAGTCGTTTTGCTGAGTATTGGCAAATCATATGCAAACAGAAATACTGAAATGCCCTGGGGAATTCGTTTGTTTCCAATACTGTAAATCGCTTTCAAGGATCTGAAAAACAGCTTTGAATGTGCTTCTTGTGCAAGGTACTTTTCTGGTTGAAATTTTGTGCCACGCTTTTCATTTTAAGAGCTTTGAATGAGCAATGTCGTAGACGATGGTGCTGATTCAGACATGCAACAGCCACGAACGGACGCACTGCAGACTACATGCTTGTTAATCTAGTACATAGCCTTACTTTTGTCTCTAACACACACGCCTCGCTAACGACCCTAACCAATGCATTGCTAATATGTGTAATAATAGGCCAGTATCAACAGTCAGTGATTGATATGTTTTGTATACTTAGTGTTTCTACTTATATATTGATTATTGGATATCATTGGTATCCATAGCAGCATTTGGATGGACCTTAAAGGTAAGTGTGGAATTACGTGGGATGCTGTTCTCGTGCTGTGTGCCTCATTCCCCATCATTCACATGACATCTAAATATCCAGTTAGCGCTAAATTGTCAGATGTAAGACTTGAAATTTTGTTTCAGACCAAAATGAGTACCTAGCAGTTTATTGCCTCTTTAAATCAACAGAATAAGACATAGGTTTATAAATATAGTATAGTATAACTGTAACATCTTGATGCAAGCAAATTGATATCAAATAGTTGAAATATCGTGACCAAACTACACATTACTATTAGAATTGACCTTGGATCAACTGTTGACAGACTTTTTATGTTTTTTATACTATAATACTTGGTTGAACATACTTGACGGTGCTTTTACCGCATTTTACGCTTATGCTTTAGCTTCTATGTATAACGGACCATTTTGCTTGACAATGTATTTATTACAGACAATGCCGGTTGTATGTATAACAGACCATTTGACTGCACAAACCTCAGGACCCGACCGGCCGGCCCAACCTGTGACAGAAGCACCCGATGGAGACAGACTTGTGACAGGGGCACGTGACAGGGATGGTACATTAATACCTGTGACGGAGGCACCTGACAGGGAAGGTGCACTAATACCTGTGACTGAGGCACCTGACAGGGAAGGTGCACTAATACCTGTGACGGAGGCTCCCGACACAGAACGAACGACGAGACCATTTACTGGTGTACTGGGCGGCGAAGACAGGCTGAGACCCGAGACAGAGGTACCAGAAGGGGAGGACAGGCTGAGACCTGTAACGGAAGAACCGGATGTGGATAACAGACTGAGACCCGTGACTGAGCCTGCAGAAGATGGAGGCAGGCCCAGACTTGTGACAGAGGTACCGGATGTCGATAACAGGCTAAGGCCTGTGGGACCGGATGATGGGGACAGGCCGAGACCTGTCACGGAGGCACCGGAAGGAGAGTACAGGCCGAGACCCGTGAGACCGGATGACGGTGATGGGCCTGAGACGGAGGATGAGGACAGGCTGAGACCTGTAACTGAGGCACCGGAAGGAGAGTACAGGCCGAGACCCGTGAGACCGGATGATGGTGATGGGCCGGAGGATGAGGACAGGCCGAGACCTGAAACGGAAGAACCGGAAAGAGAGGACAGGCCGAGACCCGTGAGACCCGATGATGGTGATGGGCCGGAGAATGAGGACAGGCCGAGACCTGAAACGGAAGAACCGGAAGGAGAGTACATGCCGAGACCCGTGAGACCGGATGACGGTGATGGGCCGGAGGATGAGGACAGGCCGAGACCTGTAACGGAAGAACCGGAAAGAGAGTACAGGCCGAGACCCGTGAGACCTGATGACGGTGATGGACCGGAGGATGAGGACAGGCCGAGACCTGTAACGGAAGAACCGGAAGAAGAGTACAGGCCGAGACCCGTGAGACCGGATGACGGTGATGGGCCGGAGGATGAGGACAGGCCGAGACCTGTAACGGAAGAACCGGAAGGAGAGTACAGGCCGAGACCCGTGAGACCGGATGACGGTGATGGGCCGGAGGATGAGGACAGGCCGAGACCTGTAACGGAGGCACCAGAAGAAGATAGACCAGTGACAGAAGTACCAGGAGAAGGGGACAGGCTTAGACCTGTAACAGAAGAGTCTGGTAAGAACAACAAAGCAGGGCCTGTAACAGAGGCTACGGTTAGAGAGGATAGTAACTTCAGACATGCGACTGACAATGTCAGCTCAGTCACGCAAACCGATAGACCTCGAACCTCGACTCTAATGACTGTATTGCTAACTACAAAAGACAGGCCAACAGACGCACCTAAAAGCAATGCGAGACCGACAAGTAAAATATCTGATATAACTATAATAGACGATATAACTATGTCTACGACTAAACTACAGACTACTCTTAGACTTACAACGGTATCACCAGGGACAGGACAGACACTCCGACCTCTGACCAAATCAACCACTCATCAAGTCGGAACTTCGCTGGAGAATGAGGTATCCGATGAAGTAAACAAAGTCGCAGCTGCGACCGATTACTTGGACATACATTTTGGACCTAGTCCTGCGACTCAACTATCAGATACGCAATCTAGAAACACACCGGCGACGGAAATTAGCAGGTACATTATAACCCAACCGGATAAACCTCTGCCCGACAAAGACGACGAGCTGACGTTTGTGACTAACGTGACTGACGATAGTGTAAGGCCCAGACCTGTAACTGAAGCTCCTCATGGAGAGGTTAAACTTAAAGTTTCTACTGAGGCCACTGACAGGCCAAGGCTAGTGACTGCATCACCTAATAGCCAAGGTATGACTACGATTGTAACTGAAGCTCGTGGCAAGCAGGACGAATCTAGAATTGTAAACGAAATACCTGACGGACAGCTGGACATTTCTGAGGTTACAACTCAGGGCCCTGACATGGACATCAACCCTAGAGTTGGAACTCAAGCCCCACACAGGGAAGGCATAACTAGAACTGCTGCCAAAATACCCGACAGACTAATGACGTCTAGGGTTATGACTGACATCCCTGACAGGCAATTCACACCTAGAACTGCCACTGAAGCAACGGTTAGTCAGGGCCTTTCTACCTTTACAGCTGACAAGGCGGAGGGACCTAGTGCAACAGCTGTTATCCCAATAACCAAGAAAAGTCCCGAAGTTGCGACCGAAGTCCCTGACGTTATTAAACTTGAAACTGAAGCATTTGACAGACAAGACGAATCTAGAATTGCGAATGAAATACCTGACGGACAATTTATACCAATAGTTGTAACCGACGGTCCCGACGGACTGGAGAAATTTATAGTTTCAACTGAAGCAACTGCTGAGCAAGATGTACCTAAAGTTGAGACCCAGGGAAGACAAGGCACAACTATTATTACAACTGACGCCTTTGGCGGGTATGACAGGCTAAGAATTGTGACTGAAACACCTGACAAGCAAGGCATTGTAATTACTGCAACTAAAATAGCTGACAGGCAAGACGAATCTAGATTTTCAAATGAAATACCAGACAGACAGGGCATACCCAAAGTTGTAACTGAAGCCCCGGAAAAGTTAGAAATACTCAGCATTACAACTGAAGCCCCTGAAAGGCAAGAGAAATTTATAGATTCAAATGAGGCAATTGTGGAAAAGGATGCATCTAGAGTTGCAACTGAAGCCCATGAAAGGCAATATCATATAATGCATGTTACTGACACAGTTGACATGCAGGGCACATCTAGATTTGCAACCGAATCCACTGAAAGACAAGGCACAGCTACTGTTACAACTGACACCCCCAGCAGACTGGACATACCAAGAATTGCAACTGACGCTCCTAACATATTGGGCATGCCCAGAATTGTAACTGACGATCCCAAAAGACTGGACAAAGTTGTAGTCAGAACTGAGGTAACTGACGGACAAGACATTCCAAGCATGGTAACAGAACCCCCTAATAAACATGATACAACTAGGACTGTAAATGAAATACCTGACGGACAAGGTGTATTTATAATTGCAACTGAAGCACCAGATAAAAAAGACAAACCCGAAAACGTCACTGACGTCTATGACTGGCAGGACAGGCCGAGAGTTACGAATTACGCACAAGACACAGTTAAGGTTGCAACTGAAACCCCTGAAACACAGGACGCATTTAAAGTTACAGCGGATGTATCATCCAAACAGGACCAGTATTTGACAGCAACCGACAGACATGAGAGACTCAGGGTAACGACTGAAACGCCTGACACACAAGATGTACATGGGACTACAACTGGAGCATCTGACAGAGATGACGATTCTAGGATTTCAAATGAAATCGCTGACATTCTTAGAATTGCAACTGAAACGCCTAGAGATGCAGCTGACCAATATTACAGGCACAACGTTCCTGTAAGTGCAACCCAAGTCCCTGATAGCGACGGTATAAATATACGTGCGACCGAAGCCCCAGAAAGCCAGGGCAAACCTAGAATTCCAACTGAAGCACCCGACAGCGAAGACAAATCTAGAGCTCCAACTGAACTACCTGACAGACTGTACTCCTCTATAGTTGTGACGGAAGCCCCTGAAAGTCAGGGTATGCTTAGGACAGTGACTAAAGCACCTAACAGACACGGATTCCCCCGACTGACTACCGAAGTTCCAGGTAAGAGTGGCATGACTCCCCTGTTAGGGGAAAGCTGACAGGTAACACGTCTTCGTAACGTTTAAAAATGAGACAATCACGCCTCCTTTGCATAAGCCTTTCAAGATAGAAATAAAAATCACCTCTTTTACAAATGAAGCTTAAAATAGATGATCACCTTTTCTAGTCCAAGCTGTTTTTAGATAAAGTAATCACTTCCAATCTGAATAGATCTCAGAATAAAGCTCTCACACTGCTTCTTGCAAGTCACTTTTAGATTACAATAATCACTCCTTTTGAAAATAAATCTCACAGTTTGATAATAACCCACCTAAAGCTAAGCTAAATCTCTCTAAGATAATTAAGAAAAAGATAAGATAAAGCTCTTAGTTTCTAGATAAATTTCACAGTATACATATCAATCACCTTTTCTTCAGTTCACCCTAAGAACTCTATAAGTATC
Source organism: Branchiostoma floridae x Branchiostoma belcheri (assembly GCA_019207045.1). Lineage (NCBI taxonomy): Eukaryota > Metazoa > Chordata > Leptocardii > Amphioxiformes > Branchiostomatidae > Branchiostoma > Branchiostoma floridae x Branchiostoma belcheri. Next base: position 3,153,844 of record CM033032.1, read on the forward strand.
TCTTCATCTGTCTGCACAATCAGTTCACAGTTCCAACCTGTGTATAATGTCATAAAGCATGTGTGTGTGTGTGTCACGGCATGAATATGTGCGACTGATTGAGCACATGTGTGTCTAACGTACACGAGAAGATGCTAACATTTGACTATGTACTTTTTAGGACGACCTCTGACCCCTGGGTCCAGACGGCCAGACGGCTCCGTCATAGTTGATGTCCCCCAAGGTATGGTCCTCGTTATAAGACGATTCGTTCTGTGTGTAGTCATCATCATATCTTGTCGCTGTAACTCCATATGCAGCGGTTGGCTGTGTGTAGTATGTAGTTTGTAGTCTTTGCTTGCAATCTTATTTCAGTAGAGCATCATTGGACCTAAAAGAAGATGACTGTAGACTGAAGGTGTCAGAGGGGGAGTTTGTCCAGGAGTAAGTCCACCCCATTTTGCCATGTTTGATAACTGTTGGTGTTACTTTTGGCGGACTATTATCAAGATTAAGGCCTTAACACCAATTTAGGCAGTAAGTCCCTCTTAAGTCTTCCATGAGTAAGTGCATTGTTAGATCATTGGACTTACTGTGGGTGAAAAAAGGACTATGGTCCATTGTAAGTCGTTCATAAGTCGGAAGCAAGGGAGTATGTGAGAGTTACTCTCTGTTTCAACCCTCTTCCTTCACAGGAGCCAACATACTTCGCTTCCCGGACCCTCCATCCACCGACAACTTCGCCCTGCTGACGCACTCCCAACCGTCCAGCCTGGACAGTTTCACCGTGTCCTTCTTTATGAGGTGTGCCATATATAAAAAAGATCTAAAACCTACCTGTTATCTTAGAATATTGGATATCTCTGTCAGCTACAAACCTATAGGTGGACTGTCAGCTAACCTTGTCGAGGCTCTAATGAATGAAGTTACGTCTTTCCGCTTTTGGTCTGTATCCCCCTCGTTTCAGTTCATGACACTGGCCAGAAATCTGTAAGAGATACTTAGGGGTGGCGCCATGTACATTTCTGTAGCATTTGGGCCACACATTTGTGCAAGCCACTACAGCAGGGGACTGGTCCACTAGTAGTGATGTGTGTTTAACTTCATACTCTTCCTTATTACTGCTAAGTGCTAATCAGGGAAAGCAGCATGTGCCGTTTTTAAAATCTTTGGTATGACTCGTTGGGGATCGAACTCACGACCTACCGAATGCAAATTTAACACTCGATCCACTCGACCATTGCACCAGTTATCGCGGATCGCTACCTTGATCCAGCATGTGTTCTATCTGGCTATGATCCTGTCCCGCCTATATCACAGTCTATTCTATTATTCCATGATGTATCAACCTTATGATTATTCACAATCTCATCAGGTCAGCGGAGCCTCTGTGGCGTGCTGACGGGGAGCGGTGGAGGTCCGTCCCGGGCGCCCCAGCCGGCACAGGTACGGTGTTCTCGTACGCCGTCCCAGAGGAGGACAACGAGATCCAGTTCTACGGCGACTCGAGCACGCGCACCTTCAAGCTACTGGTGAACGACGAACGCGTCGACGTGGATATTCCACAGGTGCTTTCATTGATAAATAACTTTGTGAATATTTATGCGATTTGAGGCTCTTTTGATGTACTTAATTTGCTCTTTCGTAATTAATTTTCTTTCATAATTGTTGATTGTGTAAATTTTTGTTTTCGATGATTGTATTTGGTTCTTCCTGATAAATGATTTTTGTCTTCAATCATGAGTGATGAGGTTTGGCTATTTTGATGGATATCTACATTACATTTGGTTTCTTTCGGTACATCTTTTCTCTGATGTTAATGGTTTCATAATGCATAAAGCCGGCTTTCTTGCATGCAGTGGACCAATCCTGTCGAACACCATATCGAACAAATAGAACCCCTGTTCTATTTCGAACACCCCCGTCAAGAACTGCCCCAGTGGGACAGAAATTGCTTTTTCTGACGGAGGTGTTCGAAATCGAACCATGATCGAACAGAGGGAGGGGTTTTGGGATCGGTTCATTGGCTGATGTTGAGTGTCTTTTTTTCTGAACCAATACTAGGTTCTGGACGGCCAGTGGCATAACGTGATCATCACATGGGACGGGCGGAAGGGCGACTGGGAAGTGTTTGTTGACGGGATAGGGCGAGCCCGCGGCCGGGGGCTGGCGCCTGGACACACCGTCCGGCCGGACGGTACCTGGATCCTGGGACAGGAACAGGACATCGTGGGAGGAGGCTTCGAACCCTTCCAGGTTTGTTTTCTTGCTTGTTTGGCTCTGCGGTGGCTGATTTATAAATTTCCCTTGAGTCTAATCTCCAAGCAGATGTCTTGGTCGCTCATATGGACACAGTGTTGGTCGGCAGTAACGATGTTAGCATCGGAAGATTTGCTTGGAGATGTAAACAGGTACAGAGCAGAGATACAGACCGCTAAAGCTACGGCGACATTTGCAAACCGAGGCCCGGCCTGGGTGTGTTTGGAAACGGTGTTTTTCAAGCAATATATACACATGCTCATGAGTTATTATTTCACGTTTTGTTGTCTTTTATAACCATCTTTTCGTTGGCTAAAGCCTCCCGACCGGACCCCAGTTTGGAAACGTGACAATAGCATAACACTGCTACGCTGGGTTTACTCTACACTCACGTTTTCCCGTTGCAGGCGTACGTCGGTGAGCTTGCTGAGTTCAACATCTGGCGGAAGGTTCTGAGCGAGGACGAGAGAGACGAAATCCTGACCGGAAAGCCGGAGGGAGATTTTGAGTGGATAGTTGATCGTCGGGGAAGTGTGGAAATTAAGCTTGTGCCGTACTTGGGTACGTTATTGAACCACAATTTTCTGTGTGTTAAGACAGTATGGGTGCGGTCACAAATATCTTACGACCGTCGTGCGATCACATATAAAGGCCTAGGGCACATGCATCGTGCATGTGTTTTGCAAACTTCAGCGGTATTGTCACCACAAATACTGTCTTAGATCCTTGTCTTGCCTTAGATCCCTACTTTGTATGCGACTCTGTTACTCTCAAATGACTCTCAGATGGCTATTAGGACTATTCCTGTGATTTGTCCAAGTTGACCACTGTTACAACTGCCCCGACCGCGTGTTTACATTGGATTCTTTTATAATATTTCAGTCGACTCCAGTCGTCCAGATGTCCTACCTGAAAGCCCTTCAGGTAATGTCTTTTTTACAAGAATTGCCGGTTTCCTACTTTTTGGCTCTCGTTTCAATGTATTAACCCACTGTTAGAACTTAACTGTAGTCAGGATAATGTAATGTACATGCTGCGTTAGAATTGGTCTGGTTGTGCTTTACGTCTTATTTTCGACTTTTGCAGAGATTATCTATGATTTGTACTTAAATGCGTACATTAAGGCGTTATTTGAGATACCAATTAGGCAAATCCCATATGATGTGCATAGGTCATTCTCTGTTCAAACCATTCCCTCCACAGAAGTCAACCGACTTCGGTTCCAGGATCCCCCATCCACGGAGAACTACGCCGTGCTCAGGCCTTCCCGGCCGGCCAACTTTGACAGCTTCACGGTGTCCTTCCAAATGAGGTAATTTGAACAGTCAAATAGAAAACGTTAAGAAAATGGTAAAAGTAGACAAGTGGACTCTATGAACATTATCTTTGGAATGTCAGAAGTTCGAATCTTTGCTGGCATCGCTCATCAAAAATGCTCGCTACCGGAAATGATTTCAGTCCTTGTGTCACTGTCACGAGTCGACGCGCTTCGGGCGTATTTGTTGATTTCTAGAAGGACGCTGAATTTAAAAAAAATCGCAAGAGAGGGTATTTATCAACCCAAAATCAGCATAGTAGATGGGTCTGGGGTACAGTCAAACAATAGATCGATCTCTATGAATTGCATGATGATTAAGAGAGTTCTGACGAGAGTGTTCATTCTTGGTCGATCAATTTTTCTTCTGTTTTGTTCTGACGCTGAAGAGGACGTTCATCTGCATTCCACTCTTTGTTCTACTTGTTGAACACACTCCAGCAATTTCCCTGGTTCGATAAACATGTACAAAGCGCCTTTTTTTTTTATCTCGACCAGCGAAAAACACACTCAAAATGAGTATGATATTCATTTCCATTCTTATTTCCAGATCAGCGGAGCCTATGTGGCGTTTTGACGGGCAGCGGTGGAGGTCCGTCCCGGGCGCCCCTGCCGGCACAGGCACGGTGTTCTCGTACGCTACCCCAGAGGAAGACAACGAGATCCAGTTCTACGGCGACTCGAGCACGCGCACCTTCAAGTTTTTGGTGAACGACGAACGGGTCGATGTGGACATCCCTCAGGTGCTCTTTACCTCTTTATCTTTGTAAAGAAGGTTATGTTTTTCGTAGCGTTTGCAACCAAGCAACGGTGTTTGCAACCAAGCAACGGTAGTTTAGCAGCATAACTCAAGAAGCTACGGATAGATTATTATGAAATTTGACTTGCTTTTTAGGTCTTGTCCTATTAAATAATGAAAGTTTATTTGCAAGTTCATGCCCATAGGCTAATTGCAAGTACCTAGTAGAAACAAGATGGGAATATGCATGTAACAATGCACTGTGATAGATTAAAGAAATCATTATCTGTTCCCCTGCCAGCTCTCCATACTACTGCGGTAGATCTTTTGTTTTTTGTATCTCGTGTCTGGACATGCTTTGGTCACAATTTATTGATGGTCGGTACCTCTTCTTAATAATGATTTTTTTCTTTCCAATATGACACTGTTTATTATTAGTAGTTTTTTTAATAGTGTTATGAAAATGTTACAAGAGTGTACAATTCATCTAGTAGCTAGGCTGACAAACATGTCTTTTTACAATAAACCATTCATTCATTGTGTATGGATACATTTTTTCCCGAAACGATCACCACTAGGTCCTGGACGGCGAGTGGCACAACGTGATGATTACCTGGGACGGGCAAGCCGGCGACTGGACGGTGTTTGTCGACGGCATAGACCGAGCCCGCGGCCGGGGGCTGGCGCCTGGGCACACCGTCCGGCCTCGCGGGAGCTGGATCCTCGGACAGGAACAGGACACCGAAGGAGGAGATTTCGAAGATTTCCAGGTTTGTGTAGATACTTGGATGGGCTTGGATGTGATACTCTAAACTCACACCCACTCACTCGTCCTCTTGCACGTGGTGCGTAGAGCCAACTGAATGCACTACGGTTCTCCACCGTACTCAGTTCGTCGCTGCTCTAAACACATTATCTAAATATAGGTGGACAAAAACTTACACACAATGGCTATATATAAGCAGTGTTTCGTTGTGTCCTACTTTTTAGCAGTCTGCCACTACTGCCTACACTGTAAAGATACACTGTACTGACATGTTGCACCAGCAAGCCCTAACCCTATTCGGAGCCCTATATACCGGGTGAGGACTCAAGACCACAAAAGGGCCACACTGGACTGCCTTATATATACAGGTTGCCATACATTGTACCTGTTACAATTGTCGGGCAATAAAGTTAATCTTCTTCTTCTATATGCAAATCAGGAGAGCACTTCTTAGTTCTAACGACAGAGCCTGACACTTACAAGAATTCATATTGCAACACCTTTACTCTATTTTTGCAGGCGTACGTCGGTGATCTTGCCGAGTTCCACATCTGGGACAAGGTTCTAAGTCAGGAGGAAAGAAATTACGTCTTGGCAGGGAGGCTGACGGGAAATTTTGTGGACTGGAGAAGCATCACGGTGGGCACCGAGGGGAGGGTGTACTCCGCACCGTTCCAACCTGGTGAGCAGGATACTCAATGTTATATATATCTTTATATGTCAGAACTCCCATAATGCAAAAATAGGCAAATATATGAAGGAGCCCATTGCTATTAGAAAGAATACGGAAACTAATGATTAGCCTACATCATTATGATACTATATCAAAGAATTATGTTAGCCCTTATTGTTATGTTAACTAGGTTGTTAAGATCCATCCTGTACCTCTATTTTGTACTTTGTGTAATAGTTATTGCCATACATTGTACCATGTACAATTGTCGTGCAATAAAGTTCTTCTGTGACTGTTTGGGGGCCTGCATGAGGGAGTACTGTCTACGATCTAGTACGCTGAATTCAGGAAGGCAGAAGATACGCCTTACCTTAAATTTGACAGGCTGTGCTCGCTTTACACGCTAAATTCATGCGCCCCAAGTTCTCTATGTAGAATGCAACTTTTACGCCCTACGTTAAATCTTATCGGACCAGCTGCGACTTAAGTGAAATCAAACGGCAGGTCTCTCTCGTGCTAATGACCCCCACAACTTCATGACTCTAACAATATAAGCTTCTGTCTTTTTTTGCAGAGTGGCAGAGACCTTCTAGAGTCTCACCCCCAGTAGTGGTCTATCCACCCGGAGTCACTCCACCACCGGGAGGTGTATATCCGCCCGGAGGTGTATATCCACCCGGAGGTGTATATCCACCAGGAGGTTATCCACCAGGTGGTGTCAGGCCCCCTGGAGAAAGAGTACCAATCGAGATCCCGCCCGGAGGTGTATATCCGCCCGGTGGTGTTTATCCGCCAGGAGGTGTTTATCCGCCCGGAGGTGTTTATCCGCCAGGAGAAGTTTATCCACCTGGTGAATACCCACCAGGCACAAAGCCTCCAGGTGAGTACGACAACGTCCATGATGTCCATACTTTTGATTGTCTCTTTTCCGTTTGTTTAGAAGGACTGACGCGCTACTTCGAGCACCCTATACGGACATATAACAATGGTGTGTCAAAGGCACCGGTAAGTCTGTCCCATCCTGCTTAGTTGACTCTACAGCCTTCGTCAGAATGACTCGCAACTTTATATGGACATGTGCGACTAGTAAGGGGTCAAAGGCACCTGGGAGTCTGCCCCAGTACACCCCCCCCCCGTCCTATTTAGTTGACTTAACAGCCTTTGTCAGATTGTGTGACGCATTTGTGCAACACCCTATATGGACATGTCAGACTAGTAAGGGGTCAATGGTGCCTGGGAGTCTGTACTGCCCACATACCCCCCCCCCCCCCAGCCCCGTCCTGTAAAGTCGACTTAACAGCCTTTGTCTGAGTGACGCACTAATAGCTTATATGGACATGCTTATATGTATCGCTTATATGGACATACGATATAGTAGAGGGTCCAAAGTGCCTGGAAGTCTGTACTACCCCCTCCCTCCAGTTTTGATGGCGATGACGTCTTTGACCTCTGTTGAAACTTACAATTCTGATCTGTGGATACGTACGTTATGTTGAAGTGACACATAGAAAATTTGTAACTTTCTAACAACACAGATTTCTTATTCGTACATACCATTAAGCCACAATCCACAGAAATTGTAGTACTACTAGCAGTTGTACACATACAGGTTCATGTATACCCCTTGCATTTTCACAGGTTCATATCGACTCCAGTTCCCTGAGCCAGTCAACACCGACAACTATGCCGAGATCGACACCAGCGATTCCCGGGACTTTGATTCGAATGCCTTCACAATCGTCTTCCATATAAGGTGAATGACGATGCCTCAAAGTTGCAGTATTATCAAATAAACTGTGATTTACTTTTGGACCAAAGGACAAGGTTTTATTAGACAACTACGTTTCAGTGACCGTCCGTCACTTTCCGCAAGGCAATGCGGCCTGGATATGTTACTTAGCACTTGTAAATAGGTGTCGCTGCTAACAAATGCTGTCCCAAACTGGATCGACCTAAAGGGAAGCATTTGAACGCAGATCAAAGAAGTAAATTAGCGGCCTCGAACTCTGACCTTCTGTGACTCAGACCAGAAGCCCCCACTTGGGATGTCAATCTCGCTCACTACAATCCGTCAGGTCGTGCTATTCGATCAGGAAACTCTTACATATATAGCTTCAATGATTCAAACCACCCACCCACCTACCACGTGGTTTTCAATATATTGAGAACACCGTTCTACCAGGTCCACTCCTTCTCCCGTCTATCTTTCAGTTCGGCGTACAGTGTGAGAGAGCAGATAATTATCGTATTTTCTCTGCAGGACGAACTCCCCGACCACGGGAACGGTTTTCTCCTACGCGACCGAAGACGAAGTAAACGAGGTGCAGTTCTACGGCCAGCCGGAATCGACCGTCTACAAACTTCGCGTCGACGGGCAGACCTCCGATGACATCAACGTCGACGTACGTTTCCATGACGATGAACTTCATCTATTCATAGGCATCCCGCTTCAGTAGAATGAAATATGAGAATATCCATAATATATCGGGTATATATATATATATATAATATATATATATATATATATATATATATATATATATATATATATATAAACCATTATAAGGCGCTAAAAGCCTTTTGACATCGAGTTTGGTTCAGTTAGGGGGTTAGTCCGCAGGGAGAAGATTTATCTATTTATTTAAATGTTAAGGAAGTGAGAGTGGGCTATCCAAGTCTAAGCAAAATAAACATGACCTTGACAATGATTCCACTAAACTGTATCAACGTCTCTATTTTTACACCGAGATGCATTTTTCTTTAGCTTTCATGTTTCAAGAAAACAGACAAACGTCAGGAATACTAATGGTCCAAGACGCTACTAAGTGTTCCGAGTATAGAAAAATGAAAGACTTACTGACGCTGTCTTAATGTTGCAGGATATGAAGTTTTATGAAGTAATCTGATTTTTTTGCCAGCTTGCTGACGGAAAGTGGCACATCGTCGTCCTCACCTGGGACGGGAACCGTGGCGCCTGGACTGTCAGGGTGGACGACAAGGAGCCAATCCAGGGAGAGGGTCTCGCGCGGTTCCACTCCATCCGCCCCGACGGGACCTGGGTCCTAGGCCAGGAGCAGGACACGGTCGGAGGAGGGTTCGAGGAGGAACAGGTGGGAACAGGCAATCATAGTTCAAGATCACAAAATAGTTGGTCTAATGTTGCTCAGACCAGCAGGACGCCATAGGTGGAGGCCTGCCGGAAAGACAGGTCAGGTTTTGGTTATCCTCCATAGCAGGCTCTCTTGGCTTTTTTATTTCGTTTTGAGGGGCTCATAATACACTTGTTAGCAGGACACGGGAGTAGGATTCGAGGAGGAACATGTGGGTTATGGAGAGGTTTAGCTGGCAATTATAGTTCTTGAACAGTCTTGGCCTACTGTTGTTCTAAACAAGACACCTTGGAGGCTTACAGAAAAAACGGACGGGATCCCAGCCTAATGTCTCTCTGTCTGTATCATGGCACGTTGAGAAGAGGCATGTGGGAAGAACACTATAGTACTTGCTTACTGTGAACAAGCAGGATGTAAAACTACCTCGGTTGTAGAAAGAAACAGCAATAAAACATGCTATTCAGCGTGGCACTAACTAGTAACCGCACAACCAGCATGCCTGCTGAGATGTTGATAGTCGCTATTGCTTCCTTACTTTGATATATTCCTTACTTGCATTCTGTAGGCGTTTGTTGGCGACTTGGCAGAGTTCAACGTTTGGCACACCCTACCAACTCCGGAACAACTGGAGAAGATACAGAGAGGAGAGAGGGAAGATGGCAGTGTCATATCCTGGAGGGAGACAACCATCACACCCATCGGTGACGTCACACGGCAGCTATACTCACCAGGTAGGACTACAAATTACGGGGTATGTGTTAAGGTCACGAGTTCGATAGATGCTGAGGACCGATTCACATGTTGACTCTGCTCACCAGGTTAAACAATCTTCTCGTTGCTGAAATACAATTCGTTTATAGATACAGTGTATGTGTATCCTAGGGTCCGGGTAGTGAGAGTAACAGTTCATAATCATTATCGTTCCTTGCATTGGGTTGGCCAACGGACGATGATAATTATGAAGTGTTCCCAAAGCCATACAGATTCCTTTTGTTATTTGGTCATTTTTCTTGCAAACCATGTCGGCAACTATGATATCTCATTGTATTCTACTTAAAGGGGCTGCATTTTGTTCAGCTTAAGTCTCAATGTTCTCACTACGTAGTATATTAATTGCTTGAGGTGAATTTGTTCAAGAGGAAATGTCCGTGAGCGTACAGTCTGTGAGAAGGAGGTTTCTTAGGTCGTGCCCGTCTGCATTTTCCCCCTGAAACGTGTTCTAAATGTTTATTTTTTGACGCACAGTCAATGCTCTATCTTTTACTACACATTTGTACATAACAGTTGTACATTGTTCAGGTGGAAAGGTCCGTGAGCGCACCGCCTGTGAGAAGGAAGTAGCCGAGGCCGTGCCCATCCCCGGGTTCTTCCTGAAGGAGTGCGAGCCGCACGGCACGTACCGCACCACCCAGTGCCACGGCTCCACAGGCTACTGCTACTGCGCACACCCGGTCGACGGGAAGGTCTACAGGGAGACTGGCGCGCGGTCTTGGGAAGGAGGCATCCAGGAGGACTGCACCAAGTACTGGTTGAAGAGAGGTAAGGGGGAAAAATCAAATATCACCTTTGTATATCGACTTAACTAAATGAGTAGATCAGTAGAAGTATGGGAAAATGTTATATTCCTTATATAACATAAGATATATTCGGAGAAACATTCTAAACAATGGCAACATGGAATTGTGTTGACATTTGTATTTTTTGCACATCATGGTTGCCATATTCATACACAATTTATGTTCCTGTTGTGCTTCAAAACAATACATGGATTCTTCATCAGTACAGTTCTTTCTGTTAACTCGTCAATCGATTTATAATAGTTTTTTTTAATACTGTGTCTGCAGTCTTTACAGTGCTACAAAACCAAAGATGTATGATTAAACCTCAATTACAGTAACAATGTTAATCATCCCGGTTCTAAATCATAAGGTATTGGGCACTTTTTGTCCCATAGGTATCAAGGATGTTAATCTCTTTCTAGGTATCCATAGGGTAACCGTGGCTTATCAATGATCCCTTGTTCTCCACCACAGGGCCAAAGACACAATGCCAGCGGGACCTGGCGAAGGAGTACCCGCCTGACGCGTGGATCCTGTCCTGTAACGAGGACGGCACGTACAAGACCAGCCAGTGCTACGGCTTTACCCACTTCTGTTACTGCATCCACCCGTTCAGCGGACACGTGTTCCAGGAGACAGGGTACCTACCGCAGCCCGGCAGGTTCCAGAGGTAAGGACAGGTCAAAGAAAGTTTTGTTTGTTTGTTTGATTGGTTTGAATGTCTGTACGACGGGCAATGTTCTAGGGAACAGGAGACCTACCACAGCCCGGCAGGTTCCAGAGGTACGGCCAGGTCAAAGGCTAAGTCTGTTTGTTGTTTGTTTGAGATTTTCGCACGACGGGCCATTGTTCCAGGGTACCTACCGCAGCTGGGCAGATGGTAAGGCAAGGTCAAAGACAAAGTTTGTTTATTCGTGATGTGCCCGAAGAAGAACGAAAAGAAATGAAATGTTGTTGAGCAATCAATTTGACAGTTAAAGTGTACACCACAATGCGGCAAGCTACAAAAACACAGACTTGGTGGTATTAATCAGGTTTTTAGCCTTAAGCCATCATTTAACACCTGCAAAGTCTTGCCTTTTTGCATGTGCTTGTCTACCCCTTCTTACGAGTATTCAGCATTTCTCTATTTCCTTGCCATGCACCACACCTGCTTTATATTAAATTTTTGGTAAGACGAAACCCCTAATTGTCAAATGTTTTTTGGTAGGTTTGACTGTAACGAGTACTGGAGAACCCGCCAACCTGAAGGAGCGCCCGAGCTGACGTCCGAGACTTTCGCGGAGATCGTTCTGGAGGCACCTGGTAAGTTCGTAGGATCAGGAAGAAGTTACTCCAGTGTCCAATGCACTTAAAATCCAATTGTGTCATACACAATCTGCTGATGACTGTCACATCGTTTACCTAAGTGGTAAACGACGTCAGTGGAAAAAAGCTGTGGTTGTATACAACGATTGCCTTTACTCAGTTATGTGCCAACCTGATGAAACTATTCACGGTAACTTAATCGAAGTTAGTCTACAATTACTTTGGGGCCTGTTGAGCAGATCTATGAGAAAGCAAGTGCAACTTCGCTACAAGTTTTCGTTCTATTTTTCCTGACCAGAAGTACAGCCAGCCCCAGCGGCTGCCTCTCCAGCTTTCGGGTTTGTCCTGCCCAGTCCAAGAGTCGAACCGGGAAGGCCACAGATCAATGTCGTAGAGTTCTGTATCAGTGACAATGGTGAGAATTTTTAATCTTTATTTGTTATATATATATACATATATATATACATATATTGAGATGTAGTTGTCGATTTGGATGCTCAAACACCACATAGCGGTGCAGTCGTTTCTTTCCGCATGTAAAAACACGGCAGTCAGCCAGGTACAGAGACAAACAAGACCCATACATGGCACTAAAATGACGTCATAACTATAACGTGTCAACATAGCTTTGTTTCTCAAACGTTTACAATTTATGAAAATACACATGGATGATCATCATCCCGGGCGAGTTGCCCGGACCAGGTCTCCTTCCAGACATCTCTGTCACTCGTAGCGTCCTATAACTCCGCAACCCGCAACCCCACATGAATATCCATTGCAAATGTTGAAATTCAGTGCTTACGACTTTTACACATGTCTGTTATCCTAGGTGATAGGTACAAAGTTGGAGAGAGCTGGAGCATGGACAAGTCCAACTGTACGCAGTGCATGTGCGAGCAGTTCGGACAGTCCTGCGTGTCTATCATGTGTGCTTGGCCGTACTGCGGACCCAACGTCTCTCCAGTGTTTGTGGAAGGCGAGTGCTGCCCTGGATGTCCAGGTGAGAAAAATAAGCATTTATTTTCTTGTACTACATATTGCATAATACAGAAATGATATCTAATCGTGTGCAGTATCGTACATTCTTGCATTCTTACATGTCATGAATAAGATTGATTTAAGTGTTTTCTTCATTCAGTTAGTTAGTTAGTTAGTTACTCCCATAGCCGTAGGGGCAGCACGACAACTGTCATGCTGACTCAACAGGCTTTTAGTCCCCTGGCGGCGCCTTTGCTATAAAATGTCATCATAATCCAAGGAATGCTATACCAAGTGTGATTAAGCTCTATTCAAATCGTGCTAGGCTCTGTCCATAAAACCGCACCAAGCCTGTGGTTTGACAGCAAGGGTACATTTTACAACATTTTACTTTACGATGTTACCGGGTTGATTTATTCAGTACGTATAATAGATAAATACGAACTGTGACTACAGAATCAGAGAAGCACCGCAGCAGTGCATTTGTCCACTGTATTACTCCCTTGTGTGTACTGATTACAGAACCAGAAGAGACCGACCGCTGCACCATGCCCGGAGAGGTCCTTAACCCCGAGACTCGGGAGTGCGAGTGTTTGTCCATCTGCCCGGCTATCTACTTCCCTGTGTGCGGCTCCGATGGGCGAGAGTACGCCAGCGAGTGCGAGCTGAACTCCACCGCCTGCCGCGAGCAAAGAGACATCAAGGTCGTTTCTCAGGTGTTTGTTGACGGTCCTTGTGAGAAATCTCCAGGTAAGTCTCTCAAGGTCATCGCTAGCTGTCTTCGTTTTCTCAAATTTCAAATTACGTTTCTCCACGTCACCGCTGTTTGTCAAGGTCAAATCTATGATCCGATGTGAAAATATGTTTCGTATGTTCAAAGTCCAGGTCATAAAGACCATTTAATTCTATTTGCAGCTGAACACGTCTTGCCAGTGTGATTGAACAAGTAATTGTAACAGTCCTTTGTGTGTCAGAATGTAGATTATTGCATTGAAATGTTAAAGTAAACTAATTGGCGCTGTTGTTGCTGTTCTACAGGTGCCCCTGATGACAAGGACAACATGGCCGTGGCGTTCTCAGCACCTGTCGTTACGGAAGGTAAGACCCTTGTTCCTCCTAAGCCTTAAAAGCCTTAAAATCAAAGTCCTTTACAAGCCCTTAAACATGTATCATATTAGATTTCGAATTTTGAAAGTCGTCATCAAGAATGTACATTTTTCTTGCCCTACCGTAGCTATGGCGGTGTCCCCTACCTTTACTAGCGCCAGCTCCCCAGCCAGGCTCTGTACGGAGGCGTCTGTTTCCTTCTACGATCACTGCAGGAAATGGTGAGTCGAATAGCCATCAGGCTGATAGTGATACTTCCTTGTAGAAAGAGATTACCTGGTCAACATTGTGTCGGCCATATGTCATCTGCTAAGGATTGATGAATTGAAGGTGGTTGGTATAAGAAGGAAGTTGTAAAACGTATCTAGAGCTAGTGAGGAACATTGTTTGGTTCCTTAGTCCTACGTGGTTTAAACGATTCTAGTTTAAGGCTTTTGATTTGTGGAAACATATCTGCCTACCCACCTAAGTGCCAATGCCAGGGATTGGCCACTAGACCCTCCATGTAAGCAGCATACGAAGATCAGTGTGTTTTAATAATATATGAAAAGTGTTAGCCTGTACCTGTAACCATGACAACCTTCTCCCCCAGCATCTGCCTGTCACCTGGTTACTACGCCTGCTCATCTGACACCTGTGAGGAGGGTGAGTACACAGACTGGTGATTATAATTAGGACTGGTGGCCAGAACTACATCAATGACCCAGACTATAACCAATAGCACAGACTCAATAACAACGGATTTTTTTACAAAGAAGTTACTGACAGCCTTCTGTCTACGGCCAAAACCAATATAATAACACAAAGCAATATAAACCAATATGACAACAAAATAATATCTCAGCAGAAAAATATGTATTTGCAAAATTAACAATTTAATCTTTATGAACTATACTTCAAGGAACACGGAAGTACATCTTCTCTTGTAAAAAAAAAGACAAGAAAAAAAAACAGGAAACTGTTTAGTCTAGTGATACAATTTGTTTTCTCCCCTTCTTCCTGTAGACAAGTGCTACCATCCCATCCTTGGAGACAAGTTTAAAGAGGGAGAGAAAATCAAGCTGGATTGTAATGAATGGTGAGGAAAGTTTTACATTTGAATAAACCCTTCATGACATGCTTGTAACACTTTTTTTGTACTGCTTGTATCATAGGATAGTAGTGTTATCTTAGTTGTTGTTATTCCATGCTGGTTAATCTTAACGCTGTTTTGTCTTCTACCACTACAGTGTCTGTTCAGAGTCTGGGCAATGGCAGTGCACGAATCATCCATGTCGTAAGTATCGTGCTCGTCTTGTATTCTTGGGCACTAAGTGAAAATTGTATTATTTCACTTATGATTACAATGACAACTTCAATTTTAAGACCATATGATTGTATATAGTCTCTCTCCTGACAATGAAGCACAAAACTTATCTTTGAACCTGCTCTTTTTGTCGTCCTCAGCTGACCCTAACGGAGACTGTCAGTTTGGCGCTAAGTACAACGTGTACACGAAGGTTTGCGAGTGCAAGTCGGACTGCTCGGGTACAGTGTCTCCTGTGTGCGGCTCGGACGGATTGGAGTACGCGAGCGACTGTCTGATGGAACTGCGCTCATGCCAGATGCAGAGGAGCATCTACACCACCGGATACCCACCCTGTGCAGGTACAACTCTTTAGGCTACATGCTTCATTTAAAGTAGAGCATACAATTCAGAAGCCATTTGCCCTTTGGTACTTGCCAACTACTTCTCTTGTAATTCCGTACAAATAGTTATAACTCAGAGTGCAAATCTCTGCACATTGTAGATACAGTCAAGTCTGCACCGTTGGGCCCCACTGCATAAGATCCAACAGGTCATTTTGCCCACTTCTAAAGAAGTTCTAGAAATTTTAAGATCCCATCCCCTTTTCCCATTGACACATGTATGACCCATCCTGTCTGTAGTTGCCATTTGTCTACAGTGCTGTTTTTCTGCAAATTCAATGAGTGAACACATAAGCTTGCAGGACTGTAGCGCTAATGAGAAGGTGTCTTCTTCTCCAGGTTACAACGCCGCTCCTCGCACGGCTGGAAGGACAGCCGGCAGACCAGAAGCTGCCCCGGCCGTGAGCTTTGCTGCTCCGCGACCCGACGCCAGGCCTGAAGGTTGGCCCTCCCTGCTTTGTACTGTTTTCGTGTTATTGAAAGATGATAACGGACAGATAAAGAGCGATTTTCATGTCTTGTTTGTGGAAAGCTTAATGAATTGGTAGGTCAATTGATGACGGGATTCCTTTTTCACAATCAAGAGGTGCCTGCCTTACCTGCCAACTGTTTGGTAGCTGCCTTTGCCATGTCATATTTATACAAAGCGGCCATACTATATATGTACTATTTTTTTCACTGTGTGCATGTTTGTATTTTTACATTGTGTTTTTTTCAGATGGACAAGAAGATGTTTGTATTGTTGATGGCAGTATAGTCAAGATTCACCAGTTCTACTTCGACGAATGTAACATGTGGTAAGTCTTTATGTGTTGTATCTGAAATTGATTTTTCTTCTACACGTCAAGGAATTTTTAGTAGACGATTAGATATTGTATTGCTGTTCACGCTATTCGCCACAGTGAACCCGCCTATAGCCTCTTTCTATGGATGCATGGAAACAAAAAGGACAGTGGGCCTGTATGAAAGACTTAAGTCAAGTAGATATGGCATTCGCCTTGAACCTTGTACGGGTACATCTAGCGATGCCATCATGCTGAATAATGGGTTCTTTTGCCTATTTGCCAAAATAATGTGTGCATTCAATATTGTAGGGATAGAGCTGCTACTACAAACACTCAAGGCCTCTGGCATTAATCTGAATACAATATTACTTCCAGTACGTGTGCAGAAGGCGGAGAGAGCCTGTGTACGAGGATGGCCTGCCCGCCACGTAAGTCATTATGTTAACCACAGGTCGACATTTTAATGCTAATGTTTCTGCCGTTGATCCTGTCCCTGGTGCTGAAACAAACGTAGTTATGTGAACCCGACCGTCGAATGGAAAGTCAAGCCATATTTAGCTTTTCATTGTTGTAGGACATCAAGTCTTGAACCAAATCCCTGGTAATACTTCAAAATGCCTATTCTGCTGTGAAATGATCTGTTTGTATGATATAACCCTTGTTGACTAAACTATATACTTAGCGGTACACAGAAATTTAGTAATGCTGTTTCATTGTAGAGAGCTGTATCATGTGTGTGTCACAACCCCAAATCATTTCCATGATTTTGTTGTTTCCTTTTGCTTCAGGACATTGTTATAGCCCACAGAACGGCCGACCTTACAAACCAGGGAGCAAAATCAAGACGGAGAAGTGCACAGAATGGTAAATCTTAAACTGAACAATATTGGACAGATCGAAAATGCGTTTCTCTCACGCAAATACACACACACACACACATTACCCGGTTTATAGTCTGTTGTTTGCCTTAGCAAACCCTTTATTTCAGTTTTGATTCTGTTGAAATAAAATGATCACAATATTTCAGTGTGCCCACTATCCTGTGTTTTCTTTTTCTGCAGTACCTGCTCAGGTAGTGATTACAAGTGGCGCTGCCGCCAGCTGACCACTCCGGAGTGTCAAGAGCCTGAAATAGGTATGTTATTGGATGTTGCTGGCTATCAAATGACGTGCAATCTCTCATAATTAATACATGGTTTTATATCTCATGATAGTCTGAAGGGAAGTAATCATATTCCGAACAAACTGCCTTTGTGACAAAGCGTGGTCAGAAATCTTATTTAATGTACATGGTTACAAGCGTATATAACAGTGTGAGACATAAGTTGTAACTTTGCTTAGAAACATCAAACGAGGTATCAAGTTAATGGATCTTATTCCGAACAAGCAAGCAAGGTTCAGAACCTTACTGTAGGTACATTGTTACAAACACAGGGAGAACCATGAGAGACGCAAGCTGTAACTTTGCGTAGAAACATGAAATGATGCAGTCAGCAGTTTAACTTCATGACTGCATACCGTAATTTTACGGACTTGTGTTTTTCCTATTCTCCAGCCCGTGCTTTTGCAGGAGATGTGGCAGCTGCACCCCCACGGCCTCGCCCCGGTCCTTACCCAGAAATCGCCATCTGTCCTCCAGGGCCTGTCATCCGTGAGTCAGAATCTGCGTTTTTTTCATATTTATAGATTGTAGAACGTTCAAGTTAATAGATAAACTTTTTTTTTCAGGAATAAGAAAATTTAACAGACATTACCACATATGAGAAAAACATTGAAATGTACATGTACTACTAGAATATGAATACATTTCTTTCTCGGAATCATTGCCTGAAATGACTCTTTGCTTACCAGTTTAATTTCTATCGTAGAATGTAAAGCGCTCTAATTTTTGTTTCACATTAAGTTTGTTGAAAGTTGATATTGAGAGCTTGCTAAAAAACTGGTTGAAGCTACACTGTTACCCAACACAAATTTTCTCTGCCCCGCTAGCCCCCCGTGAGTTGCAGATCTGCGTCAACCCGATGACAGGATCGGAGGTTAAGGTTGGAGAGACGCTGTACGACGGCTGCAATGAATGGTGAGTTCACTTCAACACCTCCTAACCGATGCCATTCTAACCAATGTTTGTTTCCATACAATGTCTTTGCCTCAAGTTCTGTATGGTCAATTACGTTGCATGTGGATTTAAAGGGAGAAGTTCTGTTCTTAACATCTTTGACTTAAGTTGCTTCTTTAAGCAAACTAGGTTACTGAAAGTAACCTAGTTTGCTAATAACTTTTCTTTTTAGTAATCTAAATGACTCATTTCATTTCATCACCCCTCTTGCAGCCTGTGTCTGCCCAACAACGGCCTGGCCTGCACCAGAAAGTTCTGCCCCAAAGGTTAGTATATCGATATGTGTGCCAACGTCATCCATCAGATAGATTTTGTGAGGCCTGCCACAACGAATAATTCTTGATAAACAATACAGGTGATATGCTCGCATTATACAGTAGAATAGTGACCTGTAGAGTACTTATCAACAAATAAGTACGATGTATGAAGACTGGATTTTTTCCCACATGCTAGTTCTATGCTATGGCGAGAAGCACATTTATGACCATTTGTTCTCGTTTCAGACAAATGTTACCACCCAACAACAGGGGAAGAATACGAGGTCGGACAATCCTTGGAAGTAGACTGCAATACTTGGTGAGAAATCTTCTGGGCTTCCGTAATTATACTTCTTCAATTTTCTGTTATCACCTTCTGCTAATGACCTATGCTGGATTATAGGAATAGGGGGAATTACACAAAAAATATCTTGAAAAGGCCACAATATTTATATATAAGAATATTTTAAAAGTATCCAATTTAACTAACATTAATCAAAGGGTCGAACTCTACATTGTTTGAGTGTTTTACATTGAAATTGTCCCCTTATGAATCGTGTAATAAAGTCTTCCGGCGATCGAGCTTTCTATCAAGAGTGGGATAAGTAGGCCGTTATAATCAATGCAGTCTAAGTATTGTATAGGTGAGTGTCTTGTCAATCCTGTTTGAAACTTGTCCTGCAGTGTCTGTGGAGGGCTGGGATCCTGGGGCTGCACCCTGATGTTCTGTCCTTCTGATGATCCAAGCAGAGGTGGGTCACCTCTAGCTCTTATTTTACCTGAATAATCCGAAACTAGTTCAGCCTTTCCCTCTGGTTTGAGATATAACGGCGGGTTTTGGGTGATAGAGGTAAAAGAAGGACGTTCTCTAATTTCCTTTGTCCCATCCCATTTTACAGTAATTGTAGACGTTTTGTGTTTTTATTCTTAGTCTAAAGCATTGTTACCGGTAGATGCAAATTAACTGCTAGTCTGAAAAACCTGGATGTTTTTACGCTCATGCAATCTTATGTTAGGAAAAAAGTCAAACTAAGATTATACCGATGATGATATAGTGAGTCTAAAAGTGATGGTGTGTCTTAGCACACATGTTAATATACACGTGATACCATTGCAGAAGAATGCCGGTTTGGTGCCACCCTTGACGAGGAGCTGAACCAGTGTGTCTGCCCACGCGCCTGCCCCTTCCTGTACTCACCTGTGTGTGGGGAGGACGGGAACACCTACGACAACAGGTGTCTTCTGGAGGTATATATTTTCTGCAGTGTATTGTATACCGTTTTGTTGTATCATCATCATCCGTTGTGCAATCATGTTGTATAGCATCTAGCCTCTGGAAGATAAAGTCAATGTTTCACATCTTGTTAACAAGTTATGCACACAGCTGTTAAATGTTGTTACCTTAAGTAGAAAGGGACTCAGTAGGCCATTTTATGCTGTATTCAAGACAGGCGTATTATCAAGGACCTATAATACACCAGAAAAAATACAAGTATTCATAGGTATTTGGTGACTAGAAGTATGTAATGTAGACTGGCTAATTGTGAAGGATGGTGGTCTATAACATGTAGAAGCTCTCTTATTAAGTCTTTCTCCTGTATTTTCAGATCGCCATGTGTGAGAAGCAGACAGAAATCCGCGTTGAGTTTGATGGAAGATGTGAAAAGAGGGAAGGTAAGGATTTTACTTGTGTCCCTGTCTCGGTACCAAGAATCCGTAAGTTAGAATCACTGCGGGCACGCTACCTGAAAGGGCTACAGTCCTTAGGACGGGACGTTAAGAGGTGGGCCACTGCCCATTGTGCTTGTCGAAAAGCGCTAAGAAACTTTCTCCGTACAATGAACTTGTTATTACAGTACATAGTGTCTCCCTTCTCTGTCACGACAACGTGAGATAATAGCTGTGAGAATCATCGATATTTAAACGTAATTTCTCTCACTTCCAGATGGGGATGAGGGTGATATTCTTGGACCTGGAGGTTATCCACGACCTGGCGATAGGCGACCAACCACCGACGACAGAAGGCCAACCACCGACGATAGAAGACCAACCACCGACGATAGAAGACCAACCACCGACAACAGAAGACCAACCACCGACGATAGAAGACAGAGACCCCCAGCGATAACCAGACCCGGCGAAACCCCAGAGACTGGGGAGGAACCAAGGCTGTTCTTCCCACCATCCGAAGGAGGTAAAAATGTTGAACACAACTGCATTACATTATATCAAATAAATCTTGTTAGAATAGTTTGGTTAAGCTAGTGAAAATACACAATTGTTTCAATTATTTGAAACACTGCAAAACAAGCATTCAAAGATGGCAGAAGTCTGCACCTGTGTTCTTCTTAGATCTATTTGTTAAAAGACGATTCCAATACGTCTTCTTCATTCAGAGTCGTATTATCATTATTACGACGAGACTTGTCAGTGCTTCAGAAAAGAGAACCTATCTGCATCACAGTCACAGATATTAACTCATATTTCAACCTCTCTATCTTCTTTAGAAGAGTGCACTAAGTTGCAGTTTCTGCAGTTGTCGACCTACGACGCCGAGACAAGCCTGTACCGCTGTGACATCCAGTTGACATACAACTGAGAACCGTTTTTATCAAAGATCAAAACACAGTCACAATATTTTATCATCTCAATTTTTTTTAGAATCCTGCAGTTTTGGAGCGACCTTCGACGCCGAGTCAGGCCAGCGCTACTGTGACATCTAGTTTACATACAACAGAGACCTATTCTACGTAACTTAAGTCTAAGTCACAGATATGACACACAGTATTTTACCCTGTGTATATTCTTCAGAATCTTGCAGTTTTGGAGCGACCTACGATGCCGAGACAGGCCAGCGCTACTGTGACATCCAGTTTACATGCAACAGAGACCATTCTAAGTCAAAGTTATCACACACAGTACTTTATCCTCTCTATCTTGTTCAGAATCTTGCAGCTTTGGTGCGACCTACGACGCCGAGACAGACCAGTGCTACTGTGACATCCAGTGCACGTACGAGAGTGAGCCGGTGTGCGGGACGGACGGGAGGCAGTACCCCAACCGCTGCCTGCTGAAGCTGGTCGCCTGCCAGAACCAGGAGGACATCGAAGTGCAGGGACCACCGCCCTGTGGGGAGGATGGTAACTATTCATTATTGCTCTGTTAGTCATAGAATGAAAACGTTCATTCCCAAAATAACGCTTAGTTTATAAATGGGGATGGTAACTAGTCATTATTATTCTGCTGGTTATGAAAGACAAAAGCATAGTTGTATGATTAACAAAACTTTCTTCAAAATAACGCTTAGTTAATAAAGTTTGTAGGTCTAGTTGTGCTTGAACAAAGTCAATTCATCTCTATTGCTTTCTCGCACTATAGTTTCTTTGCCAGGTCAAACTTCATCTTCCCTCATCTTCATATTTTTCAGATGACTATGTCGAACCAGAAGTAGTTGGAGGTAAGTTTCTTTACTGACTTCCGAGTAGACTATGGGTGACCATGCAAAGTCTCTTGATCAAGATGGCTGAAGTATGTTCTTTCCTCCTGGAAGTGTGATAAATAGATACAGAAGTAATAGTTTTACTTTTTATTTGTCATTCCCAATCAAATAATTGCTGATGAGGTCATAATTCCGCCTTTTCCAGACGAGTGCCCGACATCGTGTGCCCAGCAGCCGATTGATAACATCTGCGGCTCAGACGGCAGGGAGTACGGGAACCTGTGCAGCCTGAGGGCCGCGGCCTGTAAAGAAGGGAAGAACATCGAGTACACCGGACCTGGACCGTGCAGAGGTAAACACAGCTGATGACTGGACCTGGGTCCTGCATATGAAAATTGATGATCTTTATTTGCATGTTCCTGCCCATGCGGGCTAAATGCAGCAAATCCCATGATGGGGTACTAAAGACTAAGTACTATTACATGTAGTATTACAATTGAATAAACAATACATCTGCAACTATGCTATCACTATATCTAACGTTTCCATGACTCTTCCCTTTTCTTAAAACATGTGGAAACGAACTCACAGAGTTTGTGTTGTACAAAGTTGTCTGTGGTTGTCATTAAATTAGCCTTAATCTTTTCTCTTTTGCATTCCGAAATTGGTACATGTGCCGCTATTCTGAGAACAGTAGTCTGTGTAAAGCAAACTCCGCTGTTCAGGACTGTAACTGGCCTCTCAATATTTGGCGGGCCGATTTGATCAGGCTATATAGCTATGAGAACACTATCTAAATATTTTCTTGATTTCGCTCGACCTTTTCTTATGTGCATAATGTATCATTAAGATTTTAGACACAGCACAGACTGGAGTCTAACCTGTAATTTGGTTCGCCTCATTTGCCATGATCCCGCCCCTGCCGTCCGCTCCAAAGGCGGTGGAAGGTCCGTACTTGTTTCAGGTGTTGAGCCAATTGATACAGCACAAAAAGACGGCTACCAACGTAGATGGTGTGTGCTAAGCTAGCATATTGTAGTAACCACAATATCATATTTGTTTCTAGGTGCTTCCAGAACGACCCCCGGAGACCGGGCATGTCCCTACATCAGGTGTTTCTTCCTGTACGACCCTGTGTGCGGCTCGGATGGGAAGGAGTATTTCAACAGGTATGTCTTATCTATTCTGCAGGTCACAGGTGGGCTACATGCTTCAGAACAACAGTGAGACATGTTTGTGCCAAAACATTGGACTTGCTCTATTTTGATACTACGCATATTTCCTGACCAGTTTGCAAAATAGCTACAGTCAGGAACTGCGATTCATGTTGGCTGATGAGACTTAGACAGAGCTCTGAAGTTCTGACGTACATGTAAAGCTGACAGAGTTTCGGTGCCCCTTCCAGATGTGTGATGAGGAAATCCGCCTGCGTGCAGCAGAGAGACATCATGGTGTCGGAAGGGATGACTCCACCTTGCAACGGGGGTGAGCAGCACTTTCTTTCATAAATCCTCTGAATAGGGTTCGTTGCATGAAAGTATCTGGGTTTTTACGTACATGCTACGATTCCTGATGGATGTTTTCATATTTGTAGGCTTTTCAATTATTAATCATTTAATGTTTTTAGTTGAAATACCATTTCAAATGAAAAATGTTATAGAGGGGCTGATTCCTTCGGAAGGAGACTAACATGTTGATAAATTTGTACACCCAGGTCCCTACCGGCTGACCTTCTCCAGCGAGCTGTCCATCGACAACTACGCAGAGATTTCCGGGGACTTCGGCGGCCGGAGAAAGGCCTTCACCGTGGCTTTCCACCTCCGAACGGACACGCCTTACAGCGGGACAATCTTCTCTTACGCCACGGAGGAGGAGGACAACGAGATCCAGTTCTACGGAGAGGCCGGGAACCGCGGCTTCAAGTTCCTCGTCAACAACGACCAGACCGACTTCATTGATTTAGAGGTTGGTTTACATTCCTTTTTACAACATTTACATCTAATCGCCTGCCGTTTTCCAGGAGGCAACTTAACCCAGAATAGTGGTGTACAAAGGTTTTGAGCGCAACCAAAGAGTTGATACCTTACCGAAGTTTCGGTGACCATCTGTCAACGACCAGACCGACTTCATCGATCTCGAGGTCGGTTGAAATTTCGTTGGTATTAACCCATAAACTGCCAAGTCCTGATATACCCGGCATACAAATGTATAAGCCATTTGTGATACAACCGGATAGGGCATTCCCCGCGAAATCCGGAAGTTAGGTTAGGGGGGGGGGGTCGGTCTTGTTCATGGTTTTCTTTTTGAAGGTCAAGCCCTGGCATTGAGGGCATTTTATTGGGCTGAAACTTTGGCAAGTTAAGTTTTGAATCATCTGACATTGTTCAGGAGATAGCAATACCCAAAAAGTGATAAAGAAAGTTATTTATACACAACAAAGAGTTGATACCTAGTCGACTTTTCGGTGACCTTCATGGCAAGAATAACTGGTTCGTTTCATCGGCATTGCAGCTACTGGTACCGAGTGCTAGTTTATTTGTTTCCCCTAACACTGATCAGAACAAGTTTCACGCAGCAAACATTTGATTTGAACGCTCAAGTGTTTTTGTTACACTTTCCAGCTGATTGACGGAAACTGGCATGTTGTGATGGTCACGTGGAGGAGCAGGAGAGGAGACTGGAAGATCTACGTGGATGGAGAGATCAGGGCTTCTGGAACCGGGATGGCTGCTAGGCACACCATAAGGTATGGTTTGTTTCAACATTAGGCTGGGTTTGTAACAGTAACATATGAACTCTCTAAATTCCACCGGTAAGTACCGTAAGACAGCCAACTAGAAAGTAAGAAATGTCACTAAAATAATGTATTGTGCACATGAATATCTGACGGGTTCATACCTGGAGGATTGGTGATGCTGCATTAGTCTTTTAAGATGCATCTTGTTTTTAAGATATAGCGGTCTAAGGTACTCGAACGGACTGAGAGAGTTGAAGTATCATCTCTGTCTTTATTCTTGTCATTACTGGTACATGTTCTTGCTGTTGTGCTTCAAGTTTGCTCTCTCCACTGGAGTTTAGGACCAAAATTAATATCTGCTGGAAACAGTCTTTTCGTAGTCACAGTACACGCATAAAGAAACAAAGTCTACAACTTCTTTCTTCCACACATGACTTCTCTCCCCCATACAAAACTTCTTTCCGCAGAGAGGGCGGTGTATGGATCCTTGGACAGGAGCAGGATTCTGTCGGGTACGACTTTGAGGTGTTCCAAGCGTACGGCGGCGACCTCGCCTCCTTCAACGTCTGGAACTATGTCTTGAGCAGCGAGGAGAGGAACAGGGCGTCGTCTTGCTCCTTCCAAGGAAACGTCGTGGATTGGCACAGCTCGACCTTGAAGCTTCGCGGCGATGTCAAGAGGTCATCCTATGACTGTGGTAAGTGTAATGAAGGTGAAAATCCATTAGTGACGTGCCCTAGGGCACGCCACTAATCTTCCTGGACTTGTTCTGTACTAGTATGTTGCCTTTTACTTGGTAAGTAAGGAATCTCTGTTGCAGCTTTATTATTTTCTGCTTAGGTTCTGAAATCACGGAACTCCATAACAGATAGTTATGTAGTCGAACTTAAGTATGACTGGAAGTGACAATGCCCTCCCATGAGAGAAGACTGGACATGAGTTTGCCTTTGTCTTAAAAGTTTGGGTATTCGAGGTGCATCGGACCGGGTGTACTTTTGTATGGTTGGGAGTTGGGACTTAGTGAAGTACCGTAGTACATTGGAAATGCATATTTTCTGTGTCAGTTGAAAGGGTACTGTGAAAAACGCAAAAAGTTAAACCACCACAACCACTTCAAGATCTCTTACCTCTGTTGTTCCACAGGTGTTGGGCGGTGCAGGTACGGCGCCGTGTTCGTGGAGTCCACAGGTGAGTGCCAGTGTCCTCAGGGCTGCCCGTACAACTACAACCCTGTGTGCGGGTCCGACGGACGCCAGTACCCGAACGAGTGCGCCATGAGAGTGGCCGGATGCAACAAGCAGCAGGATGTCTACAGCACCGGGCGGCCGCCGTGCGACGGAGGGACAGGTGGGGGAGATTCCTTGACTCTTTGTGAGTTTAATAATGACAATGACAATAATGATAATAATTAGTATATCAATAACTATGGTAATAACTATATAGTAATAATGATAATAATGATAACTATAATAATAACTCTAATAATAATAATGAGAGTGGCAGGATGTAACAGGCAGCATGATGTCTACAACACCGGCCGCCCGCCGTGCGATGGGAGACAGGTGGGGGAGATTCCTTCTTGACTCTTTGTGAGTTTTATAATAACAATGACAATAATGATAATAATCAGTATATCAATAACTATAGTGATAACTATAGTAATAATGATAATAATGATAACTATAATAATAACTGTATTAATAATAATGAGAGTGGCCGTGTGTAAGAGACAGCAGGATGTCTACAGCACCGGCCGGCCGCCGTGCGACGGAGGGACAGGTGGGGGAACATTCCTTCTTGACTCTTTGTGAGTTATACCCCTCCAATAAGGCCGGTGGGCCAATAAAAATGATAATAATATTAATATTAATAATTATGATTAGAATACCATTAATTATAATTCTGATAATGCCATCATTAATAATAATCAATAATAAAATACAATAATAATACCATCAATGATAAAATACAATAATAATAACATTAATAATAATAATGACGATAATGACAATAATAATAATAATAATAATATCGACAATAATAATAATATCAATAACAAAATAATATAATTGCAAATTATTGCTTGTGGGCTAATTGCAAGGGACAGCAAATGACAGCCAAACAATGGTTAACAGAATAGTAAGTGTGAAGTGACAACTCTAGACTTAAGTCAAACTTAAATGTAAGTTATTGACGGATCACTCAAATAGGGTAGGTAAAGAACGCATTTAAGTCAGTAAAGAGTTAAATCATTATGCATTTAAGTAACCCAAAATCTACGGACTCTTAAAAGATTTATGTTTCTAAAACTTTGATACGATTATATTTTATCATTACTATTTTTGCAGGTAATGTGGGAAGACCAGACGGAAGGCCCAGCCCTTATTATCCAGGTTTGTCTGCCTTGCCATAACCAAATAACGTATTAACTATCTATAGCATTTTTGTATCTAAATGGATTTTTTTGGCATGCTGGGTGAACATGAAGGTCAACTTTTGCTAAGGCCACCCTGACTTGATTTTATTGGATGACATCATCGGGCGCATGTTTTTCCCCCAATCGTACCTTCTGCGACAAGTGTTAAATATAAATGATACAAGCAGAGACTAACACGCATGTGGCAGGACTTGGACGCATGGACCAGGACGGACGAGAAAGACGCATGGACCAGGACAGAAGAGAGAGACGCATGGACCAGGACAGAAGAGAGAGACGCATGGACCAGGACGGAAGAGAGAGACGCATGGACCAGGACGGACGAGAAAGACGTATGGACCAGGAGAGAAGAGAGAGACGCATGGGCAGGACAGAAGAGAGAGACGCATGGACCAGGACAGAAAAGAGAGACGCATGGACCAGGACAGAAGAGGGAGAGACGCATGGACCAGGACAGAAGAGAGAGACGCATGGACCAGGACGAAAACATCCAATGGAGAGACAAGAATCTAGAGACCATCCAAGGAATATATGACACTTTCATTCTCTCACAGGAAGGGATATCCGTCGATACATTAGCCTGGGGTGCTGGAAGCACAGAGCTGGCACCGCTCTTATTGACCTGGAAGGAACAGACTCGCGTCTAGATGGCGACTACAAGGAGCGCATCAACGCCGTAGAGAAGTGCTATCAGGTGGCACGTTCTCGGGGATTTCAGGTGTTCGCGCTGCAGGGTGACGGGCATTGTTACGGGTCTGCTAACGGTCGGCCCAGCACCTACAACAAGTTCGGACCTTCCACCGCCTGCGCAGCGGACGGCAGGGGCGGGTTCATGGCAAATGAGGTGTACCAAATTACAGGTTAGACTACAGACCAGTACATTTTGTAAGTCCCAAAGGAAGAGAATCTGTTCATATTCCATTGACAGGATAATGAAAATGAGCCAGCTATTTGATTATTTTCCACCTCCCTCTTTTTCTGTTTTCTCGCACTCTCGGTTTTTGGGGTGTCCAAAGAATGTCATCCATGGAATCAAGTCAGTGTGACGTAAAAGATTACAGTAATATTACTTCGTGTACTTTCCGTAGAATTAGAATTAGTTGACAGGCATGAAAGCAACCCAAGTCTCCTTTCTTCCCACAGATGGTACCTCAGACGTAAGGCCGGGATCGTACTACCCAGGTACGGTCTTCTTAGTAATATCTTACTGAATACTGTCTGGAAACCATACTCTAGACTTTGCTCCTGTTATGCCGTGTCTGTATGATACGTAGCCCTAAAATCATAGTTTCTATCTGTATTTGTTCGTATGAACTGAACAGAACTGAACTGTTCGTATGAATTATCGCACCTGTCTGTAACCTTCGCTTTGTATATTATAACTCGCGGCCTTACCGGTCGTGCGGTCGTACGATTTTTATGCCATAGGGCTTACAGGCAGGCTGTGGCATACCCAACCACTACGGAAACAGCATTTTGTGTACCAAGACATTTGAACTGTGCAAGAGACGTAACAGTTTTGTCTCCAAAATGCCCGAAGTTAGCGATCATACGACAATCGCGAGGCCTATGTGACCGCGCTCTAAAGCTACCAATCGAGGATGCCAATGACTGCAGAGGAAGTCCATTGCAGTTACTTAAACGTAACCCTCCTCATTCCCCTGCTACAGGCCAGAGGCCAGGTTATCCCGGGCAGACCGGAGATCGACAGACGGGTCCAGGTAGCCCACCGCAGCTGTACCGGCCGGGACAAGGCACCGGGCAGAGGTAGAGCTTGTTCCTTTGCCCTCCCAAACCGTATTCTGGATTACAAAGGCTCAACTGCAAATGGGACCGCAACCCATCTATCCTTAAGTCTGTGTAAATGTAGCTATGGAGAATTTTTCTTATCAAATATCATCCATTTGCACGTAGTCAGCATCAAATTTGAACTGAGGAACTATTTTGTGTCTATATAGTACAGTTAACGTTAGGTCAATATTTTACATATTGGGATGTATAATAAAACAAACATGCCCATCAAAGATAATTGCATTCAAAAATAAGGAGCACATCTCTATCAAATGTTACATGCTGCATGCTGACAAAAATGCTTAGTTGTTATTCTGGGGGGAATATATATTTTGTTTTCTTTGTTTGCATAAATGTCCATGAACAATGCTCACTGCATGATCACAGTTACGCTTTGGACCAAGGAATATGCTTCCTATCAAGCGGTTTGCATTGCTTTGAATTACAGTTGGGGGTAAAACTGCTTCACATTTCTGACAATTCCCCAAATTGCCTCCAGGTTCGGCCAGGAGTCCTTCCCACCGGTTCCTCCTCCTCCACGTAACATCGAGGGCGATGTCCCCGCGCCGATTGCTCCGATCTCCCCGTGGGAGGCTGAGTGCCTGTACGGCGCGACCCGGGACCTGACTACGCGGCAGTGCAAGTGTAATGAGGCCTGTACGTTTGAGTTCAACCCCGTGTGCGGCTCGGACGGAAAGCAGTACAGTAACCCATGCGCCCTCAAGGTGGAACAGTGCAAACAGCAGACGTCTATCGACAACGTGGGGCCGCCTCCATGTGGGGGTACGAGTTTTCCAGTCTCTGCCACCATATTGTTTGTTTAATTAACCAGGGAAACATATAGGACCACATTATCATGCTATATCTGCAGATGTTGATTTTAAAAAAAACGTTTGGTGGCTTTGATGTTGAGAAACTGGTAGGGCGTCGGGCTCGCGATCAAGAAGTCCTGTGCCCCCGGCGCTGTGTCATTGCGAAGCACACTTAACTCGTATTTTTGCAGATTGTGGATTCCTGTAGTGATGCACAAATATTGTTGTTTCTCACGATATTTCTATTGATGTAACGGACATACATCTGATATCTGTATGTTCGTAACATACAGAACTTTGACAGATTTGTACTTATTCAGAAGTTTGACTGCTGCTTTACAGGTGTGACGTACAGTGGATATCTGTACCTCCTGGAAATCACAGTCAGACCCACTAGTCAGACGCCTGTGGTCGAGTTCGGCCGGAAAATACAGAAATCCTTCCAGTTCTCCCTACAGGATCCACGGGACACCGTCTTATACATGCTGAAGGTAAGCAGGGAGTTGTATCATCTACGATATTTATATGTTTCACAAATGTACGTTACGTGACGAATGATAGAGACCGGCAGAACACAGTCTTCTGAAAGTCAGCCTTTCAGCCCTGTATATGGCATGTCACCATGGCCAATAACTGTTTAGAGATTCGAGATTAGAATGAAATTAGCCCACTTCTGGACAACTGATGGCACCTCTTATAATGCATGTAGTTATAATCTGACATAGCACCAAAAGTGGGGTCGAAGGCGCCTAGAAGTGTGCTTCACGGGTATGAATTGAATGCATCTCATTTAACGATTGCTTTCCGTGCTGTTGTCAATAATATTTCCTTTTAATCTTTATCCGCAAGGTTGTTGGAGAACCTAAGTACCTTCTATGTGAGTATCCTGCACTGCTTTTACTCCTGTTGCATGATTCCTTTTTACATCACTTGTGTTTGGAATAGTCTGTGATCATCGGACTTGTTGCAATGCTTTTTTCATTGAATAGTAACGTCATCGTTATTTTGCGATATTTCTTTCCTCTCTTACAGACTTGAACGTGACGTTGCCGACTGACCTTGACCACCTGATCCATGACCTCTGGGTGAGTGACCCCGAGTACGTCATGAACATGACGATCACGACCACGCCCCTGGTATATTACCCAGCATTCCTGCGGTCCACCTTGGAGATCACCGAAGAGGGAGTTCTGAACCAGTTCGGAGGTCAGGAGGAGAGAGAGTTGTATTACATGGACATCCACGCCAAGGACACAGGTAAGACAGGGGTCAAAGTCAGAGTGATTTCATATCAATGTAATTATCATGTTTTATCAGGGTTTGTTTATGTGTTTGTTTATGTGTTATCATGTTACTAAGTTGTATGATACCTTTGCACAACAATTGTACAATGCGCAAAGTATGGTACCTACTGGTAGCTACACCTACTGGTACAAAGCTATATTTCCATAATGCTAATCTACCTATTACAAGAGTGTGTAATATGGAATGAGAATGGGTTTTACAATCATGGAAGGAATTTCGAACGTCTAGACATTCTTTTAAATATATTGTTCATGTATACCATGTATTAATTGAGAATACTGCGACTTACAACTTGTCTGAAGTTGACTGGTGTATGGTGTATAGTCATGTTGATTGTTTGAACCTTTGAAGATTAGCCCGTAAGGGCTAAAAGGTAATTAACAACAATAAACAACTGAATGTTTTTGCTTTCTTGTCCAGGTGTGAAGTTTGAGAAGGTTACTAACCAGCTGAAGAAGACAGCTGAAGTCATGGCTGAGACTCGGCAGAACCCTGAGCAGGCCAGTCTGATGCAGCCCTTCAAGGTTCTGGGTGCCCCAAGGGTGAGAAAATACAAGTCGTATTTCAGTATACGAAATCGTAGTATCTATCCACCGTAGTAACCACTAGCTTTTTTCGCTTGCTAACCACAGTGATCACCAAGTGGAAAGGTACTCTCCAAGCAGAAGTTAGGCTACGTCAGAATTAGGCGTTTTCATCGGACTTTCTATTTTGTACTGTTTTCTTGATGTTTCACGGCCGAGTTGGGAAAAGGGTGAGCCAGGGGTTACTACGGTGTTCAAATCCTCCATAAAACCCACCGTAATCTCTGTAATCTGCTGACTAATTACAGTTCTAATTTTCGGACTCCTTTTTGCTTGGTCAAAGTGCTTTGTCCTGGGAGCGAACCTAGTATTGACAAAATTGATAAGATCCACAGTCTTTCACATTGAAGCTTATATTTTTCTTTTCTGACTATGGTAAAACACGGTTTAGAGCATATATTTTTTCTTTTCTGACTATGGTAAAACACGGAATGAATAATGGCAGTGGTCACTGCAATTTTAGCATATAGTTTGAAAGATGATACCTCTCTGCAATTGTATGTTGTGGTATCTTCAGTTTAAGTGAAAAGCTAACCCACAGGCACAACATCGCCGATGTATTAAAAAACATCCCTCTTGTTGTATTGTATGTTGTGGCATCTTCAGTTAAAGTAAAAAGCTACCCACACCCACGACGTCGCCAAAGTATTTTTAAACATCACTCTTGTTGCATTTGCCTGTTATAGGTTGTGTCCGTGATGTCGGCACCAGTACATGAAGCAGCCGACAGGATGCTGCACGAGCTACCACACATGCAGGAGTACGGGGACGCGATAGAGGTGGACGTCAGGAGTGTCATAACGTTTGATCAGTACGACAGGCAAATCAAGTAGGTTCTCGTTTTCTTCAGAGTTTCGTCTGCACCACAATAATATCCAGTGGCAACATAGAGATATCTCGTGTAGCGGGACTGTAAACTGTGTAAACTGTCTCGTTGGTCGTTAGATTAGTCATCCGATTTCAGAAGTATGACAAGCAAATCGAGTTTCGTTTTCTTAGTATCCTAAACTTTATTTAAACCAAAGTGGTACCCTGATATCTAGCAGGTCTTGCAAACTAATTATAAATTTATAAAGGTGGTCGTTAGATGTGTCAATTCCTATAATTGAGCAGTGCGGCAAGGACATTGTTGTTTTTCACTTTTTCTAATCTTAAAGCAAACTGCTTCCCAAGAAAAAGCAAACTACTTCCCAGTAAAAGCTTGTGTTAAAGATAAGATTAAACATGAAGTTTAGTCAGATTTTACCTTTTAGATTCGAGTAAAGTCCATTGTTAGCATAAGTACCATAACGAAATGAGGTCTTCGCCCAAATTTTCTTATTTTTTAAAAATCAATCACCACAGCAAACATCAAGTTACCGGTAACATCTGTTTGCCCACAGCTACCCCGATGCTGCCCCGGCCCTCCCCGCATTCCCCGGTGACGAGCCCCTGTGCCAGTTCGGCGCGCGGCGAGGTCCGACCGGCGGGGACTGTCGCTGCCAGGCGGGATGCTCGCGCGAGTACGCGCCGGTGTGCGGCTCGGACGGACACGAGTACTCCAACGGCTGTCTACTGAGGATGGAGGCCTGCAGGAAGGGGGTCGTCATCGACACCGTCGGCAAACCGCCCTGCGGACGTAAGGACTAGATATTAAACAATTGCCCTTACTGACTGCTTTCTCTTCGCAGCCAGGTGCTGAAATACGAGCCTGAGCTTATACAGCATGCATAAAAGTTATTATACAGTATTCTACTTTGCAGAAGGCTTACGTTAGCAAGAAGGAGGTCGTCATCGACAACATGGGCAAGTCACCCTGTGGATCATATGAGGACAAGTCTAACTTGTGTTTTGATTTAATGAACAATATGACTAGGTCGGTAGGTATAATTTTTCGACATTACAAATTTATTTACTAGTTGGCCCGTGATACATGAGCAGGTTAACATTAAGTTGCGTTGCTCACAGTTCTTGAGCACAGTAACTTGGCTTTCTTCCTTTCCCGTGTTCAGCTGTTGCATACAGCGGGTTCCTGTACCTGCTGGACATCCAAGTCACCCCGACCCGGAACCACTCCGTCGCCGACTTCGGACACCACATCAGGGACGCCTTCCAGAACACGCTGCAAGATCGCCCGGGACAACCGGACCAGATCATTTACATGCTCAAGGTCAGTTCAAGGTCAAATCATATCTAAAGTCCGGGTAAGTGTACTGTCAAACGTTTTGCGCGTTTAGGGTCATTAAATGTCAAAACAACGTGAGCAAGGTCCGACCAAGGTCA
Source organism: Branchiostoma floridae x Branchiostoma belcheri (assembly GCA_019207045.1). NCBI lineage: Eukaryota > Metazoa > Chordata > Leptocardii > Amphioxiformes > Branchiostomatidae > Branchiostoma > Branchiostoma floridae x Branchiostoma belcheri. The sequence continues at coordinate 3,187,851 of CM033032.1, forward strand.
AATCACCTACATGCTGAATGTCAATACAAGGTCAAATCATATATACGGTAAATGACATCACAGGTCAAACCATCTATATGTTCAAGGTTACATCAGCTACATGGTCGAGGTTTGTGCCAGGTTGATGCTGACATTGATGTGTTTTTTTAAGATCAGATTTGTTATAGTGAATAAAAAAGCTCATCAAAATGGTATTGTAATGTTTACTGCCTTTGTGTGCTTTGTGCAGGTGGACGGAGAACCCTGGTATGTCGTCTGTAAGTACTCAAGACATTCAATTGTTCTCCATCTTATAGGGAAGGAGAGAATGGTTAATTTTGTCAACCATCTCAGTCTATACTGGGGCTGAATTGTTTGATACATGTACGGAGACCGGCTACTCAGAATGTGACTCATTCTCAGGCATGTGACTTTGAATGCATGTCGAAAAAGCCAAACTTCTGGTAAAGTTGCCTTTGAAATATTTAAATAGTAAATTACCCTTATCGCGAAGACCACATACATTATTTGCATGCTACAGAACTACAACGGCCACCTTTTTCTCAAGAGCCGAAGATTCTTAGTCAGCATGGTCCATATCTGATGCGGTTACGGTCACATTTGTCCAGTCACGAAAATGCAAATTAGCTCATGCCAGATTTGACGGATCCGGCATGTTCTCATTTGCATTTTCGTGACGAGACAAACGCGACAGTAACCTTTGATGCCAGATTGTGAAACACAAAGGGTGCAGGACGGATTTGGAAGTCAGAATTACAGTATTGCTAATTATCTTTGTGTACGTAAACACACAAGCTGTGTTTCTGTGAATGATTTTAATTACGTGTTGTATCCCTGTCACAGATGTGAACGTGACCTCACCAAGCGTAATCGACCTGCTCCTACACAACTACTGGCAGCAGTACCCAGGTGACGCTGATTACGTCACCATCCAGTCCACACCCTTGGCGCACTACGAAGCCTTCATGTCGTCGACCTTGGACATCAAGGACAATGATGTGCTCACACAGTTCCAAGGAGGGATCCACAGCGGAGAACTCTACATGCTGGACTTGCACGTTAAGGACTCAGGTGAGTCAGACAAGCCTCCTGAAAGGCAACCTAAAGCAGTTTACAGGGTATGTAAAGAAACAAATAAACTTGGTGTGATGCTCTATGAGGCTGTTTACCGGGTAGACAAAAGAAACAAACAAATTAACTAAGACATAAGAGTTTTCTTTTACATAACCAGTTTATCTCATCTGCTGACGTTTTGATGTCAGACATCTTCCTCAGAGCTTCTAATTGGAGTTCTGCTTCTTGCCGCTACATGTAGCCGATGTAGGTGGCGCTTTAGCGGCAAGAACACTATCCCAAACGTGACTCAGCTTGTACCCCCTCGTCCCGGTTCATTACTGGGGTGGACTTTCTTATCCAGACTGTTTCTTTAATCCAACGGATTCGCCTGTTGTCTTCTCTGTCTATAACCCTTGCCCCCTCCCAGTCAATAACGCATTTTCCCAGTTATTTTCGGAAACAAATTAACTGTTTGCTGTCCTCTCCAGACGTGAGCCTGGGCAAGCTGTTTGAGGAGTATGTGAAACAACTGGAGCTCACGGCGGAGCAACGAGGGGATGATCCTACCAAACGCACCTTTATGCACCCTTTCAAGGTCGTCGGAAGTACACGGGTCAGTTCATTTGTTTCTTGTTAAGACGTAGTTCTCTGTGTGTCTACATTGCATGTTGGAAGGGTCGCATTTTACATGAGACTGTTCTTTGTAGGCAATGTCCCTTGTCTTGAGCACAAAAAATGCTGCTCTAGACAGCATAACATAGACTTAACATGTTCATATATTCGTCCTTCCCTCACCAGTTTATGTAGCCCTTGGCCACACCTTTTGTGCAATCACTGCAGCTGAGGGCCAATCCACTGATATTGGAGTTTATGCCCGAATGCTATTATGATACTCTTTCGCTGATAAATGCGAGGAGAAAGTATCATGCACTATTTTTAAGTCCTTGGTATGACTCGGCTAGATATACTGAATGCAAGGTGACCACTCTACCCAGTTGGCTACTCTTTATATTAGCATGATAGCTCATCTGTGTTGATACAATCCATGTTGGAGTTTATAACTGCCATTCAACACGAACAAATTGCTTACCTCGAATTTTCGGCGCACACCCGTCGGTCTTCGCCAGTAATGGCGATTCAGTTACTCTGAGAACGTGACGGAGACACGTGACTCGAGTAAAGAATCATAGGTGCCTGGCGCCCCGTCTCTGTTGAGTGTAGGCTGGTGTGCTCTTATGTAAATAAATGTAAACATAACTCTGTTGTTTGCAGGTGATAATCCTTAGTTCGAGCGCCAGTAACGCCGCCGTGGACAGAGGGCTGTACAGCCTGCCGACGTTCCAGGCGTACGGAGATGCCATCGAGGTGGACGCCGTCAGCGTCGTGCCCTTCAGCGAGTACGAGCATGAGATAGAGTATGGCTTACTTTTGTTCATGTTTTTTTATAATTAAAGATACCAGCGGTTGATAAGTTGGCTTGACTTGAAAGCTTCGTTTTATACCAGATGAGTAGGGACAAGAGATACAGTAAACCTTTTTCAGTATTTAATCTTACTGCTGCTGGGCGTGAACAACTCGAAAAGCCTACATTTCACTTACATTTCGGCTGGTACGTTTAAAATTGGCACACTGGAGATATCTCCTCTTCTGCGGGGTGTGTTTTCCCTGCGTTTCGACTATTGAACTGAGTTTTGTAAGGGAAAGTTCAATTGGGACAACCTCCTCGTGGGGTTGCGCATTTAATCATTTTGAAAGCAAAAAAATTAACAGCCCCTAAGGTCAATGATGTAATGGCGATGACGTTTTTATGCGTGCACACTGTAGTCATCCAGTGAAACATTTGATGAAATGGTTTATTGGATTAAAAACTGTTGCAGCCTCACGGCTGAATTGCAATTTTGTACAATGTTAATTTCACATATACGTACATGCTAGTGTTCGCAAGAGATTGTGCATATCTAAGACATAGGATGTCCCTTCTAGAGTCCAGACGACTGTGTGCACAGAGCAGACTCATAGGTGACGTGCTCTGTTACGTATTTGGCTCTCCAGTGAGCTAAACTGTTCTTCTTTTTCCCAAAGGTACCAGGCAGACCACATCGCGGCCCCCTGTCCACTCGTCGAGTCCTCCCGACCGCGCACTGCCGGCTCCCGCTCCGCCCGCACCAACATCTGTCGGTACGGCGGGGTGCGAAACCCGCTCACCGGGAAGTGCTTCTGTGCGGACACATGCTCACAGGTATGACTATGCCATGACTGATCTAACAGAATGAGTTTTATTACAGTTTATTCGTATCTTTGGGATAATGACAGGTCAGGGTCAGAATTAACCGGTTTCGACTTTATTCGTCTTTCTAAAGAATGACAAAGATCGGACCATCCCTCTTTTTATACATTTTCTGTGCCTTCCTAGTGCAGGGCGCTCTAACTTTATCATAGACCCGTTTTATGCCTACAGCACAATTCCTACCGGGGGCCCGGCCGGGCTGTTTGCGGAAACGAAAAATTAATGTTTAGGCTAATAGATGTGCTCAAGGCATGCTGATGAATTATTTTTGGGCCGTTTTGTTTTTTTGCATGATACGCTGTTAGTCAAACATTCTTTCATTCTTTTATTCCCTCCTTCCCAGGACGTTGACCCCGTGTGCGGGTCGGACGGAGTGGAGTACGATAACCTCTGCCAGCTGAAGGTGGCGGCGTGCAGGCAGCAGAAGACCATCGACGCGCTGGGACAGCCTCCTTGTGGGGGTGGGTATAAGTACAAGCTCCCCCGTGGGAAATAGTGGGGATACTAGATGTACTGGTTACTAGTATTTGTTATAACGTGATCTACAATAGAGCTAAACACTGGTTAAGCATAAAACTGTTGGTATTGAGAAGACCATCATTTGATGTATGACTATATACATGAAACTATGAAACAAGATCATGTAGGACGGTTTGCAATTGAAATGCACCAATCTGCCATTGAATTGAAGGATCTCATCAGAACTGAAGTTAAGAGTCTCGACAACAATGTTGGACAACTGTTTTACACGTACAGGTATGATGTACAGCGGGTTCCTGTACAGGCTGGAGATAAAGGTCCAGCCGACAGCCGACCGCTCCACTCTGCACATCGGCAGGAACATCCGGGACTCCTTCCAGCAGACACTGCGGGATCCCATGGACCAGATGCTCTACATGATGAAGGTGAAATATGTCACTAGTATGCCTTCAGTGGCCGAAAAGTTCTGAGCAATCTCGAGAGACCCTGTACCAAGCTGGATGTGTAGAATATGGAAAATATCAGAAAAAAATGAATAATGAGATGACTCGTACAATGCTAAATGACTCATTGACAAGCAATTAATTGCAAATGGATTCAGTTCATTGAGTAAACTCCAGAAACTCAAGTTGATATAAAAAATTGTACAACGATAGCATAACTAAAATCTAATATCGTTTCCTTGTCCCTTAGGTGAACGGAGAGCAGGTGTTCCACGTTTGTAAGTAGCAAACTTCCATTGTCTTTATTAATCTTAAAAGCAATAAAGATCAAAAGATATCTGAATTCGAACTCCAAATCACACTTAAATCGATTTCTGTACACAATATTTACAAAAAGCAGGTCATGATATTGACTAAAATATGTGTGCCTGCCCCTTCCAGACTTGAACGTCAGTCTCCCAACTGTCTTGGACCAGCTGACGGCGAACTTCAGAAACCGTTACCCTGGCGACGCCGCGCTGCTGGACATCTCCCCCACGACCCTGGTGGACTACCGCATGTTCCTGGCGCTGACGGTCGGTCTGCCGGAGTACCGCAGCTTCCCGAACTTCGGCGGCGTTCACGACGGGGAACTCTACTTTGTCGACATCTACCCACGGGACACGTATGAACAAGGTGAGAATAGAGTACAGAAATGGCGGCGTATCTCGGTATTCAATCACAAAAGCTACCTTTTCGTGACATATCAATTGATACAGTATTTTTTTCAGTAGATTAGCAGGCGCACAAGCCAGGATTAATATTCTCAACCTTTAGGTCTAGAGGCAAAAAAGGTTAGCATGCGTAGTCCAGTGGTTAGCTGCCCTGCCTCTGGAACTAGAAGCCGTGGGTTCGATTCCGGCTGTGTCGCTCACCCGACTTGCATGCTACTGGAAAGGGTTGCAGCCCATAGGACGGGACGTAAAGCCATGTTCCACTGTTCATTGTGCTTGTCGATGTCGTAAAGAGCTAGGGGGAGTTTCCCCCAGTACAATGAACCCCGCCGTGTGTAAGCATGTGCGAACATGCACAGGGTTAGCCCTTGGCAATAGCCCCTGGCTAGTTGGGCAACCCTGGCTGTTTTGTTAACAGCTGAACAAATAAATAAAAAATACAATGAACCTATACATGTACAAAACGTCTGTCCTCTCTGTCACGACCAGTGAAAGACTAGCTCTTCAGTGAGCTAAAACTGGATTGGGATCGGTTTTTCTTTCCTTTTTCTACAGGCAAAATAACCACTCAAAGTGAACATGCTTTAAACTATTGGTTTTTTCTCATTGTTTCAGTATTTTCGTAATGAATATAAATCAATTACTCATTATTTGACAAGGTGTCAAGCTGGATCGGCTGTTAGAGAAGTGGGGAGAGGACTGGGAGCTGACGGACGACGCCCGCGCCAACCCTGCGTCATCAAACTTCATGATGCCTTACAAAGTACTGGGCAGCACAAGGGTAAATTTCCAAGCACTTACTTTATGTTTTGTGTCTGAACCTTACGTAGCGTTTACGTTAGCTTGAAAGTTCATCTGTGTTGGTGGAACGAGTTAAACTGTAATTTCCAACAGCAAAAAATTGGACTTACCCAAATTTTCGACTGAACAGCTCCAGACTTTATTCATTCCTTGACAAAGACTGGAGCTGTTCAGTCGAAAATTTGGGTAAGTCCATTTTTTTGTATTGGAAATTACAGTTTAACTCTTTGCAGAATAGCATTTATGTTCTTTTCGCTTTATTCACCAAAACACATGTCATGAGCGGCTTCTTTGTTTTCTCTAGACGTTCCTGCTCGTGTCGTGGCCGGGTAACGAGGCAGTGGACAGGAAGCTGTACCAGCTGCCGATGATCAGCGAGTTCGGAGACGCCGTCGAAGTCACGGTCAAGAGCATCGTTCCATTTGATGAATACGAGCGCCAACTGCTGTAAGTCACCGTTGCTTCTCTCAAGATGTGAACTTGAACTTTGAAGACAATATTCAATCGAAATCAAATGATCACATGCATAAGAAGCATAGTCCAAAATATTATGATGAAGAAAAGAGATATAACAAACAATAGATAATGACCAGATGAACGTATTGATAAGAGACTTCAATATGCAAAGAAATCGGACCATTTCCAAAATCATGTCCAGCTGCTAGCTGCTTTTTGGCGTATATTATTGCCTAGGTGTCTACCCTTCATCGACGTTTTAATTTTGTTTGTTTGTTCAGGAATGGCCTACCCAGTCCAGTTCCTGGCATGGTAGTAAGAGACCGCGTTGCCTCGTCGTCCTGTCGCTACGGCGGCCTGATGGACCCTCTGACGGGCCGCTGCCGCTGTAACATCGTCTGCACGCGAGAGCGCATCCCCGTGTGTGGGTCCAACGGCAGGGAGTACCCCAACGCCTGCATGCTGCGCGCCGACTCGTGCGAGCAACAGCAGACCATCGACAAAGTCGGATCACCCCCTTGTGGACGTAGGTTGATTTCTCACTGGATGTTTTAGGCTGTTTTGTTGTTATTTACCCCATTTACGTCCAAAAGATACGTGCCGCCCCAAACGAGCTGCCCTTTTCAGGATTTGGACCTTGTTCTCCCAGTCACCAACAAGTCAACAAGTCTGAACCAGGAGCTGATCTGTGAGGCTAGAAGTTGAGCCGCAGGCACATACATGTACAAGCCCTTTTATATATTGCTGAATTATGTACACAATATCGGCTACTCTCCCCTTAGACGTGCTCGAGGCCATTTTACGCCTAACAGGTTCAGCCCCAACCGAGATGCTCTTCAGAGGATTTGAATTGGGTCTACCAGTTACCAACTAACTGGAACCAGAAGCTCAACTGTGAGGCTACTACCAGTTGATGAGCTACAGATACATCCATACATACAGTATGCATAGCTAAATAATGTACGAAATATCGCCTCTCGTGCAGCCGAGAACAGCGTGATGTACAGCGGTTACCTGTACCAGCTGAACGTCACAGTCCAGGTCACGGCGAGCACGTCAGTCATGGAGTACGGCAAGCAGCTCCGCAGCTCCTTCAGCGACACCTTACAGGAACCGGAGGAGGAAATCCTCTACATGTTGATGGTGAGAACATTATGTGTAGAATACACTTGAATACACTTTATAGAATATTCTACAAACAGTGACATTTTGAAAGGCTTAAAACGCATAAACCTCCAAATTCTTTATGTCTGTTCAGTACATCTTGTTCGCAGAGTGACCTGGCCTCGTCTGTTTGTCTGTGCTCCACTACATCTGCGCTGCAGTTTTGTAATATTCTGCTGGGGGCATTTTATATAGTCACTACAATAAAGTTGGTAATACTTGTAGCGCTCGTCCAAATGCGTGATCGAGAGTTATATAATATTACTTAATATTTCCCTGCTAACTAGCTATATCCATATTTTCACTACAGCTCAACGGGGAACCCACGTTCCTGATATGTAAGTATAGCTTTTGTCACCAACTTGATGTTCTTTTGCCCCGAAATATCATCTTTATGCTTGCAGAGCGTCCGATTCCTTTCCAAGATGTGTGCTACCATTTCTGCCAATTATTTAGCGATTGACTGAAAAAATGTTTAAATATTTGTTTGTTATGACCTACGTTTATAGAGATAAAGAATCTTTAAGTAATATTTTTGTTTGCATTTCCAGTTGTGAACGTCTCCGTACCAACGACCCTTGACCTGATGATGCACAACTACCTGATGACGTATCCTGAAGACGCAGAATACGTTACCATGACAACCACGCCGCTTTCGTCCTATGAGGCGTTCCTGGCGACAACAGTCCTGGTGCAAGAGAAGAAAACGCTGAAACAGTTCGGCGGCGTCCGAAGCGGAGACCTCTACCTTGTGGATATGCACATCAGAGATACAAGTGAGCAGATAGTGTAATAGGCTTGTAATGTAATGCATGGTAATGTAATTTTGACAACTGTACTTACTCTCTTTATTCAAGACGACTGCTGGCCATCTGTGACAGGGCCTCCGCAGCAGTATATTCAAATAACTGGATACTACTGAAGGGAGTGAACTTTGTTTTCGGCAAGTCTGGGTGTCCGTCTATTTCTGTTGCTGCAGTGCAGTACCTGTATGTTCTACCTGGACCATGGGAGATTATGTCTGCAATGCCTGCCATATTTTTACCTGAGTCTGTTTGTTTTTTATTATCAGAAAACTTTGCTTCTTTCCCTGCATATCGATGGCCGAACAACTGTCAAAGCGACACACTATGTCTCGTTCACAATTTTTGGCTTTAATCATAGTTATTATTTTCTACGTTTCCCCAGACCTGAACATGGACAGAATACACTCCGTCGTCGCTGATGACGCCAAGGCACTGGCTTCCAACCGACCCTACCCAGAATCCTCCTCTCTCCTGCATCCCTTCAAGGTCGTGGGCAGTCTCAGGGTCAGTCGTACTTCCTAATAAGAAATGAATTTGCCAGCTTCGGCAACCTGGCTCTACTTTGTCATGCAACATTTATATTCGCAATATATGCAATTGCAAGCAAAGAACCGAACACTCTAAACTCATATTGGAATCGCCCAATGTGCCAGAGGGGGAGTTACCCCCACAGTGAGTAAGCACTAGTCTAACCCATTTTGCCATGTCTGAGAACTGTTTATCTATAGTTTGGGTGGACTATTATCCAGGGTAAGTCCATATTCAGTCCTCCAATTTCCAGACAATTTCCAGACATATTGTCGGTGAAAAGAGGACTAAGGCCCGTGGTAAATCGTTCATAAGGTTACACATGCATGTGTATGTTTGCCAATATCACATATATACTTGTATGTATAAGGTGTTAAACTTTGTTTCATGTTCTAGGATATGATCCTGATGTCAGCCCCCAGTAACGAGTTTATCGACACGCACCTGAATCGCCTGCCGCGCCTCAAACAATTCGGGGACAGTCTGGAGGTCACCGTCAGGAGCGTGTCTATGTTTGACGACATCGAGGAACAAATCATGTGCGTGTCTCGAAATTCACTTCATGACTGAAAGCCTTTCCCGTTAGTCTTGCTTAAACCTGAATGTGGCGTTGCTGCCTTTTGGCTTTCAGACTATAATTGATATTAATTATATTTTAAGAAATACCTGAGTGAGAAATTGTATACAACATACATGATGTGCATGTGATGTGATGACTATGATCTGCAGACTGTACACAAAGCTACCAGTTTCTGACATGAATATACAGAAACAATTTACCACAAGAATAGTACAATTTTTGTGTACTAGAGTCCATTCCAAGACACCATGAGGGTTTTTAGGCGATATTTATAATTAGTCTGAATTATTTTCAATAAAAGAATATCTGAGCCACAATGATTAAATTATTTTCAAAAAAATTGACTAAGAAAATACTCATTTATTTGAATTTCTTTGAATATTTTAGAAACATTTTGAAAGTAACTGTACAAAAATATCTTTATTTGAATAATTGTGAAACCTCTCTGTGATTATTTCACATTTACAAATATTTACAAAAATGGTAAACCTGGCCAAATGGTAAAATTAGTTTATTGCCCCCATAAAAGTAAGCCCTATTGTTGTATCTGTATATTTTTAGATTTCCCTGCTGGGTACTGGTAGATCCTTTGTGGTGGGCCATTGTTGCATGGCACCCAACCATACTTTGCAAGGATGTGTGAATTGCTATATTCCCAGCCCACCGAACCATTTACAAAAAATGGTAGAAAATGGTAAATAATGGTAGAATGCTGTTATCATTATTTAGAAACCATTAGAAGTATCCAATTCCACACCATGAATATTTCCAAAGTTTTACAGGACCAGGGAAATATTTATAAAGTTGAAACAGTGTTAAAAATATTTCTGAAGTATCAAATGTCCTAGACATATAATTACAAAACTTTAAAATCAACTCTAAACAATGGCAACAAACATCCGCATGGTGTCTTGGAATGGACTCTACTATATAACATACTTTGGATGAAATAGTCAAATTTCTAACGAAATGTTCAGAAAGCGAGTTGTAAAAATTGAAATGTTTCTAGGAAGTAGCCTTGATAGCTTTCCTCTGAAAGAAAGAAAAAATATTCATTTTTCATATTTGTTTCATAATTAGTTAAGGAAACCTCTACCATTATAATAACTATGTTAAAATTAATAATTTTGCGTCTCCCTCCCGGTCCAGAGAGAGAAACGGCGCGGCATCCTCCATCTCCGCCTCCACGGCGTACGGCGAGCACCAGGTCAGCGGGTACAACAACAACGGCGGCAGGTGCCGCTATGGCGGGACGCGCGACCGGAGCGGGCAGTGCAAGTGTAGCGAGGTCTGCATCGTGGACTCCGTGGCGGTGTGCGGCTCCGACGGGAAAGAGTACCCGAACCAGTGCGCGTTAGAGGTGCAGGCCTGCAAGCAGCAGAGGGCCATTGATGTCATCGGCAGCCCACCTTGCGGAGGTACAAGTGATATCTCTCTCTTCTCTTTGTCAGTCAGTCTATTTGCAGTACGCATCTGCGCAAAGCAACTAATAGCAATGAAGACTACATTGATATCTATGGGTCTTAAACTAACAATAAAAATTCCCTGGGAACAACCGCAACCATATATATAAGCTAGTGTAGTTGCTCCCTGCTTTCCTCTACCAGGACTTTGAAATGTCAGTTGACCCTCTAGACCACATAACCTAATAAAACACGATGCGATTTTATATCCGGTACATACTTTCAAAAGCGCACGACGTCCATAGCAAGGGGTCATTTACACATATCTCTCTCGCTGGTGCAGAAAGCTATATTTTCTATGTATTGCTCTCATGTTCAACTCATATATCCGTCTACGTAGGCCAGTTTCTTTATAATGTATTCCAAATGCGAGACCAGATTAATCATACATAACTGTACTGTTATCGATAATGTTTTGTTGTTGCTTTGTATGTAGCCTCTTATTACTATTGTCTGTATAGCTATTAGTTGTTATTGGTTGCCATACATTGTACCCTGTGCGATTGCTGAGCAATAAAATTCATTCATTATTGATTCAGGAGCTTTAAAAGTGACTGGGAAAGCATTTTGATTTAGGATTTCCTTTATTTTGTTTTCCCTCTCCAGATATCCAGTACAGCGGGTTCCTGTACCTGTTAGAGATCTCAGTCATCCCCACTGCTGAGTATGACGAGGGCGTGGTTCATATCGGGCAGACTCTGCAGTATTCTTTCTTAGAGACTCTCAAAAACCCACGAGACTCCGTCATACACATGCTTAAGGTAAGATTCTCCTTAGCTATATAGAGCGTCTTAACACCCAAGGGACACGCTAAAGGTACTGTTCTGCTAATCTTAGAGATACTCAAAAGATCACAGGACTCACAGGACCCGCACGTGCGTAAGGTACTCTTTTTCTCATCTTAGAGACACTAAAAAACCCACGGTACTCTGTCATACACATGCTTAGAGTACTCTCGATCTCAGAGCAAGGGAGGTTATTAACTTAAGATACTGTACTGTTGCAGATGAACGTTCTACACTGCATTTTGCATGAACAGAATTCTAAAATGTATTTTTTTATCTTTTACAGGTGGATGCTGAACCAAAATACCTTATATGTGAGTTTATCGTTCATTATCCCTTATCTATATTCAAATACATATCTTGGTGCACCTGTAACTTTTAGTGATAAGCACTGAAAATGGTGACACATTGACTACAGATGTAAATATGCCTTCCCCACTTATGATTTGAAATTTAGTGATACTAGGACCTTACAAATGATTAGTACTGAAGATTTTTAAAGAGTTTAATACAAAAAGCAATTATTCTGTTCGTTTCAACATTTATGAGGTGTAAGTTACAATTAACTTAAGAAAAAAGGTAAATGTCACGTATAATTTCCATCACTTTTGTTGCTATACCAGTTGTTATGGCGTACTGACGATTATGATTTGACATATTTCCCCCCCAGACGTGAATGTCTCTTCACCCGACATGGTGAGCACACTGCTGTACAACTACTGGCGGACGCAGCCTGAGCTCGCTGCCCGCCTGACGGTCCACACCACGCCGCTAGCGCACTACCATGCTTTCCTGGCCACTACTGGAGGGGTGGACAACATGGACGTGCTGAAGACGTTCGGAGGCAAACAGAGCGAATGGATGTTCCACATAGACATTCATGCCAAAGACTCAGGTAGGGAAAATGTCACAGAATATGTTTTTAATCTGACTTTATAATTACCCGTTCGTGCAATTATCCGGATGGTGCAACAATGCGAAGTTATCCAGCTGGACCGCACCGGTTTGGGGTTTTGGGATTCCGTGCAATTAACAGAAGTGTGCGGTAATCCGGTGTGCTTCTACCGATTTTCATTTCCCTTTTTGTTTTTCAGCAGTCCCCGTTATATGAATGAACGTCATTGCACAACTACCGCACTGCCTCTATAATGTAATGCCATTAACAATAACAATAGATTAGTCTATGTGTGACATGCACTAATAACTAGACTAAGTAAGTAGGAGGAAACACTTATAATATGTATATGTGGGTAAAGCGATGTCGTTGACTTGCATAATGAAGTTTGACCAGTTTGATATACCGTGTATATATTGACCTACATACCATAAGGTGAGTATTAATGTTGGGCATATAGGAGTTCATGCCCGGGGTTGAAGCTTCACCAAGCTGTGACGATTTGTTAATTTTTTGTTTGTTTATTGTGATCCAGGTGTGCCGATGAAGGAGCTAGTGTCTAAGTGGGTAGAAGACGCAGAGTTCCTTGCCGAAAACCGAGACCCGTCCACAGCTGACTACTTCCAGCCCTTCAAGGTCGTAGGAAGCACACGAGTAAGTGGACTTGAACTTGCCTTTCTACTTCACAGCCCTACAAAAACATACGGATCAGCCGACCTGGGCTGTTTTTATGCTTCTAAATGTCAGGAAGGAAAACAAATTTTGCACTATTTGCTTTATATTTCTATGCGTGTACTTTGATAGACCCAATGTAGTTGTCATAGCTTTATTCTTCCGTGATAATAAGCAGCACGCAAAACTTTGTAAAAACTATTTTTTAGGGTATCTATTAATCACAAACCGGTTAAGTGTACTGTTAATACATGTATGTAGAGGAAAGACAACTCATCTTTTGTTTGGAAGTTTGGAAGCCACTGAGTTCTCCAGCCATTTCTCGTCTCGGCTTGACAGCATCCTATCTTTTTTTAGAATCGCTTTTTACCTGTTAACGAAGTGTTGTTCTTTACGCAATGTTATTTTCTCGTCCCCTGCAGATGGTTGTTCTGTTTTCCTCGGAGCGAAACGAGGCCGTAGATCGGTTCCTGTACAAACTCCCACTGATGCAGGCTTTCGGTGACCCCATCGAGGTCAAAGTTTACAGCGTGGCCACATTCACAGAGTATGAAAAACAGCTGCTCATACAGTACTAGATATGTCTCCTACTAAGTATGAGAGGAACCGGGGTTTTCGTTAGTTTTAGTTTAAAACGATCCAGTTGTGTTTAACAGTTTGTACGTTTGTGTGTTCGTTCTTGTTTCTGCGTTATGTTCTGTTTAGATGATGACAAAGATATTTCGTTCTGATGTTACTAAACTAAGTTGACGTCTGGCTTACGCTAATGTGTAAACAAACAGAAGTGTGGTGTTAGCACGTCTTTTGCTCATTTTGTACTACTTTCAAGCGATGCAGTTTTATGTGAACACTTCATAATACTTGGAAGAGGTACAAAACGAGCAAAATGGCTCGAAAGTACAAGCCAGCACCTCACATCTACTTGGAGATTAGGAGAATCAGACTATGCCAGTTCCTGTGGTGTCTTTAAGATTATGTGTTTGTTTCTTTAAGGACTTAGCCTAGCAGCTGATAGAGTAACAGGCTAGAACATTACATGTGGTTGTCTTTAAGATTCGTTTCTGAGAGAGACTTGCCTTGCAGCATTCGGTATTAATAAGAGCGTCGATGCGGTGGTGTTCCGTCGTCAAGCAGATGTTAGGAACTTTTGCCGTCTATGTTGTAAGCATGTTTTTGCAACATCTAGTACGTAGTTCGTATAGTACACCGTTTGGACACGTCATTCCTCTATGAACCAGTGAAGAGTTTAGATAGTGCATTACTAGACAGACGTACTAAATGTTGCAAAAACACACCTTAAACTGAGACTGAGCTACTGTCCACGCAGGGGTTCGGCTCCAGCTGATTGTGACGTGTTTTTAGGCGTTTTTGTCGGCTTTCTATGTTGTACCGGCGGACGGTGGATATGAAGAAAACAATAATAGAAAGCCCGAGAAAGGTGCCTAAACGTACGTCAAAAACAGCTGGAGGTGAACCTCTGCTTGGAGAGTAAGACTGAGGTGTATCCTTACATCTGCTTTGAGATTAGGTATTGTTGTTTAATGGACCCAACACGCCGCTCTAATGTTGCACGTGAGGCGACTACTAGTTGAAGCAGATGATATTTGAGCACACTTGTAGATAAAGTTAGGATTCGGGGAATCTTCGTGCTCAGTTCTTGTCTATGAGAGTCTTCAAGTTCAAGTTTGATGAATAAAGGTCTGATGCAATGTGGCTTATGTTGTTTGTATTCTTATCCGGAATTGCAGTTTGTTTCACCTAGGAAAATAGGGAACAGAAATATGCAAACCAGTAGCCATGTCCTACTCATCTGAGCGGTCAGAGGAGACCACTGTTGGAAAAAAAATCTTCCACACAGTATCTGCTAGATTCTGCTATCCCATTGGAATTCTGCGGAACCACACCTTTCAAATTTCTTAACAACTTAAAACAGCTATTTACAAAGGTCTGGCAAGATTGATGATCTAATGGTAGGTCGATGTAGGTTAGACATCCAGGAAAAATATAGATATTGTAAAAGATACTCATTCAATTACGTATCTCCTTATCTCTTTTGTCTTCAATACATCTGGGTGGCCCATTCAGTAAAGCATAGCTGATTTCCAAGTAGAATACTAGACGTTTTTGTAGTAAAGTAGTAGATTTTATTAGCGAATATCGTTACATTTTTTTAGCTAGGGGGTCTTGGATCAAGATGGCGGCTTCCTTTGGAGTCTTCATGACTGAGATTGGAATCCATCTTAATCCTCGACGTGGATAGCCAATGGAAGCTGAAAAACTACCACAGCATATAGAGTAGACAGGGTTCACAGTGATTTTCAGTTTATTTTTTGTTTCTATCGACTAGATAGTGACACATTGTCAATCATCTGATATATGGCATGCGCTGCCCTCCCACCCTGTACATTTGAGATCTGGGACATTTTGCCTTTGTTACTCGGCGCTGGAAGTTTCCTTCACCCTGGATTACTAGCCATCCCTGGTGCAGCCAGCCTCCTCGTTAATAAATCCTGCTTTGTCTCACGGGAAGTGGAGGTTCAAGCGGCATTCATCGACAGACTGGTGCCATGACTACGCAGAAGATTGGACCTGCTTGGTAACGGTACTTCCTGTGACAACCATCAACAAACTGAAGGTTTTTCACGCACCGAACATATCGTTTCTTGAACAAGTACAGAAATGGGTAGGCACACTTGCTCCTGTTAAAGGGGAACTGTGAAAAATGACAGGAGGAGTTGCGACCCCTGGCATTAATTTACAACTCGCAATCGAAAGAGTCAAAACATTTACTCCGAGGTCGCTCGCTTGAGTGAGTGAGCGTGAGTGTACCATTGACAAAATTATAGGTATTTTCATGTTCGGTGTTAATTTTCATCCTGAATACCTGTTTCGTTCCAAATGACTGACGTGAACATAATCCACCAGTCACTTGAGTAACTTTTGTATAGAGGGTCATTTGTTTGAAGAGAAAGACACTGAATAGTCTGAGGTTGTATGCGATGAAATACAACGTCGTGTTTTGTGCCATGGGCAGACTTTAACGTCGCCCATCCTTTATTCACAACATGATGTAATCAGACATACGGTAAAAATAGGACGAGACAGAACAAAGTATGTTTTAGAGAAGTTCATCTCCTTCTAGCGTCCCAGCAACTTCCACAACTATACGTCAGTTTCTCTAATCAAACTAGATGCTATATAAAACACTCATATACAGTGGAGAGGTTCTCGATTGGTGGTGGCGCAGTGTGTAGTGTAGAAGAAACAAACATTTCAGTTGTGTGATATTTTCAAAACATGTAACGTTACTGCCTTGTAATGCCTTGTATTTCTCGTTGCGAAAGAAGATTGTAAACTGGATATAAATCAGAATCTAGATATTGAAATTATTATTATTGTACAGATTTGGCTGTGGTTGTGCATATCTTCCTGTTTCCGGATTTGTGTGACGTGTTGTTTGAGTTGGACAGGATCAGCGGTCTTCACTTCTTCACCACTTGATTTGAAGGGACGCAAGATAATCCTTGAACTCTGTGGAACAAACCGAGGAGAGTTGTTTCTTTTTTTAAGAAAAACACAGACAAAGCTACAGTATACAGTACTATAATATCATGCTTAGTGTGTGTATTAGAAGATCAATTTGGCAAATCAGAAAATTCGTATAGACGTGTCTATAATAAGGAATGTGGATTGTTTGATCTTGAAGTATATAAGGATTCAAACTGTTTTCATGAGTCATGTTAGCATTTGGTCCATCAAGTGGTGAGTTTGCCTGAGAAAACGTTCTGCTTGTAAGACGCATGATGCGCTGGCAAAAGGCTTGAAAAACAAGCTGCCTTGTATCTGCTTGGAGATGAGGTTCTTCACCTTCATAGTCGAGCCTCCCGTCCCTGTCTCCGTCTCCGTCATCTAGCAAGTCCTTCAGTTCGTCTTCACTCAGGTGCTCTCCACACGCGTCAGCCATGGTCTAAACAAACAAACAAACAAACAAACAAATAAACAACACTAGCAGGTCCTTCAGTTCGTCTTCACTCAGGTGCTCTCCGCACGCATCAGCCATGGTCTAAACAAATAAACAAACAAATCAATCAACAACATCTAGCAGGTCCTTCAGTTCGTCTTCACTCAGGTGTTCTCCACACGCGTCAGCCATGGTCTAAACAAACAAACAAACAAACAAATAACATCTAGCTGGTCCTTACGTTCCACTTCACTCAGGTGCTCTCCACACGCATCAGCCATGGTCTAAACAAACAAACAAACAAACAAATAACATCTAGCTGGTCCTTCCGTTCATCTTCACTCAGGTTCTCTCCGCACGCATCAGCCATGGTCTAAACAAACAAACAATAAATAAATAAATAACATCTAGCTGGTCCTTCCGTTCATCTTCACTCAGGTTCTCTCCGCACGCATCAGCCATGGTCTAAACAAACAAACAAATAAATAAATAAATAACATCTAGCAGGTCCTTCAGTTCATCTTCACTCAGGTGCTCTCCGCACGCATCAGCCATGGTCTAAGCAAACAAACAAACAAATAAATAAACAACATCTAGCAGGTCCTTCAGTTCGTCTTCACTCAGGTGCTCTCCACACGCGTCAGCCATGGTCTAAACAAACAAACAAACAAACAAATAAATAGACAACACTAGCAGGTCCTTCCGTTTAGCTTCACTCAGGTTCTGTCCGCACGCGTCAGCCATGGTCTAGACAAACAAACAAATAAACAACAACACTAGCAGGTCCTTCAGTTCGTCTTCACTCAGGTGCTCTCCACACGCATCAGCCATGGTCTAAACAAACAAACAAACAAATAAATAAACAACATCTAGCAGGTCCTTCAGTTCGTCTTCACTCAGGTGCTCTCCACACGCATCAGCCATGGTCTAAACAAACAAACAAACAAATAAATAAATAACATCTAGCAGGTCCTTCAGTTCGTCTTCACTCAGGTGCTCTCCGCACGCATCAGCCATGGTCTAAACAAACAAACAAACAAATAAATAAATAACATCTAGCAGGTCCTTCAGTTCGTCTTCACTCAGGTGCTCTCCGCACGCATCAGCCATGGTCTAAACAAACAAACAAACAAACAAACAGATAAATAAATAACATCTAGCAGGTCCTTCAGTTCGTCTTCACTCAGGTGCTCTCCACACGCATCAGCCATGGTCTAAACAAACAAACAAACAGATAAATAAATAAAATCTAGCAAGTTCTTTAGTTCGTCATCACTCAGGTGCTCTCCACACGCATCAGCCATGGTCTAACCAAACAAACAAATAAATAAATAAATAAATAACATCTAGCTGGTCCTTCCGTTCATCTTCACTCTGGTTCTCTCCACACGCATCAGCCATGGTCTAAACAAACAAACAAATAAATAAATAAATAAAAAATCATCTAGTTGGTCCTTCCGTTCATCTTCACCCATGTTCTCTCCGCACGCATCAGCCATGGTCCAAACAAACAAACAGATAAATGAATAAAATCTAGCAGATCCTTCAGTTCGTCTTCACTCGGGTCCTCTCCACACGCATCAGCCATGGTCTAAACAAACAAATGAATAGATAAACAATATCTAGCCGGTCCATCCGTTCATCTTCACCCATGTTTTCTCCGCACGCATCAGCCATGGTCTAAACAAACAAACAAATAAATAACATCTAGCAGGCTCTTCAGTTCATCATCACGTAGACCCTTTCGCACACGTCAGCCATAGTCTGTAAACCAACAAGTAAATAGATAGAACAACAAGACTTCTCTACACCGAGCAGGCCCATGGAGTCGTCATTACTAAGGCCCTCCCCATGCTAATCAGTCATGGTCTGTAAACCAACAAACAGATAAACACACAAGATCTTTAGTTCATCATCACTAAGGTCCTAGCCTGATTTAATCGCGCTTCTCAGGCCCGTCGTACATTGCCGCGGGGAGGAGGCTACCAGCTCCGGAAAGCGGAGTTTGCGTTACACAGACTAACTAAGGTCCTATCAGTACAGATCGGGCATGGTCTCTTAGCACTTAAAGTAAACAAAGCAAACTGACAACCAAAAAGGTAAGAATTAGTCTTAACGGCGCGGTCACACTTAATGTTTAGAATTTTGAATCAGGCTGCGGTAGAAGTACATTAAAGATTTAAGAGTGAGACTGAATATTTTTCAATATTTGCACGACTATTCCAAAATGCCCTGCGTTAACGGCCTAAGCACACATAAAAGTGTGGTTAAAGCCAGAAGGATTCTAAGACTTCCTACCCTCAGTTCCTCGATGCTGATGAAGCCGTCGTTGTCCTTGTCAAAGATCCTGAAGGCGGCACGAACCTCGCGCTCGTCCACCTCGTACTGGTCCTGATGCATCTGTTTCGCCATCAGCTCCAGAAACTCGTCAAAATCCATCGTGCCGCTTCCTGCGGAGGGAAGAAGGGAAGTAACGTTAGTGTTACACAATTGTCTTGATGTTCCTGTTTATATCTCATCATGTGTGATGATCCTGATGCATCTGTTTCGCCATCAGCTCCAGAAACTCGTCAAAATCCATCGTGCCGCTTCCTGCATGGGAAGGGAAGGAAATATGAAAAGCGAACTTGATTCACATGCTAGAACACCTGCAGTGTAAGAAAGCGGAGTCCTTTACATCAAATTTAGATGTGATGGGGAACCCAAAGGTAAATTTTTTTTCTATTCTACGGCTTGCCTAAAACAACAGGTAAATAGATAAATAAAAATCAGGCGTTAGTTGGGTGCTGAGAAAGGATGACGTTTAGTTTAAAGAAACTTGCTATGAATGTCGAATCTTATCTCCAGTTGTCGCTGTTCACAGAACTATTGTTGGTTCTGCACAATTATGTCATTGATTGAAGCCTAAAACTCAGTCAAAGGACATTGTGAACTTTTGACACGATCCCTTACCGTCCTCGTCAGCCTCCGCCATGATGGCGTCCAGCTCGTCACGACTGGGGTTCAGTCCGCACTGTTTCAGGATGGTCCCCAGGTTCTGTGTGCTGATCTCGCCCGAACCGTCACGGTCGAAAATGGAGAACGCCATCTGAAGCTCTAGAGGGAGGGAGGGAGAAATGTAAACAAGTGGCAAACCATCACAAACAGAGAGAGAGAGACGCACACACAAAGTTGTAATCTTACAGATACGCCAACCCACACATATACATACACAAGGTACAAATGGAGAACGCAATCTACAGAGGGAGACAAGGCACAGAGAAAGAGAGAGAGATTGGGAGAAAAAGAGTGAGGTACACGCACACACACAGACAACAAGTGTGGAATGGAGGACTCCACCAGCGGCTCACGGATTTGGTTGAAGAAAGATGTGGAGGAAACATTGTCATAAGAGAGCACACACATAAAGAGACGCAGACAGACACACTGAGACAATACATTCTCTCTCTCTCTCTCTCTCTCTCTCTCTCGCGCGCGCGCGCGCGCTCTCGCTCTCGCTCTCCCACACACACACTTATACACGCACACATACACGCACGCACACACATCCAAACAGGTTGAAGACAAAAATCAAAACAAACATATTTCAAACCGACCTTCCACCTGTTCCTTAGTCAGGGAGTCGCTCGCTCTCGCCTAGAAAGACAAATATGCAGTAAATATCAAATAAATGGCTAGGCAAAGAAACATGAGCGCAGTCTTGTAGATATCTGTCCTTAGATCTTGGGCGAATATAATTGCACTATAAAGTAATCCACACATCTTACACAATTGATGGACAAAACACCATTACCTTTGGCCAACAGTTTCTTGTTTAATTTTCATGGTGGGATTGAAATTTAGATGTTCTAGCCCTTTAGAATGTGACTGATTTATTGTAAACACTGTACGTGCCTAACAACTTCCAGTTTACTCACTTAAATCATATTTCTCTCTTCTTTCAACGTTTAAAAACTAGCCAACATCGATGCGCTGCGCACGCGCCAAATACCATCCATGACATCAACTGAGTCATTGTGGTCTGGGGATCGATCAAGGTTACATAACAGTTGTCTGGCAGAAATCGCGAGGCCGACGGCATGTCTGAAATACTGACATGTCTTACGGCAGACTTTTAACTTTGTAGAGGCACTTTATTTGGAAACTTACTGGCTGATATCGCCGAATACATGGAGTTGCTCACAAGAGAATCGAACATGACCCGATGTTGCAGATTTGCAAACATGACTGTATTTGTCAAGTTACTTGGCGAGTTTCCCACATACGGGCCAAATATGCTTGCTTGGCCTTGATTTAATCGTAGCTCGGATCCGGACTCTAAGTGTCCTTCCACATAAACACTCCAAAATTCATGTCTTGCATCACGGAATACTTGGAACTGAGCGCGAGGGAATTGAACTTCAAGTTGACCTGATGGTCAAGATGTTGACAAGACTAGGCCAAAAAGTAGTTACTCAAGCAACTGGATATGGTTTTGGAAACGGTCAGACGTTTCAACTGGAATCCACCAGTATTCGTCAGTGACACTGATCCCATATCCAGTTGCTTGAGTAACTACTTTTTTGCGTATCTTATTACCTGGATATCTAACCTACATCGACGTTGACAAGACTATATTTGTCAAATTATTCCAATTACCCACCAACAGTTACGTAAGATGACCACAGGGACAGGGAGAAGGAAGCGCTATTTCGGGTCCTTCGAAATAAAGAGCGAGCGCCAACGGGCAAAATTGACCTGACCTTGGTAAACTATATGAACCCAAATCCAGACTCTAGGTGACTAAGGTGTCCTTCCCCAAATACATCCCAAACTCCATGTCTTACATCGCCGAATTGATGGAACTGCTCACGGGGATCTAAACTTCAACTTGACCTGAGCATCAGCATGTTGCCATGACTAATTTGTCACATTAGTCCAATTACCCAGCAACAGTTGCGTAAGATAATGGTTTGAGGGAACTGTTGGGAGGAAACGCAACATTGAGGACCTTCTAAATAGAGGGGAAAAGCCGACGGACAAAATTTGCTTGACACTGGTTAAATCTTCGCATTGATCCACGTTCTACGAGTCCTTCCCGATAGAAATGCCAAGTTGCGTGTCTTACAGCGGCGATTCATGAGGGAAATGAACTTCAACTTCATCTGATCGTCAAGATGTTGCCAAGACTATATTTGCCAAATTGCTCCCCGGCCCCTCCAACAGTTACGTAAGATGGGGCAGGGAGAAGGAAACGCTATTTTGGGGTCCTTCGAAATAGTGAACGAGCTCGAATGCCAACGGGCAAAATGGACCTGGCCTTGGTAAAATCGTAGCCCGAATCCGCGCTCTATGTGGCACTCCCCAACATCATTCCAAACTTCATGTCTTGACGTAACTGATATGGGTCTAAAAGAACACATCCTTGAAAAACGTAGTAGTTTGTGTTTTTGGCTACAGCGAGCCATAGCAAAATTGCATTCCATTACTAGCTACATGTACTTCAAAACGCACAACACTCAATCAAAAATGACAAAAGATGAAGTAAAAGAAGAGAAAACGAAAAGAAGAAGAAAAAGACAAAGAGAAGAAGATGTAGCAGTGGGGCTTATTTTAGTTTATTTGGCGGTGTTTTGTACTCCTTTTTTTAATTTTTAACAGATACCCGACTGGCATCACCCAGTAAACTGCGAACAAAAGGAAATCCAGAAAAAAAGTGCAAAAACACCACAACATACTGTCATACAAAACGTTCCAACCAAGCCCGACAGCTACATCTGCTTGGAGATTGCTGTTTCCGTGTCGGGTTTTCGGTGGTTAAAGGCATTGAGCCGTTCATTTGTCGCGCTTGTCGAGCAGCTGTTTCTGCAAGGATACGGATCTAAACTCTTTCATCTCCGGCATGTCTTAGAGTCTCCACAGGGTTGTATTAAAGTCTTAAGGCACATGTGAGTGAACAATTCTTTCGGGACCATTTAAAGGCATGGACAAGAGCATGGACAGAGTGGTTATTATGAGTATTTTCTTCTTATGAGTAATTAAAAAAACACGTTATTCCTAACATTGCATTTAGTTCAGGCGAAGAAGATATGCAGTTATTCGTGCTTTTCTGTTAATTTTCCCAATCAAAACCCTTCAAAACGTTCCTCCCATCTTCCACTGTGTTTTATTATCTTTCAAAGATAATGACCAACGGTTTCTAGCCGTTCGTATGTTGTCCAATAGCCTCTGTCCCGTGGAAAAGGGGCCTAACGCTGACCTATCACATCCGCGCTAACCCAGTTCTCATGTGCAAACGAGAAGGTGCGAGTAAGCATCACTAATGTGCAGATAATGTTTCCAGTCGCGCGGACATGTTGACTCGCACATAGATGATGGCACACGAGATGCTCCGTTTACTGAGGGGCCATTTTCACCAAACGATGGTCACTGAGCGACGTTAGAGCTAATCTCCAAGCAGATCCTACGGTAGCATAAGATAGTATCAAAAGGTGGCAGAGGAGTGAAGCCGGCCCAGGAGTGTGTTTGGCTACATGGCAAATGTACACCCCTTGACTGACTACACTCTTTGGCCAGTTTGGTACTATCATATGCCATTGTAGGATCTGCTTGGAGATTAATTAGAGCGACAAAAAGTGGATTTGTGCTTTTCTTGCTTTTATTACCTGTAATTATCAATCCTCGTTGAAACTATGTGATAGAGGTGTCAGTGGTTTTTAGCTGCAATTGAAAACGTAAATTTGAATAGATTTAATAACAGTCGCAAAGTGGTCGCCCGACGGTCGTGGCTTCTGTTGGAAATGGGGTGTTGGGGTCCGTTTACACTTACCACGTGCTTGGAGTCGGTATGAGAACTTTGCCTATTGGTATTTTTGGCTCAGGTTAAGTTTGCAGCCGAAGAAGTCTGATTTTGTTGATTCGATAACAAGTCTACAAAACGGTGGGTCAAAGCAAACTACAGCTAAACAAAAACATGTCAACACGGAACTCATACGGACATCGTGACGGGTCGTTCGGTGCAATATAACCAGCTGCTGCCGCGCCGCGTGCCTGCGAAGCTGGTGTGTTACGCCGAACGGCGGTTATACCGGCTATATAGATACGGATACAGATACAGATACAGACTTGAAAGTACGCCCAAGTGTAAACGGGCCCTGAAATGTCCAATGTTTCCAGTCGCGCTGATGATTCCCGGATATGTTGGTTCACACGTAGCTGTCGGGGCGGACGGAGGTTGACCGAACATCCATATATGGGCATGCCGTCCGGGCCGTTTTTATACCTGGACGTCTTACAACTATGGCTATATTAGATTTTGATCAATGAAATTATAAGGGATGAAAAATCACACTGTTCATATAATTATAATAGAGCAGACAACTGTGGATTTCTACGCTGCCAGTAAAGATACGTGGAATCTAGACGTGAAGGTTAGTTACAGCGATGAAGGCCTTGTGAATTCCTCGTGACAAATGCCATCGTGTTGGAGACTGTTCAGGGTCATCATAAGTCAGAAAAAAATGACAATTTATCATGTGAACATGTCAAGAACGTAATCGTCGAAAATCAGGGAACTATGCAGCGAATGTCCAAGTTTGGATGGCTGTATGAAAGGCCCTGCGGTATCGGCGAGCTCCTCCGTCTAAATTTAGCGGGTCTTGTCAACTTCGGTAGACTTAGCTGTAACTTAACGCTTCTAGCTGGGGCAGGGCAACCTACGCAGCAATGGTGACAAAAAATCGAATAGAAATGCGTTGAAAAGAATATCTCTGTACGTAGAGCAGATTTTTTAGTTTCAAGCAGATTTGTGTGACATTTTTGATGACTTTTTCTTGGCTTACTAGGTGTTTTGTAGTGTGTTTTTTTTTACGTCGTTGGCTCGAACAAACAGAAGACAGCAATGTTTGCATCGACTGCAAATAACATGTATGCCGACGGGTTTGGCATGCTTTCTCAAGAACTGCTCAAGTGTCTACTGGGCAGAAAAGGGATTAAAACAAATGTACATCTTCAGATTTGTGGTTATTCAGACGGTATTGTCAGTTTTAAGACTACCAATAATTGTGGTGCGACAGAACTAAGCTTCCCTTCGCACACCGATGTATTGTATACCAACTGACTGTGTGCCTAATATTGCATCTGTCAAGATGATAAGTCTCTAACAGCAAAACAGCGAAGGAGGTTAGTGTATCCTTTATCTCTGGCCCTGGCTTTGGACAGTACTTCGTTGAGCGATATCTGAAATTTTAGGTCGCAGAGAGAGCGCAGTGAGAGCGCCGTCCTAGTGGAAAGGGGGCATAAGCTATAAGAGTGTTAATGACCCGTGAGGAGAAGACTCCGAAGCGTGCGACCCTCGGACCTCACCGCCCGAGGCACGTCCGACTCTCGTCCAACACACGCCCTTATGTGGTGATATTATATATGTGATACCAACTTCGGGCTATTCCTGACCCCAAAAAAATACGATTCATATAGAAAACGGACAGAAATACTGAGGACTCCTCCCGTCTTTCCACACTAACGACAAGTGCACTACCAAACATATCTCAACAAGAACTATTCCCTGGCTCATGCAGGAATGCAGACCCCCCTCCCAAGACAGTCTACAGCCACACAGGGTGCTAAAAGATGTCTTAACTCCATCAAGAAAGTTCAAGGATTCGTTAGGGTAGAATGAATCCCCTATAAAAGGATAAATAATCTTTGTCAAGACATGCGAGGCGCTATGAGAAGATCACTGAAGAAAGTGAAAAGTCTTACTCCGTCGTCCGACATCTTGACCGTGTCTTCGTCCGTCCGTCAGCAGTGAAAGTGAAAACCGACACCCCGTCTTCCCGCCAATATTTATCATCTACCCTGCGGTCACGTGACCAGTACTCTCATCAGTGTTTGTCATCTCTGTGATCACGTGACCAGCTCCTTAGGCAGCGCAGCCGGAAGCTTGGAGTTGACCTTCTCATGACCTTGGCCGGCTGACATATTCTAAGGAGCTCTTCCGTAACAAGACGGATGAAGGCAAACAAGATCACGTGATATCTAGCTTTAGATGCAGTAGCAATGTGTGTGTAATCGAAGGATGTCTGAATACAATGATGCTGATGATATTGATGATGATGATGATGTTGATCTCAATTGTATTTGCAGCCGGTAGGTACCCAATGTGTTACGTCATGAGGCTGATTAACGTGGTCTAGGCAAGGGACCCTCGTTTTACGTCCCTCCCGGAAGACGATGTCGTGGAATTTTTTTTTTGGTATGACTCTCGTAAAACTCTAAAACTGCAGCAGTTACGTTACTGTCTGTTTTTTTCCCCTGTCAGTCCGCTTTGTACAACCCATCCCTAGCATCATCCACCGTCCGTTCCTGGGCACAGCCTTCTCCCAGAACAATTGATGGTCCGTCCCTTTCCGCAATCCCTCTAAGCTTCATCAATGGTCAGTCCCTTCATACAGCCCCCCTCCCCCAGTCATTCGCGATCCCTCCCTTTCCACAATTACCCGTCCCCATCACTCACGGGCCATCCCTACAAATCTGAGCCCATACCTTAACTTTTTGTTCTAATTTATCGTTTCCAGAGTTACATGCGGACATAGATATTGCTTTCCCTACAAGATAACGTTACAATCGTTACAGATACTAGTATAAATCTCCGATCCGGCTGGCGTACATTACCATGTACATGTGTAGGTTAACGATGAATGTTGTAACTCGCTACTACGTGGCTCATAGACAGACGGATGATGAACATGAGTATACAGATAACAGCGCCTTTATATGGGCGACATTGACGCGGGCATGATGTCCGGACTCTGTAGTACACAAATCTGTCCGGAGCTGAACGCAGCAGCTGTTTCTGGAGTTCTCTTTCTTTTTTCGTACTTACTTACTTACTTACTTCCTTTCTGCGAGGTCACGGACACCAATTGTAGTACATGTAGTCGCAGAAAAGAACTCGGGGAATCCCTATCGCAGTTAAACTATATACTATGAGTGAACTTGATATCAATTGATGTAATAAACTTCGCTACAAGGATAATTTGGTTTGGCTATGTTGGACTGTGAACAGTATAACTCGAGAAGCTGCGGATGGATCTTTACGGTACATGTATTTTGTAGGTGGGTAGATTTCAGGAGAACAAGGGTCAAGGGTCAACTCTGATAATGGGAGCCATAGCATATCTTTTAAGGATACCCACTGTTTGAATATAACCACTAAACACTAACAATTGAAGTCAACGTTTGCATGTTTGTTTGTTTGTACTGCATACTTGGTAAACTACCGTGTGGTGTTACACACTAATCTCCAAGCAGATCCTACGGTGCCATAAGATAGTATCAAAGCTGGCCAGGGAGTGTAGCCGGCTAAGGGAGTCAAACGGAAAGTTTGATACTATACATTACGCACCGTGGATCTGGTTGGAGATTATTACACACCAGGTTTGTACTGAAGAGTACAATGGCATATTCGATATTTACAACGGGATGAGCCCTTGCTCTTTTCCAAGTGTGGTGGGGTTTTTTAGCGTTAGAACTCGCTCGAGGTGCACACGGCTGGTATCCAGCCGTATTTTTATACAGTGGAAGCCGCTTAATTGCACACCCAATTTGCCAGCGAATTCCGTGCAATTATCCGGCGTGTGCGATAAAACGAAGTTACCCAGATGGACCGCACCGCCACGGGATTTGAGGATTCCGTGCAATTGACCGAAGTGTGCGTTTATCCGACGTGCAATTAACTGGCTTTCATTGTATAAAGATAGCTCCCGAGTCTCTTCCGGATACTTGTCAGGCCTTCAACGTTATTGAATACCACTGCTATTAAAACACACATATGTCTGTGTTGTGAACATTGATTGAACCAGATGAATGCAGCTGTCTGTGGACTGGATAATTTTACTTCAATTCTGGTCTGTGTCCAAAACTTCAGTAAGATTTGAGACATGAGCCAAAGCCCCAGACACGCTGTAGCACTGTCACGATAACGTTATAGGTCAGCTACTTCAGCACGTACAGGCCACCCTGGGTGTGGGGGTCTTAATGGGGATAAAACTGGTCCTTTGGACTAAAGTTTCACTCACCCATTAGGAACAAAAACTTGCAGTCTGAAACCTGCACCGTTCAACATTCCAGGTCGGGCAAACAATTGGTCAACAAATCGTTGTTTGTTATTCTTGTTTTTTTTTTGTTGTTTTTTTTTAGAAAAAGAGCAGATTTAAATGGTTGTCAAATGGTAGATAGATTAATTTGATCTCCGTGATACACTATTCGTCTCCATTAGTAAAACGTAGACGAGCACGAGTATCATGAGTACCATGCATGTGTATATGTACTACAGTCCGCAAGAATAAGTGTAGTGATATCATAGTTTGATTATATTTGCAACCATATCCAACATAGCTGAGTCAGTGAATGTTTAAACGTGGAACATTCATACGCCGATGAGGGTTAAAATTGAGAGATGAGTCAGAGAAGACCGGTGCATTACTGCCGAAAATGCCATTTAAAGCTAGCCGCTCGTCGGCTGATCAATTTTCGGTATTCATGAAATTAAGTCGGTGTGGCCTTATCCTCAGGCATGCACACATATTCAGTTTTTGTGTAATCGTCTGGTTCGTTTCAGCGTAAGTTACTAAGTCATATGTGTTACACACACATATGGTACATGTATTACAGTAATCCCATCACTCGAGTATCAGTGTAGTGACATCATATAGACTATCTTTCCAACCATATCCTATATTCCGTTACATAGCTATTTATGATCAAATTTGGAACATTAATTCATTCAAGTTTAGAACGACCTTCCTGCATTAGATGGTGCATAGGACGGCTCCGGCCCCATCTCCGTTTGTGTAGCCCTTGGGCCACACAACTTCGTGCAATCAGTAACGTAGGGGGCTGGTCCGATGGTAGTAGTGTGTGTTCAACTATCACACTCGTTCCCATATTCTGATTGCTAAGCAGAGAAAACAGCATTATAATGGTATGAAATATACCGAACACAGGACGAAAACTGTCATTGCACCCGTGTGAGGTGGGGGTGGGGCATTTATACTGTAAAAGTGTAAAAAAAACCTGTTAGAGTCGGTCAGCACCAGGGATCTATGCTGAGTTCATGATGTCATTGATAGCGCATTAACACCCCGCCCAGCATGGTACGTGAGAGTATCCATCCCCCAATTCTTCTGTCTCCATACTGACATTCTTGGATATGTTCTCTGGCAACCATAGAAAACTTCACCGCATAAGTGCAGTCGGAAAAACGTATGAGCGTATCCACCTGTTCCAATCGCATTCCCAGTGATAACATTGTCATGACCTCACATTGACGGTGTATGACAAGAATGGGCGTGACAATGCCAGAAGTTTCTTTGGAGCTCGTCTCTTCTCTCTATCTACAGGCGCCAACTTTGTCAGGGATCATAGACACGGCAGTTCCAATCTGTCAGTTACTAATGCTTAATAAAGTTGCCAAGGACATCGTGTTATTCAAAATGTTAATCTCTCCCTGTATTCATTTGTATAATGATGTTTCATATGTCCTTGGAGGGGTAAGGACTCTTTGTGCGCTTTGAAAGGGTAGGGCTATTACGTTCTATTCTTTTATTTCTGCCTTAGTTCACATCGTTCCAGAGACGCTTGATTTAGGTAATTAGTTAGAGATTAGAGTACGGAATTGTTAGAGATCATCATCATCATCATCATGGGTTACCCCCATATAAACCCGCAAGGGGCAAAGTAGGGGGGGAGCTGAGGTCCCGGGTTAGGGCGGGCAGCCCTCCTGCCTGGCGCGGAAGCTCTCAACTGTGGGAGCACTTACTACCGCACCAGGCAGGGAATTCCACTCCGGAATTGTTCTAGGAAAATATGAGTACTTGTATGTGTCTGTTCTTGCAAAGATTGGTTTGTACTTATGTTGATGGCTGCCTCGGGTTCGCCCTTGGGTCGGAATCAGTAGGTTCTGTGTGTCTATGTTAATCTTGTTGTTAACTAACTTATAAAAGAAGGTGAGATAATTCCGTATTAGAGATTATGAGATATTAGAGATTCTGAGTACGTAATGACGTTGCATATTTAAAGTTCGTAGTGAAATCATCGATTACACATCTCAAGCACGATCCTGGTCAGTAACAATTGATATATCAAAGCAACATGAAACATTTGGGCAAATCATCAACAAGACGACTTCATGACGTCACAGAACGCATTCCAAGGAGTGTAGAGGTCACTGTGGACACTTACCGGCATGGTGGGACCGTCTTTAAGGGCTTCTCGTCGGAAGGAAGTCTTGTGTCCCTGTTCGTGAAGGTTTAAGAAAAGCGAACTGGGAGCGGGTTTTATATACAGCCCGTGCGGGGGATTTAGGGTCTATAATTACCCGCGTGCGGATCGGGAAGTTTAGAAAGGGTTTCTCATGTCTGTTAGCTATTCATCATGCAGAGTCGGGGGATCATGATTAATTAGGACCCCTGTGGAGAGGAGACCGAAACGTAAGCCTGCTATTGCCCTACCCTGCCTGATAGCTTGGATCCCGGCCACCTCTGATGACTGCGAGGCTAAAGCCAAGGGCACAACCCACCGTACGTGCTTTTTGTCCGTAAAGTGTTTTGGGAGGGCACATCCGACAGGTTTTTCTGCAAACAGATGCACGTACGACGGATTGTGC
Organism: Branchiostoma floridae x Branchiostoma belcheri; assembly: GCA_019207045.1. Classification (NCBI taxonomy): domain Eukaryota; kingdom Metazoa; phylum Chordata; class Leptocardii; order Amphioxiformes; family Branchiostomatidae; genus Branchiostoma; species Branchiostoma floridae x Branchiostoma belcheri. Next base: position 3,218,586 of record CM033032.1, read on the forward strand.
CCTTAGCTTAAAACGTAAGCCTACTGATACACTACCCTGATAACCTAGAGCTCGGCCCCCTTTGGTGGCTGTGAGGCTGAAACTTAAACCTTTTGGTCCCTACCCTGATAACCTGGTACCCGGTCTCCTCTGACGCCTATCAGGCTGGAACGTAAGCCTACTGGTGACCTACCCTGATAGACTGGTACCCGGTCCCCTCCAATGGCTGTGAGGTTACAACGTACGCTTGCAGATGCCCTGCCCTGATAACCTGGTACTCGGCCCTCTCTGACGGCACTAAGGTCAAAACGTAGGCATATTGATGCCCTACCATAGCAGCCTAGAACCCGGCTCCCTCTGACGGCTGTGAGACTGAAACAAAAGCTTGCTTCTGCCCCCTGGTAGCCCGTCCCCCTCTGATTGCTAAAAGTACGCCTACTGGTGCCCTACCCTTATAGCCTGGTACCCGGCCTCTCTGACGCCTGTGAGGCTGAAACGTAAGCCTACTGGTGCCCTACCGCGATAGCCTTGAACCCGGCCCCCTCTGACTACTGTGAGGCTGCAACTTAAGCCTACTGGTACCCTACACACTATGTTGTGGTAGATCCCACCGCCTTCGTGTGTATTCCGGCGTATTGCGGTAAAAAGTACCCCGAGAGCCGCAAGGTGTCCCACTGGGCCACTGTGACCAGGTCCGAAAGATGATAATAAACTGCCCTTGAACTGATCCCGATAGGGCCTCTTTTTCGAATCAGGACTTATGCCTAACATGATGCTCTAGTGTGTATACAGGTCATTGTGCTTTGACCCTAGACTCGTCAGTGCTTTGTCCCCTCAGCCATGATTTCCTCAAGTTTTGTCCCCTCAAATTTTTGCTCGGCTGCCAGACACTGTTTTATGTCTTTTCTATGGTAAGATGTCTCCATCCGGATGGGGTAAATATCACGAAACATCCGGCAATATGGTAACACAAGAAAAATGCTGTGGAACAAGTATGTTGATACGGATATATTTCCAATAATCATATTTTCTTGTTACATTAACATTCATATTTTAAAACCCTCTCTAGATAAAAGCTTTTTAGGCATGGTGCACAATGAATGGTACGTACATTGTTGTCAAATGGAATACATATTTAAGTTAACGTCTTCGTAAACGTTCGTAAATTCTCATACAGTATCTCATACTCTGTCGGGTGTCCCGTTGTAGATAAGGGATCATTGTATAATTTATAAGGTAAGTCTATAATTGTTCAGGAGGCACAAATTTAAAGTACAGTGTTTGAATTACGCAAAGGTCTACAGAAGTAGCGAACGCTTTTTCTAGAGATTTAAATTTTACAGCAACGTTTTGTGTCATTGCAACCCAGTACATATATCATTGCCTTTGTATATATAGACTTTCTTTCTTATATCCCCGTAATTAAGTCTTTGCTTCCGGTTCAAGAGTTGACCTCGAGCAGACGACGAAACATGTCGAATTCCGACTACGAAAGCGACACGTGGATCTGATGATCTCCTACGTGATCCAGATCCAGCCAAGATTATCTATACCGGTTTGATCCGTGTACTACTAACTACCGCGTTCTGATCCTAGAGTTACCACTTGATTTGGAAGTTGACCAAGTACTCTTTGAATTCTGAAAATAATAAAAAAATAGATTTAGTAAATATGGACATACACAACAACGTTGATTTTCATGTATCCACAATATAAGTCATGGATTGTATCAGGAGTCCACTGGATTCCCTCGGATGAGCTTTGGGTTTAGCCCCCGTTGCAGACTCTGTTCGGCTTTTTTTTTACCAATTTCTTATTGCATATTAACTATTAGGCAGTCTGTAAATGCAAGTCTACTGTGTGCTATATTTGGAGAGTGTTGTGTTGTGTTTAAAGTGAACAAGACAGGAAAGTGGTTCCAGTATGCTTCCTTGTGGTACACCATCTACAGAAAGACCTTACGTGTGTTTGAACGAGCTGAATGACTAGGCCTGTTCATCCAGTCTTGGCGTAAAAAAAAAATTCACGGGTCTCAGTGGCAAGTGTGCAGATGTTGACACACTGGCAGCACCAAATCTGTAGGTGTTTTTTGGCACTTTTAGACAGATTAGCCATGAGGCTCGGTGGGCGTCACTCCACCGTCATGGGGGCAGGGGCATGGCGAGTTTAGAACTCAGGACCTTCTGATTCTGACTCCAACGCTCTAGCCGTTGCGCCACACAGACACTTCTTGGCGTAAATGTTTCAATTACTCCAGCAAGTTACTCAAGCAAGTGGATATGCTTTCGCTTGAGTAACTGTTTTTTATTACCTGGTTGTCTAACCTAGCCTGGAATCCAGCCGTGTTGTGCTTTGGTCGCTCTGCTTCCAATCAATCAATCAATCAATCAATCAATCAATCAATCAATCAATCGTTCGCATGCATCATTGGTTGATGCGTGGCGGCTACAGACAGTTCAGACAGTTCTCGCCACGTTGTTCTACACTGGGCGTAGACAGTCCAGTCCTACTTCCTGCCAATTTCAATTTCTGAACGTTTCAATTGTGTTGGCAGGAAGCAGAGCGACCAAAGCACAACACGTCTGGATTGCAGGCTGGTCTAACCTTCATCGATGAGGTGTTCAATTACTTCTAGTACTACTACTACAGGTACATTTTGTATACTACATGCACCATGACTAACCTGAAATGGTAGCCTGCTATCTAGTCGTATTATCTCTCCCTAGTGCCTTCTGTCCTCTCCAAAAATACAAAAGAGACTCGGGAGCTATAATACGTACGGCTGGATAGCAGACTACTGAAATGCCTACTCTACAGACGCACCATCATAGTCCAGGTTACATGCACCATGAACTGGACTGACTCTACAGACGCACCATCATAGTCCAGGTTACATGCACCATGAACTGGACTGACTCTACAGACGCACCATCATAGTCCAGGTTACATGCACCATGAACTGGACTGACTCCACAGACGCACCATCATAGTCCAGGTTACATGCACCATGAACTGGACTGACTCTACAGACGCACCATCATAGTCCAGGTTACATGCACCATGAACTGGACTGACTCCACAGACGCACCATCATAGTCCAGGTTACATGCACCATGAACTGGACTGACTCCACAGACGCACCATCATAGTCCAGGTTACATGCACCATGAACTGGACTGACTCTACAGACGCACCATCATAGTCCAGGTTACATGCACCATGAACTGGACTGACTCTACAGACGCACCATCATAGTCCAGGTTACATGCACCATGAACTGGACTGACTCCACAGACGTACCATCATAGTCCAGACGTCCGTCCCTGTTGGCGTCTCCTTCCTCCATCAGCTCGTTCAGCTCAGCCTCGCTCAGGTTCTCATCACACGCCTCCGCCATCGCCTGGGGAGAAAGGCACGTCATTGGTCGTTATTAATTACGTCATAGCACACGTCACCGCAGCTACGTCACAGACTTCCGCCATCGCCTGGGTTCGAGAGCATTATTTGTCATTGGATGTTGTGGTCATTCTACTTCACGTCACCGGTCAATGTACCCTACGTCAACTGTCATTGTACACTGCGTCACAGTACATTGCGTCCTACGTCACATGTAATCATACCTACGTCCCAGGCCTCTGTCATATTGCCTGGGGATAAGAGGGCGTCATTGGTCATCAATCGATCATTTTCCGCTGCGTCTGATGCCATTGCACCCTAGGTCAAAGGTCATGTTGAGGTTTACTGGGTGTCATACGAGATGTTGATGGATGGTTACGTCATGAGTGGCGGCATATGGAGGTTCATGCTACATGTATGTATGTATGTGCTATGTGACGTCACGAGTGACGTCATATGAGGGTTGACGGGACATGCGACTCTGACCTTCCACTCGGCCATGGAGATGAAGCCGTCGTTGTTCTTGTCGAACACGTGGAACGCCGCCCGGACCTCGTCTTCGTTCAGCTCGCCCTCCTCCTGATGCATCTGTTTCGCCATCAGCTCCAGAAACTCGTCAAAATCCATCGTGCCGCTTCCTGAAAGGGAGGTAAGAAACGTTATAAGTCTTTCTTGCACATGTTGTGATGTACAGGTCTATAGCATCCATACTGCTACTGGTATTTGTTCATCTGCAGCTTAAGACACTGGTCACACTGGGGAGGAGGGGAGGAGGGGAAGTGAAGTAACGTTATTAGCCCCATGTATGTGTTGAGTTAGACGATTTTCCTGGCGAAGAGGTTTATATCTTATCATGTGTACTGGTCCCGGTACATCTGTTTCGCCATCAGCTCGAGAAACTCGTCAAAATCCATCGTGCCGCTTCCTGGGGAGGAGAGGAGGGGAAGTAACGTTAGTGGCCTCATGTCTCACAATTGTCCTGATGAACAGGTTATCATGTGTGCTGGTCCTGCTCCAGAAACTCCGGAAACTCATCAAAATCCATCGTGCCGCTTCCTAAGGAGGAGAGGAGGGAAAGTAAGGTTTAAACGTTAATGGCCTCATGTTCGAGTTGTGTTACACCATTGTCCTGCTGTTCAGGTTTGTATCTTAACATGTGTACTGGTCCTGATGCATCTCTTCGCCATGAGCTCCAGAAACTCGTCAAAATCCATCGTGCCGCTTCCTGGGGAGGAGAGGAGGGGAGGTAACGTTAGTGGCCTCATGTCTCACAATTGTCCTGATGAACAGGTTATCATGTGTGCTGGTCCTGCTCCAGAAACTCCGGAAACTCATCTAAATCCATCGTGCCGCTTCCTGGGGAGGAGAGGAGGGGAAGTAAGGTTTAAACGTTAATGACATCATGTTCGAGTTGTGTTACATCATTGTCCTGCTGTTCAGGTTTATATCTTATCATGTGTACTGGTCCTGATGCATCTGTTTCGCCATCAGCTCCAGAAACTCGTCAAAATCCATCGTGCCGCTTCCTGGTGAGGAGGAGAAGCAGCAACGTTAGAGCGTTTACCTATTTGTGTTACACATCATGTCCTGATTTACACTAAATTACAGGTTTATTTTTTGCCTTATAAGATGCTCCTTACGCCTGAGGTTCTGGCCGAATTTCCCGGTATGGCCCTTGATCTAATATCTATAGTAAAACCACCAGAACAAATGAGCCGCTGCCTTACCGTCCTCGTCAGCCTCTGCCATGATTTCCTCCAGCTCCTTACGACTGGGGTTCAGCCCGATTTGTTTCAGGATGGTCCCCAGGTTCTGCACGCTGATCTCGCCCTCTCCCTTCTGGTCAAACATGTCGAACGCCATCTGGAATTCTGCCGAGGGGTAATAAAGGAAGTTTTGAAACAGCCTTTTGAGGAAAAACACCATTGGCATTATCTTCTTTCCCTAATTTTTACCTTATCCGAGAGGCTCTTTGTGTAATCGCTATCTATCAACGAACAGCAAATAATTTCAGTGTAGGTTAAATCAGGTAGCTATAGGAAGGCGCCACAACTATTAGTCTGTGTGACACAAACTCCGCTGTCCAGAGCTCTAACTGGGCTGCTATAAGCGAGATTTAATCAGGCTACACAACTATCAGCACTCCTTTTTTTGGACAAAGCTGCCTACCAACCTAAAACTTTAGCACATGAAGGCGACAAAGCACACCACTAATACAGCATGCTTTTCGACCTTCTGTCTCATCCAAACTCCGTACGGTAAAAATCTGATTTTTCTTACCCTCCACCAGGTCATCACTCAGCATGTCCCGTGCACTACCCTGACAGGAGGAAAGTAATGAATGAATGAATGAATATAACAATCAATATATAAATATAAATATAACAATCAATTTATTAATCAATATGAATGAATATATGAATAAATGAATGAAAAATCAGACCAGTAAGTCACAATGGATGAATGAAAGCGATTGATTGATTGAATGAAGGAAGGGAGGAAGGAAGGAAGAAAGGAAGGAAGGAAGGAAGGAAGGAAAGGAAGGAAGGAAGAAGGAAGGAAGGAAGGAAGGAAGGAAGGAAGGAAGGAAGGAAGGAAGGAAGGAAGGAAGGAAGGAAAGGAAGGAAGGAAGAAGGAAGGAAGGAAGGAAGGAAGGAAGGAAGGAAGGAAGAAAGAAAGAAAGAAAGAAAGAAAGAAAGAAAGAAGGAAGGAAGGAAGGAAGGAAGGAAGGATGGAAGGAAGGAAGAATGGAAGGAAGGAAGAAAGGAAGAAAGGATGAAAGGAAGAAAGGAAGGAAGGAAGGAATTAAGGAAGGAATAAATGGATATTCTTTATTGCAATAGTAGTTTATCAATTATATAGTCAAAAATAAAAGAACGGTTTCTCGGTTCATAGGGTGTCTAGGTGGCGCTGGGTCATGTGAGGATTCATTAAAAGTCAAAGGCGTCTAACGAAAAGCCAACAGTTGTACAGCTAATTCGGAGCCATTCAGCTCTTCATAAGTTTATTTCATCACTTTTAGATTTATGGACCAGTAAACTGACTACTTATCTTGTGATGTCAGCTGTGCGGTTATGGCAAATCGATCATCGCACAATGAAACAGTTTTGGGATCGTTCTTTCACGTTTAATTTGGCGCACATTGAGATGTTTTAAATCATTTATAAGGTTTTGATCAAATATGGAGGCTTAACGCCGGGGCGACGGTCGGTCCTTACTCGCCCCGGTTCCCATATAAGGAGACGGAGTAGTTTCTTGTGACAGTCGGCTGCTGTAGCTGTGCCCATATAGGTTTGAGAAGTTGTGAAAAATTGTCCACATTACCCTCTAACTGTCCCTTATGTATTTGGATATTTGTTACGTTTGTCACAAGACAGAGGGTTGGTGCGGACAGATTCCTGGCATGGAAAACGTGCTTCTTGTCTGAATCATGATGTACGCTACCTGGCGATTTATGAAAAAACTGCAATGAATCTTTCCCTGCAGCGCTCTTCAGTTTTACCACATCAGCATTTAGAAGGTACATGGAAACATGGGACACAGATATAGCAATGCTACCCTTCATAGCGGCTCTCTGGACCTTTTTTCGTCTTTTGCTTTGCTCATAATACACTTTTGATGGCCATTTCTTTTCCTATTGGGTCACTTGTACTGCTGGCCCTTACAGGCGACCTATAATGGCAATGCCCTAGCTCCCGAATAGTAAGAACAGGTCTTGAGTGAAAATAACGCTAAGAAAAAGAAATTTGTTGAACAAACTTTCTACTGGCATTTGCTGACAGATCATTGTCGACTTTTCCTAATTCAATGCCTCTCCGTATTTGACTGTTTTACCGTCGTTCCAGACGTCATTCGTAGTATTACCATGTGTTAAACACATATGAAGCAGGCACAAATTCTCCACAATGATAAGATTGAAAATAAAACATCTTTTCACCGTCTTTGCACCATCAATTGGTCCTTTCAATGTCCTTTTTGCCAAGGTCATGCAAGTTTTATTTCATTTTGGAGTTTATAACTGTCATTCAACACGAGCAAATTACTTACCTCGAAAGACGGGTACCCATACTGCTGAAGTCAATTTGTTCGTAATGAATGACCGTTATAAACTCCAACTTGGATTGTACCAACACAGATGAGCTTTCGTGCTAAGTTTTATTTCATTTCGAACGAATATTTTTTTTTCTCACGGAAGTTTTCTCTTTCATTCTAATGTAATTCTAATGTAAACATATGAATGAAACTGTTTGCACATATAGCATCGTAAAAAATTACATTTTCGAAAACAAGAAAGAACAGACGAACTTACCATGATGGCGATATACAGTTTTTGCCCTTGGAGGTGAGAGAGAGAGAAAATGGCGGCTGGATCTGGAGCGGTGACCTTCCTTGTGCCGTGATGACCTCTGGAGGGTTCGATGTTCTCCCTTCACTCCTCACAAATACGGAGTGCACAGTTATGGAGACATACCTCCCCCTTACCGGGCGGCAAGGCGCCGCTGGAACCCTGCTGACATTCTGTGCCACTCGCGCCTTGTGTGGAGGAACTGATCTCCAAGCAGATACGGAGAGACATTCTGTGCCACTCGCGCCTTGTGTGGAGGAACTGATCACCAAGCAGATACGGAGAGACATTCTGTGCCACTCGCGCCTTGTGTGGAGGAACTGATCACCAAGCAGATACGGAGAGACATTCTGTGCCACTCGCGCCTTGTGTGGAGGAACTGATCACCAAGCAGATACGGAGAGACATTCTGTGCCACTCGCGCTTTGTGTGGAGGAACTGATCTCCAAGCAGATACGGAGAGACATTCTGTGCCACTCGCGCCTTGTGTGGAGGAACTGATCTCCAAGCAGATACGGAGAGACAGTCTGTGCCACTCGCGCCTTGTGTGGAGGAACTGATCTCCAAGCAGATACGGGAGACATTCTGTGCCACTCACGCCTTTTGTGGAGGAACTGATCACCAAGCAGATACGGGAGACATTCTGTGCCACTCGCGCCTTGTGTGGAGGAACTGATCTCCAAGCAGATACGGAGAGACATTCTGTGCCACTCGCGCCTTGTGTGGAGGAACTAATCTCCAAGCAGATACGGAGAGACAGTCTGTGCCACTCGCGCCTTGTGTGGAGGAACTGATCTCCAAGCAGATACGGAGAGACATTCTGTGCCACTCACGCCTTGTGTGGAGGAACTGATCACCAAGCAGATACGGAGAGACATTCTGTGCCACTCGCGCCTTGTGTGGAGGAACTGATCACTAAGCAGATACGGAGATACAGTCTGTGCCACTCACGCCTTGTGTGGAGGAACTAATCTCCAAGCAGATACGGAGAGACAGTCTGTGCCACTCACGCCTTGTGGGGAGGAACTGATCACCAAGCAGATACGGGGAGACATTCTGTGCCAATCGCGCCTTGTGTGGAGGAACTGATCTCCAAGCAGATACGGAGAGACAGTCTGTGCCAATCGCGCCTTGTGTGGAGGAACTGATCTCCAAGCAGATACAGAGAGACATTCTGTGCCACTCACGCCTTGTGTGGAGGAACTAATCTCCAAGCAGATACGGAGAGACATTCTGTGCCACTCACGCCTTGTGTGGAGGAACTAATCTCCAAGCAGATACGGAGAGACATTCTGTGCCACTCACGCCTTGTGTGGAGGAACTAATCTCCAAGCAGATACGGAGAGACATTCTGTGCCACTCACGCTTTGTGTGGAGGAACTAATCACCAAGCAGATACGGAGAGACAGTCTGTGCCACTCGCGCCTTGTGTGGAGGAACTGATCACCAAGCAGATACGGAGAGACATTCTGTGCCAATCGCGCCTTGTGTGGAGGAAGGGATCTCCAAGCAGATACGGAGAGACATTCTGTGCCACTCACGCTTTGTGTGGAGGAACTGATCACCAAGCAGATACGGAGAGACAGTCTGTGCCACTCGCGCCTTGTGTGGAGGAACTGATCACCAAGCAGATACGGAGAGACATTCTGTGCCACTCACGCCTTGTGTGGAGGAAGGGATCTCCAAGCAGATACGGAGAGACATTCTGTGCCACTCACGCCTTGTGTGGAGGAACTAATCTCCAAGCAGATACGGAGAGACATTCTGTGCCACTCGCGCCTTGTGTGGAGGAACTGATCACTAAGCAGATACGGAGATACAGTCTGTGCCACTCACGCCTTGTGTGGAGGAACTAATCTCCAAGCAGATACGGAGAGACAGTCTGTGCCACTCACGCCTTGTGTGGAGGAACTGAACACCAAGCAGATACGGAGAGACATTCTGTGCCACTCGCGCCTTGTGTGGAGGAACTGATCTCCAAGCAGATACGGAGAGACATTCTGTGCCACTCACGCCTTGTGTGGAGGAAGGGATCTCCAAGCAGATACGGAGAGACAGTCTGTGCCACTCACGCCTTGTGTGGAGGAACTAATCTCCAAGCAGATACGGAGAGACATTCTGTGCCACTCGCGCCTTGTGTGGAGGAACTGATGTCCAAGCAGATACGGAGAGACATTCTGTGCCACTCGCGCCTTGTGTGGAGGAACTGATCACCAAGCAGATACGGAGAGACATTCTGTGCCACTCACGCCTTGTGTGGAGGAAGGGATCTCCAAGCAGATACGGAGAGACAGTCTGTGCCACTCACGCCTTGTGTGGAGGAACTAATCTCCAAGCAGATACGGAGAGACATTCTGTGCCACTCGCGCCTTGTGTGGAGGAACTGATGTCCAAGCAGATACGGAGAGACATTCTGTGCCACTCGCGCCTTGTGTGGAGGAACTGATCACCAAGCAGATACGGAGAGACATTCTGTGCCACTCGCGCCTTGTGTGGAGGAACTGATCACCAAGCAGATACGGAGAGACAGTCTGTGCCACTCACGCCTTGTGTGGAGGAACTGATCTCCAAGCAGATACGGGAGACATTCTGTGCCACTCACGCCTTGTGTGGAGGAACTGATCTCCAAGCAGATACGGGAGACATTCTGTGCCACTCACGCCTTGTGTGGAGGAACTGATCTCCAAGCAGATACGGAGAGACATTCTGTGCCACTCACGCCTTGTGTGGAGGAACTGATCTCCAAGCAGATACGGAGAGACATTCTGTGCCACTCACGCCTTGTGTGGAGGAACTGATCTCCAAGCAGATACGGAGAGACATTCTGTGCCACTCACGCCTTGTGTGGAGGAACTGATCTCCAAGCAGATACGGAGAGACATTCTGTGCCACTCACGCCTTGTGTGGAGGAACTGATCACTAAGCAGATACGGAGAGACAGTCTGTGCCACTCGCGCCTTGTGTGGAGGAACTGATCACTAAGCAGATACGGAGAGACATTCTGTGCCACTCACGCCTTGTGTGGAGGAACTGATCTCCAAGCAGATACGGAGAGACATTCTGTGCCACTCGCGCCTTGTGTGGAGGAACTGATCTCCAAGCAGATACAGAGAGGCAAAGCTGTAAATTTACGTTTCACGGGTTCCCGGCTCTAATCTCCAAGCAGATCCTGTGATAGCATAAGATAGTATCAAAAGGTGCCAGAGGAATGAAGCCGGCCTAGAAGTGTGTTTGGCCATGGTGAGTAGTAGTATTCTCTAAGCACAGGTTGAGTCCGAGAGTAATGGGGACCGAGCCGGTAAAGATCCCGGTTACTACTAATCCCAGCGACCCAAACTCTGCTTGGAGAATAGGCTGGTATCCCATGGTCCATGGATATTGTCCTGGCCAACTTAATGATTTTGCCGACGGAAGATCTTCCTGGAGATTAGTTAACTAATCAGAACACGTCGTTTCGAAATCAAAATTTAGTTTGTTTATGAAAATGCAACATGGGTTTAACTGATGCTTCTTTCGTTTGAGAAATTACATAAGGATGCTACCAAAATTCTTGCTCATCGTAAGCTATAATCTATCTTAATCTATCTTAATGTTCTTGCTCTACTCAGTGACGCATTGAGTTATTGATAGTCAAATATATGATTTATTTCAATACCTCTTTTCCAATGCGACAATCACGAGGTCCAAAACACAACCAACATATAAAGTATAAACTCCAATGGTCTCTGACGTGTATACAATGACGATATGTACAGGCATGGGTGCGTGGGCTCTATAAATGTGCAAGTTTTTCTACAGCTTTAAGAGCCGCTACTTTTACGTTTGGCATTATTCTAAGTATTAGAATCATAAACCTTTATCTGCAGTACTGATACGGATCGCTTGGAGAAGACTGCACAAAACGACGGACATGGTGCCCAAACCCAGTGTTGATGGCAATTTCAATTGCTAACGTCTACAAAAAGTATAAAGATTCCAGTAAAAGGAAAATAAGGGAAATAGCGATCTCTAGTAGTTGGTTGTAGTTCGAGCGTTGTCTTATTAATACTGAACTTTTCACACCATACATTTTTTTCTAAACGATTGAGCCAGATATAGACTTCATCCATTAGATATTCATCAATCTGATCGAGCCGATTTCAGAAATTATTAAGATTATTTTCTTCAAGATACGGAATGCACGAAAAGCTACAACAGAAACCATGTACATGTTACGCAGTACTACTGCGTTCAGCGATCAACTTTGATATCTGTACGCATTGTGACCAGCCATACCGGCAACACTATGTAGATATGATTGTCACGCGCGAACCGTTGTGTGTCATTCCTCTATTACAGGCTCTGTGTGATCTCTCTGATCTCTGATTACACACTAAAAATAGTCGAGACCATAACAAGCGGTGGGAATTTCATACGGAATCCAATATCCGTCAGGTGACCGATTTCCACCAATCGAACGCCCTGCTCTCCTTGCGTGATGATATTTGATACCAGACTGCCATGATGTCATACGCGATTCTGTTCTAATGTCATGAGCACGAATAAAGGTCACTTATCAATAAGTAATAAAGTGCTTTCAGCAACGCCTCATTATATAGTTATTATTGCAACATGAGATGCACTTAGCGCTATGTTATGGACACCTTTGTAAATCAATAGTGTACAGAAACCAACGACATAATTCAGTGACTCCAAAGCTGATTTTAGATGATAATTGATTTATTGAGGTTTGGAACAAAAGCTTCTGATGATAATTGATATTTGATTGGTTTGAAAAAGACACATTAAATATACATATGTTGATGACAGATGCCCCAGAGGATAATGTTGACAGGCCCATGACGATCGGGTCAGCTGACTATATAAGCCATATGCATTGCGGCTGTCCGTGTTTGGGCCATCGGATATTCATTTTATGGATGCTACCCAGGGAGACACTGACCACTGTATCGGCAGCTTAAAATCGTTTCACTAATGCCATTTAAAATGGGCAGTAAGATATTGTCTAAAACTGCGTCAAAGCAAATAAGTAAGCAATGAAATTTATTAAAACCGGCCCAAATTTCTGTAAATAAAACGTCTGGATTTCTAAACAAGTAGGAAATTTTCTCATCCATTCGCATATGGATTTAAGATTTAGTTTGGTCATGATCAGGGAATGACATCTATGAAATTGCGTTGTAGCGGCCTTAGTACCCCCGAGGCGTACAGAATGCAGCTGTAACTGCCTTTGATTGCTCGTACGTAGTAAACAGACCGTCGCTATCCCCGGTGTACATGTAATAACGCTCCTCATATTCACCTCACGTCTTCACGTCACCAGGGAAGATTCTGCCGTCAGCTCGGGCGGGAGGTCGCCACGGCTAACGGCTCTTCCGACCTTCAAAAGGACGTCGGCACGGAACAAACGCGCACGAGCGGTGTACATGTTTACCGGTCGGAATTATAAACGGCTTCTTCCTTCAGCGAATGAGAGGCGTCAGCTGTTTGCGTCGTATGTGAGCTGAGGAGGAAGAGGAGATGGTAGGAGGAAATGGCGAAGATTCTCGCATCGGATGAAGAGGACGAGGAAAAATCGATGTTTCAAGAAATCCACTAGCATCATCTCTGTGGTGTAGGGTGCTAGGAATCCGTGGAGTTTGTATGAGGCGTACTGACAACATCTTCTCGGTAGAGTGATTACGGGTGTCCGCGGAGTTTCTGTTCGCCATGCCGTTGCTGCTGAACTGCCGAGTCCTGCTCGTGCTGACCGTCTCGCTGCAGGTGGTGGACGTGCCGTGCTCCTCGGCGTGGGGAGGGGAGGGGTCCCGCCGAGCCCCGCCGGTCTCCCCGTCTAAACTCCTCTCGGCTCGCGTGGTCTCAGCCATCCTGCTGACCTGCTTCATCATTGACCTGGTGGACATCATCAGGTACTTCCTCCATAACCCGAACTGGGCCGACTTCAGGTGGCAACTACCTGAGTTCTTACGTCTTACAGGTGGGAGTAAAGACGGAGCCGTACAGGTGTACCAGCCAGGTGTGTCAGGAGAGGGAAGGAAGCCCAAGATCTCGACAGGTGCGTTCGATACCCAGGTGAAGGACCCAAAAAGGCATCGGCTGATGAGAATACGGTAGACTCGGAGATGGGAGGTTCTTATAAAACATCTTGTCATCTGTCAGTTTTGAAAATTGTTGTGTATGACATTGTGTATATGTATGTGTATATAACGTTATACAACGCTTGAGACATACATGTGTAGATATACATTGTAATATTACGTGTCTGAATCGACAGCTTCCCATGATAGTTTTGGTTATAATGAATATCTCTACAGTATTATGGTGGCACAGAAATGTAGATATCCAGGAATTGCACTTAAGAATTACTGTTATGTTTTGTTCCAAGGCCGTCATTATATACTAAGTATACCATCTATCTTCTATGTAGCAACTCTACACAGCTGTACAGCTGACACCAAGGCAACCAGAAAACCAAAAATGAAGTGATCATTCTCTGCGTACTTCCAGTGTACCTACTGTACATTCGGCGCACGTACTGTAAGGTGTTACATAAGATATCACCAAATGCCGCGGTCAGAATAAATCCACATTTCTCGGTATTCCTCGCGCCTTGCGGAAAGGTTGTGTGTATCTGTAACAACAACGAATATACCATGCATCTGGGACAATCATTTCACAATATAACGTTATCACTACATGGTGTCAACATTGTGAGACGCACACACATTATTTGTAGCTCTAGCGGCGTACATCTACATGTACATGTAAACGTATGTCCACGTAAGGGTGGGTTCACATGTGTGTATATACATGTATTCAAGTCCGTATGGAAGTTTTAGCCTGCACTACAGGCTCCATAGGTCGCCGGAAAATAATAGAAATTGGATAAATACAGCCAGATAAGACATATAAAATGTCAGAGGAGTTAGTTTTTCGCGCGCAAACCATACTCCTCGGACAACTAACTCATTTGGCATGTTATGTGTTTATATTTGTCCAATTCCCAGTATTCTTTTTATATATACGCATATATGTATACGCACGTGTAAACCCGGTTTAGCCTCTTAAACTAGATATCTATATTAGAAGCTAGTATAGGATTATTACGTGAGAGGTTTGATGCTATGTTGCAATATTTGGGAGCTGACACATTGTTGACACTTTGCAACTAAAAATAGATTATTGATGATGATAATGAGGAAACAACACAGTGCTTTATTCCAACATAACATATCTTTAATAGGAGCACTATAACTAAGACGGTAGCAGCTTTCTGCATGTAAAAATAAAACAGAAATCTTACAAACTTTTATCTTCACGCCAAGAATGCGTGACTAACACTGATCAGTAAAACAGTCCAACAAAAATATTTTCATCTGTAACACAGTGCTTCAACAAATATCAACAACGGCAACAAAAGCTATAAAAACGAACAACAATACCATCAGCAACAGTAATGGAGATACATGTAATAATAATACTATAATTTGATTATTAATTGACCGAAAGCGAATTTTCAGTCACTCGTAATGGCGACAGTAACAATGCTATGCATGATAAAAAGACGTCAGATATTAAGAAAGACACGGTAAAACCGTAAGACTGTAACATCTAAAGTCTTCCTCGTAGTAAGACTAAATACTAAGAATCTTGCAACCAATTTACTTAACACTTCTCAAATTGTTTCAACTTGTTTCGCCCTAAAATTGCCACTTTGTACCCGTTGTATTCTCTACTTGGCACTCAGTACTCATGAAGAAACGTTACGGAGTTAATGGTTGGATGTAGATTTCCTATATATAAGGCATGTAGTAACGCCTTCAGATGTCCGGAGATCTACTATAAGGCGTGTAGTAACGCCTTGAGAGGCCCGAAGATCTACTATAAGGCATGTAGTAACGCCTTGAGAGGCCCGGAGATCTACTATAAGGCATGTAGTAACGCCTTGAGAGGCCCGGAGATCTACTATAAGGCGTGTAGTAACGCCTTGAGAGGCCCGGAGATTGTCCTGTCGTGAAGTTTCCAGTCTAGAGCCGTGAAGTCCGCGTTCTCCAGTCGCTCCCTTTCCGTCCGCTCCACTCCCTCCAGCCGCGCCGTGTGCTCCCGGAGGCTGGGGAGAGAGAACATAGAAACGGTGAGATCGCGTGGCGATCGGCAGCGTGTTCGTAATCTCCAGGCAGATTTACCAGTAGCATAAGATAGTGTCAAAGCTGGCTAAGGAGTACAGCTGGCCAAAGGGAGTCATCAGCCTTGGGTGGCCAGACACACTCCTAGGCCGGCTTCACTCCTCTGGCAGCTTTTGATACTGTATTATGCTACCGTAGGATCTGCTTGGAGATAACGTATTCGGCTGAGGACCTACAGGTCCCGGGTTCGAATCCTACCATATTATCGATCTTGTGGCCTTGGTAATGACACGACTTTCCCCACTTCACTCAGGTGGAAATGGTAGCTACAACATTGTCAGGTGACACACACCGCAAAATGACACTTATTCAACCATTCAATATGGCGGACGATGCGTGACGTCGTAGTCACGTGAGTGCAAAAGTGCGTGACGTCATACTCACAGCCGCCGGTCGTACAGCACGCAGATCATACAGAACACTTCCCGGTCAAAGGTCATGTCCGAGTCCAGGTCCAGCAGCTCCATGATCCACGTCAGACGCGCTGATGACGCGTCACGCTCGTACAGCTCCTGCACAGCCTTTTGCACGTCCTGCAGAAAGAGGGAAATACGTTATAATTACCACTGATGACGCAATGGTGACACACTGTTTTCAACACGTGACGCAATGGTGACGCACTGTTTTTAACACGCCCTACAAGCAGAAGGAAACACATTATCATTACCAAACGGAGACGCACTGGTGACGCGTTAATGACGCATCACGTTCGTACAGCTCCTGCACAGCCTTCAACATGTCCTGCAGGCAGAGGGAAACACGTTATAATTACCACTGGAGAATACCGCTGAATACCACTGGAGATGCACTGGGGCCACGCTATGACGCGTACAACTCCTGCGTGCACGGCTTTCAATACGTCCTACAAGCAGAGGAAAACACGTTATCATTACCACTGGAGTCGCACTGGTGACGCACTGATGACACGTCACGCTCGTACAGCTCCTATTCGGCTTTCAACCATCCTGGGCAGAAAATGCATAATCAGTGAATATATATATAAAAAAGAACAGACAAACTCTTATCTTGCATTCAATTCAAACACAATTATGAATAGTGCATATAAAAGAGAAAAAGGGTTTTGCGTTGTCGTCATTCTGCTCTTCGGTGGAATACAAGTAAAGTAGCGGACACATTGCAAGGGACAAAACTATGAGTGTTCTTTCGGGAAGGAGTGTTTCTCAAATCTTACCTTGAAGGCTAAGGATCCTGAGTGTCTCCAGTCCTGTTTGTCGAAGACGTCCTTGTAGACCAGCTGACGCGTCTTGTTCAGTTTACAGTACTTAGACAGATACTGGCGGGGCGTCAGAGCTGGAGGAGGGAGGTTGTTAATGTTACATTGTGACTCTTCAAGCAGAGGTTCTTGACGTATTTCTAGACGTTTTTGTCGGGTTTTCTTCTAAAACACGTCAAAAACAGCCGGAGCCGAAACTCTGCTTGGAGAATACCACAATGTAACATGCCTACACACACTAGGGGTTTGTAAAACATGCAATCGAAATGATGAAGATTATGCTGCTGATAAATAGATATTAATCAACCACGTACTATATAAAAATGTAGGCCGATGATATACTCAATTGTACACTAATGTAATTGATCGGTTCATTGATCGAGCTATCGATTGATTGATGAATAGTTGAATAGTTGCAAGGTTAATCTACTTATGCATTTAATTCTTTGGTTGGGTATTGAACCATAGGAACAGTTACTTACTGTCCAGTTCCCTGAGATCCATGGGTAGTTCAAACCTGCTGACCAGGCCGTGCACACTCGGGATCTAAGGGCGGAATAAATGTGGTTAGTTATAGAGTAAATAGCAGCTTTGATTAGTCATGTTTCAACCCTTAAGGCCCCCCTTTTAACGACCATATACTAAAGGCGTTTCAACCTTTTACAGGATTTCACTTTCCATTTACAAGATTATGCCTTGCACTGTGATATGGTATTTCAAGTTTTGCCATTAGGCCACGTTGATTTGATTATATGGATGACATCCGCGCTCGCACCAATTTTCGGCCATTTCCACACAAAAAAAAAGTTTTCGACCACACAATAAATTGTGCAAAGCAGCTGCAAAATGAGCACAAATTTCCGTAGATTGAAAAAAATATCAGAAAACAGATAACTAATACCATATATAGAATGCCAACATGAATCTAAAGTCAAAGAATAAGATGTGAAAGGACGGAAAGAAAAAAAAAATCTATTGTTGGTTGGGGGAGGTACCAGTACAGAAAATTCAGGTCCAGAGGATCATGGTATTCCATACTTTGTGTGTTTAGTCCTATGTTCAACCTTCCTGGCCACTTTGATTTCATACTGAAGGCAACTTTTTTTTTGTCCAAACTTTTTTTTTATTCGCTCGCTCGCATTAGTTTTGGAGTTCCCGGAGGATGTCATCCATATAATCAAATCAACATGGCCTTACGTGCACAATTATAGACAATTTCAAACTTTGAAAATTCCAACTGTGTTGCTTTTTTACATCAATAATCCATCTTGACAGAAACAGGTATCAATGTCCTCCTCCCTACAATTGCTGAATAACAAGGGATGTCTGTGTATAAGGTAAACGAATTTGTTGCCATGACAACCACCTACGTAAGATGATTGCAGCCTAATTTGTCCGTCATCATTCCTCCGAGGATTGCTGTTACCATGGAAACGATATTTGCGGAAAAACCATTACAATCTTCTCTCTAGGGCTGAATGCAAGTCGCACATCAGGAATAAGAAGTGGGGTTATAACGTATTTAGCATGTTAAGTGTATAATTTGCCCTTCTTTGTATCTCGATCATACAAATGCTGAAATATACCTTAAAATATCCTTTTATTTCCTATAATACGCTGGGAATTTAATTTTTACAGAGAAAGAGATTTGTCTTTTGTCAATTTCGGAGACTGGTGGCCAGAATCATGTCCCTGCAACTGAGACTACCGGGAACAGAGGATTATTCTTTCATGACCGGAAAAAGCTGCTTACGAACCCTCACGAGTGTTTACGAATGATTAAGAATTTTTTCAATACATACGAATGCCTTCGAATACTACGTGCTTTACCAATGCTTTCGATTGCTTCCGAATATTATCAGTGTAGTTTTTAATGAATGCTTTTGAATGTTTATGAACGTTGCGCCCATAAAACAGCGGCCTTACCGTGATCTGTAGGCCGCTAGACGGGAGGAAATTCCCGCCACGTAACCGCTCGCCCACGTCCTGCAACAATTAGGAATCAAGATTACACAGTGCGTACGTCTACTGGCAGAACCGAAAGAGAAAACGCACCGATAAAACGCACACACACACACACACACACACGCACGCACGCACGCAAACACACACACACGCAAACACACACACACACAAACACGCGTACGAAGTAGAACTCACGAAGAGGTAGTCTGGAGTTCCGTTCCCATGCCTGTTTCTGTCCTGTCGCTTGTTCTTCCCGTCCCTTTTATTGCGTGAGTCCTGGGAAAGGGGAAAATAGATGCGCTTTGAAAAAAAAAACGCAAAATTGTGTTGCCCTAAACTACACGTCTCACCAAAAAATCATAGGGAACCATCAGTTCAGAACCATAGGCGATACCAGTCACAATGCGACGTCTTTTTTTTGGTCTTAATCAGTGAATGAATGGATGAATGAATGAAAAAAAATGAATGCATGGGTGAGTGAGTGAGTGAGTGAATAAGTGAAAGAGTGAATGAATGAACGGAGGAAGGAATGAGTGAGTGAGTGAAAGAGTGAATAAATTAATGGAAGGAATGAAGGAGTGAGTGAGTGAAAGAGTGAATGAATGAATGAAGGAATGAGAGTTAGTGAGTGAGTGAGCGAGCGAGTGAGTAGGTGAGTGGGTGAAAGAGTGAATAAATGAACGAATGAAGGAGAGGGTGAAAGAACGGATGTTTCTTACCGGCCCGGTGTTTTCCCGCCGTTTGTTGCCGCGTTTCCTGTCGTCCTTCTCCCGACTGAGGAGCCGAGGCGGAGGCGGCGCGCGGGACGAGAACTGGTCCGAGTCCTCGTCTGTTCCTGTGGACCTGTGGAGGGTAGATGTGCGAAGGTATTAAACAGACAAACAAACAATATAAACAAAATAGATGAAATAACCAACGGGAGAGGGCGGGCCGCCGGACGAGAACTGGTCCGACTCTTCGTCTGTTCCTACAGGTCGACAAATAAATAAATAAACTAAGATCAGGAGCAGGCGGGGCACTAGACGTAAACTGGCATGGCTCCTTATCTGTTCCCGTTGACCTGTGGAGGGGACAAACAAACAAACAAACAAACTCAACTCCAGACGATACTGGACGGGAGAGGAGGTCTTACTTCCACCTTCGGTACCTTTCTACCATTCTCACTAGAGTCTGCGTCCCATAACCCGTTTTTAACTGAATTATGTCATATTTCTTATAGAAACTGTCGTCTGAAGAAGTCGCAGTATAACTCTAAACTCACTCTGTTTTTAAGTGATTTTGATCACCATCGTCGTCATCCTCTCCCGTGCTCGAGTCTCCTGCATCTCTTCCGTGTTTCTCCTTGTTTCCCTTCGGCTTGTCCCTCTCCTTCCGCCGAGTCTTGGGCCGCTTCCGCAAGTCGACGTCCAGCCCCGTCTTCAGCGGGGTCCTGTTCTCCGGGTGTGGGGAGCGGTCCCTGGACGGAGAGGGAAGGAATGAAGACAGTCGTGAGAAAGGGAGTGAATGAATGAACGAGCAAAAGATTAAGGAAGGCAGAAAAGTGATATCGAGCCAGTCTTAGGTCACTGAAGAGGTAGTATTCCATTGGTCGTGACAGATAAGAAAGACGCTATGTACATTATATACAGGTTCATTTATACAGAACTATAGCTCTTTTTGACCATCACAATGGACAGTCTGGATCACAGTCTTTGGGACTGTTGACCCTTTATGGTAAAGTGCATGTCGAATGAACGAGTGAATGGACACACTAATGATTGAATGAATTAATGGCTAAACAAGTGAATGGCTAACGGAGTAAATAGATAATGAGCGGATAAATGAATGAAGGAGTGAATCGGAAAATAAATGAAAGATGCACATACCTAGACGGCGGTGGTGGCCCTGGTGACCGTGCGTTCAGGTTCGGGTAGCGCAGCCTGGGGTCCTCCCTCTCCGCCTCACGCCGCTTCAGGCGCGCCTCGGGGATCTCGTGGTTCTGGCGTGAGTCGGTCAGCGGTTTATGTACGTACTTTATTCATTATCATCATTGGTCATTGGGTTAAAATCAATGTAAGAAAATCACGGAGAGAATAGGGGAGAACAAGAGAGAGATATCTTTGTTAGTGGCAGCAAAAAATATGTTATAACTTCAAAGCAAAGTTGGAACAAATTGTTGACCTGGCTTTCTGCTTAACTACGAGTTATCACACTGCAAGATAAGTGTGGGTTATCTGTGTTATAAGCGATAAACGCTTAAATGTTCTTTTCATGTTGGTATAGGCAAGAGGCCACAGTGAGCTTCCTGTTAACTAAAGAAGACAGCAATTAAAGCAACAGTATATTTGGAGAAAGAACATCAGATCTACATATCGGAGTAAGCTAAAAGGAACATACAAAACTGTGATAGTATGACTATGTTGCGTCGATGAAGGTTAGACATCCAGGTAATCAGATACGCCAAAAAGTAGTTACTTTTAAGCAACTGGATATGATTTTGGAAACGGTCAGATGTTTCAGACAATCATCTGGTGTCTTTCGTCTGTCACACTGGATGGTTGTCTGAATCGTCTGACCGTTCCGAAAATCATATGTTTCTTGACTAGCTGCTTTTTGGACTGGGGGTATGCTGACTCAACAGATCAACAGGCAAATGAGAAGAAAAAATACCTTCAGTTCGACCAGTTCGAACTCGTCCGGAAATTCCTGCATCATTTTCTCCACGTTCTCCTCCGTCAAGGCGTACGTCTCGCCTTTACTTTTCAGCACGAACGCACGGGGGCGCTTCTTGAAGGCCAGGGTGGCGCGAACCCAGGAGTACAAGGCCTTCATGGTAACGGGATATAGGATAGAAATATTTCAGAATGGACACTAAGATGTAGTTTCCAGACGTGACATCCTGATTCTTAGTAATAAAAAGAAAAGAAGTTGTACCCTTACAATGGCAAATGCATTATGAACCATGGTGAATATTGATATTTTGTACTTTATGCCTTATCCTGTCATACACCTCTATGCCCCCTTTCGGTCAGTAAAAGTAAAATCTTAATTGATATCAGCTCTACACCTTCAGCTATGGCTAAACAGTCACATTCGGGAATGCCAGGCTATACCACATATCGCACATCTGTAAGCTGACTCATGTCATACTAAGTTGTGTTTCTTTTATCCCCCGCTTTTTTGACCTACCCTGAAGGCGTCCTTAGGGTCGAACCTGCCCACAAGCGTGTCCATACCGGCCTTCACTCGCACCTTCAGCTTGTCGTCCTCATCCTCAGCGGGGGGCTGGACTGTGCCCTGAAACGAATACGGGTGAGGGGAACCCAGGACAAGTTAGAACATTCTCTTACAAGACGTTTTCATCAAGACGAATTTTTTCTGAGTTGATTTTGACAATTTCCTCTGAACCTGAAAATACTGCAGCCAATCTACACTTAGGTAATTTCCGGATGAAATCTTATCAAATCCCCGTCAACTTTTCTTCAAGAGTGGAGGTGAAAACTTCCAGGCATCTTTGACCCACTCATTATGTCACGTGTCTATATGGTCACGTGCTAGAAGCGATGGGTTATTTCTCCTGAGTAAGACCGCAGAGTCGGCTTTAATTTTCGCGTTGGATACAAAGTCATTAAGTTGTATCAGACATCTATTTTATTTGTCTTAAGTTTTTGTCTTTTACACTGATTACCGAAATGTTTGATCTGAAGTGAACTCACCTGGATTTCGAAGACGTTAGGGAGGTCAGAGAGCTTCGTGTCTGCCCCGGAACCGGAAGCCGGATATTGGATGCCACCACTGGTGAGCACCAGGCGGGGAGGGATCTTGGCGTGAGTCAGGGTGGACCGGACCCAGATGTACACGTCCTGCGGAAAGTTGCTTTGGTTAAGAACGGCAAGATGTTTGTGTGTGTGAGTGTGTGTGTATGTGTGTGTGTGTGTGTGTGTCTTTGTGTTTGTGTTTGTGTGTGTGTGTCCTTGTGTGTGTGTGTTTGTGTGTGTGTATGTGTGTCTGTGTGTGTGTTTGTTTGTGTGTATGTGTGTGCGTGTATTGTGTGCGTGTGTGTGTGTGAATGTGCGTGTGTATGTCAATGTACGTGTGTGTGTGTGTGTTTCTGTGTTTGCGTGTGTGTGTGCGTGCGTGTGTGTGTGCATGTCTGTGTGTCTCTGTGTGTGTATGTGGCCGTGTTTCCGTTTCTTTGTATGTGCCGTGTGCGTGTGTCCGTACGTCCTTCTGTGTTTCCAGATATATGTAGACAGCATAAAAAAAGAACAGTTATAATGGTTGTGCTACTATTTTGAATGTGGGTAGGTGTTGGACATGGAAAGGCCAAGGTCGATCTTTGCCCCCTGGTTTATGACCTTGGTGCTGCTCCAAAATGTCCGTTTTTATTTTTGTCTTGAATTTCGTGCTGACTGATGCTAGTAGCTTTTGATGTTAGGAAGAAGTGGTGTAGATTTGGACCCCTTTCATCTTCTTTTTTTAGAATAGTACTAGTTTGAATTGTGTAGGTCACATGAATGTCCACAAAGTGTCCTTAATCGCTGTCGTGTTACGTATCATACGATACATGTTCCCAGGGCTTTAGTTGAATGTAATCTTTGAATTCTGTCCGAGCTGCGTCTCCTATACAAGAACAGAGCCCCAACTGTGCGGACCTACTTAGTAAAATCCCCGAGAGCGTGGCGTAACTGAACGTGATCGGGGCAGGTCTGTACGTCTAAGGGAGAAGCTGATCTCGCCATGGGGTGAACCTGGCACGAATCTGCAGTTAACGGAACTCTATAGGCATGGAAAAGTCTACGTACTTTCCAAAAGTCACTTACTGTCAGTACGGATACAACAGTCGCTTCTTTGTACCCAGTACCGTCTATACATCAGATATCCACAAAGCATCAAACGTAGCATATATAATGCTCTAAAGGTTGTATTTCACCTCACCGACCTAAGTCAGGTACCCAATTCTACACCTGGGTGAAATGAGGAAGGTCATGTTATGTGACTTTTCCAAGGGCACAACGTCGGGGGCACGGCGTCGCCGAGAGTATAGAACTCGGGACCTCTAGGTTTCGAGCCCAACACACACACATGACGCTACGCTTGCTCTTTGTACATAGATTCTATCCGTCCCTCCTTCTCTCCCTCCTCCCCTCCCTACGTACCCTGAGAGTTTTCTTGGCGGGAAAAGTCCTAACGATAGCGTCCTCTCCACAGTAAACCATGACTTCTATCCTGTTGGGCCGGTCAGGCGGTCTCAGGTCCAACTTCTTCACAGACTGAAAAACAACACAAGAAGAGACTTTCGTAAGATAACCTTTGCGTTAGATTTTGACCACTTGCTGTGTGCAGTAATGTACATACAGCACATGGTTGAAAATTAACGTAGCTTAACATGTTTAAGTCTACTGTGATCTACTGTCTTTCTTTCTTGAAGAATTTGTCTGACGGTAATAGGTTTGTTTATGTTACTTTTGATCATGAAAAAGAATTTAAGATTTCAAAGAAGCATGAGGGCCATAGGCATATCTATGAACGGTCCAGTTTATACATGTACTACAGTGTGTGTGTGTGTATCTAGGCCATTCACCTTATGTTTTCAAAATTAAAGAAACAAGAAACATGTCACCCCCATGACACCAACAAGAGCACACACACCACTTTCTGCTCCATGCCCATCGATGGATGATTACACGTTGTATGGTATGTTTATACATAGTTCCACCCCCATTACAAACACGGCGCTAAGCCCTTGAGCCGACTGTATGTACCGAGCGTGATTCCGACCGGGTTCTAAACGCCGTTAAACGCCGAGTTTGTCCCGGCAACACATCGCGGGGGCACGTCGCCATGGCAACGCGAACAACCGTTCCGACGCCATGACAGCCGCCATGTTCGACTGTCAGTCAGAAAGGTCACAAGCAAAGTTTAGATGACCGCTGTATGTGGTGTACTGAGCAAAGGTATGTGGCCCACTGACACCTCTGATAGAGAAAGAAAGCTTCATCAAGAAAAATCATCTCCAAGGAAGAAGAAACGAAAACGCTAACGTTATAAGTTTGTTAAAAAGTTTAAAGGTTTAGATAAAATAACGATATCGATGCCCGCATTTGCTGCGTTCAGTTTTCACTTGGATATCCATAATTTCTCTTACTCTGTCGAAAAGCAGCTTTCCGCTTAGAAATGATTATAGAAAATTAAACTATGAAACTCTTCCAAAGCAGATACTGGGATTGGGTACAGTTTTATTTTTCAAGGGCCCCTTCTTCAGTAGAGTCTGGACCAGGTGTAAATGAAAGCTGCACTTAGAGCGCATCTGAGTCTTCGACACTCTTATGTGTGCTCTAGCATTGATCCACTTAACGTAAGCGGTCTAACCCGAAGCGAACCACAACTTTTGTCTAACCGTCTAAAACAACTTTAATCGATACCACTACTTCTTGTGGAAACTATGTCGATAAACTTGGTATTGATGTGAACAAAAACTAACAACTCCTGACCAAAATGACTCTCAAAACTCGAGACCTTCTGTGATGAAACCGTAGCGGAATTTCTCTCACATAGAAAGCGGGTGGGTTAGAGCCGTGTTGAAGTGTAAGCTGTGCAAATAACAGGCGATTCCGATACACAGGAGACCGCACTTGTGGGTCGCTCGGACACACTTATGAACCCAGGCGCGTCGCGTCGATGGGAACGTGGCAAAACGTAACTTAACTGTTACTGCACGGTGTCATGATATGCATATATACGGTTCATTTTGCAATAGGAATAATTTTTGAGGTTAGTTCACACGTGCGTATTTATTCAAGTCCGTATGAGGTCCGAAAGGAAGTCTTGGCTTTTCAACTTTTCAATGATTAGGATATCATACAAAATGTAAAAGTAGTACTGAGAAGTACTCGAGTGAGGAAACAACACTTTCACGAATACATTAAAATGTGTTTTAAGACCGATTTTCATGCAGAGTATTGAATAGGTTACGTATGGGTTAGAATGGTGGTTAAGAATAAAAAAGATAAGTAAGAACATTTATTTTGATAAATAAATAAAGAACATTGGTTGTTATTTTACGCATACCTACCAGCTGGTAAATGGAACAAAAAAGGTTGGCACAATTCTGCTGTGGATGAATTTGTGAGGATGGTTTCAACCCCTCCTTCTACGATAATTCCATTTTCAAAATTACTTGAAATTTGTTAAGCGACCTTTCAAATTTCAGGTCACAGCGAGTTCGCCGCCGTAGTGGAATGGAGTGTAAATACGACCAGTGCGCAGGAATTTATGACGTAATAAATCCCCAGTATTACCGCTCCAGGTGTGGCCGCACTAGTCAATAACACATACAACAAAAAACCCTGGTCGTTCTAAGTCCATAATCTCAGCATATAATCTAGAACAAGCGGCGGGGGTGTGGAACTAGGCGGAGCAACAATTCCAAACAGCGCCGTGTTTACTGTCGGGTTAGGTTAAATAAGAATCGTGTTATATACATAACCGTTTCTATAGCGATAGGGATTATTTAGGAATTATTCTATCTGCGCCGACATTGAATTTGGCGCGTGTTTGACTTGAATTATGGTTATTGTAACGTTACTAGGTACTTGTAGAGCGGGGACTGTTTTGTACGGTTCCTACGTTTGGTAGAAAAATAAACTCTACTAAGAAACTGATCTCCAAGCAGATGTTGGGATGAAACATTGTAACATACTTTTACTGCCTCCTTTATATGGCTTCATAATGATCTAACAAATTGAGTGGAAATCACAAATAAAATAAATTAATAGGACAGGGAAATACGTGGTAGCACAACTAAACAAAGTAAAAACCCAATACAACTTGCACACGGTGTAGTACTAGTATACAGGCACACACAGAAAAGAAAGGGTCTCTCACTAGTCAGAAAAGAGGACCTTGTTTAAAAGGTACGGGATAGTGACAAGCTCTGACGACGAATCTTGTCTTTTCAGAGTTCGGAGGATCATATTGATGCTTCAGAAGAATTGCACAGCACGTTTTGATCATGGTATTGTACTTTATCACCTATCATACGTCGATAAATGTTAGACATCCAAGTAATAAGATACCTCAAATAGCAGTTTAATCAATCAACATGAACTGGATATGATATTGGAAACCGTCAGACGTTCCACTACATTTCGTCGGTGACACGGTTGTGTCAGTAACGTATATCCAGTTGTTTGAATAAATGCTATACGGCGAATGTCACCTGTCTATAGAAAAGTAATAAAGTAATTCTCACCTGGTCCACTCCGAGATAGAACCCCCACTCGGGCACGTCGGGCAGGGTGAGGGAGTCCCGGGCGGGGGACTGCGGGGGGAAGCCGGGCAGCAGGATCGGGAACTCGCTCTTCAGCCGCGCCACCGACACGCTTAGACTGGACCGGCGGCTGCTGCCCACGCTGGGCGGGCGGCTGGACCAGCTCCCGGGCCGGGGTACGCTCACGGCCGGGGACATCGCGACGGGAGCCCGCTACGTTCGCACGGAGTCAGGTGTGGGTGCAGTCAACATTATCGTAACGGTAAATCCAGTCTCACCAAATGTTAAACGACGTCGAACCTTAATTTCAGATCGCCAAGTTGGGTCCGTTCAGTAGTTTGGCCTTGGAAGCCAGACGTTGTACTGTTTGAACGACGGAAAGTAAAAGTTGTCACGGATTCCTGATCGACAGTCCTTCACGGCTTTTCGGTGGAAAAATATCACGATGTGTCTTTCTTTGAACACTAACAGCAGCAGGTAATGTTAGAGGAACACCTGTTTTACTTGCGGTAATTTTCAAATATTTCTCTTTAACACCTGGCGATGGTGTAACGATGGAAACAGGAATGTTACCTGGGGACAAGTATACAGGTGTACGAACGGACACTGCCCCGACACTGAGTCACCTTAAAACGCCCAATTCCTTCCACGCTTAGGAACGCCTCACTTTCTTCACCACACAGCTTTCCGCCCGGTCTTTCACCAAGTCTGCAACAAGTCTTGTCTTGCTGCTCCTAAGAAATAGCTGTTTCATCTTACGGACTTTCTTTTTTATCCACCCCACCCAGCATGCTGATACACGGATAAAGTTGGATCAAGTCTCCTTTTTCTCGCGTAGCCTGGAAAATCCGTTAAGTGAATACAAAAAGTAATCCTTTTCCTTCCCTCTGTTCCAGATTTTGGCGAGGAGAACGCTTCACAGAGTTAAGAACTCTTCAGTGTCGCCTTCGGCTTCGTAAGCAGGGAAAAAACACGAAGGATCGTCACAGGCGACCGCCAATCACATCACGGTTACCATGGCGACGCGACTGGGCGTGGTTCGCGGTAGGTGTGCAGCTTTCACTCCGACACTTTGTAACAACTTTAAGCCTGTTTATAGAGGAATTTACGGTGCTGAACCTGAGAAAAGCCGGGCAGGTAATCTAAATGTTTTGGTTTCCCCACCCGATGTTTAATGCAGTCCCGTGAATACCAGAACACGGCCGCCCGCTCCCGTACTCGCTCGACCGCGAGCGTCAATATTTGTGCACGCATTGTTCCCGGCTTCGCCATTGTACGGGCGACTGGACGGGTAAAAAGGGAGGAAAGTCACAATAGAGTGTGCGGAGGGCGGACAGAAAATTATCCCAGTGTCAGGAGAGTTTAATTAAGTGAGCAAACGGCACGTCGAGAAAGTGTCAAACGGCCGTCAGTCTGTGTGCGTACCGTGATCGCCTGAGCCGGGCGCGGCGGGCACGGTTTACTTTGTATAGTGTAAATCAAACCTTCGCGCGACGTTTGCTGACGTAAGCGACGGGTCTTCCTGACGCTTGCTCAGGTTGCGGTCACATAGGTCGTGCGATCATCGTAAGATTGTGATGCGGTAGGATTTTCAAGCAGGCTGTGAAAGAACCAACCACCGACAAGGATCCAAGACAGCCTTTTGTGTAGCAAGACAGCTGTACTTTGAAGGAAACATGCGTGGCTGCGTGGCTGTCCTATAAAACGACCGAAGTTAGCAATCATACAACGACCGCACGACCTATGTGCCCTCACTCTGAAAACAAAAAGTGTTCAGAAAAGTCTTACAAACACACCGCTAAATATAAAAGACACCCTGTAGTGAGCCTTAACTTACGATAACTTTTTTCAAGCTAGAGCTATCGTTTTCAAGGTTGACTTTTGCTCACATTAACGATCACCCACAATGGTGTACAAAGTTTTTAAGATCTCGCCCGTGACACTATGACAGATTCCCTCCACTAAACACAAAGTTTGTGTTACTATAAATCTGTTAGCTGGTGCAGATTGTATCACATATATCGGTGTGCTGTAGGGACCCCCACATAGCCGTAGCCAAGTAACGCCTGAGGTGCCCAGGTCCCAAGTCATTTCTGTAATTACGTGGCTTAAATCTTAGCCTGGCGACGTCACCTTAAGATTAGACTAAGATTGTGTAAGTAAAGAAGTGGAATGAGCTTACATGGAGATATTTCTTTTACATTCGGGCTGTTTTTGTAGCAATATTTCATCTTCCTTCCTTCGTGTTATCATTCTGGGCTAACATTTAACCAAACGTTATGGACACGTTTGCAAACACTCAAGTGAAATAAATCAAACCAAACCATGAATACAGCATTATTATGGCTTGTTGGTACTTAAAATGTTACGTCTTAGTTTTTGACGATTTCGGCCCAGAAGTAATGGATTTTAAACAGAACATTCTCTTATTTGGGAGTTTTATTGTGGATAGTGTCCAGCTCTTTTGTCGATTATGTATTCCTAACATTTCAACCCAACATTGTGAGTAAACACGTGAGTAAACACTCCAGTGACAAATGGACCAAACTAAGCCATGAATGAACCGTTATTACATTTGGGCTGTTTTTACAACTATATTTCATCCCCCTTTATTCCTTCATATTCTTGTTCTGAGCTAACATATAACCAAATGTTCACGTGTGCAAACACTCAATCAAGTGACATATAATTCAAACCAAACCATGAATACAGCATTATCATGGCTTATGGTAATTCTAAATGTTACATTTTAGTATCACATTCTCTTATTTTTGAGTTTTATTGTGGATTTGTCACGCTCTTTAGGTGATATTGCTTTGAAAGTTTGTGGATTGTGTGTACCTAATATTCAACCCAACATTGCCCACACGTAGGTAAACACTCCAGTGACAAATGAATAAAAGTAAGCCATGAACGGGCCGTTATTACATTTGGGCTGTTTTTAAAACTATATTTCATCCCCCTTCCTTCATATTATTGCTCTTGGCTAACATATAACCAAATGTACAAACACTCAATCAAGTGACATATAATTCAAACCAAACCATGAATACAGCATTATCATGGCTTATGGTAATTCTAAATGTTACATTGTAGTATCGCATTCTCTTATTTTGGACTTTTATTGTGGATTTGTCACGCTCTTTATGTGATGCTGCTTTGCTAGTATGCCGATTATGTATGTCTAATATTTCACCCAACATTGCCCACACGTAAGCAAACACTCAAGTGACAAATGGATCAAAGTAAGCCATGAATGATCCGTTATTGCGGCTTATTAGAACGCCACATCTAAGATTTTAATGTTCTCGTGTCTCGATCCGTATGTGACAGTGTTGCTTTGTGAGTTTTCCGATTTACGGTGCATACCTAACATTCACCCCAACATTGCCCACACGTAAGTAAACACTCCAGTGACAAATGGACCAAACTAAGCCATGAACTAGCCGTTATTGCGGCTTGTCGGAACGCCAAACCCAATGCACACCCCGGTGATTGCACAACCTTTGCTCTACCGATGGCGATGTTTGCACACTGTTCAAGCACAGCTGATAACCTCTGACTCCGACAAGCCGCTTTGTGTTGCCGTAATCTTCAAAACATTCATCCAAACTCCATTATTGGGCGCGAGCTTATCTCCAAGCAGATATGGTGCGGAATAACCAAACATCTGGAGAGAAGACATAAGAAAGGTATAGACAGCGGCATTGGCCGTGGGTTTTTATTCACTGTTTCCAAAGCGGTATTTGGGAGCGAGCCCGTACTTTTCCATCATTGGACGGGAGCGTATCTCCAAGCAGATATGCCATCATATGGTGTATGGACTAACCCAAGGCAGACGACTGGAGAAAAGACATAAAGGTAGAAAGGTACAGATAGCGTTTTTTAACGCGGCATTGGTCTTGGGTTCTTATTCACTGTTTCCAAAGCGGTATTTGGGAGTGAGATCGTACTTTTCATCATTGGACGGGAGCTTGTTTATTTGCCTTAGTCCGGAATTATGGTAACAAAATTGAACATGAATACAATACTAAGAATCTTTCCGTCATATTTCAAAGTTGTTACAATACAGGCGAACCATTTTAACGTTTCCTGATGATATTGTTGGAATTGTGAACGAAATGATTCTTCCTTAAGTTATTCTTCTGCACACCAAGACTGGTACACTGGAAACAATGTAACCTGACGTTCATAAGGTTACTTAAGAAATGTCCCTTTCGAACAGTCTTCTTCGTTTCACAACCTCTTTTTATTCTTCTGCAGACGTTTCGGTGACTGTCTGTCACCTTCATCAGTGCAAAATGAAATATTAATAATACTAACGTTACTCGGTGCAAAACGAAAGTGCGAAACGTCTGCAGAAGAATAAAAAGAGGTTGTGAAACGAAGAAGACTGTTCGATTGATCTACCAACCTGATGAAACTATTTACGGAAATGTCCCTTTGTTAAAAAAAACTGAACAGAAGGCTGTGGGGTAAATGTGACCAAACAATCTCAAGTCAAAGGTAGGCAAGGCAGCGGGCTACACGAGGAACGACGTGATATCATGTTGGATAAATCTTCGACAAATTGATACCTTGATTGTCCAACGTTCTTTTATGGCAACGTCAACGAGGAACAGAACAGCTGTAATTGTGTGACATATATACGCCACCTTGCGGTATGGCACGAAAATGTAGGGATCCGCTTCTGAAACCACCAAATTGTCTTTGTTGGCAGAGAATTGAGGGACTGGTATTGATCGATATCATAATCTTAATCTGGTTGTCCTTTGTCGGACAACCTGCTCACTAGGCAGGATCTCGCGAGAGCCTTTCCGAGAGTTCGCAGAAAACGTCGAACAGCGAGATGTCGTCATCAGCCTCCTCCAGCAGGTCAGTGACCTCTACAGCCTCGGTCTCGCTGATCACGTGCACGATGTCGTCAAGGGCCGCCGGGGAGATCTCTGGGTAACCGTCCGGGTTTACGGTTATCTGTTCCGTCAGAATCGCCTCAACGTCTTGCCTAAGGGAAAAAGTTTTAATGGATGACAATTGAACGAACAATACTACAGTCGTTTGAAAAATTGAGAACAAGAATTCGAAGATAACTAACATAATAAATGCCATTGCTGCGATATAGAACTAAAATCCACTTTCAACGGCAATGTATGACACTTATATATCCACTATCTTATTTACCTTAATTGACTTCAACAAAGACGTATTAAAGACTAGGAGTGAGGTAGAAGACGATAGCACGAAGAAATGACGTAACCCTACCACTTTTGCTTGTCCTCTATTTCCGCACATTCTGGGACAATCAGGTCCTGTACGGGAAAAAAAACAGGCGATTTCTCAATATCATTATGATGGAAACCACACAGATCTCCTGACTGTTGTCGGGAGGTTGCTTTGATCATCAGAAGTCTAGAACTGTCATGGTTAATTATAAAGAATGACATGGCGGGAACATTAAACGGCGAGGAATGCTACACAGTTAATCTTTGTAGAACTTAAGTTCACTGTTGAAGATAACTTCACTGCCGTACAGCTGCATGCTGTTTTCCTCTTCTCACAACAAGTATATATAACGACCTTGAACTGACCTTGATCTCCTGTATCACCCGTGTCACCAGTGTAGGTATGTCGATATCTCCCGCGTCCGTGTCGTCTGGAGGGCCTCCGTTAACTGAGTCTGTGGCATCAAAATAGCAGCTCGTTTGAAAATATTCAAAGTTTGAAATAGGATAAACTTTCCAAGTATGAAAAAAATAGTATTATGGAATTACATGTCTCTCTATTGCCGAGATGTGTCTGTATCTACTACAACCTTCTTCACGTTCCAATGGCCAGTCCCTTAGCCAGCACGTGACCACACGATCACGACGTCCGAAGTTATTCAAAGGTGCTAGAAAGTTTATCTACTTGGACTCTGAAATAGACAGCAACACTTAAGAAAAACACGTTACCTGTTTCTTCAGTGAAAGTTGTCTGACGTCTTGCTGTTTTCTTAAGAACCAACTGAGTTCCTTCTATAATCCCAAGTTTCTTGAGGCTTACGTCCGGGTCCCCCAGCTCGTGCCCGTCGTGCAGGATAGCTTGCCGGGCGCAGGGGACCTGAGTTTCTCGGGCCAGGGTGGCCATGAGCGCCGCCAGGGGAGCGTCCGGCTGCACGGGGACGTCAGAGGTGGTGGTCGGTCCGGCCTTGGGTGTGTACTGTACACTCACAGTGTAACCTGGCGTTAATGAGAAATATCAAAAGTAAAAATATCTTAGCTTTGTAACTTCTGGCCAGATTGTACATAAGATAACAAGGTGAAGGACATAAATTCCATTGTATAACCCTGCTGAATGGTCGGAAATGGGTCCATTATCAACGGATACCAGCTGCCAACAGTCTACAAACTAAACATTACCGCACATTCCCGACTTCTCCCCCTCAGACCAAAACACTAACGTACCTTCCCCGGAGTGCTGTCCGTCACAGCCGAACCACTCCCAGGCTCCACTGGCAATCTCAGTCTCCCTGCACGGGCATACATGCGTGACGTCGCGCTGCACGTCCGTCACGGTCACCTGGACGGCAAAAAACGTCATGCGTTTTGGGGGAAGGGCATAAAAAGAGCTAAACTTACGGGGTTTATCTGTATCTATAGATCATAGCCGGTATAATCGCCAAACATTTAACAGGGTGAAATGAAAACTTCCTGACCCTTAGCCTACAGAACTTTTAATGCAGCAGAGACGGACCCTGTAAACAGAAGAGGAGTGTCCACAGCCATAGGCCAAGTTGTGAGTAGGAAATTTGGAAGATTGTCTGATTTGCCAAGCTGTTTTTAACTGTTGAGGGACCCCTAGAATTGATTTGCTATGATTGGTTGGATTAGACACTCTTACTCATAGGTAGCTCAGCAAGATTTGAACTTAGGAGGACTGACAAACTCAAACTCATTCTTACTTCTATTTGCAGAGTGAGGACTAGCAGGTTTCTAGTCCTCTATGACATAAATTCCACTAGCTTTTTTGCGTTTCGTCGCCCTCTGGGTTTTACCTTCAGTGGTTGCTTCGATGCATGGATGCATGCTTGGTGCTTGGTTTGCTTCAACACGATCGCATGCAACTGCTACAACTGTATGTTCGGAAATACCATTGCATTGTGGTTTCGGGCTTCAATATCCTGGAAAATGGCCAAATAACATCTATTCCACAAGATTGCACAAGAAAAAAAAAGATTTTATCAAGAAAGCGACCGAAAATCGACATAAATAATACTATGTAGTGAGGTTATAGTATAATGTACACTCTGATTTAAAACACGTGACAACTTAGCTCAATCGGTAAAGTCATACGCCTTCGGATCCAAGAGTCCATGGTTCGAAACCGAGAGTGGATTTTTTTCTTTTTAAATATTGAAGATAATATATAAATATTCTATTTATCTATTTATTGATAGTATATTTTTATATATCATTTTTTATTTATTCTAGTATTCATTTCATATATGCAAGGCCTTTGTCTTATGAACAGGACTTCATAGATTCCAAACCCGGCATTCGAATTTTTCTGTTCATGGCAATGGAAATACCGTGCAGCGGCTCCTATGCGCGGTAAGATGATTCTCGCAAAACACTCGCCACTAAACTACTATTCATGATGTAAACAGAAGCTCTTGATGTTACTTGCATGAAACTCCATCAAAAACAGCGATCCTTTCTTACAGCAGCAAATGCTCCATTGTTCAGTATCGACTACACTCATATACAATACACGTAACAACTTAGTTCAATCGGTAAAGTCATACGCCTTCGGATCCGAAAGTCCCTGGTTCGAAACCGAGAGTGGATTTTTTTCTTTTTAAATATTGAAGATAATATATAAATATTCTATTTATTTATTGATATTATATTTTTATATATCAGTTTTTTATTTATTTTAGTATTCATTTCATATATGCAAGGCCTTTGTCTTATGAACAGGACTTCATAGATTCCAAACCCGGCATTCGAATTTTTCTGTTCATGGTAATGGAAAATACCGTACAGCGGCTCCTATGCGCGGTAAGATGATTCTCGCAAAACACTCGCCACTAAACTACTATTCATGATGTAAACAGAGGCTCTTGATGTTGTTTGCATGAAACTCCATCAAAAACAGCGATCCTTTCTTACAGTAGCAAATGCTCCATTGTTCAGTATCGACTTCATTCAGAAGTTTTCAGACAACACGGACGTGGAAAGTCACTCCGCTCGACACAAAAGTATGGAAATTTTCATGAAAATTTTTCAAAATTATTCACGAAAACAAGGAAGAAATGTTGTAAATGCGGAAACCAGTATAATAGAGATGAGGTAGCTGTTAATTGGTTTGGATATTTGTTTGACATTTGGTAGTCAATTTAGATAGAATCTTGTCACAGTGCTGATGGTGCTTTTTCAAGTGTACATAAGTATCTGAGTATATTGATAGATTTTATAATGAACTTATTGTACATTTAAAATAAATTTGTAAGCCAAGACCAGCTATTAAACAGTACTCCTTTCCAAAATAAAAATTTTTCTTATAGACGCAACAGCCCTTGAGTGACTTTTTCTAACAGATTTTACTTAAAGAAAAAGACAGTTCACACTCATAAACGTAGACGAAACGCCAGCTTTTTTTAAAAGCACTTGTTTTAATACTAC
Source organism: Branchiostoma floridae x Branchiostoma belcheri (assembly GCA_019207045.1). Lineage (NCBI taxonomy): Eukaryota > Metazoa > Chordata > Leptocardii > Amphioxiformes > Branchiostomatidae > Branchiostoma > Branchiostoma floridae x Branchiostoma belcheri. The sequence goes on from CM033032.1 coordinate 3,254,605, forward strand.
ATTTGATACCTTTGAATGTGTGGCAGCAAAGGTAGTGCACGATCCATGTCACCCCTCCAAACGGTAGTGGGCACTGCCTTTTCAAGGCCAACGCGGCAGTCATTTCCGCCTACTTGTTACTTAGGGGAGGGGCGCCATCTTACTTTTTCTTTCCTTCTATTTCAGCTGAGTTCTTTGCTAGAATGGCTGAAGAAGCGAGGAAAGTTGTTGCTCGGGCAGGCCAGCCTGCATTAGAGCTGATCTGGGGCCAGGCACAACTCCGGATCAACAACCCATGGCTGGCAGCCGGGTTTGGTATTGGTGCGTTCTACCTGGCCAACAAGGCCCTGACCATGCTGGCTGTCCGTCGGGCTGTGGAGAGGAGGGACCCCGACAACCCCGACCAGCCAGCCGACCCAAAGGTGGGGGAGGGGGTGCGAGAAGGCTCCCTCCTGGTTCCTGTCATCTTCTACTCCGAGCTGGGCTATCAATATTTCACCTCCATCCTGAACGGCCCCTTCCTCAAGGCCTGTCTCCAGACGGAATTGGAAAAGATCGGCTATAAGGCCCCCATCGACGTCAGCGTGGAAAGATGGGAGCTACCAAACCTGCCGGAGGGGGGAGCAGGATTCATGGGGATGATGGGGGAGGAGAGAGTTTTGGGCGGGCTGGCAGACTTACCAGAACAGGTGGGTCTATCAATCACAATACTACATAACAATTAAAGATATACTGAAAGGTACTTTGTTTTCATATTATCATATAGCCAGGCGCCGCGGACCAATCAGAAGGCCCCGTTCCACGTTGGTTATGACGCCGTAACACGGAGATTCAGGCCAAGCAGGTGGGTATCGCTCCCCTGATTGGTCAGAATGAATCGACACCGGCACCGGTGTCGATTTGCATCGACACCGGCACCAGTGTCGATGCAAATCGACACCGGTGCCGGTGTCGATTCATTCTGACCAATCAGGGGAGCGATACCCACCTGCCTGGCCTGAATCTACGTGTTACGGCGTCATGCGTCAGCAGAAAGGAATGCTTTGTACAGTGTGCAGTCCATGTTAGAGTTAATCCAAACATTATTACTGTTCACATTCCTTCAAATTTATTGAATATGTACAACTATAACTTAGGATTTAATAGCAACACACTTGTCCCAGCAGAAGGGAATTTGTCATTATGTCAAGCCTTGGAAGTCTTGAATAAAGGATGTATGTATTATAAAGGAATTTGTTGCTTAAATGGGTCAGTTTGTGTAGGCTATATGATAATAACGTTAATGCCCCGCCTTATCCTCGGTGTATATGGTGAGATAATCCCTGGTCAGGTGCGATAACCACCTCATAAACCACCTCGTTCGCTACGCTCACTCGGTGGTTTATTCGGTGGTTATCGCACCTGACCAGGGATTATCTCACCATATACACCTCGGGCCGGGGCATTAACCCTTTATTATTAGGACGGTGTGTAGTATGAACCGTTTTGATGACTTACTGATTGTGACTGCGAAATGTTGTAAATGTATGTTGAGGCCATTTTTATTTGCTCTATCTGTCATATGCGCTATAAATGACAAGTGACATTTGATATGCTCAATTTAAGATCGATACTGTATTTCTCCACAGGCGAGCGAACTTAGCACCGTAGCAGGGGATTCTGGGATGCCGGAGGATGTATCCTCTGTAGCAGGAGTCTCTACTGTTGCATCACAGGAGGATGTAGAGGAGGAGGAGGCTGGACCATCACAGGCTAAACGAGCCAAACGTCAGCAGCAGCCTCCAGCACAGGCCACACCTACTGCACAGCAGGCTGAGCTACATGAAGGCCCGCTGAAGAGGCTGAGAGCCAGGCTACTGCAGCACAAGGACTCACCAACTGTACAGACAACGCTCAAGGCCTGCAGCTGTCTGGAGAAGGGGGCTGCCATGGTAACCAGTGGAGGATACCAGAAGGGGGAGGGGGTGGAGCACCTGCTGGAGGGGATCATGCTGATGGAGCGTGTGTCACCTGGTGATGTTAATATAATCCTGTATGGTCAGTCCTGGCTGCACCTGGACAAAACACAGTTTCACCAACTCATCTCCAAACAGCTCCGAGCTAACCCTGACAGCACCCCCTGTCTGCTCATACAGGCACTGCAGCTTCCTGAGGGACACGGCCAACAGCAGGCCATGAACCATGTGATCGACGTTGTTCTACAGCATGGAGAAACAGACCCCATGTACAAACATCTGGCTTATATGTTCTGTACTTTAGCTTATACAATACGGGAGACCACCAGAGAACCAGCCCATGCCCTATCTGCCTGTGCCAGTGCCCTTATGTACCAATCTGACCATCTGCTAACCCTGTACTTCACAGCAGGGTGTTCCAGTAATGTTTCTGTCCTACAGGCCATCAGGCAGTTTCAGCACTACATCCACACAGCTCCTACGGACCACTACTGGGTGCCCCTGGCTCATTACCTCCTGGTTACCCTGTACGGCCGGCAGGGCCCAACTGTCCACAGGGACAGAATCCTGCACCACTACAACATGGTCCAGGATGCTGAAAAGAACAAGCTACCTGCCTTTGGACCAGTCCCCAGCTGGCTAAAAGACACTGCCAGGAGGGTGTATGAACAAGTCATGGCACAGCCTGTCACTTGTCATACTTAGGGACGTAATGAAACTAGCGATAAGTGGTGTCTATGAACAAGTCAGCACTTGGAAAGGACAACATAGTTACCAACATATAGAATCTGCTCACATGTAATCTGCATTTTAAAAAAAGGAGAAACTACTATGGAATCGGTCTGTACTTTAGGCCACAGGTTGAAAAGTGTCATTAATGTTATGTGAATGCTCTATGTGATTGCACGCTTTTGATTACACATTAAATACTCAGTATATCTGCATTGTTATACTTGAGCTTTGAGTTAAAGTGAATGATTTTAAAGTACAAACTTAAACTTTAGATATAAGATGATAATGCTAAAATGTACATACAATATGAGATGCTATGCTAAGTACTAATTTCAATGCACTCTATGAAATCATACTTCAATGTTAAAAGAAGTTTTCTGTGGTTACCGTACCTTTTTCTAGTTGAGTGCACCTTAGGCCCGTGATGTTTACTTTATAAACACACTATCCACACCGCCATGCATTAGTTCTTGCAAAGAAGAAGTCAAACCCCGCAATAAAATAGTAATGTAGTTTTAGAATCGCATTCGATATTCTATATGTACATACAACCAGTTAATCTTTGTATGTTAGAATTTAGATTATTTACCTGTTTTCGATCACTTCATGCATTTGATTTTGTCCACTTCAATTATCCCCATGGGCATGAATTTGCAATAAAACCTTATCAGTCTGCCCCACTGCAGCCCTATGTAAACATAAATTTGATGTCACCATCATCTAATAAATCATAGCAAAGGTGAAACGCTCTGCTGAAAATAATTTACCTTGATGAGCTTGAGCTGACTTCTGTCCTTAGAGCTGGCGAACTTGACCCTGATCCAGTCCATCAGCGTCTTGGGGCGTTCCCGCGCCTTCCACACACGCACGCCCCTTAGCGGAAACAGTTCGCTACTGCAGCGATTGAAACTTCTCTGGTACGTCCTGTGGAAACGGAACGGCATTATAGTCAATCATAGACTGATTGATTTGCGCCCTCTAGCGGCTATTGCAATCTCTAGGTCTGCGGAGTGTTACGACATCGCTGCTGCTGTTATGTTGGTGGAGGATATCCAAAATGGCCGCCAACATTCGTTCGAAAGGTACTTCAGATATTAACCAACCAACATGGCGGACATTGATGTAGTCACGTCACGCAAATGGCTCACATATTGAATCCCAATCACTTTACAATTTTCTTATTTGTGACATGCATGTTGACACTACCCGATTTAAGATTTCTTCTTCTTCTTCGAGATACGTGTCAACTTCAATTGGTTAAAGACAATACGTTGTCTGACCCTTACCTCTTCCCTTCAGGACCTCAATGAAAAGCGGCCTGTAGGCCAATTTGAGCTTTCATGAATAAACAAAGCTTCAAACAAACAAGCAAACTCTGACATGGTGTGAGGGTAAAGGTACTTTTGGTGTAAACGGGGTGGTCGCGTTGTTTTGCAATTTGGGTTTCTTCGTGTTTGAGGGAGAGAGAGAGACCAGCTCCTCAAGGGCAGGGCACTACTCCCTGTCTGCCACGGTGCCACCCTCCAGCTGGCCGGGTGGCGGTGAGTACCTGGTCGAAGGTTACAAGTTATTTAAGGCATTTTCAAATGCCTGTAGAGTCTAGTAGATTTACCCCGAGGAGAGAAGTTCCTCCTCTCTGATAGTGATGTCCTCCGTCCCGCCTGTCCCGACCAGTCTGAACACGAGGCTACACCTGCCCAGCCGGGGCGGTTCGTCCTGTCGGTACGTCACACATAGGGCGTCTACAGGAAGAACAGATGGATGGTTACTGCTCAAATGTGCATCCTATTTTCCTTGCATTTTGAAATTTCAAATAATGTCGCATTGTCAAGTTAGCTACTCGGCGGCTTAGTCTATAGCGTGCAGTCAATGAAAACACAGAAAAGATACAGGTAAAAGGTCCTAAACGTCTGTCTGTAACATTTTTATTCATCTTGCTCAACCAATAAAAAATCTACGTAAAACTACGCAACAGAGATAACAAACGAATTCGTACCCTTAGGTGTCAAAAGGAACAGGCAAACGACCTGATAGTACCTTATCCTATCACCCCATCAATCAACAGACAGCGAAACAAACAAACAAACAAACAAACAAACAAATACGGCCTTTAAAAAGAAACAAACGGATAAATGACGGTCCTTACATTTTCCACCCCTGTCCAGCTCCCCCCGTGCAAAGGTGTAGTTCCCTTCAAACTCGCCTTCCTTCAAGACGTCTTCCCTGGCAATGGTGCCCTTCTCCTTGTCCGTAACCTTGACCTTTGCCAGTTTGAAGGCCAAGATGACGTCCCTGCCGTTATGAACATGTTCCTCGGGCGTCTCCGCTTCCCAGCTGATGTAACCCAAACAGGTGCCAGGGCACATGGTGAGTTTCCCGCCATATCTCTCGCTCTTCTCCTCACTACTTATCTGGGTCCAGGAGAACTCGTCTGCCACCAAGACGTTCGTCATCACTAAGAAACTGTCCTCGTTCCTCAAGTTCTCCGGATGCTTTAAGGAAAGACTGGCCAGCTTGTTCGCGAGGGTTCCAAAGTCAACTGTCTCCTCTCGGAGACCCTTACACGTGACCTTGACGGTGGAAAGCTTGACCTTGCGCCGTCGTCCTGAGAAGTTCACGCCCACCTTGCCGAACGGAAGCGGACTCACTTCGCCCCCTCCTTCTGTCCTCGTTACCATGGTTACGGTGTCACGGAAGTTCACTTGGTGGTCAACCTGAGACGTCTGGACGAGGTCTAAGACATCGGAGGCTGATGGCGCCTTAAAGAAGGAGGCCTTTGCACGGAATGCTGTGTTGAGGTTTGCGCCATCGAGACGTTCTAAGACGATGCTGCCGCGGTCAGTGCACTTTGATGTCTTCCGCAGGACGGTTTTTGGCGGGAACTTCTGGGCGCTGACAGAAATGTCGTCCACCAGCCACCCCGTCCCTCCCACACAGGTCGTCAGGACGTGGTTGCCAAGGGAACGGTAGAACGACAGGAAGTCGTCTGCAATGTTGTTGTTGAGCGGCTCGTTCGCCATTTTGTAGGAATTCTGACCTAAGGTCAAAGAAACAAGTATCGGTTTAGCCAGTGTGACGTCAGTCTCCAAATATGATGCCTAGCAAATTTCATCATAATACCTGAATTGTGTCTTGAGCCTTATGTTAAGGCATAAGGGAAAGAAAATTCAATGCCCACTCAACAAAATAATTACCCCCACAGGCTTGAACTGAGTGGAAAGTTGTCAACATTTGAATCGCAGAAGAATCAAACCATTGTTCACATCTATTACTAAATTTGCATAGTAAAGAACTCGGCTGGCTACAGCCGCGGCAAGTCTCTCTATAATCTACTGTCTGAAGGTAACACTTAAAACGCCCTAAAACTGGAATCGTGCAATTCGGGAGACAAGTTGTCAAGGCAATGTAACTGTTACTAAAATTACTAAAGAAAGGTTTTGCGGAATTTACGTTCACACATTTGTCTTGAAGTCATGACCAAAAGATTATAACGCTGTAATGAATCTAGTTTTGGGTGTAAAGACAGCAGGTGTGCCAAACGATAGTGAAAACCAATCAGCACTCCCCGAGACCTGTCATGAAAACAATATCTTAATTATAGCCCCAAGAACACGGTTTATAGCAGTGTGGGCGTGTTTAAGTGGTACCTTCGGGTAGTAAATCTCCATGCAGGGGCCGTGACGCCGAGTGGCACGAGCTGCAGTCCGACCGCAACATTAAATCATAAGGGTAATCATAACAGATCTACAACACACCACGCTTCATACCAGCCTAGGCGATCTGTATCTGTATCTGTATTTGTATAGCCGGTACAACCGCCCTTCGGCGTAACACACCAGCTTCGCAGGCACGTGGTGCGGCAGCAGCTGGTTATATTACGCCGAACGGCCCGTCACACCTAACTTTTGAACATCTATCTGCAAGTGTTCTTTAAAACTACCCAGAAAAATATACCCCTACTGTGCGTGTTGATAACATATCCACTCTACGATAGTGCAATATACGAATTTTTGAACACATCAATGCAAGGTTCGTAACTCTGGTACGAAACACCCCAACAAGTTTCAGGGTTACCAAAATCAAGGTTGTGATAATAAATTTATATATGATTGTGCTTCCGGCAAACTTTTGCAGAAGGTAAATCTAGAGAGAATGATCTCCCAATTCTGTCAGAACAGAACATTTAGTCGCAGTTCGCGGGTAAATCGGCATCGCAAAACTCTAAAACCTGGAGGTCTGATTATGACGTCACATAAAGTAAGACGTCACCCGAGAGCCGAAACCTTGAGGAGTTGGTCGTTTGTTCTTATTGGACGATCGAAACTGAAAGCACCCTGCTTTACTAAGAATGAGAATATATCACCATGTGTCTTGCACGTGGCTGTTCGTCATTTCAACACTCAAGTTTCACTTCTAAATTCATTTTTCTTCAGTATCGTTAACAAAGTTAGCCTTGCGCTTTCAGTTCTTGCATCACTACATGTTAAAACTAAGGCGTATACGGTGATCATAACTTATTTGTACGGTACTTTGAATAGGACAATCAGACACGGGCCAGTCATATTAACACCGAGTGTTGGAAACCTCACATGTCAAATTCTTTTTTAACAATGCAATAAAAACAATCTAATCAGATAATACTATAAGATTTCACGTCAGTTAATACAGTTTTCCTTGCAAATGTAACACTTCCATATCTATACATATCCGTCATTATTTTCACTCCGCGTACCGAAGGTACGCTTCGAGTGAAAATATTGTTTTCGTACCGTTTCTTCTTTCTTTCTTTCTTTCTTTCCCTGTCACGACCTTTAAAGTGTTTCCTCTCCGTCGTTCTTAGCCCGAATGACCTGAAATTTGGCACAAGTGTACCTTGGGTCAATACCCTCAGACGTTTTTTTCGGTTTTTTGATATATACTTTTAAAATGATTTTATGGATGTTTTTAGGTGGTGTTTTGACCGAACTGTATAATTGTGCCTCCCGTGCCCAGGTATTAAACCCAAGGGACCCGAAATTTGGTATGATAGTGCATGAGATATTTACTAAAAGAACCCTGTTATCATTTTTGGCACAAAATCACTTAAAAATGATTTATAAGCCAATTTGGCGGGGTTTTTCGTCTGCGTTTTCGTCTTCACCGCCTCTGAGCGTCTCACCATATATGGTAAATGACGTAATCACCTTCCCTGTGGTATGACCAGGTGGCGGCCGTGCACGTGGTCACTCCTGCTTGCTCTAATTAATATTCATGAACACGCGTCGCAAACGTCATCCGGCGAATGCGGGTGTTGTTGGAATATCTGCTGTTATCAAATTCATGAACGACGAATAATGACACGGTGTGAGGGCATTGTTCTCAGTGCTATTGTCACCAATTCAAATCAAATTTATTGTCACAAACCTCGACGCAAGCACAAGATACGTAGGCACATTTTAGACAGGATGCCACCCTCAGTCAAGTGTAGCCTCTACCAGGCTCCACGGATCGGTGGTCTAATTGTAGAAAGTGGACAAATAGAGTCAATAGTATGCTAGGAGAGTCGGCCGGCCAGAGGATTCATTTCAAGTGCAGGATTCACCACAGAACAAGTCATCAACAACAGAGAGAAAAAATATCGCAATCCCAATGCGAAAACCACAACGCCTAAAGCTCAGAGCTGTTTGGCATGGTCGATTTGGCGGTGCTTGAGCCCCGCTGTTACACTGTCCACAATTAAAAGCCGCTCCGCGTCAAAAAAATAGAAGAAATTGGTCAGGAAAAGACAGAAAACACGCCAGATAAGTTAACGTCACATGGCCGAGGACTATAGTTTGCGACTTGCAATTTGCCAGGCCGGCCAACACTTATAGGCCAATTAACTCCAACCAAGAAGGTTATATACTAGGCTTTTATTCCTTGAACTTTGCAAAAGTCCTCTATTCAACCAGGCGGAAGTCTGGTAGTGGCTAGTCAACCGCCGCGCGGGTCGCCTTGCTGCCACATGTACACATGATCACATAAAAAAAATAATGACATATGTATTAGCGTTGAATTATTATTTTTGAGAAGGTTCCGTTTATCACGGAACTGCTGTTGTTTCAGAAATCTCACTGACTTTTGCTTGCAAACACGTAAATTCCTAACTTGCAACTACAGTATTCTCAGCGGCGCTCAACGCGTTCCTACTTTTCACCATTTGTGGTAAACAAAGCCGACAAAAGGGTCCTTGAACACGCAGCTGGCAGGTGCGGCGGGTTCACGGTCTGCTAATTGAATTGTCTCGGTAGCCAATCAGCAAAGACTTCGTACTACTTAGTGGATCACGTGCGCAGTGCCGCGCATAATAAGGTTCTCGAGATCTGTTAGTTTATGTGAAAAATAAATGGAACTTTAAGGTTATAACAGACGTATAATTACTGCAATTGCTGAGTCCTTTTAGACAAAAAGCATACAAAACATTTAGATATATGAAACAGACTTCGTGCAAACATACAGTGGCTAATAATCTTTGTTCATCAATATAATGTATTACCTGATTAACTCTAGGTATAAAAACGGAATGTGATCCTTTTTGTCTGAATACAATGTGCATAACTTTATATGTATTTGTACCGATAATGTCATTGCAGTTCAGCCATGATATCCAATTGGATTTTAAAAAAAATGCACTTTGCTAAAAACGGCTAATAAGCATATCTTGGTAAAGAGTTAAAAGTGTAGTGAAGTTTGTTTGGAGAGGTACCGGTCTGCTTGTATGAAGATTAGTTATGCTTGTGACAACCTTGAATAAGTGCAGTAATTGCCCTTGCCTTGTGTAAATAAGCAGGAAAACTTTAATCATAACCACGCTATTGTCTGCTGTGGGTACGTAATACTAACGTTTAGGGTCGCATAACGTGTTAACGCATCTGTAGAAAAAATACAACACAATTTCCGTTTGTGAAATAAAACCTTTTTTCTTGAAGTAAAACGGTGCCTTCTTTGTTAATGTGTGAAACACTAGCATGTTGTGTGCGTGTTGTTATCAAGAATAAAAATTGGATTACCGTATACATAATAAAAATAGTATAGTAGCAACGTAGTTCCAGGTCATTCTCACATGGGATGTATTTTTTTCAAATTCAATTTTGGAACAGTCCATGTTTGCATAAAGGGGGAGAGCGGAGTGAAAATAGCTGAATTTGCTCCTAAGCAAATACCGGCCTTTCTAGTTACATAACATGTTTAGACAGCTTTGAATGGAATTATTATTTTAAATACTCTCCGAAAGCTGCACTTTCTTTTCAAATTCAAAGTAACAGTATTCATGCATTGTCCCACTAAGCAACAGTATATATTTTGGCCAGCCGATTTTACCCAAGTTTAATGCACCTTGTATAGTCGCACTCAACTGTCAATGCCTGACTTGTACTACAGCCACCCTAGCCTGCTTCACGATAGAACGTTGCCACTGTAATACCCTGGGGCAAAAGGTCCCGTTCATCATAGGCTATTGGACCGCTCCACACCACATTACAACACTGCCACAGACAGATACGCACATACACAGAAGGACCACGGTATACAGAAGACACGGAGGATTCAACTTACGGTTGACTTCAGGAACCTCGAACTGCCTGTCACCGTCTTGAGGAAGTCGGCTTCCAAATGAAAATGAAAGTTGGACGTTACGAGCATGAGGAAATAAGTCTCGAGACAAACAGTAGGGTCTATGTAACGTGATCGAGTGTGGGCGGTGTCAAATGTCCGTGACAGGTCCAAACAGAGGCGGCTACATTATGTTACTATATTTACGATACGCCCACCCTCCCCATCCTCCTAACGCCCGGTCCCCAACGGCACTACCTTATGGGGCCCTGCTGTCCCAGGCCCTACCTACGGGTATTATGATTGTCGCCACAAACAAGCTGTCAACCAATCAGAGAACAGGCCTTCCTTGGGCTTCATTTTGTCGGAAGCTGTCTCGCAAAGGCCGCTGGGAAGCTATCAGCCAATCATGTTACGTATTACCATGACTTTGTTTGCTCACCATGCCAACGCCCGATCCCCAACGGCTGACTGCCCATATAAGGGCAAGCTCATTAATATGTATTAAGTAGGGCGGGTAATACCGCCGGCAAAAGGGAAGGAAAGCAGAGTACAGTCAGGAATAAATGACTGACGGTACTCTGCTGTAGGAGAATGACCCTCCCACACAGTGTCAGGGGTAGCCTCCTTCACCGGCCTCTCTGGGAAGTTTGGCGATTTTTTTTTCGGGGCGGTAGGTCGATTCGCGATTTTTAACCGGGAATATTATGCCGGGAAAGGAATATATGCCGGGAAAGGAGTATGCACCGGAAAGCTTGTACGGGCTACTGGGAAGCCGATTTCGCCTAGCTTAAGGGGTGTCTTTTCTCCAAGCAGATGTTAGGGGAGCGGTTTAGGCAATACATCAGGGTGGACTATATATAGAACATTTACACAGTAAGTTTGCATGTATGGGATGTGTCTATTCTCCAAGCAGGTGTTGGGACATCGCTAGAGGCATGAGGAAGTGCATCAGGGCGGATGGAGTACTGTAAGGTTGAGGCTGTGCGGACGACACCTATCATATCACAGGCCACGACTTGTACTATATCAACAACACGCCATGCCAGTGCGGGGAGTGTCCGTTCTCCGAGCAGACGTTGGAGAACGCTGAAGCATGAGGAAAGTGACTTTGGGGTGGTTTACCTTAGGACTCCGGAGTACAGTGACATTGAGCCTGTATGTGCGCGAATGATATCGATGTCACTGTGTCACAGGCCACGAATGTTACTATATTTACCCTATACATGCACCATGCAAGCATGGCGCTGTCTGTTCTCGAAGCAGATGTTGGGAGATCGCTAAAGGCATGAGGCAACACATCAGGGTGGAGTAGAGTGCAGTAATATTGATGTACTGTACGGACGATATCAATGTCAGTGTCACAGGCCACGACTGTTACTATATTTACCCTATACATGCACCATGCAAGTATGGCGCTATTCTCCAAGCAGATGTTGGGAGATCGCTAAAGGGACGAGTGATAGTAATATTCAGAATGTGAGGACTACTCAGTATATAGATGTCACAGTCACGACTGTTACTATATTTACCATATATATGTACCATGCAAGCATGGGGTGCCTTTTCTCCAAGCAGATGTATCGGGGTAGACTATTTGAGCAAATAAAGGCCACAAGTCATATATTTACTGTACATACGGGAGTGTTTATTCTCCAAGCAGATATTAGTAGGGAAAAGTTAATCCTAGGGGGGCTAATGTTCATGACTGTACATGTATCTTTTTGATACACTTTAGTAGTAAATAAAACAAGCCTGAAGACGAAAAAAATACCAAAACAACATGTACTTTCCCATGTAGAGTTGTTTGCTATTAGTATTACATAGTATAAGAACTTGAATATAGAAAGATTACTGTACCAAAGGTAACCCATTCATCAGCAAAACATAACAAGCATGACTGTTCCTGGGAAGAAAATAATCGCACTATAAAATACTGTCAGGTCAAAGCCTCCTGTGACGTATGACCCAAGGTCATGTAACGTGACCTTGAGCATCATGTTACCCACATTTGGGCAGTACTTAGACAGGAAGCATCTTAGAATACTGTTATGGTTCACCTCCCTTCTTGCGTATTTCATTTACAACATATCCACTAAATCTTAGGAGAGGCCTTTTTTTACAGTCTCTAGAGTTTTTCTGGACACTGACATGACTACCGGGAGGACTTTAAGAAATGACATAGCACTTACGGTACCAGCTGCCTGTACACAGAGACTGAACAAATCGTTCTTGCACCAGGCCATACGACTGTACAACAAGTCTTTATAGTAATACTGTTTGGACCTTCCTGTCTTTACGTTAGCGTTCATTGAAAGGCATTTCGTATACATGTAACTTTGTTTGTTTCTTCATCATGTAACGTTACTAGTATTGTAATATTTCTTTGGTATTTGTCATACAACAATTGTATAAATCACAGTTATTCAGCTTGTTTTGTACATGCTGCAAGGCTGATTTTCTGAATAAAAGATTAAACTATTGAAACTTCATGTACTTTCTTTGGAAAAAAAAATTATTACATGTATGTAGTTTTCTAGCCCTGAATATAATTTCAATGATGTTGAAATGCACTGCCATTATGCGTGTACTATCTGTACATTCTTACTCCACATGTCACCTACATGTAGCTATATACAGAATTCCTTACATGTAATGGATGGATGTGGGTATTAGTAGGATGTGTTCCTTACAACATTCAGGACAATACCACTTGATATCATTGTGATGTATGTTACAAAGAGAGATTTTACAGTAGTGAGGTGCACGAGTCATGTACAATTTACAAAGAATGAACAAAATCTTGTTGAAACTATATCCTAACCAAATAGTGAGATAGCTTTTTTCTGTATTCACAAACATCCACAGTTGAAGGCAGCGGTCTCCTGTCTGACTGTGTCATAGTCACATCCAGCACAAGCCACATGGTACCAAGCCTCGCACTGGTCACACTGTACCTAGAGGGGGCAACACCAGTAGGTTTGGTTGAGTGAATTGGGCTGTGTAGAAATACTAGTAGTAATACTAGTACTAGTACTAGTACTATAAGTTGTTTTGAGAATGAGAGAATGAGATTTATTTGTAAAACATTGTGGCCTATAGGCTGAATTGTGTATACATGTAATACATTACAAGGAAGAGTGCTCACATATCCTTCATATTGTCCTTTTAGATCACAATTAAAAAAGGATCATGTTCATCATAAAAACATCAAGACACAAGAATAAAATATGTATGAATGACTCTTTACAGCATTAAAACATTCTATGCTGAAAAAAGAACTAAGGCTTTACATAATGACGTCTCCAAATTTTTACCAGTTTGTGTTAATGAGCCACACGTTGTGCAGAAAAAAAATGTCATTGTCTGCCTTACCCAGCTGAGCATGTCGCCCTCCGGCCTACTACAGTCGAACGAGTCACACGGTCCCCAGTCCTCCCGATCACCTGACCTCTTACGCTTCACAGGTTTCCTTCTCTTCACTGCTGCAACAGTTTTACCTGCAAGGGAAAGAGGTTCTAAATGTTCTAGTTGCATCCTTAAATTACATGGACATGAAGTATGGTCTGTTTCTGTGGCTAGTTGATCTGAGATAGTGTGCAATTTCTGAATATGTGTATGTGAATGTGTGTGTTCCTGTTAATCTCCAAGCAGATCATACGGTAAGATAATATCAAAAGCTGCCAGAGGAGTGAAGCCGGCCTTGACTGGAGCAAACACACTCCTTATGCTACCTTAGGATCTGCTTGGATATTATGCGTTTTGCCTAATGTTTAGCTTAACTCAGAAGGGGGAGTAAAATCTGATATCTGTGATTGCCTTATGGCAATTAAAGTAAGTTTTAGAATTGTGTTGGGCATTATGAGATCCATGCCCAAAACCATTTCAGCATTCTGGCTTACCAACTACACCATATTTTCCTTTATATTTTATTTTCATTCATTCGTTCATTCGTTCGTTCGTTCGTTCCTTCATTCATTCATTTTTTTTATACCCCTTAGCCCTATTTAGAGATTTGATAACAAGCTTATTGAAAATTCCCAATTCCATACATACCTGCAGGGGGTCTTCTTTTCCTCTTGGTTTGACTGACACTAGTAACAGTTGATGAGTCCTGGCTATCAGATATGTCCCTGGGGTTAACAACAGGACTTTGGGACAACCGAGCCACATTTGTTGCCATGGGAACAGCTGTTACTATGGGAACAGCTCTGGGAGACTCGGAATCACTTCTGACTTTAGGCAGACTCTTGTCTCCTGATGTCAGGGGCTTTTCCATTGAGCAGAAAATGTCAGAGTCAGAGTCGCTGTCGGAGGGAATCTGTAATGTCGCAGCGATGCTGAAGATCTCAGAGTCACTGTCGTTGTCTTCATCTGCAATAAAAGTACATGTATTTAAAATCTCTTTACCTACTCATGAATGCACCGGTGCCTGGAAAACCCCTTGGTATTTGACATGCTCATTTTCAAGGGCTTTAGGATATACAATACACTGGACATTGGAAAATAGGACTGATAAGAAGTTGACAATAGAATAATGATACTAGTAGTAGTCCACTGCGTTCTGCCGATGCAGTGATACTAGTTATAATCATATATACAATGATACTAGTTATGTACTTTAATTGGACCTTTGCCCTCATGACCTCAATGAAAAGCGGCTTGCAGGCAGATTTGAGCTTTCATGAATAAACAAAGGTTAAAACAAAGACTGGTGATGGAATTTACAATTCTTAAAAAAACATTTTGATGACACTGACAACAAGTTATGGCTTGAGCCTTGAGGACATGCAGGGAGTGGGAAACCTAGATCACCTTTTTCAGGCTTTTGAATGTACATTTGTATATGTTTGTATATGTAAGGGTCATCAAAATTATCATTGTATAGGTCTACACACAGGTTAAAGAAATGCAACATTATATTACCATCTACGCTAAACTGACTCAGCCCTGTAGAACTGCTGGCCGCTGTTCCAGTCTCTTTCTGTCCTCCCTTCTCTGCTGGGCCTGTGTGGACAAGTTTGGACTTCTGAACCCTGGAGAGGTGGAAGTGATCATTTAGTCACCAAACATCATCATCATGCCTGTCTTAAGCAATATAGCATTCATGTCTTTAAGTATCGGTAAGTTAAGAGTTATCAACTCCAGACTGAGGTATTCAAAAATACAGCGGAACTTCTTGCCAACAAGAAGAACAGGTACGTCCTTGTAACTACTATGCAAAGTGTAATATAACCAGCTATTGCCACGACATGTGCCTGCCAAGCTGGTGTGTTACGCGAAAGGGGGTTATACTGGCTATACAGATATGAAAGGTTGGGTGCTATGTCTTATGACAATGGGTTATACAGATATGGAAGCTATGTGAAGAGCAATTATAGCAGCACTACAGATGCAGATGCCGGTATGTTACACCAAAGGGTTACACAGAGATTTTCTGTACAGGTAGAGTTATCCTCCAATGAAAATAAACTTCTCCCCACCAGTTGGATATATCATGTAGAACATCAGGACTTGGTACGGAGGGGAAGAGTTGTCTGCCGTTTCCCCTCCCCACCTCTCCTGGCTCTGTAGGTTTCTCCAGGTAAAACAACGTGGGCGTTTCGGAGTCAGTTCTGGTGTCCACATCACCTGCTGGTCTCGGACACTGCTCAAACTAAAGTAAAAAGGAAGCAAAAGTATTTCATGTAGTCAGAATCATCAAAAGTAATGAAAACTTGTTTGATGTAATACTAATAGTGCTAATACTTAAGTGCTACACACAAACACAATCATATTTAAATACAATTCAATCTCTACAACTTTATCCAGTTGTAGAGATTGAATTGTATTTGAATATTGTTTACCTGGATGTCTCACCTTCATAAACGAAACACAATCATAACCTTCTTTAGAGCACAAAGCATGCAGTTTTCTTATGACACACATGTTGTTATACAATGTGGTGACTGAAAATGGTAGTACAGTGTACTAGTATTTCATGTGGCACACACTTGGCATAGATGTTGGATTTTCAAATAAAGCCTCAGTCAGAGTCTCGAAATACAGCATAATAATAAAGCTTTAATAAGCCAATCTGGTGACAGCAGTAAACCATCCTGACCTTGAACTTGAACTCTGACCCTGCCTGTACGGACCGCTGCCCAGGTTGGACAGTTCCGGCCTTCAGGTGACCAAACATGACGGTGTCGCCTTCCTGTAGTCTGTGGGGGGTCCTTGGCTGCAGCTGGGGGAGGGTGAGGTTACCATAGTAAACATCTTCCATACAGCACAGTACATTCTTACTGGAGAAAACATTTGTTCATTCTAATAACCAAACTTTACTTAGTCCCACAAATCCTAAATACTAAATTGCAGTAACTGAGTAAGGAAAAGGATTGCCTTATCAATTATTACAAAATTTACTTGTTATCTTTTACATGTAATAAAGTAATATAATCGACATGAAAATGTATATTTTTGTTCTTTAATAAATGTGTGTGTAACAGTATGAGTATAGGACTTGTATTTATTGGCTGTTTGAACAAAAATTACATTAACAACAGATGTTTTGATTAAGAAAAATGTTAACATGATAAATTATAAAAAGAAAAATGATAGCCATACCCTGATATCATTAACGTAAGTCCCGTTGACGCTCCTGTCTGTTATATCATACCCCACATTCCCCCGCCCGTCCTGTGACACGCGGATCTCTGCGTGTCTGCGTGAGATGAGCGCCGGGTGCACCTTAGAGTCGATGAACACGTCAGCCTCTGCTGGGTTCCTCCCGATCTGGAGATATGTGGGAGTACTCGGGGTGGACGGAAGGCTGGGGAGGGAAAGCATTTTAAAACATTATTTCTCAGGGTTCTCCCCAGAGAGTGGAATAAGGGAGGCCCTCCACTATACTCTCAGCCAGCTTCACTATACTATTTTTCAAATTTAGTGTGTTTCTTCCCTATTTTCTTTGTTAGTTTTGCTAAGATTAATGACAATTCACAGATTTTTGTGCCAAGTGGCGGTCAGCATTGTCTGCAAAAACTTGTGAATGAGCAATGATCAAAACAATAGTAGTTTTGCCACTTCACAACAAAGGAATAACAACAGTATATTATACTTGTAGTATTTGACAACCTCTGTCATTGCAAAATGAACCCATTTTCATGAAAGCGCAGCGCGTTGGTGCGGGTTATTTTTGCCAGCCCCTCCACTACAGAGTATACTAAAAAATTCTGGGGAGAACCCTGTTTCTTTTATGAAATGTCTTGAGCAGCAAGACACCACAGACGTCCATGATATTATAAAGTTCATGCATATGCATTAAAGCTTTCTTTCTCTGTTTTCGTTTTGCAACAAATTATCTGTTCAACAAGGCTCTTTTTGAAGGTGGGCCAGAAGTAAATACTCAATTTTTTTCAACATAATGCATGTCTCTGTGGCCTAGCGGTTCTTCAACCCCGCTGCTTGGCCATCTGGGCCCAACTTTAATAACTCCAGGCATCTGTGGGCATTGGTTCGGTCCCGGGGTTGCCTCAACTCAGACAAGGGATTTTTGCATTTGTCTTTCGGAAGCAATGGACATAAAGTAGTGGTCCTACTCTCCAAGCAGAGGTTAGGCTCCGGCTGTTTTTTTAACGTTTTTTAGTCGTTTTTATCGGGCTTTCTATTTTGTCATTTTTCTTGAAGCACGCCAGCCAGGTTTTGACACAGCAAGATATATTGAAAAAAAATAGAAAACCCGATAAAAACGACTAAAAAAAACGTTAAAAAACAGCTGGAGCCTAACCTCTGCTTGGAGAGTAGTGGTCCTGGCTGGGTGCAGTAATGCAGTAAGATAAATAATAAAACGTGTGCAAAGGCCTTTCTCAGCAAATTATATGCTTGCTGAGTCAGCATCACAAACAGACATGAGAAGCTGAGGACTGACCGAAACACGTCCTGAACATCCGGCCGACTTGCTGCCTTCCCCACCCGTCTGAGGCGGTAAACTGGTCCTTCTGTAGCTTCCATGGCTCCTTAACAACCAGGCTGGGGATAAACACCGCAAGCTTCCCGCCTATCACGACAGAAAAGGTAGTTTCTATATCAAACTGCAGCACAGAAGCTTTGAAAAATGGCGCGTCTGACTTGCATTAATTAAAAGCAACCTTTGACCTAATTTGGAATAGTCGACTTAAATAATTTAGTACACTATTTCAACGTGTTAATATTCTGACAATAATCTCCAATCTTAAGAATAATCTTTATATTTAGACAGCAAAATTTATCTTTATTCTATGGGCTTCAAATGTAAGGTAATTTTGAATCGATTTCATGCTTATTTTTGGAAAAGGCTACATCCCCCTACTATGACATGGACTAGTCTAAATAGCAAATGGCGACGGTAGAAGTCGAAGTCGAACCTCAGAACCAGGAAAGTTGCAAACCGCACGGAGAAATGGCATCAGATGACCCTGAACTGGCGATTCTCGGGGAGAAGGTGGACCACAAGCGCTGCCGCTACCCGTACGCCATCGTCTGGACTCCCATACCGCTGCTATCGTGAGTTTTGGTGGTGTTGTTGTTGTGAAAAATTATGAGCTTCAGCTTCTCTCTGTGTCTGTCTCAAATCTGTAGCCATTTGTAAGAAGTATTTGTTATGGAACAGCATATGATGAAGAAGAAGGAGGAACTGGATATGGAACTTACTTGCACTTGATCCGATAACGAGACCATCGACCAGACTAGGGTCCAGTGGTTTATGATTATGATTTATGAATAAAAGTTTGTAGACATGTAGCATGAGGGCTTTAAGGCCAAGGGTCTGTAAAATGTAAAACATGCATGCATGAATGTTATCTTGATATTTTTCATATTTAATAACACTAACGTTATCACTTATACAACCTTCACATGTATAACCTTACAGGTACACTAAATTTCTACACTAGGTGCTGTACTTGGAGCCCTCACCATGATGAGATCTAAATGCACACCAAGGACATTATGATTACATGGGGATATTTGTCCCTTCACACACATATATATATATGTTGCTATGTTATATATGTTTTGTTTTTGTTTTTTGATAGGAATATCCATTAGTTGAGTACATCAAACTATTCTTCCTGGAGTCCTCTACATACAATCCAATAAAATACATTACAACATAATGTCGATCAATCCATTCGCATAAATCAAGTGAAGAAGTATTTTATAAATGGTTGTAAAATTATCTTTTGCTTTCTGTAAACCCCAGGTGGATGCTCCCCTTCATCGGTCACATGGGCATCGCCATGTCATCCGGGGTCATCAGAGACTTCGCAGGGCCGTACTATGTGTCGGTTAGTAACACCTGGCCATGTTTCGTTTTCATTGTTTGTGTGTTTGTACATATATCTCTTTTTATCCACTGTCATGCTTTCATACCGTAGTAGCTTTGATTTAATCTTACACATTGAATTACATCTTATTTCCATGCAGGAGGACCACATGGCATTTGGAAGGCCTACAAAGTGAGTTCTAGAAGTCTTTTGTCTGCTTGTAGCATGTTGACAAAGTTTGGCTTTATAGGAATGATTAGTCTGCTTTTAACGTGTCCAGAATCTGCAATAAACTTGTTATCAAAATGTTGAGTAGACTAGAGCAGAGCAGAATTTTTGGCTATGTAGTATATAGGAATTTGGATTTTACTTGTTAGTGAAATTTTGTCCTCCTTCCACAGATACTGGACCCTGAAGCCTTCTAAAGCAAAGGGAGGTACCAAAGGTTGGGATACAGCAGTGGGGGATGCTTCAGAAGAATACAAACATCACATGGTCAGTATTGTCTGTTTTGAATATCATTTCAATATTCTTTAAAGTCATCGAGTCATATGCACACTAGTAAGTATAGGGTGCTTCAGTATTACCATAAGTTGTCAGTTCCGAGGTAAACTCAAAAGGACAGCTATGATGTGTGTACTGGTTAACCACAATTTTGTCACTAAGGTTTCTTTCTTTATTTGCTAACTTGTGTCACAACTTGTATCTGAGTTTGTTTATCTGCATGTGGCAACAATCTATGTACTATGTAATGTGCATACTTGTCACAGTAAGGTTTCCATTTGTTTATTTATTTGTTTATTTTTTCACAGCACAACCTGTTCTGTGATAACTGCCACTCCCATGTTGCGCTGGCGCTCAACACGATGCAGTACGACAGAAGCACGTCGTGGAACATGGTCAAACTGTGCTTCCTCATGCTTATATATGGCAAATATGTCAGGTAACTACGCCTGTATCTGTCATTGTAACCGCTTTTCCGCACAACACACCAGCTTTGTATTTGTATGGCTGGTATAACTTCCCTTCCGCTTAACACACAAGCTACTCGGGTACCCAAGTACTCAGTTCCAGAGGTCAGATTTTGGTCAGTCCCTGTATGTCATGTTGACCATATTGTACTAATTTCAATTCAAGTTTTTTTTTCTAGTATTCTCACTGGAATTTATTCTGAATATCACACCCTGGATGGAGAATTTTCTGTTGTTAACTGCATAGTTTAAAGTGAGTCTAGTATTAGCCTGACTAAAATCGTGCTCCTAGCGGCCAGCCCTACAGTTGCCGAGGGGGTCACCCCAGCCAGCGAGAGATTGTGTAAGCACAGGCGAAGTCGAGTATGCTATCAAATGTAAAATGTTGAAGTTGATGTCCCATTGCATCAGTGTAATATAGCTGGTGATGAATGTTTATTTCTTCCCATCGACATTGATTCTTTAACGTCTCTGTTCCTTCTTCCAGTGTCTGCGCCTTCCTCAAGACGTGGCTGCCGTTCCTTATCCTGGGGGGAGGCGCCGTCGCTCTCGCGCTGCTGCTCTGAACAAGTGGTCGTCCTGTTACTGCCGCAATGGGAGGTCAACAGGGAAAGAGAGTCTGAGGGGAAAATCTGTTCCCTGGTGCACACCATTTCAGGGAGTGTACATGGCTAATCTCCAAGTAGATCCTACCATGGCATAAGATAGTACCAAACTGGCCAAGGAGTGTAGTCAGCTAAGAGATGAACATTTGCCATAGTAGCCAAACACACTCATAGGCTGGCTCCACTTCTCTGGCAGCTTTTGATACTATCTTATGTTACCACAGGATCTGCTTGGAGATAAGTACATAAATTGTAGTGACTGTACATTCAGACAAGCATTATCAATGGAGTTATGTTATAACAGAAAATAAGGATATCAGGAATACATGTGTAAAATAGGAGGAATATGACATGTGAAACTGTACATCCTAGGATAGATTAGAATTTTACTGTCTTCAAAATGGATACTACTAAAGAAGAACCTTTTAAATCTGATGATATTTCCAAAATTAAATGTAGATCTGGTTGTGTTTTTTTGTACATTGTAAAATAATGAAATGTATATGTCAGTGACAGTGCATGCATGTGTCTTTTGTTTGAAGAAATGTGTAATATCTTGTGAAATGAATGAAGTGTAAGTATCTAATGAATATGGCAATAAATGGCTGCAGGTAAATTGGTTTTTTATTAAAGGAGGTGGGGTGTTTGTTCTTCTGTCATTTGTATAGAAATCTTGGAATGAGATAAGCTACTTTCTGTACTAAAATGTATTAAAATGCTATCTGACATCTGAAAGTTTGCCTTTTCGATTTTTAAATATGAGCAAGACTGCAACAAAACAGTAACATTTTAACATTTTACTTGTGGTAATTGGGTTGCTGACTTTGGACTCCTGAACTTGTATAGTTCAGGCATAGCAAGTACACATGTGATAGATAATTTATTGTGGTAAATAATATATATAGAATTTGGTATGTCTTAAACTGGAACTTTGCACAGCTGACATGTGTGCTCAGCATACATGTAACGTTACATCTATACTGTCATGTGTTCTTTTATTGCACCTTTGAAATAAATTAAGAAATCTATAAATCATTGCCATTCGTCGACTTCTTTTCTAAACAATAGGAACCAAGTAATGTGTGAAGCATAAATTCGTTGGTTGAAGTTATAGAACCGATTGAATCCCAGATGTTTCCATTCCTTGATCGACTGTGGGCTTTCTGTTTTTACGTCAACCTGTCTGGTGCATTGTGGGTAATTTTAAGTAAGCCGCCATTTTTGAACCCAGAATCGGTCAGGTTTTTATTTTGGTCGGTGATTCTTATTATTTTGGCTGTAGATGTTCACATTTTGGGTAAACTGGTATTGTGTAGGCTACAGTGGTGATTCTAAGATGACCTTAAAATATATTTGACAACTGTAAAGGTGACAACATGGCGTTGTTTTGATCGAATTAGCGCGGTTTTCGCGTTGCGAACGTTAGCAAATTCAACTTTCAAGGACTTCCGGGTTCGGCCCACATACTGAAGTCTCACGTAAAACAGACTGAAGTTACTTTTCTGAGGAAAGATTTGCCGTGTCCAGACCTACGAGAAGAGATGTCGATGACCTTGAGGACCAGACGTGTCGGGGGAGGGGACGAGAATCAGGCGCCGAATAAGGTGACATTTTATAAACTTCAGATGTTAGAAACGCCCTTAGGCTGCCGACTGTTTCAATTTGTTTGGCGGTTATTTGGGGAGGGGCGATCTTAAGTCAGGTGCATGAATAGTAGGAGTGATAACTTTTGATATTCAAGTATGCAAAACATGAAATCTTGGACATGAATATGTCTATAATTATTTTTGAGCATAACATTTATTTGGGTTGGTAATCGAAATTATTAACGTTAGCATATGAACTAAAAACAAAACTAGATACTAGTAATAAGTAATTGAAGATTTATTCATGCATTACACCATTATTTATCTACAGGGTTACAAACCACCGATTCTGGGTCCTAAACCCATCCTGAAACCTGCGCCTGGTAGCCATGGCAACAGCGGTAACCACGGTAACCAGCCAACAACAACCCCCCTGAGACGACATCCCCTCACCCCGAGGGGACCCCCTCCAGCGAACCTCCCCTACACCCCCCAGGCCTGTCCTATGCTGACACCCAGGGGGCCCCCTACAGCATCAGGTCAGTTGTGTATTATATAACGTTATAGTCAGTATTTCTAAGTCATCATATTTATGTTTTTTTATTATGATGATAACTTTTGATTGTGCTTATTCTGTAATTATGTAATTGTACAATTATGCTCAGTTTACATGTTATATCCTCATCAATTAGATAAGTTAGATTCTGCATAGAATTCCTGAGATTAAGTTCATGTTATTTAGTGCTGACCTTTGCCGATCACTTTTATTTTGAGTTTAACACATTTTGTTTATGTTTTAAGTAGAAATCGTACATTTTGTATATGTTTTGTTCTTTACACGCCATTTTCTTGTGTTTAATGTACATGTACTAGTACTAGCAAGCAGACTCCAGGAAGAACAGTGTCAAATTTATGTATCACTAAATGTGGAGATCTTAATAAAACAAAGAAACCTTACAGCCAACCCCCTGCACACCCCGAACCCCCCTGCTGCCCCCACCCCCCTGGGAATGACCCCCCGGGTGCTGGAGGACATCAAGAGGAGACTGGAGGAGCGACGGCTGCAGGCGCTGGACACGCAGGAGAAAGTCAGCCCTGTGCTGCAGAGACTCAGGGACACTCCAGGTCAACATGCTGTTTCCTTTTGTGTTTTTGTTTTTGTTTATTGTTATATTTCAGCCATACCATATATGGTATATATGGTGAAATATATTGTATTCGTAATGTTTCTTTCTTTCTTTCTTTCTCCTGTCAAATCTTCAAATCGAATCATCTCCGTCGTTCCGGGACCGAATGACCTGAAATTTGGCACAAGAGTAGAATGGGTCAATACCGAGGTGCTTTTTCTCATTTTTTTCATATCTGCCTCTAAAATGATTTTATTGAAGTTTAAAGGTCACGTTTTGACCACAACGGTATATTTTGGCCCCCTGTACCATTGAATTACAATGGAATGACCTTAAATTTGGTGTAGATAGGCATTAGATAGTTGGTAAAATGATCCAAGTAAAATTTTTGGCATGAACCAATTTTAAATTATTAATTTCTGCACTTTTCTGAGGGGAAATTTGTTTTCTTTCGGCCTTCTCCCGTGAACTCCCGTGACCCCAGAGCCCACAGGTGCCAGGTGTCAGCGGTCTAGGGAGAGCGAGAGTTAATTACTTTATGGACGCCAGCCAATCAGCAACGAGAAAGGCGAATGCTAGTTAATATTCATAAGCGGGGCCTTGCAATCCCGTATATACACAAACAGATGCATATTACAGTCTTATAGTGGCCATATGTTACCCTGTGCCCGGTTTGAAATTGTAGTTTGCGAGGATTTGGAGTTCAGACAGTGTCATTTGAGCGGTAGCGGACGGTACGCGTGCATTGAACGTCAGAATACAAGTCTGTGTCGATGAATTTACCAACATTCCGCATGGCACTATCAATCATTTTTGGCAGATTTGACTTTGGGGGTTAGTTGAGACAATCGAGAAAATGTTACTTGGCAGAAAACGCGGGAAAATTGGACAGTTTGCGTTTAGTTTTGATACGTAAGTTTGACAGTGGCGAGAATGCATGTATTTTTTTCCCAAACAAATGTAGGTACTTCTAACGTTAGTGTTGTTGTTGTTCTTTTTTGACGTAAACTTTGTACATTCAAAGTGTAAGTAACTTTAAACTGCCAGAGTTTGAGCCCAATAAAACACTCTTGGTACCAGAGTATCACCACTGACGTCCAAAAAGAAACCCCCGAACAAGGTAGAAACTCCTATCCTCCAGGTCTCGCACGCTGCGAGCAGGAAATTACAACACTCAGACAAGATTACGTCCGATGGCTGATTGCATACAAAGTAAAACAATTTAACAGTGGTATACAGGACATATACTTAACAAAGAATTCGAAGGAAAATGAAATATATAGATAAAGCCAAATCAAGTTAACTTGTTGGTCCTGGGATTTTTCAGAAAAGAAATGAAGCGACAGGGTGGTAAAATTCTTGTAAAAATTCGAGACGTCTCCGTTTATGTAATGGCTCATACAAAACAAGAAGAAGATTGAAGTTTTTAGCTTGAAAAAAAAAAAAAACAACAACACACTCCTACTACACAACACCTGCACCTGCTTGACAATTATTAAAACGTATGCACTACTTGATTTAAAAAAAGCAATGCAATAATAAATGTACCCACATCACAAGGAGGACGGTACTTAGACCTAGTTATCGAAGTGGAAATTGTTGAATGGCGTCATGTAATTTCATGATGAAAATCTTCTGAATGGAAGATGCGGTTTTTTTTCACTCTCGGAAAAATAGGAGCTGCCGCAATTCTGAAAGCCAATCAGTTATGCATAGGCGCTCCTGTGGAAGATTATATTCTTCCATATGGGCCCGGGGATATTGGGCAAGCTCTGTTTTGACCTGAAACCAATTCACAATATTAGTTCTCTTTTGGGGATAACTTACAGTTAAAATATTGCATTTTTGCGCAGGGGTGACTTGGAACAGTCCAATGTTGCGTGGGAATGGGTATGGCTGAAATATGCTGTATTTGCACCCAAGCAAATGTCGGTCTTTCTAGTTTTCTTATAAGATTGTTATTGTTAAGGAGCAAGTTGCAAACCAAAGAAAGATGGGCTAGCAAACGATCACATATACATATGTACTGGAGTACAGTCTTTATGACGGTGTTTACAATTTTACATCTGATTCAGTTAAACGGATATGAACATTATGAGGAGGATAATTGAAATGCTAACTATAAAGTTGTTTTCTTTTACATTATGTAATTCAACTACTAATTTGTTGAAAATCAGGTCCTACATAGCAGTTTCCTTTCAGACTGTACATAGATTTCCACAATCCTTGTTGAGGTTCAGATTTGGATTTTCTCCTCACCCTCCAGCCCTGAAGACGAAGCAGCGCCTGCTTGAACAGAAGCACCATGCTGCCAAGTCGAACGCGGCGAGCCTGTGTGTCGGGGGCGGCGTGTCGCTCTGGCCGCAGATGGACAACATGCGGCTGACACGGCGGGAAACGGTCGCGCTGACGGCCTGGTGCGTCGGACTCGTCCTGACGGTGCAGGCGCTCTTCAGCTACCTGCACGGTGAGGGTCTCAAGGTCAACTCAAGGACAGAATCTCCATCAGTTGTTACAATTGCAATTGCAAGCTGCTAATCTATGATTATATTCTCAAATTCTGGTCCATAATGTTTTTAACACTTTTTAATCAAATATTGTACGTTAGCAACTACTTCAAATCATGTCATTATGTTACATGAAGTCTGCTGTGCTAATAAAGTTCTTTGCTGGCTATTGAAGAAAACGGAAGCAAGATGCATGAGTACCAAAAATTACGGTATATCTATTTTGAAAGATACAGCTAGAATATACTTTTGAATTTCTAATTATTTTACAACAGGTCATGTAATCAGAAAACTTCACATCTTCACTGGTCACCTACGCCGTTTCCATGGCGACCACAAGCTGGAGGTCGCCCGAGGTCAGGAGCAGTTTGACAGGTCTGTCCTACGGTGGCACACAGACTACAGGAACCTCATGGTGAGACCAACTTCTGGTGATCGAACCAAACCTATATCAAGATAACATTTGCAGCAAATCTGTTGTGTACACATGTATATCCTCCTTTACATCCATTATGTATGGACTATGTATCGAGACATCATGATTCATGTAAAGAAAGTGAAAATAAGAAGACCTTAAAGTCATTGTGACAAAAATCTTTAGACTATTCTAAAAACAGAAAAAAATTCAAACATTTGAAAATTTACTGCAATTTCAGTAATCAGTTGTGTTGACACCCAACATTTCCATCAAAGTGATATTCTGTCATATACATGTATATGTTGAATTTGTACTAGTTATTTGTACCTTTGTGCCAATGTCAATCTTTGTTATACTTTTTAATTAACATTTTCCCTCCAAAAGGATGCCATAGAGCAGGACTTCCATGTGTCTGTGGGAGGAGCCCCTGTGCTGTTCCAGCTATTGTACTTGCTGTGTCCATCTTCTTTTAAGCTTTCAACTTGTTCCTTAAAAATTTACTTTTCCGACAGGATGCCATAGAGCAGGACTTCCATGTGTCTGTGGGAGGAGCCCCTGTGCTATTCCAGCTGTCCCTGCTGCTGTACCTGCTGTCCATCTGCACCCTGCTGTACTACCTGGGGGACAACATGCTGTCCAAGAGCAAGCTGACTCCTAGGAGGATCAAGCTGTGGTACAGTACAGATCTCTGTGTTTTATAAGGTCTCCTGCAAGTTAATTTTTGTTGATAGGCTGTTAATGTTACTTCCTAGTTCCTACAGTAGGCCACATGTCAGTTGTTCAATGTAAGATAAAGACACAACAATAAAAGAATTTATACGGTCATTGGCTATCAGTTAGTAACAAAGCTAGACTCCTCCCTGTCTCTTTTCTTTAGGTACTTCCATGGCCATTACTCCAATGATCTCACACTACTTGTCCCTCCATTGAGAATCTTTCAGCGTAACACTAGGTTTTCTTCAAGCTCACATCATAATGTTCTATTACCAGCGACTGTCTCAAAGTCCTGCTACAGCAACAGCTTCTTTCCTAGGAAAGCCAACCTAATAGATGGAACTCTCTTGGAGTTGACTGTTTTCCTCCTGATGCATATGCCACACATCTTTTGTTACTAGACTGTTCCCAATTGTATGCTAAGCCTTTTTCTCATTTAAAAAATCTTAACTCAGTACTGTATGAAGGTTGACCATTGCTATGTTGTGTTCAGGGTGTCCCTGCTTGTAGTGACCGGCGTGTGGACGCTGCTCGGCCTGAAGCTGCTGACCACTGCCCAGCACCTGGAGTCAGCTGTGGAGACAACTGTGTACCAACTTAGCGAGGAACTGGTCAGTTTCTTTAGCAGACTTTACTCTTTTCATCAAAGTTAACAGATATTGTATAAACTTGATGGCTTGTAGATGACAGAAGACAGGTTGCCTTTGATGGTATGTTTGTGTGTGTGTCTGAGTGATTGTGTGTACTGAGTGTGTGTGTGACTGTGCACCTATGCATGTGTGTGTGTGTGTCTGTGTGTGTCTGCATGTGTGTTTGTCTGTGTACAAGAATGCAAGTATGGCTGTCAGTTTGCATTTTCTTTCAGGCTCTACTGGTAGTATCATTCTGTATCTGTATCTATATAGCCAGTATAACCGCCCTTCGGCATAACACACCAGCTAGTATGTTTCTTGTAGGGATCACACTCCTGTCCCAAGCTTTTCAGTGAAAATGTAAGTAAAAAAAAAAATAAAATTCTTCCTTTTGTGCCTGCAGAGTGACCTGGTGCTCCTTGACCATGACTTGAGCAGGTACCACAATGTCTTAAGGTACTGGCAGTACCGCTGCACCCCACCCACTTCACCTGGGGTACTCAGCATCTTAGGGATCTTACAGGTAAGACCCATGTCTTCAAGGAACCATTATGTGTGTCTTAAGATAGAACAGTCAGCTTACAGGTGTGCCATATGTGGTAGAGACTGTCATTCCCGTAAAGGACTGTTTAGCCATACCTGAAGCTGTAATGATTTTACCTTGGTCAATACTTAGAAAAGAAGGCCATATCTAAGCATTAAAAATGTTGCAGATTTTCCAAAGACCAAATTCTGGCAAAATTCCTCATTATTTTATTGTGAACTTAAAGATTTTTTTTAGCATTCATTTTTATCTACTGATGTTGATTGCTGTTCTCTAACCCAATCCAGGTGCGTGATGTGAACTACTACCTGCAGTACTACAGCTTACCTGTCATCACAGCCCTCTGCACACCTGTGGTGAGGCTGGTCCTGGCACTGAAGCAGGTGTACAGTCCAGCCTGAACCTAACTCACCTGTACTCTCACCTGTACTCTCACCTGCGTCACACCTGTATCACACCTGTCATCACAGCGCTCTGCACACCTGTGGTCAGACTGGTCCTGGCACTGAAGCAGGTGTACAGTCCAGCCTGAACCTAACTCACCTGTACTCTCACCTGTATCACACCTGTACTCACACCTGTCATCACAGCCCTCTGCACACCTGTGGTCAGACTGGTCCTGGCTCTGAATCAGGTGTACAGCCCAGCCTAAACTTTACTCACCTGTACCCCCACCTGCATCACACCTGTCACTACACCGATCTGCACACCTGTGGTTAAACTGGTCCTGGCACTGAAGCAGGTGTACAGTCCAGCATGAACCTAACTCACCTGTATCACACATGTACTCTCACCTGTATCACACCTGTACTCTCACCTTTCATCACAGCGCTCTGCACACCTGTGGTAAGGCTGGTCCTGGCACTGAAGCAGGTGTACAGTCCAGCCTGAACCTAACTCACCTGTACTCTCACCTGTATCACACCTGCACTCTCACCTGTATCACACCTGTTCTTACACCTGTGATAGGGCTGGTTCTGGCATTGAAGTGTACAGTCCAGCCTGCAATTTACTTAGAGATGTGTCTGAAGGAAACACTGCAAAATATGCACAGTCTTGGCTAACCATCTAATCGTTCTTATGTTCTCGTATCGTGTGAGGATATTGGAAGCCATACTACTTACTACTAACATGACTTTGTGTAAAAACTGCTCGTCTGGAAAATATGCCATACATTGATGAAGGTTAGACTGCAATATTTAAAAAATCATAGCCAGTTGCATGAGTAATTGCTTATTGGTGTATGTTAAATGCTATCACCAACAATATTTGCTGCCATAAACCATATTACTACACAGGTTTTTTTTTATTAAGAGCTGGTGCAATTTCAGATGAGAATGTTTTGAAGGTTGAAAACTTGTTAGACTGAATATGTGTAAGGGTTATCAGAAGCTTGTTTGAAGAGGCAATAATTTTTCCTCAGATCAAATTAAATTCCTATATGATAATAAAAGTGTTTTTATATGTGTATGACGTGTAACTTTTCCTTACTAAGTTGATCATTAGAAATATAGATATTATCAACTGTTGGTACAAACCATACAAAATTTGACATACTAGTATAGTACATATTATGATAATTTCTACATGTAACTCTTAGTTGAAAAACTATAATAGTATTTATCTATAGTGTTTAAAGACTATTTTCAACTTATTTATATTATCTGACATCATAGCATGAAGTCATATTATAGATATCTATCAGTATTATTCCTAGTTTTACTCCTGTTTAATAGACTTAAAGTTTTGGTGATGACATTGTATAGTTTTCATAGTGGAGGTTAAAGGCAATGTTGTAATGTATCATTATTTCTCCTAGTCTTATCCTTGTTAGATGTAAAGTTGTGGTGTGATAATGACATTGTATTTTTGTCATTTGTGGAGGTGCAAGCCATTGTTTGATGTCTTTGATTCATGATGTAAATGTACTTACAATTTGAAGAGTGTTTACATAATGTCAATGCATCTTATTTACATGCTGATATACATGTATTATAATTATATATAGATCATGTTGTTAAATCAGGTATCCTATCTTAATGCAATCATATTCCTAGGACTGGAGTCATACATTAGCAGTACTTATGTGCTGTAGTCAGGTATATGTATGTGGAAAAATACTAGTCTTCAAGCCAGGGCTCTAGCCAGCTCGAACTTTTTTCCTTCAGCCAATTCCAATCGTCGTGAAAACCGCAAAAATTCATTTTCCATATGACACTACAAAGTAGTAAACGTTGCCATTGAGACCTTGAAAAACGGGTTTTAATGAGATAATCGTATGCAAAAGGGCGCCGACACACATTGTCAACAATCATAACAATAGCAAAACAAACAGTGTATCACTTTTACAGCCGTGGACAGCGTCCCCAAGCCGCCTGTAGCTTCCACCAAGGATTTTTGTCCGTCAAGGTTGACGGATTGGTTTTAAAAATTTTCCATCAGACACAGCATATTTCCGTCAATCGACGGAAAAACGGACGCTGGCTAGAGCCCTGCTCCAAGCAGATGAATAAACTGTCATGTAGAATGGTGTTGTGAAGGTTTCTTAAGCTCTTAGTTCTGTCTATGTGGAGCAGAAAGCCAGCTGCTCTACAAAACATGAGCTTGAGAAACATTTCAATTTCATCTTTTTACATCAGATTCTGCTTGCAGATTAAAAAAGCACTTAAGATTCTAGGCTGTGTCACACAAACTCTGCTGTCTGGGCTGTAACTGGCCCCTCCCTGAGGCCAGCAATGTTGGACGGGCCGTATAGAAGCGTGATTAAATTCCATTCTTGTCTTCTAGATTTTACTTATGGTGCTATATAATAATGATAATAACAGTCAAGAGGACCACTTTTATTTTACAAAAATAGTTTATTGCACTCTGAGCTGGCAGCATGGCATGTTGAAGTGGTCATGGAAAGCTGGGCCTTGTACAATCAAGAGATTATCAATAAACATGGATATCTTAATATACTCCAGAATATCTCATACACTGTTTTTTTTTTTACATTAAGGACAGTGGGACATTCAGTAATACATTCATTATGTAGATCTGCAGGACACAAGCAGCAGCAGGTCTATATCAATTTTATATCTAGAAATCCAAAGAGCAACAACAACTAACCCTTGTGCAACAGAAAAGAACATATTAAACCTCCAATTGGCTAACTGGCCAAATAGTCAGATAACACACCAGAGGAGTTAGTAAGCCCCAAACTACAGTTCTCACTAACTGTAGTTCCTTGTCGGCTAACTCCTCTGGTATGTTGTCTGTCTACTTGACAAATTTCTACTATTTTCCAGTGACAAGTGGAACCTGTAGAGGCTAGGAAGAACAAACATTTAAACGGACAGTGATCTGTGTGCTACTGAAAATCTTTGAATTTACAAATGCAAAAAAATGTCTTTTATGATCAAACCTCAATGGATCATGGTTTTACATTGCACATATACAATTTATATAGGGAAGAGTTGGGTATTGCAGCTGGCAGCAGTGTCACACCTGCTGGTTGCCATAGTGACCAGGTGAGCTCTGGCAACTGCAGCATGTCATACACTGTTCTTTTTTACTGTGTTGGTGTGACCAAAGACCAAAGTAGTAATGTTTACATCTGATGAAATGTTTCCATTATTTTCAAGCTCCACATCTTTACATTGCACATACACAACAGGAATGAAGAGTTGGGACCAGTGTCACACCAGCTGGTTGCCATAGGAACCAGGTATGCTCAGGTGACAGCTACATGCCATACACTGTTCTTTGCTACTGTGACGGTGACAATAGACCAAAGGAGAAGAGTCTAAATTTGATAAAATGTATTTACATTGCACATATACAACAGGAACAAATGAATATATTCCAGGTGTTCGCCTCACACCTGCCTGTTGCCTTGGTGACCAGGTGTGCTCAGGTGACAGCTGCAGCTGCCTCACACCTGCTGGTTGCCATGGTACCCAGCTGCAGCCAGGTGTCCGTGTCGGGATCGTAGCACTCGACGGTGTTCAGCGTGACAGGTGCGGCAAAGCCTGGTCGGGAGGGAACAGTCGTTCATTAGCAAGTTTAAGACTAACCTACTAGTACTACAACCAACATACTTCTTTTCTTTACACTGTCTCAAGCTTTGGGAGAAAGGTTGTCTAGTTTCCCTGTACCATTTGCTTTGTGCTAGGTAACATATTAATATGTTAAGATTTCTTAATTCACTAAAGTCATATGTCAGAAAAGAGGATCAGTTGAAAAATTGGTAAGAGTATACAGTTATTACATTTTCAGAAAGATTCTGTTTTATCCTACAGTCCATGTCAAATTCCATCTGTATTCTTTGTCTCTGTTGTCCCCTTTGTAATAGCTACAGGCTAGTTGGTCAGCCTTGATCGTGCATGCTGACCAGCCAAACCAATAAACATAAACTAACATTCTTAACAAGACCTTTCCACGAGCTGTTAAAAAAACATCTGCCTGTTTCCCCCTACCTCTGGTCGATGACCGTCCCCCCAGCACATACAGCATGTTGTTGATGGCAGCTACAGAGGCTCCCGCTCGCGCTGTGGACAGGGGGGCAACCTCCCGCCACTTGTCCTGGTTAAGGTGGGGGATAAAATCACAGCTATGAAACTGCGCAAACCAGATCTACACAGTCATGTAATGGATGCATGCAGACGACATAAACCTACAGAGCCACATCACTGCAGACTAGGGGTGTACTGGTACAAAACCGTTTTTTCGTCTTGGACCGGTTCAGAAGAACAGAACCTGAAAAAACATTTGTATTAGGATAACATGCTGTTTTCAAAGAAGAGTCTTGATAATTCTATGCTATACAGAGTAGACGCTCAAAAAAACAAAAGTAAACAAACACTACCTCCACAGGTGAGTACCTCTCCACAGTCCTGAGAGCCTCCTTCTGATCGTTCCATCCACCCACAGCGTACAGACACCCCCCCAGCGTCCCCACCCCAACACTCAAACAAACAAAAACAAATAAACAAACAACCGTACCTCCACAGGTGAGTACCTCTCTACAGTTCTGAGAGCTTCCTTCTGATCGTTCCATCCCCCCACGGCGTACAGACACCCCCCAAGCGTCCCCACCCCCACGTACGCCCGACGCTCCTTCATGTCGGGCAGTCGCGTCCAGTCGTGCGTTACGGGGTCGTAGAACTCTGCGCTCCTGAGCTCTGACCCCAGGTCACTCATGCCTCCCACAATGTACAGGAAGCCTGTAGGAGGGATTAACATTATTCTTTCCTTTCTATTCTTTTTATTTCATGCATAAACACACATGCATAAACTAGTACTATGTACTAGTATACAAAAAACAAATTGACTGTATATAAGACATTCTTTGGTAATAGTTCTGGAAGAATGTAGTGCTATATAAGTAGTCTGATGACGTGACTACTAGTAGTTATCATGGTCCTCTTGGAACAATGAATAGTTTCTAAAATAGTATACAGAAAATAACGACATTCTCTAGACAGCCTTCAAGAAAGATATGTATGCGATAGAAATCTAATGCAAACTGAACTGATACTGTCAGTTTATATCCATGACAAGCAGACCAGGATACATGTAGATCAGTAAGGGTCACCATATCAATCTTTGCAAACCCTATACAATTATTGAACTTACCATCCATCTCTGTAACCCCCATGCAGAACCTTAGGGTCTCAACCCTCCCCACAACCTCCCACTTCTTGACCTCGGGATCATATCTCTCAATCGTGTTCCCGATCTCCGAACCGACCCAGCCGCCGATCGCGTAGATCGCGTCCTGCAGAACGCAGACACCGAGTCCACACCTCGGCACGGTCATCACGGACGGCAGGATCGTCCAACGGTTCACCGCCGGATCAAAACACTCCACATTGTCGTAGATGAGTGAGTCACTTTCTCCGCCGACCGCGTACACTTTCCCGTGTAGCACGGCAATACCATGCCCACTACGGCAGTAGTTCAATGGTGGAAGGAAGCTCCAACGTTGGCTGAATGAGTCATAACACTCCGCCATGTTGATAGTGTGACTGTCGCTCCATCGTTCCCCGGGTAGTCTCGTGTATCCTCCTGCCACATAGAGAAACTTGCGAGCATTCCGACGAGGCTTGACGAACCCGAAGTTTTTCACAGGCATTTGCACAGGCCTGCCTGGTTTACAGATGATGTTGTAGTCTTCAAACAACTTCTGCAAGACGATCTGGAGACTCAAGTCCGTCAAGACGTGCTTCAGGTACTTGGAGAGACACTGTGGAGAGATCAGAGGGAACCGTACGGGGGACAAGATCTCGTAAACGAAGCGTCGCCGCTTCGTGACGTCGTACATGATCCAGGACATGGCGCTGGTGAAGACCTGATACTCGTTCTCCACATGCAGATCCTCGCTGGACAGAAACTCGGAGAGGAGCTCCTTGGAGACGCTGAAGAACTCCTCCTCTCGTGTGACCTGAGAGAAAAGTGAAAGTTATATTGATCAGTTTAGCTCACAGAAGAGCTATTCTTCCACAGGTCGTGACAGAGATGATAGATGCTATGTACAGTATTTTCAGGCGCCGACTAGCCGACTGCTGCCCACCTGTGTCAAGGATCTCAGCAGCAGTATAATCAAATGCTGGATACTACTATGACAAGTAGACAAGTAGAATGAACAGAAGATCACAACTTAATGCATTGTCCTAAGGATTGTAACCCTTGCATGTAGGTTGAGCAACACAGCCAGAATCAAACTCATGGCTTCTAGTTCCAGGCAGGCTTTTAGCTAGGATTTTACCATAGAGGGTCCAAATTTTTTGGCAAGTTGCTGCAAGTGACATAGGCACGAGTAATGTAGGGGGGTAGTTGAAGACTGTGACCACAAGTGACCTACATTGTATTAGGATCACTGGTCAATTAAAATACTAGTGTGCTTGTCAGAGGATCTGCTCCCCAGTGTAAGAGAATCTAGTGTGTCCAATTTCTTATTATTTTTAGAACAGCGCATCCAAATGACGCCTGGATGCATGCCTGCTAACAAGCCTGTTTCAGGAGCTGCTACGAGGGGCGTTCAATAAGTAATGCCCCTGACCCATTTCCCATAGCAGGAGATTAATGAAACTTGGCACAGTTATTAGTCGTTCTCTATATAGGAACCACTCAGAGTTATGCTTTTCTTTCATCGTTTGATGCAGCTCTGGACACCGTTTTTATAGAGGACCCCAGATTGGTCCTCCAACAGATGCCTCATCAATGGCAGAAGAGGGACGACCAGGTCTGGGAGCTGTTTCCACAGACTTACGGCCATGTTTAAATTCACGATGCCAGCGTTTTACAAGGTCATATGATGGGGCATCATCATCATAAGTTTCTTTCATTTCATCAAAAGTCTTCTTTGGTTTGCGTCCTTTCAAATACAAAAACGGATCACTGCGCGACACTCAACTGGCTCCATTTCACACCTGTTGCATTTCACACCTGACTCTGTTCAAACACCAGTACATCAGAAACCTCAATTAGTTCAGAGCTGTTTTTTGCAACATAATTCATAGAGATATAAATCATTACACATGCAAAATTTCATTAAGATCAAACAACTGGAAGTGAGTCAGGGGCATAACTTATTGAACGCCCCTCGTAGCCCCTGGACTACACACGCACCTGAGTGAAGTGGGACTGGATGTAGGCCAGGCTGGCGGAGCAGAGGTCCTGACAGGCGTGTGTCTCTGCGTACATGTAGATCCCTATGGCGTTGGATGGATGGAGCTAAGGGCATACAAACAAACAAACAGTTGTTTACATGCATAACAAAATACTTTACACACACACATTATCCCCTGTTGTTTGGATGACCCTGTACATATGTCACAATTCCTAGAGCAATACTGACAGTTCTACTCAAACATGTTTGGGATCGCATTTTTTGCCCTGCAATGGCAACACATAGCAAACAGTTTAAAGTAGTATGAGGCAAGCTAACTCTTGCCCGCGCTCAGTCTCAAACAAACATGTTTACCTACAAGCAGAGGAAGCTGGTACAAGGGCTGATGATATAACAAACAAACAAACAAGTGTTTACCTGTGAGCGGAGGAAGATGGTACAAGCGCTGATAATGTAATAAACAAACAAACAAACAAATGTTTACCTGAGAGCGGAGGAAGCTGGTACAAGCACTGATGACATCAGGCAGCTGAAACATGTCAGCTGCTGCCAGGAGTTCTTGTACATTCCCGACATTCACATCAATAGAACCTGGATATCGTAATAAATAAATAAATATATGAATAAACATCTGCTTTTTTTTAGTAATGAGGCTGATTTACGTCCCTTCTGAAAGACGGATTCGTGAATTCTTGGTCAGGCTACAGTCGTCCTTAGGTACATTTGTCACCTGTCCTCTCAGTCTACGGTAATACCAATTGTACAATCTTTTATTTCCAAGTAGAAACAGTCTCCTGGCTCCCAGGAATCTAACTTGGACCCGCCACTTTGCAAACTTACGCCTCTTTTAAACTAAGCCAAAAGGTCCAGACCTGTTGGCCTGTTACAAATTTGCTTGAGTAGCTTTTGTATTGTATATCATTATCAATCAACTAACCAAGTACTCAGTAGTCAATCGACAGCCAACGAGTGAACTTAAGCTAACTAATCAACCAGCCAGCCGATCAACTAATTAACTAACCAACCAGCTGACCAAATAAAATACTTAACAATCAGTTGACAAACTACTAGCGCCCAACCAACCACCAACTACTTGACCAATCAACCAGCTTACAGCTGCAAAACAAACAAACAAACCTGTTTACCTGTGTACATAAAGTCCAGCAGCATGTTGAACGTGTCCGGCTCCACGGCGTGCAGTTCCACCTGTCCTCGGTGCGCCTCGCTCATCCCCCCGCCCAGCATCGCCGCGAAGTACGGCGAACAGGCAGCCACTACGGCACGGTGCACGGGGAACAGCGAGCTACCAACACTGGAAAAATCATCAGAAAACACTCTTTGAAGACCAATGAGCTTTTATCAGACTGATGAAAGCTCCAAGTGTGAAGACTGATGAAAAATTATGTCGATTGAACGACAATGACACAGTCAACTGTGGAGAAGAAATTTTGAAATAATTTTTAGTTTCGTCAAATTATGAAGATTAGACATCAAGGTATAAGATACGCAGTTACTCAAGCAACTGGATATGATTTTGGAAACGGTCAGACGCTTCAGTAAATGCTTTGAATGGCGAATTTTGAGTTTCGACAAAATTTTTGTGCTACAGTTCTACCTCGAAGTCGGTTCCTTTTGCATAAGAACAGAGACTGCCTGTTACCTGAATTCCACGTCGCAGAACTCTCGCTGTCCTCTTAACTTGTTTAGCAGATTCAGGACGTTTTTAGAGTGCCAGTCGGCGTGAAAATGCAGAGTTTCTTCGGCGGTAACGCCTCTACCGCCGCTTGCCTCCGCCATTGTTGTCAACTTCAGAATTTAGACTATCTCATTAAAGATAGGGGGTAATTTTAAAAATACATTTCGCAGACCTTCATTTGTATTGCAAAAAAAAGGGAAATTTGCCTCAATGTACTGTTATGATTACATAATTTTTAATATTTAAAGGTGTAAAGTTGACATATCATTGTCATTTTTATAAGTGTTCTTCGAAGACATAAAAAATGTTCCCCCTAAAATTGAAAATGCCATATGTGGGTCAAAGGTGAAACCTCGAGAGTTCATTGAACTTTTGAACTTTGAGCACAGCTGAAGAAAAGCTCTTGCTCAAGACGTTCTCCACTAAAAGTTCTTTAAGTGCCTAGACTCACACCTTAAAGACTCGCCATGGCTGCAGCAAGTGTCGCATCTCACATCGTGCCTAAACAGGAGGTTATAGCGTTCGTGGAGCGGTGTATGGGGGCTGTGGGTACACCGGGCGCGCACGCCTCTGCTCTGGCTCAGGCCTTGATGACAGCTGACTACAGGGGCCACTTCAGCCATGGACTCAACAGGCTCGGTACGTGGTGCAAAACTCACTGGTCTGGGTTTATTTTGGCCTGGAAATCCCAGAGTTTGGTACAGAAGTGAATATGTTGGAGTTGATGGTTGTTTGAGATAGTCGGCCCGCGCCCGCCCCCTTTACCTTGACACGCCCACTTGTACATTTTAGTAAAATTGAGGTCAATTGTACTTAAATACGTCGATGTAGGTTAGACATCCAGGTAATAAGATACGCCAAAAATAGTTACTCAAGCAACTGGATATGGTTTTGAAACGGTCAGACGTTTCGGAAAGAATCCACTTTCCTTCGTCAGTGACACTGACGAAGGAAAGTGGATTCTTTCCGAAACGTCTGACCGTTTCAAAACCATATCCAGTTGCTTGAGTAACTATTTTTGGCGAATTGTACTTAAAATTTCTTGTACTTAAAATGTTTTTGATGTGTCCTCTCACAGAGATCAGAATGCAGAATTTTAGAATTCAAGGTGCCCAGAATTCTAGGTAATATGTCACTTTAAAGACCCTGTAAAAGAAAACAAAGTCAAAAGCCATCTGGACTTGTTGTTCAAATCAAAACAATGGTCGAGACAAGCACTGTTTTGTTTCATGGAGACTTAACCTGAGTGTCATATTACCTAGAATCCCTGTCGCCAGTGTTCTGATCTCTGTGAGAGGGCTTATTGTACCAGCCTGTTTCTTTCCCCATCAGACATGTATGTGCAGGACATCCGGTCAGGGATGACCGTGAAAGACGGAGAACCCACCGTCGTTAACGAGCGGGCAGGCACCGCGTTCGTGAACGGCAACAACCTCCTCGGGCCGGTGGTGTCCAATTTCTGCATGGACCTTGCCATGAGAAAGGCAAAGGATGCTGGGATTGGATGGGTTGTTGCCTGTGGTGAGTTGATTGGTCATGTTGGTTGAAATGTTGAAGAAATTAAGGTAACACTGGTTCACCTTTATTCGCGGGGTAACCTATATCCGTTGTTTGGCAAAACGATACATTCAGGCACATCAATTCATTGGGTGGCAGTTTTAAACTGCAATGTACTGAAAATATTGAAATTTTAAACCAACGTCCGTCAACATGATATCCCCAAATACCCTGTTAATAAAAAAGCAATGCATATAGGTTACCCAACGGATAAAGGTGAACTAGCATTATAATTTTTGTCTTCTTCAGTTATCGCCGAATCTTTTTCTGTCACTCTCAGCATATCATTCCATGCTACCCTGAAATAAGGCTAATGAAGATAATATGATGGTATTATTAATGTCTCAGTCAGGTGTACTAGTACTGGCCTTGGCACTATTTGTAATGTGTCTTGAAGAAGCTACTATACCTAAGACAAAACAAAGAATATCAGCATCCCTGGAAGATAAGTACTTTTGTGTAAAGTCAAGACATTGTTGTAGGTCTATCATCCTTCTTAATTAGCAGTATTTTATGTTTCAGGATCAAACCATTACAGCATTGCGGGGTACTACAGTCTGAAGGCTTGTGACCAGGGCTTGGTGGTACGACCCAAAATATTTTGATTATAATCTGTTGAGTATGTCATAAAATAAACTTTAAAGTATCATCTCTGCACATTTTTAATTATAACTTAACTGCATGTAAGGGATTTGAGCTCGGTAACTTGATTCATTCACAGTTGTTT
This sequence comes from Branchiostoma floridae x Branchiostoma belcheri, assembly GCA_019207045.1. Lineage (NCBI taxonomy): Eukaryota > Metazoa > Chordata > Leptocardii > Amphioxiformes > Branchiostomatidae > Branchiostoma > Branchiostoma floridae x Branchiostoma belcheri. The sequence goes on from CM033032.1 coordinate 3,294,823, forward strand.
TGAGAGGATGCCAGTTTATTCATTATTGCTGCTGATACATATCAAAATTTTGTGATGTGAATCTTGTTTATTTATGCAGGGCATGTCGTTCACCAACACATCCCCACTGGTGGTGCCAACAAGAGCCAGGAAGGTATGACTGAGTTACAAGGTACACCCATTAACTTAAAAAAAAAACAGTTTGTTTGAGAGGTCTCAGGTACATGTTTGTTGGTTTATCGTGTTATCTTCATTAGTGTTGACATACAACCACTACTCTTCCTGGAGTCCTCTCCCATAAAGTACAATAATGTATGCATGTTTAGATATGCAGGAGTGCATCATACTGCCTGCATGTTAAAAGGTTGCATTTGAGATCTCTGCCTTTTTTTAAATTAGACTTTGAGGAATTATGTTAATAGACAGTACATAGGAGTATGTACAGGGGAATGGTAGAAATATTTGATGTTTTAATGCCCATTTTCTGGTCATGTGACATTTCCCAGGGTGTTCTGGGTACCAACCCCATCTCCGTGGCCGCTCCGGGGAAGGAAGGCGACAGTTTCGTGTTGGACATGGCGACCTCTACATGTGCCCTCGGCAAGGTGGGTTAGCCATGACTGACAGCTGTCAATCACATCCTTGTGAAGTAAACCTGTAGGCAACTAATAACTTGAATGTGTACTTTAGGGAGTCAGTGTAAAGAATTATCAGTTGTGAAGTAAAAGCAAAATTGTCTTCTATTGAGTTAAGATGCACAGACATGTACTGTAAATGCAGAAACTTCCGCGGTGGATTAATGTTCGCGGTTTTCGCGGTGGCCGCTTCACCGCGAATTAAAAACCACCGCGGACATTTTTCCAGTAAGAGACTACAGTGTATGGTGCTACCGCAACATTGAAACCACCGCGAAAAGTCATTTTCCCGCTACCGCGAAATTAAATCTCCGCGAACTTAAATGCATTTACAGTATTACTCTAGACTAAATCGTCACATGTTTCTGTCTTTTCCCCAGATTGAGCTGCATGACAGGAAAGGGCTGCCCATCCCCACAGGCTGGGGAGTGGACTCTGCCGGCAGGGTAAACTACTATCTTTCTTCATACACTTTGCCCTCAGGGATGTTCTACTATAAAATTTGAAGGAGGAAGGAAGGCACGGTTTCAATTTCTTTGTGGATCTTTTTAGGTAGATATGAATTACTTCCTTCTTGATTTTACAAATAAATAAAAAAACTAAAATTAAGTGCTTATCATTTAATGTGAACAGTCCATTTTCTGTCTTGCAGGAAACCACAGACCCAAAGGCTGTCTTGCAGGGCGGAGGTCAGATGGCACTGGGAGGGTCAGAGGTCACAGGTTTGAACAAAAGACCTTGTTAAGGGGGGTGGGGGATGGCAGAGGTCTCAAATTTATCTAGTGCAGATATATATTGCATGGCATGGAGGATTATGGGTCATAGGTTGTGTTATTGCAACATTCTGCAGTAATACTAAGTCTTGCTAGTAATTCTAATGTCTAAAGTTGTTACATACATTTTTCTTAGTAGAGTGTTACTGCACTCATGTGATGTTTAGAATAATGACTGTGCCTTCTTTCTGTAGCAGGTAACAAGGGATATATGCTGGCCATAATGGTGAAGCTATTCTGTGTTTGACCTTGAGTATGTTTGACCTTCCCACAGGAGGATACAGGGGTTACGGCCTAGCTATGATGGTGGAGTGTTCTGTGTTTGACCTTGAGTATGTTTGACCTTTCCACAGGAGGATACAAGGGTTACAGCCTAGCTATGATGGTGGAGTGTTCTGTGTTTGACCTTGAGTATGTTTGACCTTCCCACAGGGGGATACAAGGGTTACGGTCTGGCCATGATGGTGGAGTGTTCTGTGTTTGACCTTGAGTATGTTTGACCTTTCCACAGGAGGATACAGGGGTTACGGCCTAGCTATGATGGTGGAACTGTTCTGTGTTTGACCTTGAGTATATTTGACCTTCCCACAGGAGGATACAAGGGCTACGGCCTGGCCATGATGGTGGAGTGTACTGTGTTTGACCTTGAGTATGTTTGACCTTCCCACAGGAGGATACAAGGGCTACGGCCTGGCCATGATGGTGGAACTGTTCTGCGGGATCCTGAGTGGCGGGGCATACGGGCCGAACGTACGCAGATGGAAAACAAACGACAGGGTCGCCAACTTGGTGAGTCTAAACGTTTTGCATGTGAGAGATTAATAGGTCTGAGATGAAGTTCTTTATCTAGTGCTGTCCCAGGTACTGAAATTTTTGTGTTTGTGGTTGAGAAAGTTCTAGCCCTAACTGTAAAGAAGAATAAAGACCACCTGATGATTTGTAGATTTCTACATGTGCAACACTTATGGGACAAAGACCTAATTTCCCATGTAGATACCTCTGTAACTAGTGCTAAAAGTCGTTCTCTGTGCACCTCAGATTCTGTAAGTCATTCACATGACTGTCACTGGTGGTCGTCACTGGTGCTGAAATTTATGTGATTATGGTTGGGAAACTTCTAGTCATTACTGATAAGGTGAGCTTAGTTGTGGTGTTTTGCACATGCAACAGTCATGGGAGGGTCTGTAAGTCATTTGCTGTCCCTGGTGCTGAAATTCAAAATGTTATGGCTTGGAAAGTTCTAGCTCTAACTGACAGGAAAGATGGAGCCATCCTAGAAATTTGTGGCCGCTATTGTTGGAACCGTGCTAGCTTTGAGAAGAGTGAAGGCACAATGAGGTTAAAGCCATCCTAGAGAGTTGTGGTGTTCTGCACGTGAAAAAGTCAAGGAGCAATCTGCAAATCATTTACATGGTTAGTCCTGTCCCTGGTGCTGAAACTGATGGTGTAATGGTTTGGAAAGTTCAAGCTGTAACTGATAGGAAAGATGAGGCCATCGTAGAAAGTTGTGGGTATAGTTTAGAATTTGCTAGCTATGAGGAAAGTGAAGGGCGAGGCTTAAGAAGGGCAAAGCTCTCCTAGAGACCTGTTGTGTTCTGCATGTGGAAGAGTCATGGGGCAATCTGCAACTCATTCACCTGGCTAGCCCTGTCCCTGGTTCAGAAAATTATAGTGTTATGATTTGAAAGTTCAAGCTCTAACTGACTGGATGAAGCTATCCTAGAGAGTTGTGCTTATGGTTGGGAATGTGGAAGCTTTGAGAAGGATGAAGGGTGAGGCCTTAGGAGGGTGAAGCCATCCACGAGAGTTGTGGTGTTCTGGATGTACAAGAGTCATGGGAAAATATGTGAGTCATTCAGGTGGATAGCCCTGTCCCTGGTGCTGGATTTCATGTGTTTGTTGCTGGGAAGGCTGCTAAAAGCTCAGTTCAGCAGCCTGGTACGATATGACCTATTGCATGTGGAGCAGCCATAGAATTTAGACATAGCTGTGCACAAAGCTACAAAATGTCATTGGGGTGGACCAACTACTCTCTCTTGGCAGCCGGAGGCTGGATTGCAGGAACTTACAATAGGCAGGGCTAAATAGCAAGGGTCTGAACTTGCTGCCATTCGGTGCTAACTCTGATGACCTCAATACAACAGCAATTGCCCTTGGTGTGGCCATATTACTGATGGTTATGAACCTGAATTTTGAAAAAAATTGATATTTATATTGGAAATTGAGCCATGAAATGCACTTTTTTGTAACAGAGAAGTTGTTGAAATTTTTTTTCTGACTTCCCTTCTCTACCTTCTGCAGGGCCAGTGTTTTGTGGCCATTGACCCAGAGGCCTTTGCTCCAGGGTTCCAGGACCGCATGCAGGACATGATGGACTGTTGTAGGAACCTGGAGCCGGTAAGATTGATTGGTTGATTCAATCATTGACAGTTGTCATGTTTTCCAGGTTGAAGGAGAGACATAGGTGTATGATTGATCAATTGATTGCTTGCTTGCTTAATAGGCTGTTTGTTTGTTTGTTTGTTTGTTGGTTGATTGATTGACAGTTGTCATGTTCTCCAGGCCGAGGGAGAGACAGAAGTGCTGGTAGCAGGGGACCCAGAGAGGAAGCACATGGCCATGTGTGATGCACAGGGAGGGATCCCGTACCACGTCAACCAGTTTACTCATCTGGTGAGTTACAGGGGGTGGGACTTACAGGGGGTAGGAGTTACAGGGGGTACATTACTGGGGGTGGGTCTTACACTACAGGGGATACCTTATAGGGAGATCCCTTATCATGTGAACCAGATAACACAGCCAGTCAGTTACTTATAAGGCAATAACGGCCCGCCTGAGTGCCAGTTACTGCAAAATGGCATGATGGTGAAAATGTGAAGTTAGTCAATCAAGCAGGAGGGTACAAATATTTTGAAATCCTGATTGACATTGCCACAATAATACAGGGGGTACCTTAGAGGGAGATCCCTTACCATATCAACGAGATAACACAGCCAGTAAGCTACTAAATCAGGGGAGGAAGTTGGAAATATTTGAATAAGGGAAGTACATATACCATTTACCTCAATCACAGTCTAAAACCTTAATCATTGAGACTGGTTGAAAAGTTTTCTGATTGAAAAATCTCTACCTTATAGAAAGAAAAGACTGTGGTTTTGAAAAAGAGATTAATTTCTCCTTTCCTGTTTCCTTGCAGCAAGACCTGGCTAAGCAGCTTGAGGTGGAACCCTTGAAGGAGAAGAAGTGATGCTGACTGGCTCAAGGTGGCTCTGTAGTCTACTTTACATGGAAGTTACAGAATTCAAAATGTGATATCAAATATATAGAAGAATCCATTGTTTGATTATGCTGCTGATGGGATCCCTGACACAGGAGTAGTCAGTAGTTGGCTAGTCTTCATACGGTACCACGCTTCCAAGCAGCTCTGTCTAGTGGGTTCACTCTGGTTAGGCCAATCACTTTGATGTCCTTCGTGACACATTTCAACCAAGATTTCCTGGGTCTACCATGATCTCTGTTGCCTAGCTAGCAACTGCATTTTGGTGCTGGTGTTGATATAGGCCTGTAAAAGTTGACATGTTATGGGTAAATTGCTTGTCTCAAGTCTGATTCAATACAATAATGTAAATATTAATGTCTGAATTAAAGCTCAGGTTTGATGCTTCCAGGTGCCCACAGATCTTCCCAGGAACTACAGACATCATGAACAGCAAAACCTACCCAGCTGAGAGGATATATCACTCAACAGCTGAAAATCAAGATTTAATGGAACAATCAAGTGCAATAATCATGGACAACCTGTCCGGACTCATTTTTGTAATATCTAGATATCCAGTACAAGTGCCTTCAAAATGATGTATTGAGATGAGGCAGTTTCCATGAAAACTGGATTTGTATCAATTACTAATAGGTGTCTGGAGATGAGGTAACGCTAGTTCACCTTTATCCGCGGGGTAACCTATATCCGTTGTTTTTCAAAACAGTGTGTTTAGGCACATCAATTCGACAGGTGGTAGTTTTAAACTGCAATGTACTGAAAATATTGAAATTTGAAACCAACGTCCGTCAACGTGATATCCCCAAATACCCTTTTATAAATTTCAATGGATATAGATTACCCAACAGATAAAAGTGAACTAGCGTTATATGCTAGATTGTGTTTCTTACTGCAAAAACAATGTATTACTGACAATAATGACTTGATGTTGGATTTTAAAGGAAAATATTTTATTGAATAAAGACTAACCACAAACATTGTCACTGTGCTTTGTTTTCTTCTTTTGTTTACTTTGTTTGTTGCCATGGCAGCTTGTTGCCGTGATTGCCAGGACGTCGGTCATTCTAATGGCCAGGCTCTTGATTTGTGTGGTGGCTTAAGGACCCTAACCCTTTCCAGGTGTGTTCTTGTCGGGTGAGCGACACTGCCAGGATTCGAATTTAGCTTCTTGGTCTACAGGCAGGACAACTAACCTGTTACTGCTACGCACACTACACAGAGTAGCCCAGAAGTCATGAAAAATTGCCAGCAACCTATAGGAGGTCTAGCCTCCACCAGGCCTTCCTATGGGGGCGCTGGGATTGTAGAATTTGGCAAAAAAATCTGAAAATTGGCCAGAGTAGTCAGTCCATGCTTAGGCCACACCACCAAACCTGCCATTAAACTCCTCAGGCTGTTGTTTTTTCGTGTTCTTTAAGCCGTATACTAGCTGTAATTCCTGATTTTTTCAATGTACTTTTATGTTCACGGTTTTCATGGTGACGACTGTAAAGTGAACTTATCATTACTGATAACAAATAATTCACAGACTTTTTTTATGCGCACCTGCCGCGACAGTGAACATTTAGTTCCGAGAACAAGTTAAATTTTCTCAGATCGTGAAAGTTTGGTACCGAGAAGACAAAGTGAATTACAGTATCTTCACCTCAGACCTTTCGAACAAATTTAGTTTTATTTTTTCCCCGTCGTTCCAATTTTGTTATGAAAAAATCCGAGAAGCAACAAATAAATTTGGTGTGGCCTTTGGAACTCCTCTGGTAGCACATTAAACTATAATACATAGCTTAGTCAGTCTGGTAGAGACTATATAGAAGGTCTGTGTTGGAGGAGTACCTTATTTCGTCATGAGACTATAGTCATTACTTTTCTTCTTTTATTTATTTAAACCACGATGATTACAATCACCCAATGCAGCAATTCATCTTGTATCTTTCACAGTTTCACACACATACTAGCAAAATATCTGATACAAAACTTTAATGCAACCTTTATAATACACTTATATTCTTGAAAGATTTGCTACATAATGAATATGTTTCACATTGTATCGCCCTGGTCATATATCAAATAACGTATCTTGCCTTTTCATAAAAATCAGGGTAAAGATGTTAAAACCAGCCTACTGCTGCCTGTGATCCGCGAGTATTGTATTGTTGCAATTCCAATAAATCAAATCAAATCAAAACTCATAATTAAGGTATCATAAATGCACTATGATCTACATAAAGGTAAATTCCTCAATATATTATCAAGTTCAAAACTAAAATGTACTACGAATACATTGTCAAAATTGTTTAAAAAGCTACTGATATGTTGACTGAAAACACAGGTCAACTTTTTTTTGAGACCCTGTACATTGAAATCTGTGACATCTTCAACTGTAAAATATCCTTTGGCACAAACAGATTTAATTTTCGGCTAGTGACAATATCAAAATCTTTGGAATTCCATTGAATTGAATCTTTACTGCATAAATGTGCAATATTGGCCTCAAGCACATATGAATTAATATCCTGATAAAGTAGGGATAAAAATATGATCATAAGAACACAGTGCACCAAAGGAACTGTAGGAGGCTGAAGTTTAAAGGTCATAGAGACCTGTTTCTGCCCAAGGGGTAAAGGTGAAAGGTCATTATTAAGTTCAAGTGCAGTGATAAGGGACATGCAGTAGTCAAAAGTTCAAGGTCTTAAAACCTTGGTGCCAAGAGGCACATGTAGAGGGTCCAGGGTCATAGAAATCCGATACTGCCAAAGGGCAAAGGTAAAAGATCATAGAAGTCAGATGCACTGAAGAGATACATGTACAGGGCTAAAGTTTAAAGGTCATAGAAACTTGGCCAAACGAACCATAGAAGACTGAATGCTAAAGTTTCGGTGCATTGGACCTTGGGTTTAAGGCCAAATTCAAAGGTCAATCATATCAAAGCTCTTTCATTTGTCTACTTTTGTACCTGTTTCTAAATTGTAGCTGACCACTCTTACAACACAAGCTGTTGTAAAAGTTATGATGTATAAGTACGCTGCACACATAAGTACAGGCTGTAGAGAAACTTTGACTGATACCTTATTAGTAGGTACTGAGCATCATTGACACTTTTGTAACACTTCAACTAACTGTAGCTCTATATGTAGTAAACTTAACTGTGATACAAAAATTAATGTAGTTCACAGATTGGCGGTTATGTATATGTACTGCAACCTACCATCTCCCTGAAACATCTTAACTTGAAAGTTCACCTGTGTGTTACAGTCATTCTGGACCATTTCTTTACAAAAACTGGAGTTGATCAGCTGAAGAAGATTTGGATAAGTACAATATTTGTGGTTGGACATTACAGATCAACTCTAATCCTGCATGAGATTATCTCTCTTACTTCTCCCTACTGCATAAAACTTAGGTCCCAATTGGAAATAAGAGGCCCTGCCGGACAGTTCACAGGCTGATTTAGGGCATTGTCAGACCCCGTGGGACAGCTTGTGGCTGCCAGAGTATTTTTAGGCCTGGCCAAGCACCAGGTTGAATTTAAGTCAGACTTAAAATGAATCCAGGACCCAATAACAAATAGACACCGTGACCTGGATTTCTTTCAAGTCGGACTTAAAACAAATCTTAAAACCATGACCTACCCGTGGGGAACAATCAGGAGTCAGGCAGTCCACCAGGACAAATTTGTGAGATCAGAATCCGGCTGGGGCAACATCCCGGACGGGCACCTGTGCAATTGGGACCTAAGTCTAACCCAGTAACAAATAGAAATGGCTCCTCAGCATACTCAGGGTGACACAATTGCCACAGTTTCTGGATTCTTACACTGACACTAGTGCTACTGTATCTACGTATTAACCCTGTACCTGCCTATATGAAATAAATGAAATGTTTGACAATGCTATATCCACGGAAGCAGCAAGTTACCGTGTGCATAGTTTGCTTGGCATTCATTATAACGTATGCTGGTTACTAGTAACTTATGATATGCTTCTTACTTATCCTCTTTGCATAAGAATTTGAAGCATAATTTTCCATCACGTTCACTTATGATTGTGACTGTTAGTTTTACCACAGGAATTTATATGTTTGATGGTGGTGGAATGGACATCTAAGGCAATTCAATTCATAATCTCAATTCTTCAGCAACATTGCTGCAAATACTTCCATATAAGAAGTTCAGTACCTTTTCCTTACTTTAACAGTAGAGTGATTTAAAGGTAGAGTGAATTTTGTTGAAGTTGGCAAGTATGGGGAATTCTTGAATTTATAAACTAGTCAGGAACTAGGGCCATCTGGGAAGACAAGCAAAACAAAAGTCTTCAAATGACTCCAGATATCCCATATGTAAGGTGTGCAAATGTTTTGGGGTTACTGCAACTTCTAAAATGACTGGGACCTGCTATTACAATACAAAATTAATGTAGTTAAAATACTTGTTATACAGGATATTATCAACCCTCAAGCTTAAGTAACGTCGTCCAAAATGACTGACTTCTCATTTCATAAGCACAACTGTAACGTATACAAAGAATAATCAACTGGAAGCTTTCTATATAAATTTTAGTTACACAACCAAAAACTGCAATTTGATATTTTTGCACCAGAATTCCTCACTGCATGCAACATGACAGCGACGATGTCATCTGAAGACATCACTCAGATTTGGTATCCTTTGATGTCTTGGAGGCCCTGGGCTTGAGAAGTTTCTTAAGGAAGGGAGCAGCTGCTAAGAAGACGAGGAAGGGCCAGTGTCCGGTGAAGTACAGTGATCGGTGGACCTGAAGCGAAAGTAGAAAACAAGACAATGTGATGTCGATAAAGGTTAGACCTTCAGGCAATAAGATGAACATAAAACCAAGCCGAAAATAAAACCTCTCTTCAACCAGCCTTCCTCAGTGTCACTGACGAAAGACAGTGGATGCTATCTGCTGAAATGCCTGACCGTTTCCAAAGTCATATCCAGCTGCTTGAGTAAGTGCTTTAAACCCAACCATGTTACCTTTACTTTGTGGTGATGGTACTAGTAGGTATACCTGTGTTAGACAGGTGAATCTTACACCTGCATTAGACAGGTGAGTAATTTAGACAGGTGTGTAGGAACGTGTGTTCTTACCTGCCACCACTTGACAGACTTGAGTAGCGTGTAACACCTGAGTTAGACAGGTGACAGGTGAGTATACAGGTGTGTCCCTACCTGCCACCACTTGGCAGACTGCAGCAGAGCGAAGGGTGTTAGGGGGTACCCCAGTTGTGTAACAGGTGTGTTAGACAGGTGCATTACACAGGTGTGTTCCTACCTGCCACCACTTGGCCGACTTGAGCATTGCGAAGGGTACTAGTGGGTACCCCAGATGTGTGTAACACCTGAGTTAGACAGGTGAGTATACAGGTGAGTCCTTACCTGCCACCACTTGGCAGACTTGAGCACTTGTTAGCGGGTACCCCAGATGTGTGTAACACCTGAGTTAGACAGGTGTGTTAGACAGGTTTGTCCCTACCTGCCACCACTTGGCCGACTTGAGCAGAGCGAATGGTGTTAGCGGGTACCCCAGATGTGTGTAACACCTGAGTTAGACAGGTGTGTTTGTTTGTTTGTTTGTTTTGCTTGTCCTTACCTGCCACCACTTGGCAGACTTGAGCAGAGCGAATGGTGTTAGCGGGTACCCCAGGTGTGCCAGCAGCACCAGCTTGAGGGCGACCAGCAGGAAGGGCCTGACGACCGGGTGCCTCACCACAGACGACACCAGAGGGCTGACCTTCATCAGGTCATGGGCCTGGGGACAAAGGGTATAGGTTACAGGTCAGCATGGATAAAGGCAGGTCAAAGATATCTAAGAATTTAAAGCAAAATTCAACTTGACATCCTGTATCTGTAACCTATAGCCAGTATAACTGCCCTCCAGTACCGGTGTAACATATATATACCAGCTTCACGAAATACAACGACAATTGTTTATCAAATGTGGTTAAGTAACTTTAAGTTATTAAAATTTTACCCTATGTCTGGTGTCAAGTTATGTTGCAAGGGTTCACCTACTGTACTTCCTGATAATAAGCCTCCCTCTATGAATTCAAAAGTTCCTGTTCATTAGTTCATGTTGTCACAATATCAGTTACAACTATCATAACCAGTTTTTGTTGCTAAGAGTCTGACGATTTTTATATTTGCTAAAATCCTGACCTGTTTTTCAGCGTTGACGTAGACCAGCTCCAGAAAGAAGCAGGCGTAGTACCCGGAGTGGAATCCATGCCACAGTGCCAGGAACACCAGGGTGAACAGCTGGGACAACATCCGGTTATTCAGGAACTTCAGGCGCTTGTACACATAGCTGTGGGCAAGTAGGAAACATACAAGAGGTTACACAAGAGAACAGTAACTATTACACAAGCATGTAAGCTGTGCAACAGTGCCAGGAACACCAGGGTGAACAGCTGGGACAGCATCCGGTTATTCAGGAACTTCAGGCGCTTGTACACATAGCTGTGGGTGGGAAACACACAAGAGGTTACACAAGAGTAACTGTAACTGTTACACAAGCATGTAAGCTGTGCCACAGCGCCAGGAACACCAGGGTGAACAGCTGGGACAACATCTGGTTATTCAGGAACTTCAGCCGCTTGTACACATAGCTGTGGGTGGGCAGGATAGACTCAAGGGGTTACACAGTACCACCTAAACTTGACAACTGGACATATTTTCCAGAATATAAAATATATCCAGTTACTTTTGCAACTGTTGTTTTGCATACATTGACACACGATGGGATAGGCCGCTTGTACACAGGCTTTTAGCCCGGCATGCGTACAGGTGTACAATGTACGGCCTGTTAAAAAAAAAACTCAAATTGTACGGCCTTACACTGGGGAGCACATCCTCTGACAAGCATGAAATTCTGATTGACCAGGGATGCTGCAGGTCACATGTGGCCTGTCTGACCAGGGATGCTACAGGTCACATGTGGCCTGTCTGACAGTAAATTTGCTTCATTCCCACAAATTTGCACCGCGCAAAGCTGATACTTCAGGGAAATACGCTATCCCGGATATATCCGGGCACGGCACACAGGGCATGTATGTGTGTGCCGGATATATCCTTTTGAACTGCAGTACACGAACAAACTGCAAGGTGTCCTTACTGTGCAGCCCACTTGTTGGTGTTGATGTTGAAGGAGTCGATGACGTCCTGGAAGCTCATCACCATCTCAAACTTACTCAGCTTGATGTTCTTACAGGAGTCCCACAGGGGGTTTCCGTGCTCGTCCCTGCCGTTGTACGTCAGACTGCTCAGGATGCAACTCCCCTCCTAATGGGCACAATCAAATCATTCTTAAAACCCTATAAGAGCCTTCAAAAGCAAGGAGTCCCACAGGGGGTTTCCGTGCTCGTCCCTACCGTTGTACGTCAGGCTGCTCAGGATGCAGCTCCCCTCCTGGTAAGGACAATCAAGTGGTTCTTAAAACCCTAGAAGAGCCTTCAAAATCATGAACCACTACTCATACAGTCATGTTCCCAGTTAAATCAGTTTACCAAGTAAGATTTGTGCCAAAGAATCAAGAAGTGGGAACAATCAAGTGACTCTCAAAACCCTATTGGTGACCCCCAAAGCCTGAACCACTACAGATATAAGTCATGTACATTGTACTTTAATTTGTAAAAGTCATGTTTAATGAAGGGAGTCTTCTACACCAGTAGTGAGTAATGCTGACTGTTGGCATACAACTGTATGCTGTATTACTGCATTGCTCGATATAGCACTCCCTTGCTGAAATAATGCAGTAACTACAATAATTTTTACTATAATAAGACAAGATCATTAGAATCCAATAGCAGCAAACAAAAACATTTGCCCAAAACATTTTTTCTGGCTGTGCTATCATCGTACTACATATGAGTGAATGGGACTCACTGCGAGCAGCCAGCAGCCCACATACTTGTACAGCATCACCTTTCCCCAGATCAGCACAAATAAGTACTTCTGTAGCCATGGCAACTCCTGAAGTAAACACAAATACAATAGTAGCCATGGCAACTACTGAGGTAAACACAAATACTTCTCTAGCCATGGCAACTCCTCCAGTAAACATACAAACTGGTAATCATAGAAACACACAGAGCTCTTGGGATGGACATAGTCAAGGCAACTACTGAATCAGACATAAAAGTTTAAAACAGACACTTTCATAGCCAATTGGTAACTTTTGCAGTAAACAACAAAAATACTAGTAGCCATGGAAACATTGGATGTACACAAACTCTTCTGTAACCATGGTAATTTCTGCTGTAAACATAAATATAAAGGCAACCATGGCAGCAACTGGAGTGAAAATAAAACACACTTCAGTCTGTACCCATAAATGTAGTGTGAGTGTGAGTGTTTGTACTTTGAACAAAGGGCAACAACAGAAACATTGAAATTTTTACTACATTTTAGACTCGCAGTGTTCAACTTACGAAGAACGCCGGCTCTGTCATGTAGTCGTCATAATAGTACCCGTTCAGGACAGCGAACGCCACAGTGTAGCCCAGCCCGATAGCCATCCGCTTCAGCGCAGGAACAACACTGAAACAGCACGGAAATAGGACAGGTGCGTTAGTTACCGACGTCCCCCTAGTGACTTTTGACAGAACTGCAGACTGTGACGGTCTTTATCCATATAGTACATAATTTCAGTTTATGATAAGAATATGGTAAGATACATGACTTGTACATGTATGTAAAATCAACTGGGATATGTTGTAGGGGTCTTACTTCTTACATGTAGCATATCCATGTGTATTTGCAATACTACCAAGTACCAATTGTATTCAGTGGTTTTGTTGTTACTCCATGTGTTTTAATTTTTACTTTTGAACGGCGCTTATTCTTCATATCATCATTCAATTCCAAAAGGTTTCAAAAACAATGATCATTAAAAACAACAACTGCAGGACATGTGGGTTCGTGACAGGGCTCTAGCCAGCTCGAAATTTTTTTCCGTCAGCCAATTCCAATCGTCGTGAAAACCGCGAAAATTCATTTTCCCTATGACACTACAAAGTAGTAAATGTTGCCATTGATACCTTGAAAAACGGGTTTTAATGAGATTATCGTATGCGAAATAGTGCCGACACTCATTGTCAACAAGCATAACAATAGCAAACACAGTACGCCGACGTCGTTTGGGCTGGACTCACCAAGCGCGACGAAACAAAACTGGAATCAATTCAATACCAAACTGCCAGACTGATCAGCGGACAACATGGACTCCCGTACCCGTCATACCAATCTCTGTACACCCAGCTATCCCTTCCATCACTGCAGTTCCGACGACAATTCCACACCGCTGTCACCCTGTACAAGCTCCTCAACGGTCACTGCCCTCCACACCTTCAAACCCTGATACCCAGAACCCGTGCGTCTACTACTGAGTCACGTTACTCCCTCAGGAACAGCGACCACCTGACATCTGAACTCACTAAGTCCACCAGAGGCCAGAAAACACTCATCTACAGAGCAACAGCACTCTGGAACACTCTCCCTATTGCTACTCGCACAGCCACCTCCACTGCTTCTTTCAAAAGAAAACTGTGGGAATGTCTAGGCAACCCTTACGCATGGTAAATTAGTCATACACGTGTATATACTGACCCTGACCTCTCATTGCAAATATTGTTGTCGATGATATGATGTTATATACTCCATTTTAGATGATATGTAAGTTATCCTACACCATGTACATACAAATGTTCTTTTTTTAAATTTGTATTGTTTATGTGTTTGTCAGCAGGGCTAGCCCTTTGTAATAGCCATAGGCTAGTTGGGCAGCCCTGGCTGTGTGTTCGGTGCAGCCAAACCAATAAATAAATAAACAATAGCAAAACAAACAGTGCGTGGCTTTTACAGCCATGCATGGCATCCCCAAGCCGCCTGTAGCTGACACTAAGAATTTTTGTCCGTCAAGGTTGACGGATTGGTTTTAAATTTTTTCTGTCAGATGCAGCAAATTTCCGTCAATTGACGGAAAAACGGATGCTGGCTAGAGCCCTGGTTCGTGAATGGAAGATGATGCTCACCAAGCCGGTCGTTTTCCCTCTGTGTTGTCAGTCAGTTTCCCCTCAATCATGTCCAGGTACATCCGCATGGGGAACTGGAAATAAATCAGGGTTATACTGGTGTGCAGGAGGGAAGAGTGAGTAAGGGGATGATGCTAGAGAGTGTTTGAAGGATTGAGTGTGAGTGAGTCAGAAACTATGAGTGACTGAGGGAGAGACTTGGGAGGAGGGAAAGAGGGACAGTGAATGATTTAGTGAAGGAGGGAGGGATTGAGGGGGATGATGGAGGGAGTGATGGTAGGAGAGTGAATGAAGAGGAGAGTGAATGAAGAGGAGAGTGAATGAAGACAAGAGTGAATGATGGTAGGAGAGTGAATGAAACATCCAGGCACAGATAGACTTGACCGTGTTAAGCCCTATGTTTGATTGCTAGAACCTTTATCCTGTGCGACACCTTTCCAATCAAATTTGTTTCTTTTTAACCGCAAATACATTAAACCTATAACTAGTATAAGAAGGATACGATTTTTTTATGATTTGACAGTTATGCTTTTGTTATGAAAATATTGTATTGTATGTTAGTGTGTTCCCAGGGCGTAACTGGGCGTTACTGGAGTAACATCAGCTCCCTCAGTGGTGGTGCATAGCCACTGAGGGAGCTGATGTTACTCCAGTGAAAGAAAATAGAAATGACTAAAATATAAAACCTTAAGATTTGAATTTTGATTTGCCACCCACAGAGAAGCAGACAACAGAATGAAAAAGGACTGGTTCTCACTCTTCCCACTCCTCTGCAATTCTTTTCCGAATCACATGAAACAAGGGTTATCTTAGAGCACTGTTATAGTATTTCTTCACCAGACTATAGGCAAAGTAAGACCCCAGTCTCAACAGCCCACCGTTCCATGTCAGCTATTGTTGAACAAGGCACTGAATGCACTAAAACACAATAAGTACAACGCAGTCCTCAGCCTCCATTCTTCCACAAGTTACAAAAACATCCACACGCTGAATACCACAGGTCAGAGGTCATACAATAGCCAGATGGTGGGTGACCTTGGAACAATGCTCAAGGACATCTATTTCCGCTTTAATGAAAACTTTTAAAAGGCTAATTTTGCACAATTCAGTAACACCCCTAGAGGTCACCCACATGACAGATGGAACACGACCTTGGGACAATACATAAGACAGCTCTATCAGGAAAAGTTCTCCAGCTCCAAGGTGACCCTTTAGGTTCAGTTCAAACATGATTCTCCCTTCCATGGTTACCATGGCAGTTGATGAAGCATCACAGAGCATGTCCTTTGCAGAACTTTTTCCCAGTGTGCCAGCTATTTAGATTTGGAAGGTTAATTTTCCAATGCTTACAGGCACTATTTTGGAATAGTAGCAGTTATGTGAGGGCCTGTTTTTAGAGACACACATTCAAGTATTCACACATGATTTGGAAGTACTATATTAACTATATTATATGTCTAAGCCCTAGAATTTGTATTGGCTAGAATCACATGTGCGAACATGTTTACATTTGATCATGTCGACCGATGATGATGATGATGAGAATCAACATCTGATAATTTGTCATTCCAAAAACAATATTGTCTTTTCAAAAATGAAGACACCTGAATGTACGTGCAAAATCCCCACCATGTGACAACAGGACCCCATCAACAGAAGACCCCCCCTTCCAAACCCACCTAAGGCCCCACTAGCCTGGTCAGTCCCAGCTATACCCCCTACTGTACCCCCCCTACTGTACCCCCCTGCTGCACCCCCCCTGCCATTCCCACCTGTGGCCCCACCAGTACCCCCCTAAAGTGGAAGGAGTGACCGGCCACTTCCAGCAGACTGGGCAGCCTGGTCAGTCCCAGCTGTACCCCCCCGCCTCCCCTCTACAGTATCCCCCCTGCAGTACCCACCTGTGGTCCGACCAGCACCCCTCCAAAGTGAAACGAGTGCCCTGCCACTTCCAGCAGACTGGGAAGCCTGGTCAGACCCAGCTTCTTCTGGTCAGCTGACTGCTCGGCCTAAAGAGTACATGTTTGAGGAAAAGGGAATTTCTTTAATTATTCATTTGTCTGTGTACATGTGTGACACCAAAGTGTGGTTATACCAGCTAACATACAGTCAAACCTTTCGATAGCGGCCACTCAAGGGACTGGAGAAATGTTGCCACTATAGTCGGGTCAGGCCACTATAGAGAAAATGCTGATCAATTGACAACGAGTAATAAGTTACAATGTTTCCAGTACCCACTACTCTTTCTCCACAAGTAACGCTGTCTCGATCGTCTAAAAATTAAGCTGCCCCTGAAATTTTTTTGGTGCACCCAATTTTCGCCAATTCAGCCTTAGGGCTGCCATCAGAGGCTTGTACTTTTTACCTGTTTGAATTAATAAACCATCATCTATCTATCTATCTATCTGGACAAATTAGACCTTACCGGATCCTTGCCACCATCAAAGTGATCCGTCACCAGCCCTGTCAGCAGCAAAGCAATATCAACAACGAATTATACACCAAATGCCAACCAAGCCAATAATCATTCAAGCCCCGAAAAAATTATTTTCAGAATTTACACATTTTAGATTAAAGAGACAGATAAGATATTTAGGGCTCGAAATGCCACCTGCAAACCTGTATGCAGGTTAGTGCAGGTAAAATTGCAACTGTGCAGGTATTTCTGGTGTGTACCTGTACCTAACCTGCACTGGTCTATGTACTGGGTTTTATACATAAATTTCTTTTTGATTTAGATGTATACTAGGGATTGTTATTAGCTGCATTGGCTGTTACCACCTATGAAGTATAAAAGAAAAAATAGCAATGGTTCCTAAACAATTTTAGTATGATTTCTGAATTCCTAAATTCAGAGTGGTGCAGGTAAAATTTGTCTGGTGCATATGATTTTTAATGTTACCTGCACCAGTGCAGGGATGCAGAAAAAAGTATTTTGAGCCCTGGATTTAATTTTGGCCAACACTAAGATGTCTACCCTACCGATGAGGCGTAGAGTCATGACGCAGTGTGGTGTGGTCCACAGGATGTCGTAGGTGTTGGAGGCACAGAAGTGGTACCCGGCAAGGAGGTAAGCCTGGAGGGACAACGACAATGCATTTATTATGATTCAATGGTTGTAGAAGGAACAGAGTTTTCTAAAAACAATAGCAAAATAGATTCAAATGTTTGCAGCTGTTTTATGTTTATATTTTTTTGCAGTGACTACTTCACCGTGATCTCAAAACCAACGCAAACGTTTTGCCATTACAGTATGTGACTACAGTATACGGCATTGATGTGAACTCAAAATTGCCATGGGCACTCAAGCTACAATCTCCCGCTACCACAAAATTAAAACCATGCGTCTTAAATGCATTGAATTTCACACTATTACATCCGATTCTGTCATCTCTACCTTTCTTCTGTTGTTCATCATTTGAGTTTCTTTACAGTTTCTACAGCAAGGTATACCTTTACGGGGAGGTGGTGCTTATAAGCCCTTCCCCACTAGCATGTTTGAGGTACCTCCTCGAATAAGGGACTCCCATTTTAGTCACGATAATTGATGAGGATGATTTTTGGTCCCTTCTGAAAGATGGTTGCAGCATTAAATGAGATGCCCTTTGAACCAGGATTTGAACCAGGGTCTCCCAGATATCAACTCACAGGAACCTCAACTCACAGGAAGCTCAACAATGATGCTGCTACAAGTTGAGCTATGTACAGGGACATCCTTTTCTTTAAGGCCACAACTATTTAAATTGTTGGTCTTCTGCGGGGGGGATTAGACCATATTCCTGAAGAACGAGAAACCACAGAATTGCACAACAACAAACTCACCATGTTGAAGAGGAAGGCCAGCTGTACAGATAGAAGTTTGGGGCCGATGATTCTCATCAGCAGGTAGTTTGTGAAGACGCAGATCACATGGTGGATGATGTCAGTGCCTGTGGATGGAGAAACACAACCGGAGGTTAGTTCTTCTCTGCACCCTGACCTCTAACCCTTAACTTCTAACCCTGACTGTTCTCATCAGCAGGTAGTTTGTGAACATGCACATATCGTTACTAACACATGTCACGAGACTGACGAGTGCCTTTACATTACATATGGTGGATGATGTACGTACAGATGGGTAAAAATTCCAGGACCACCATCAGACAGACATTAACACCAGCCTCAGATAACCATGCTAGGGCACATGAAATCTGTTTTCTGTGGTCACTATACACAGGATTCTTAATCCTTGATAAAATCATGTTAGGGACCACCAAAAATTGGCAACATTGGTATTTGCATCAGAACTACTGGTATTGATATCTTGTGTTCTGTATCTTTACACGTCAAGGTTTGTCACAGTTTTGTTTTTCACCTGTAGATTGTGGGTTTTGTGAAAAGTTATTTGCTAGTGCACCCATTTACTAACAGTAATCAACCAACTCACCAAAGTTAGCGTACAGGATGCCCAGCCCTGTCAGAGTGAAGTAGATGTGGTGAAGAGTGGCTGACTTCCCAAACAGGAACTGGCGTTGGAAGAAGGCCAGGGGGTAACCTGCAGATAAATAATTTTAGGTTTGACTATATATAAATCAAAATAAGTTTACTTGCAAGTTCATGACCGGAGGCTAACATGGTAAAAACATCGGGAACATAGATGTGACAATGGACAGCGATTAACATTATTGTAAAAAGAGACTTTAAAATAATCGAATACTAAATATTGGCTATATCTAAACAGGTTGGGTTCGACTCCTTTTTTTGGAAGCAGAGAAAGACTAAAAGCCCCACTTTTGCTACAATTTGTGGATTCTGTGATTTTAAGAGGAAAGTGGCTTTCTGTTCATCTGTGAATGTGGGAAAGTTCAAGGGTATGTCATTGTGACTTCTCTAAACAAAATTGTCCAGTCCAACCCGCCTGACGTTGTACTGTAGAAATACTAATCTAACAGCAGATACAAATATACACCATGAAGAATTACCAGCCAATGAATAGATAAATAAAATCCATACCTGCGAGAAGACCTAGGATTAAGGTGAGGGAGGCCTCGTTGGTTCCGAGAGCACCTGCCAACGTCTTCACCAGCCCCAGGTCTGCCATGGCTCCTGCACACACCTGTTCAACTCACCTGTTCAACTCAGAAACACCTGTGTGAAAAGGAAAATAATTGTACACATGTTGTATTGAGCTTTTCTACTAGTAGCATACTTAGGCCTAGGAAAAAAAATTTTGTGTTTCCTGTTTCCCTACCTTCCCTAGAAAAACCTGCCGACCCTAGACTTTTTTTTGGGTGGGCAGTGGAGTCACAAAGATTCCAGTTAGAATTTTTATTCAGCCTGCTTCCTATTGAAGTAAAAACAGTCTGCTTGTCCTATCTATTGTGCACAAAATCAAAGTTTGACATTGAAAGACAAGTGTCCTTATGCATTTCAGTTTCCTTTGTTCAACTGTATTGTAATATGTATCACTAGATTTTTGGCTAGCCTAAAAAAAATTACAACAAAAAAAAAGATATCCCCTACCTACCGACCCTAATTTTTTCAGGACTGAAACAGGAAACACAACATTTTTTTTCCTAGGCCTTAGGATATATTATAGGAGAATCAGGGTTGAAATACTGGGTGCATGTGCAGGTGCACCCAAAATTGGAGCTGTGCACCCAATTATTTTCTGTGGGTGCACAGGATGCACCCAAATATTTTCGTACGTTTATGTATGTAAAGATATCAAAGTATACTAGTATACAGTATACAATAAGATACAATCATACAGTTTGATCATCAAATATTCACACACTTTTAGTACATGTATTAGTATCGCATGTACCATAAGAGTAACATTAAAATCAGTCCTATTACATTGTTATTGTTATACATGTCTCTGCCCCAGTTTTGTTCTTTCCAAGAAAGATGGTTCTGTCCAGAAAAACCTGTTCAACAACTTCTCATGAGTCATCATTTGCATGCACACATTTAGTCAGGCCACCTGGCCATCATTCTGTTAGTTTTCTTCAATTTTCTAATCATAAATGGTTCATCATTTTCTTTTTTCCCAGCCATAACAATACAAACATAGCCCAATACAGGCAAATATGGGAGTCTCAGTACAGACAATAGGACCTGCAGGCTAGTATGCTTAAGCCCCCTTTACAAATCAAGAATTTAGCTTGGCCGAGTTGTCAGTGGGCTCTAAATTACGAGGAGGTACATGTATGACCCTGAGGCTATGGGACCGGTGAGGTGAGGTGAGGTGAAGTGATGACCCTGATGCCGACGAAAAAACTCTGCCATTTGTTCGTAGACATCAGGGTCATGCCTCCTTGTAATTTAGAGCTCGCTGACAACTCGGCCGAGCTAAATTCTTGATTTGTAAACAGGGCTTTATGACATAATACTAAATTACTTAATAATAGCAGCATTGTTTCTTTCCAATCCAGGTACACAGAGTGACCAGATGTCCATAATGAAGAGAGGAGCTACAAGTCAACTTTGCACTCTTACATATGCCGTTGGAATGGGAATGCTGTTTCTCATGATGTATTACCAGCCTTTAGCTGAGAAGCCTATTCCAGTCTATGCTATGGGAACCCTAGATGCCAGCAAACATATAAAACTACAGAGCCATAGGTGAGTTACTAGTAGGTGAAATCACTGATATCACTGGGTTGCATCTCTCATAACATTGGTATACAAATTTGTGGCGGCCTGGTTAGATAACTTTCTGTAAAAAAATGTGCCTTAGCTTAGTATGACTTAATTATACTTACTGTAGTGTACTGACTTCGAATGCATTCAATTTGTACATGTACAGTACAAATGACATGTGAGACTCTGTGGCCTATCTGTCAAAAGTGTGCCAAAACATGGATTTGGTGTGCCAGTGTGACAACATCTGGATATACTGTAAATGCATTTAATTCGCGGAGATTTAATTTCGCGGTAGCGGGAAAATTGACTTTTCGCGGTGGTTTTAATTTCGCGGTAGCATCATGCGCTGTAGTCTCTTACTGTTATGGAAGAATGTTCGCGGTGGTTTTAAAGTGTTCTTTTGGTGCAAGTTACTTTTGGGTGACCTTATACACCAGTTCAAGTTGACCCAAAAGTGTATTTTGGGCCCTGTGATTTAATCACACTTCTATACGGCCTGCCCTACATAATGTTGGTGCCTACTAGTAGAGAGGCCCCAGACAGCAGAGGTTTTTTTTTAAATTCTTAAGTTAAGATTTAAGAATTTTTCTTCCAGGGCTGAAGAGCAGTCGACAGTGAGTCCAAGACAAGTGCAGCAGAACGTCTCAGGTTCTTGTGTTCCACGGGAGACGTTTGTCTTCACGAAGGGCCACAAGACGGGCAGTACCACCATGGTCAACACCTTCCAGCGCTACACCATCTACCACAACCTAACAGTACTTATTCTTTATTTTTTACTCAATGGTCACCACGTAACAAGGCCTGAAGGCCACTCAAGGTTACGGTTACATGATTGGAACTGTACAGCATCTAGGTCAGAAACATCATGATTGAGACCAGCCCAATTGCTCACTATGAGTGAGGACTCCACTGACCCAATAGGCGAAGCAGGGGTTACGAGTGCTGCTCGGGAGATTCCTTACCCCTATTTTGGCCGGAATGGTTTGATCCGCTCGGGTGGATGTTCGCACATGTGGCGGTTCTTTAACGTGCTTGGGGTGTTGCTCTCCCCGAACACGGGACTTCCATTTAACGTCCTATCCGATGGACGGCCCGAGCCGAAGCTAGGTACTCATTTTCACCTGAGTGAAGTAAGGAAAGTCGTGTAAAGTGCCTTTCCCAAGGGCACAAGATCAGTAACACGGCAGTTGGATTCGAACCCGCAACCTCTCGGTCACGGGCCAAAGAAACTGCCACTGCGCCACACGGTCCCACTGAATTACTAATACGGTAATTGTTTGATAAAATATAATATACTTCTAGGACATATACCATTGTTTTTTTAAATAAAGCTAAACTGGACAAAAACGAGTGTGAGGCGAAATTTATTCTTCATACAAATCATAGGCACTGTACTTAATAACTGCTAAGGTTACAGATTGATTAATCAAGAGGTTGATTATGATTGAAAGATCAATTGATGAAATTGATTGATTGGTGTACCCAGAGCCTCTCCAAAAAGCAGTGGCCTGTGAGCCAGCTCTGGTAAAGAAAATACTCTAACTCTAAGTAAAAAACTTGATTGATTGATTAATTATTTAATTGATTGGTGTACCCAGAGCCTCTCCAAAAAGCAGTGCCCGGAAACTGAGAGAGCCAGGTAAGAGTAAAGAGTCTAACTCTAAATAAAATTGATCGATTGATTGACTGACTGACTGACTAACTGGTTGATTGATTGATTGATTATTGATTACAGGTGCTGATGCCAGTGGGTCGAGGCCCGCTAAGCTGGCCATTCCCCCCGCGGGAAGACGAGTATGTGCATCTGCCAGGAGAGCGGTACGACGCGCAGCTGCACCACTTTGTGTACAACAAACAATGGCTACGGAAAAAGTTCCCTCCTGACACTCCCTACTTCTGTAAGCGTACATGGCATTATTATTTGTCTGGTATGTAGGAATAGGAGAGAGGAGAGAGAGAGAAGGAAAGAGAGACAGATCAGACAAAGAGAAAGGAGAGAAGGAACGAGAGACAGATGAGAGAAAGAGAAGAGAGAAGGAATAAGAGACAGATGAGTGAAAGAGAGAGAAGAGAGAAGGAGAGAAGGAAACAGACATGAGAGAAAGAGAAGAGAGAAGAGAGAAGGAATAAGAGACAGATGAGTGAAAGAGAGAGAGAAGGGAGAGGAGGAAAGAGAGACAGATCAGACAGAGAGGAGAGAAGGAAACAGATGAGAGAAGGGAGAGAAGGAACGAGAGACAGATGAGAGAAAGAGAGAGAGAGAAGGGAGAGGAGGAAAGAGAGACAGATCAGACAAAGAGAGAGGAAGGAAACAGATGAGAGAAGGGAGAGAAGGAACGAGAGACAGATGAGAGAAAAAGAAGAGAGAAGGAATAACTTCAATAAGAGACAGATGAGTGAAAGAGAGAGAAGGAAGGACAGATGAGTGAAAGAGAGGGGAGAGAAGGAATAAGAGACAGATGAGAGAAAGAGAGAAGAGAGAAGGAGAGAAGGAAACAGACAGATGAGTGAAAGAAGAGAGAAGAGAGAAGGAATAAGAGACAGATGAGTGAAAGAGAGAAGGAAAGAGACAGATGAGAGAAAGATGAGAGAGATGAGAGAAGGAAAGAGACAGATGAGAGAAAGAGGAGAGAGAGAAGGAAAGAGATAGATGAGTGAAAGAGAATAGAGAGGGAGAGAAGAGTGGCTTTATGAGAGGGATATACAGGGGGATATAGAGGTGGGAGAGAGAGAGAGAGAGAGAGGGACAGGAAAAGAGAGGGAGATAAGATATATGAGAGAGGGTGAGATAGAAGAAGGAGGGAGAGTGGGAGACAAGAGAGGTACTAAGAGACAGAGACAGGGGGAGGGAGAGAGAGAGGGAGGGATAGAGGGGAAAGAGAGAGAGGGGGAGAAGAGAACTATATGGCTAAGAGACAGAGGGAGACGGAGGAGGGAGGGAGAGAAAGGGAGAGGATAAAGAGGGGGAGATAGAGATGGAGAAGAAGAGAGATAAGAGAGAGGGGAGAGAGACACACACAGCTAGACAGATAATTTGTTTACAAGATTGTTGGTACTTGTCTCTGCTTCAGCGATCATCAGAGAGCCTTTCAGCCATCTTAAGTCCCAGTTTAACTACTACCGCCTTCCTGGCCTCCTTGGCATAGATAAGTCGCCGAACCCGCTCAAGACGTTCCTTGAGGACCCTTGGAGGTATCAGAACAAGTCTGAAGTTTTCTTCCCCCACGTGAACGTGACTTGGGACGGCTCAAGGAACCCCATGAGCTTCGACCTTGGGTGGCCGGCAGTGAAGGCTAACAGCGAGGTGGGTGGGCATTTCTCCTGGATACCTCTAGTAACCATGGTTACAAGTGGCTGTTATGTCTCATAATACATGACTAGAAGTAGTAGCAGTTAGCTAATACTTGACTTCAATCTTGTTTTGGATTTGACATGTCATGTTCACACGTGGCTTCTTATTAGTTAATTCTTGTTGATAACTTTGATTGATATATCTACGAGTTATTGTTCTATTTTATAAACTGTTGTGTACATGTACCAAGTGGTATTGTACTAGTACTAGTATGTAGTTCATTCTACTAGTGATGGTCCGTGTCTTATCCAGGAACTTTTGTAACTTGTACTTTGTAGAAGCCGCTTAATTGCACAGCCTATTTGCCAGTAAATTTCGTGCAATTATCCGGCTGGTGCAATAATGCAATCTAGCTGGACCGCACCGGTTTGCGATTTGGGGAATCCGTGCAGTTAACAGAAGTGTGTGTTAATCCGGTGTGCAATTAACTGGCTTCTACCTTCCTACCTACTTGACTGGCTTCTACTGTACTAAATAACTCAATCCGACAACTGTATTGTAACTTGCAGAGATTACGACAGTTTGTCTTAAGAAGGAAATGTGGAGTACTTCTAATAACTAATCCCATCTCTACAATCAGGAGGAAGCGCGTGCCTACATCACTCAGCTCGAAACCGACTTTAAACTGGTCCTGATCCTGGAACACATGGACGAGTCAGCTGTCCTTCTGAGGCGCCTGATGTGCTGGAAGACTCAAGACGTTGTCTACTACTTAAAGAAGAAAAATGAGCGCGAGTACTCCTTTAAGAAGTATGTGCCGACACCGAAGGAGATTGCGAACCACCGCCGTTGGAGCGCAGTAGACTACATGCTGTACGAAACTTTCAACAAGTCACTCTGGCAGAAAATAGAGGATCAGGTAAAGAAAATTTCAGGTTAAAAATGATGGGTGATACTAAATAAATAATAAGCTAAGGCTACTACCATTCAAACAAATTATAATGAAACTATTTCTTTGCAAGATCTTTAAATACAGAATTTGTCTGTCCCTACTTGTATACTCTAATATCAGCAATGCTGCCTACTAGTAAGAGCCTGTGTACTTTGTGACCTTTGTCACATTTGCTAATAATAATAATAATAAATGAATAAAAAAAGATTGTTTTTTCACTAATTCTCCTAAACCACGGGCCTCTCGGCCCTCTCCAAAACTCTTTGCTACCTATTTTCAGTTTTTTTTCTCAAATATTCTTAAAAAACTGCCAAACTGCTTTAAGTTTCATAGCGAACTACATGTTGCTAGAATTCTATAGCAGAATTCAACAGGTATGACTCTTAATTATATTCAAAGTTAAATCACTACCTAAACTTTCATTAAATGCTATCCCTTCTTCCATCAGGGTTTAGATTTCTTCGATGAGCTTGATTACTTCAAGCGTATTAATGCAGACATCAGTAGCCACTGCACAAGAACCATGGAGCAGCACAAGAAAAGAACTAAACACAAGAAGAGACAACAGAAAAGGGAAACCCTGGTGGTGCCGGCATCTAAGTGGAGCCCGGAGTTTGTGGTGGACTACACATTCTGTTTTTACATCACGCCAAAAAAGGTAGGAACAATGGTTGCAGTAGCCTGGTATCCAGCCGTATTGTAGCTCCCGAGTCTCTTCTGGCCTGGTATCCAGCCATATTATAACTCCCGGGTCTCTGGAGCTATAATACGGCTGGATACCAGGCTATAGTTGCAGTCTTTATTCCTCACTGATAAAAGGTAGAGTGGACTCAAAAAATTCTTGTTTAGTTATTCTTCAGTTTTTTCAGGGAATACTACAACAATAAAGATATGGATAAGTCAAGATAGCCCCGTAGCCTTTTCAAGGCCGTAGGGGCAGTGGACGTTGTTCACTGTGGCTAGGGCACAGAGCCCATCCCTCTCCTTTTAACATCTTTTAGTAATTTTTACCTCTCCATCTGAAGTCTGGTAGCAGTCTGCTGGTACCCATTTTTACAACTTGGTGGAGTGAGAAAACTAAAGTCATGTAAAGTACCTTTCCCAAGGGCACAAGATTGGTAGCATGACAGGATTTGAGTCCAGGATTTTAGGCCAAACACCCTGGCCTACAACTACACCACATGACCCCACTCTAAATTCTACTATAGATAACATTCAACCTAACAATAGATACCACAAAAATACTACATTACAAGACAATGTTTGAGTCGTTTTGACAACATGATCAGGGCTCGAAATACTTTTTCTGCATACCTGCACTGGTGCAGGTAACATTGGAAATTACCTGCACTACTCAGAATGTAGGAAGAATGGATCATACTTTGATACTAAAAGCTATTCAGAAACCATTGCTACTAATTCTTTTACACTTCATAGGTGGTAACAGTCAATGGAACTAAGTAAAAATCCACATACACATACATGCTTTTTGTATACTAAAAACCGCAGTACCGCATGGACCTGTGCACTTTAAGTGCAGGTAGACACCAGGAATACCTGCACAGCTCCAATGTTACCTGTACTAACCTGTATATGCAGGTGGTATTTCGAGCCCTGATGATGATACTGATATCTTGTTCAAGTTGTTGGTATCTGTTCTAACTGATTTACGTTGTTTCCTAAATGCAGACCATCACTCTAGATGTGGTGATGAGGGGAGGACGGAAGTACAGCAAAGAGGAGATGAGCTACGCGATAGTCGGTATAACGACGAACCTGGCACGTACTCGCAAAGGACTGCCAACTTATAACAGCAAACGTGATGCCAAGCTAGCCGGGATCAAGATTTAAGTTCAACAGAAACACCAGCCAATAAATAAAATAAAATCACAAGATTTATAGTCTGTAATTGCTTATTGCTTTCTATACTTGCGATACATACATGTATGTATCAAAGAAGGTATTGTCTGTGTTAAGTAAACTTCGACTTTCAGTTCGCTATATGGAGTTAGAAACTTAGATGATGGTGTTAAGTATACTTAGACTTTGCTACTACAATTATAGACACCATATAGATTCCACTTTACTGGACCTCTTATATCGTTATTGTAGTTTTTGTGTACTTAGAATGCTGTTATTCATTATCATCCTGTCCATATCAAATTCCATTTGTATTGGCTTTTCTTTTGTCAGAAGGACAAGCCTATGTCATATATAATAGCCATAGGCTAGTAGTTATTGATGCCCAGGGAGAATAGGATTAAAACCAACCCCGTAAAAATCCCTTGGTTTGCAATAATGAACTTGGCAACTATGTTTACTATCACTGTAGATATAGTGGCCAGCTTTATACATGTGCTATGGTACAGTCTACCACTTACCAGGAACACTGATTTTTTTGTTATTTTGGAAATCTGTCACACTGTAACATTGTAACACAGAGTAACATTGAGAGCGGTTAGCTTACTATGGTATGGTTACCACTTTCCAGGAACACTGATTTTTAGGGTCTGCCTAAACACCACAAACGACCACAAACGACTGTAATATGCAGTGTGTGGTGTTTAGGCAGACCGTGATTTTTATCAACTTAATAACTTGAACAAATCAGTCACACCACTGAAGGGACAGCCCAACTATCTCCAAGATCTGAGTGTACATCGAGAGTACACACAGACTCGATGTACTCTCCTAAAATCACCCCCTCCAGCAACTCACAAATTATTATCATCACTATTCAAATACAATTCAATCTCTACAACTGGATAAAAAACGGATATTTACTTCCGGACGTTTCGAGTGACATCCATCACTCTTCTTCAGCAAATGCAGAATGAACTAGTCAGAACAATTCAATACCAGTACAGCTAACTAGAAAAACTGGTTTAACCACTAAATCGTTGTATTTGAATATTGCTTACCTGGATGTCTAACCTTCATAAACGTATTATCATCACTGGCCTTGGAGAGACAAATAAGATATGACTCGAAACTGAACCAAGTGAAACCCAGCACCAAGACGAAATAGAACAACAACAACTCCAAGATTAAAAGAAAAAGAATGAATAAATGAAATAAATCCTTTGTCCCAGATACTGTTTGGTCTTGTTGTTGAGATCTGAATAACCATGCTTTGCGCTTGCTAACCACACCGCGGTTACTACGGAGTCTGGGACCCAGGCTAGAACCATGCGAGAACTGGGACAAGTCAACAACAACCTAACGAATCGGAAAACAGCTGGAAAAACAAACAAAATTCTTGTCACTACTTTCATCTTCGTGAGTGTTTGAGTTGCTTCCTTACCTGGAAAGGAGTTCCCGTTCCCTTAAGTTTGTGAAGACGTTTTTGAAGACGTTTGTGAAGACACACTCGTCAGAAAGGCGTGAACGTTGCCCTCTCCTTGCCCCTGTTCCTCCCAGGAATGGATGACCTCAAGTTACCTTTGACCTCCTCGTACCCAGGATTTCTTCTGTCCCAGGACTATGCATATCTGTTTAAATCGACGCTCAACAAAGAAAAAATATTTTATTTCCGCCTCAATTTTGCAGTAAACATTGCTATCAGCAGCCATATACATACAAATGTTTGTGTGATGATTTTTAAACGCTAGTCCGGGTAGAGATCTGGACTAGAGAGCGCCAGTCTGGAGGATTACGCATGCGGAGTAGGGCTTTGGTTGAGACATTTAGTCGATCAATTCACTATACTTTAGGGGTGTTATCTTTATAATACAGATATAATCTTAATAAAGGAAATGTATTCTTCAAAAAGTTTCATATGTAGAATACATTAATAAATAATATCTTACTTACTATATCACAGGAATACGTTATGTAGTTTTTGGTATAAAACAAATACACAAAAATTTTTCTGAATACCTTGTATTTGATGAATATGGTACAGTCTGCGTACCTTGCTCTTATTTGCCGCCATTTTGGATAAAAAGGTGGGTTGGAATTTTGGGTTACTTTGTTTGTTCCGATTTTAGTGCTCAGAAAACGAGCAAGAACGCCGTAACTAAAGTTTTTATTTCTCTAGATATAGAAGGGCTATAAACTGTGCATGTGTTGAGTCTGGAAGTTTTTAAAGTCTTGTTATTTGGGTGAAAACTGAGGCATGTGCAACACGCAGATGCACATGAGGTCATGATGACTCATGTGATCGGAATCTCGTGTTCCTACCGATTTTCTACCTGTCCCCATAATAAGTACAATTTCCTTGCTAAACTTGCAATCAACTTAGATGGCGACATTGAATTTTACGTTTTTATATAGCGAGAATTCAATAGCAGAAATTGTTTTCTTTTTGGAGGGGGTCTTGTATGGACATGGGGCATGCCATATAAAAATATGGTATCGATCATACATGTTAAAATTTTGTTTTATATCCCATTTTTTCAGTAGCACAACGATAAAAGTTTGAAACAAACTTCAAGTTCCCTCTCTTTGGGTACATACTCACTCCATGTGTAAATTATGCATCATTTGATTGACTCTCAAAACATGTGACATCAAAAAGAAACTAGTTCATGGTATGATATGCACATGAGCAGTACTGTGATGCAATGTGGGTAAAAAGGTCAAGGTCCCTGGACATTGTAAATTTGTCTTCATTTTTTTATTCCTCAGTCAGATTTGAATCTCAAGTCAGCCAATCAGCATGCAGTACGTGCGCGTGACAGACGATGAGAATGACGAGCCGATTGAGCTTCCGTCAGAAGACGACGGCACGATGCTGCTCTCCACCATCATGGCGCAGTTTCCCGGCGCGTGCGGGCTGAAGTTCCGCAACCCCGAGACGCAGACGATGCGTGGGATCCGGCTGGTGGATGGGATCCTGCACCCACCCGAGGGGGTCTGGGGATCGCATCTCTTCATCGTCGTCTTTCCAAAAGGTAAGATATTATAAATTTCATGGCATTGTGTGGTGTGATGGTTAGGGTGTTTGACCCACAATCCAGACGTCGAGAGTTTGAATCCCAGGGGATCGCATCTCTTCATCGTCGTCTTCCCAATAGGTAAGGCAAACTGTGATCAGGCTAACTTCTAGCCAGGGTTTTATTGTAGGGGTACAAATTTCTTGGTGAGTCGTGACAAGTGATATACTAAGTAGAAGGCAGTTAATTGCACAACGGAATATATATAATCGCACACTTCTTTTATCCCCAAATCCCGTGGTGGTGCGGTCCAGCTTGATAACTTTGCTTTTCGTTGCACCATTCGGATATTTGCACGAAATAAACTGGCAAATGGGATGTGCAATGAAGCGGCTTCTCCTGTATTATACTTTATAGTACTAGTATTCTAGTATTGTACCCATGTACATTCAGTTGGCTCTACACACTGCCTGCAAGAGGACGAGTGGGTGAGTGAGTGGGTGAGTGAGTGAGTGTTGTATGTAGGGGGGGTCTGGGGGCATCCACCTTCCATGTTGCAGGGTTTTAAAGAATTTTAAGTTAAATTGGTGCATTCTGAGGTATCCTGAGGGGCAAAATTACTGCCAGAGAGGTCACGGTTGCTGATGAGAATCTGTTAAGACTTTTTGTTTCTGTTTTAATTTTTTTATTTTTGGCTCTCTTCAATAGACAACAAGAGAAAAATAGACGAGAGTCCAGAGAACAACCTGGTGAAACGGCCGCGGGAAAAGCTGAAGTGCAGCGACCTGATTGTGCTGGGTCTTCCCTGGAAAACCACAGAGCAGGAGCTGAGAGAGTACATGGAGCAGTACGGGGAGGTGCTGATGGTTCAGGTAGGGACAAAATCTGCTCACACAATCATATATGATATAGCTACATCTACATGTATGTAGATAAGAAGCTAATCCTGGGTCTTCCCTGGAAAACCACAGCAGGAGCCGAGAGAGCACATTATTTCATCATTTTTTCAGCACCAATTGTTTTTTTCTTTCTTTCTTCATGAAACTCATTCTATCACATGGCTGTCGCCAGGACCCATCCTTCCAACCTGGGTCAGAAATTTGCTTGTTGGAACGGAAGAAAAAATTTTTACCCCATCTGTCCCAAAACTCTTATTTTCAACAGTCTCCATGATATGAAACTGTTACAAATGTATTTTCATAGGCTTAAAATGACATAGTTATCAAAAGGAAAGTCAACAACAAGGGCTCTTAGTGAGGGGGATGGAAATAAAGCTGGAGACAGGCCATGACATAGAAAAATTAACCCCATTTCGAGTTGATCAGAAGTACATGTAATTAGTTGGCTGTACAGGTTTACCATACGGATGTGATGACTCACTGTCGCTGTTTGCTTTTCAGATTAAGAAGGACCCGAAGACGGGAAACTCCAAAGGGTTCGGGTTCGTACGGTTCGCAGAGTACGAGGTCCAGCTGAAGGTCATGACCCAGCGTCACATGATCGACGGGCGCTGGTGCGACGTGAAGATTCCGCATTCCAAGGTCGGCGACTTTGAGGTGATTGACAGGAAACGAGTTGCACAAACTCTGAGTTATCTTACATCCAACTTTTTCTTCTTTCTTGTAAAAAGTCTTAGATGTTGAGCAGGGCTGGGGTTAGTCAAACTCTGGATTGACTCACATTATAGCAGCTGCTTAACTTTCAAGTTTTTAATATACATTTGTTATACAGAGGTAGAGATAAAGTAATTTTATGTTTTTGTTGCACTGTTAGGTAGAGATGCAGAAATCAATGTTAAAAATAAGGTTTGCATGAGTATTTGGAGAAGCTTTGACTTATTGTAAATGCATTTAAGTTTGCGGGGAATTATCATACTATAATGGAAACATAAAACCACCGCAAACCGCAGTATCTGATGTCGTTTTCCATATTTCTCAACAAATATGGAATTTTCCAATGTTGGGCCGGGTATGTAGGAATTTATATTGTCGTTCTATGTAACCAGTATCCATTGTTCCCCACAGGATGAGGGGGTAAACATGAACGCGCTGCTCTCCCGGAAGGTGTTCATCGGCCGCTGCACGGAAGACATGTCAGCCGAGGACCTGCGTGCCTACTTCCAACAGTTCGGGGAGGTCACGGACGTTTTTATCCCCAAACCGTTCCGAGCGTTTGCTTTCGTGACCTTCCAGGACGGTGAGACCGCCCAAAACCTCTGCGGAGAGGACCACATCATCAAGGGTGCGAGTGTTCACGTCAGCAACGCCGAGCCGAAGCACTACCAACAACAGATGATGCAACAACAGGGAAACTTCGGGCAGTCAGGGGGCCGGCCCAGCCGCGGTCAGCAGAACCAGGGCTACAACCAGTTTGGGAACCAGTTCGGCAACCAGTTTGGGTACCAGAGCCAGCCCAACCAGGTCGGGTTTAACCAGATGGGGGGGAACTTCAAGGGGAACAGTCCAAACAACATGGGGGGGAACCAGCAGGGGATGCCAAATAACCTGGGGGCCCTCGCGGCGTCCATCGGGGGGTTCCAGATCAACCCGGCCATGGTGGCCGCCGCACAGGCCGCGCTCGGACAGAGCTGGGGCATGATGGGAATGTTAGCGAACCAGGGTCAAGGTCAGCAGCAGCAGGGTCAAGGTCAGGGGCCGCAGCAGGGGAGTAATCAGAAGAGCCAGATGGGGGATTCCTCGCAAGGGGGGTACGGGAACCAGGGGGGTGCGAGCGGGTACACCAGCATTGGGTGGGGAGGGGGGAGTCAGAGTGGGGATGGGGCTAGTGGGGGGATGGGGACGACCCAGGGGGGTACGGGGTACGGCTACCAGCAGGGGGGTATGAAGGACGGGCCCTCAGGGTGGGGGATGTGAGGAGAGTTGTGTCAGGGATGTGGGAAGGGGTTTTGTACAGTGGTCAATTTTCCATTCATGTAAAAAATCAAGGTACTTCTGAGAGGAAAGTTGGATGAATGCATGAATTATAAGCTTCCAGTTTTGTTTCTTGATCAGGTAAAGTTGAGAAATTATCAGTTTTTCGATTTTTATTTTGGTCCCTTTGAAAGTTGCAAATATTTTGTGGTGACGTAGTAGGACGTAGTAAGTCTTATTGTACCGTGGTCGGATAATTTTTTTCTTGAGCATTGCTGTGTATGTAACATACATATTGTATGGTCCTGGTGTCCCCCATGTATGAGTGGAATGTCCTGGTGTCCCCCATGTGAGAGTGGAATGTCCTGGTCTCCCCCCATGTGAGAATGGAATGTTCACATGCCCCACACGCTGCTTTGTCTCGGCTGTCTCCTCACGAAAAGAAATTCTGCTGGTCACAACCTGGCGCAGGTAAGGCTCTGCGTGATTGACCTGTTACCGTGGGTACAGCAGGTAACCATGGAAATGGCACGTTACCATGGAAACGCCTGTCTGATGTGATGGCTGTGAGAAGTGGTCCTGTGTGGTTAGGAAGGGAGCTAGTGTACGAAGTCTCTATCTGTGTGGAGACTGAGTGGTGGCCAGGAAAATTTGCTGATTTCATTTCCTGATTGTAATTTGTAAAAATTACTCAGTACCCCCCCCCCCCCCAAAAAAAAAAAACAAGTACTATTGTATGAAACACTAAACAATATCTTATTAGCTTGTGTGGCCTGAAGATATTTTCAACTGACGTCTGTAAACATTATTGTAGTGTTTTCAATGTTTTTGGCAACTGCTTAGGGGTGGAACCTAATTGGTACTCGCAAAGTCCCTCTGTTGAAAACTGTCAGAAGTTGTGTGATGTCAGGATGTGTTCTGCTGAAGTGTGTTTCTGGATGTTTTTTGATTTGTGTTCAAAACATAAAGAAAGACTGCCTACTCTACGAGACTGCATGGAAACCTAGAATATGTGTAATGTGTACTACAGAACCCCTTGTCTTAAGATACTACTAGTATGTATGAAATGCTGCCCCCTCTTTAAAAACAGGAATGATTAGTGAACATTGCTGCATGTTATGAAAGCACCTGTATGATGTGAGAATATTTTCAGGTTGGGTTAGTTTTCTGAATGTCTTAGTTATACATATATATGTATATACTATATATACACACGTATGTTAGAAGTATACACTGTATGACGATGAGTATACACTAGACGCTGGAAGTTCATGTTGGAACGCTGGGATGAGAGAGACTGAGTGACTACGTGAACTGCGCCACAGTGAGATGAGAGAGTGCCGCCTTGTTTGAAGTGTAGACTTTGTAGTTGGGCTGGAAGTCTATGTTGAACAGACGGGGTGCAAGAGCCTGCGTGAAGCGAGCGTTTGTCCCAAAGGAAGCTGACACAAGTGAGAGAGAGTGACGCCGACTGAAGACGACCGTGTCTTGACAGCGAGATGTTTGCCACACACAAGAGAGCATGAGTGGTTCGTACACCAGACTGCTGAATGAAAAGAGAGAGAATCCTGCGGGCTGACAGTACAGAAAGTGTGTTATACGGCTGGAAGAGTTGAACTTGTGCGCAGACTGAGGCAAGAGTGTGTAGTTTTGGTCAAAAGCGTTTCCTGGGTGATTGTCCGTCGACTGTTCCGGTTTCGCTGGGTGCGTGACTGAGTGAAGGCACGACTGTTGTCTAACTTTTCTCCTCCAAAGTTTTGCCTTTGTAGGTGGGGATCACCTGGCAGAAGCGACACAATGGCGCGGCAAGACACGCACAGGTAACGTGTGACTGCGGAGTGACATGCCTCACCTGTAGGCACGTGTGAGAAGCTGTAACCAGGTGGGCTATGCCTGCACCTGTACTGTAGGCAGGTGACTGGTAGGGTTGAATGCTAACTGTATATTTTTGTACCCGAATCTGTACGTTTTGGACACAGGAAGCAGAGATGTGAATTGCAGCGAATGTTGGAATAAAGTATTGGCCATTATGTATGCCCTTGTCATGGTGGTTTTTGAGTGAACTTAAGGTTACTCATTTATTTACCGGTACTTGACTCGAACACTCTAAAATCGAACACATAGATCAAACCCACTTGAATTTTTATACAATAATATATAGTCATACAAAAAGTGTGGCAGGAGCTGTTTTTTTTACATCCAGTGGTATGTATTTAAGCTGTATATTGAATTTTACACTCGAGTCAAATTCCAGATAAGTAGTTACTGTATTACTATTTATTGCAGCCTAAAATGGCTATTGTTCTTGTAAAGTGCCACTGCTTATTCTATCATGAAGAGTTTTTTTTGGGGTCCCGATACGTTTACGTGTTTTCTAGCTCATTGTCTAAATATAACTCAAATTCCTACAGCTATAGCGTTTTTTTCAGTTAAGGCCATGTTGGTTTGGTTATGTGGATGGCGTCCGTGCACACATCCATTTTCGACCATACTGTTAAATTACTTTAGAGTTAAAGTAGTTGTAAAGTGAGCACATATGTGCCATAAATTAACAAAAATATCCGTCCATACAGCAGATACATGGAATGTCGATGAGATTCCAAAGAGGAAGATGTGAGCGAACAAAAATTTGAAAAACGGGCTTGCTATTCATTCTACTTTTATATCTACAGCTTTATATCTGTACCTATCCCAGTAGTAATATCTGCATGACTTAGTGGTGTACTATCTCCAGAGCTGAATTCAGAGAAACTGTTTTTGATTTACATGATTGACTATCTCATGAGTCTGATGCATCACCAATACATTATCGAACCATTGCTTAACTTCTAGCGAATCGAGTTAAATGAATGCCGTACAAAGTTGTTTCTACTCTGAACGGAACATAATGCCAACTGTAACTCATGGACTGACTTCACACACATAATACTGACTAACAGAGCATGGCCGATCGTTCCACTTGCCATTCAAAACGTACCAATGAGCACAGTCCTCACCAGAGCCATGATTGTCAGGTTGCCCTCCTGCCCAGTTGGTCCAGCCGGTGAGCGGCGTCCCGTCCTCCCACACAAAGGTTCCCTCCTGGAGCAGGTCTGTGAGACCGAACCAGGCGCCATTGGGGTACCTGGTCAGTTGGTTGCGCAGGAAGGCGTCTGTTGCCTGGTCCTTAGGCATGGCCAGACTCGCACCGGTAGCCTGACAGGCGGACCTGGCGTCGATGTAGTTCTTCTGATCGGTAGAGAAGCTGAAGCACTTGTCTTCAAACTTTACATATCCGCTAGGACAGACAAGCTTCGTCGTAGCGCTGTCTGTGGGTGGAATCAAGGTTACGATTGTAGGTCCGAAAGTACTTCCAATATTGTTCATTTTCGTTAACATCGGTCATCACTCATCAACATTTATTTTTCAATAGGACATAATTAAGATAATCGATATTCCTGAATGGTAGTTAAGAACTGCGCCTAATCATTTAATAGTTAGATTTCAGAACTATTAACTGAATGGCAAATTAATGGACTTATTTCAAAAGTTTCTAGTTCTTATTAGATTGTTAAGCAATCGGTAAGCTGTAAGACTCACATTGTTTAAGCAGCGCGATTTCTGATGTAAGTTTACTGAACTGTTCCTGCAATTCGGCAAGCCGAACATCCTGTAGTGAATGCAAGGCGTTGTGAACATCTCGACGTCAAGTTTAATACAAGTAAATGTTGCTGATATGGCTAAAACATCAAGACATTACGGAACTGTGAAACAGCTGAGTGTATACGTAGGTATGTTTGTAGATACCATTGATTGTGTAAACCCTACGCCACATTTGTACTTTTACCTGTATTTCTCTTTCAATGTTTTTGTTTATATGTAGGCTAATGCCCTCAGGAGATGTCTTCGGTCATGTTTGCCAATACATAGTAGCATGAAAAGAGGCATTACCCACAGTATAACTTTCTCTAAAAGTAGAGGGAACTGTGTATTATACGGTGTACGGTAGTAAGTGTGGGAACCAGAATGTCCGTACCTGTTGGGTCCGAAGTGACTGCACTGTTCCCTACAGCAGAGTTAACAGGGCCCGGAGCGGGTACAACTGAAGGATAAAATCACGGGTTATGGATTAGCTCACGGTCTACTTGCAAACATAGTAACGTTAATTTGGTTGCTGGCTATCGTAAAATATGGAGCGGTGGGCGACAAAGGATCCCATGACGTTTCAGCACTTAGACAGTTGGGCCTCTAGTCGATAAGGACGATTCGGCACAAGGTCGAGATCGAGCGGGGTTAACTCTCAAACCCGACAAATACATGTCGTATTGAGATAATTGACAGTCGCTCCAGCTTGCGATTAAGCCCCGCCCATTGTAAGCTACTCGTAATTCAGCCCCTACCTGAGTAGAGAGTAGTGGGTCCACCCAAAAGCACTTTAACCAAAATCCGTCCTAGGCTTGGAGACGAACTGTCATAATTGGCTAGGGACAGAACAACCGAACGAAACGCCCTGAATCGTAAGCATAAGATGTTTTGTGATAGTCGCCTACCATTGTGCACGTGCCACTACGTACCATTCTACGCTGCAGTTCCAAAGTACAGACATATATCGAAAACTATTATGTATTCTAATGCATAGAATAATCCGTCGTTATGAGAGCTGACACATTGCGTGCTGACCATGTAGTTCTATATCGAGATTGATAACCAGTGGGATAGACACGCTCAATCAGACTAACCGTAGTGTCCGTCTCCTTTTTGTCTCCATAGTCGACGTAGATGGCAGGACTGCACACGCACTTATCCTCCGAGCACTCCGGAGCCGCGGCCCCCGAAGCCTGCTGCAACACAGCAAGAACCACAACCACCACAAGCACACCCATGGTTTGTTCTTTGCTTTGACGCACAGTTTCTCAACTGAAGCTCTGTCGTCTGACCAGGAAACTTTGCTCTAATGCGCGCGCTATACAGCTCTGAAAATGCTGACTGGTTATCGCACCCAGTCATCAAATGCCTACATCAGCAAAAGTTAAGTACCAAGGGTCACTTCCGCCTTGTAAGTCTTGATACCAGGGCAAACAGAATTGAATGCGATGGTTTAGTCACATGTTTATTCTGTGCATGATTGATTTTCGGCACTTAACAATTACAACTAGACTCCTTCCAAAGCAAGACGTGTGCTTACCTATCCATACATAATACTAGTAGTATGGGCTGCCATATGAGCTCTTAAAACAAAGGGATGAATGTCAATGTTTCATTCTCCGGCTCATTCAGACATGTAAACATTTTGCAGACGGTGGGATGTTGCCACCTGTCTGTCACATCATTACCCTACAACGCTTTCATTTTATTCATACCAGTAAATGTAAATAATCATTTGACTGCCAATAACACGTTTACATTTGTGGAAGGTGTCTGGTTGTTTTGCATCATGAGTGTAATGAAATTTTTACAGAAAATCAAGTTTAGGCAGTTAGTATATAGAATACAAGCGCACAAAAATACAAAGCTCGCTGCAGTACCGTAGGAAAACGCCAGGTAAACCGTTTTCGAACTTGGCCTTCTTTGCCACAACCACTGCATACCTACCTAAAATCACCAAGTTCCACCCTCAATTTTCACACGAGTTATATGCTGTTGACCTACATATAGTCTTAAGACCCATCTATAACCGAAAACATACCCTTCTTGGCGAAGTAAATGACGGAACCAAGGCATTGTATTCAATGGTTTCCCCCGATCTCACGAGGAAGTTGCTCATGGCAGTGAGCCAGTGTACTTGCTGATGTAAACATCCGGGCATATGGCTGGGTGTGATAAGAAGTCATATTGCGTGCAGAACTGTACAGGGCACGCGCAACAACGTCTCCTGATCGGGCGACAGAGTCAGAGCTACCTTCCATTGAGACGGACCGACGTAGAAACTTGTCGTGCATCCAAAGAACAAATCATGAGAGTGTTTGTGGCGATTGCGGTCCTTGCTGTGATGCGGCCGGTTTCGGGGGAGACACCTACCGACTCTTCGTGCGTGTGCAGCCCTGCCATCTACGTGGACTGTGTAGAGAAAGAGGGAGGAGAGACGAATACAAGTGTGGTCAGTTTGCTTGTCTTCAGTGTGCCCGGTTCATTGGTTATGAATGTTTAAATGAAACTACGTTGAAGCGGTTAGCAACTTTGGAAGCTTTTAAGTCGATAAGTAAATGCATCATCGTTTTGCCATTTATATGAATAAATGAATAAATGAAGAGCTCGATTGCAGGTTTCTCCTCTCAAAAGCTAAGTAAGAGTCATAATGATATAGTTCTGAGTAGTTCTGAATAGTCTGAATACAAGTACAAGTTCTCGTGAAATAAGAGCGAGTTTTCATATTACATGCAACTGCAAAAGTCTAATAGTGTTCAACATTAGTTAGTGCTTTAGAACTTATTCGTAGAATGGTAGTGTCACGTTTGCAATATCTGTAGTTTACAACGGAATTGATTTCTTCGTCCAGCCCATCTATATTTTCCGTTAACCAGCCGATCAGATTACTACCTTTGTAAGAAGACTCCGAGCTAATCCATGACCTATGATTTTACCCCTCAGTTGAACGAGCTTCGGGCCCAGTTAACTCTGATGCAGGGAACGGTGGAGTCACTTCGGACCCAACAGGTACGGCCATTCAGAGTTACACAGCCATTTATAGTCCGTATCAGGGGTAGGTACTGGTACAGAAAGGCCAGGTACCGTATCTTATCTTCACGTAAACAATGCCAATGGTCTCTGTTAAGTTAGACAGAGTTTGACTGCAGAAACGTGACAAAAATGACCATGAAAAGTCATTTCGAAAGGGTCTGACGACTTCAACAACAGAAAACTTGCAACCTCTTGACGTCCGGCCATGGAGAAAGCTATGTCTTCTGTTCCGTTTTTGTACTTGCAGTGTGTGACGAAATAGCGAGAAGGCATGCGAGAAGGAGTGCTTTGAATTTGCCTGTACCTTTGTATGGAATGAATTACTTCGAATCTAGCGCATTTCGTGATACTCATTTATATTCCAAATGTTTTGCTCAAAAGCAACGAAGTCAGCGACATAATACTGGATATGTTTAAATCGTTTTGTATCCACTCCAGGAGATTCTCATTGCCGAGGTCAGTAACCTGACCGCAGAACTCCGTAAAGAAGGTAAGCCTTACGATATCTTAGCATATATATTAGGCAGAAGAACTAGAGACTATTGGGATAGTTTCATTTTACCAGCTTTTTACTATGTAACTATTGAATAATGATTTATTTTGCAAATAAAACATCTACTATAATTATTGGACAATTTGGCTTGGTTCTTAGATCAATGTATTGCAAAATAAATAATGTCGACAGACACATGCGTGTGATATTATTAATACATAATACCAATTACTAGTACCAGCAGACCCCGTGACGCACGGATGTCCCAGCGGGTACATACAGTTTGAAGACAGGTGCTTCAACTTCTCTACCGACAAAAAGGCGTACACCGACGCCGTGTCCGCCTGCCATGATGTCGGCGGGCGTCTGGCTATGCCGAAGGACCAGTTAACAAACGAATTCCTGGTGAACGAGGTCTATACCAGGTATATCAGCCCCTACATCGTCTGGTTCGGCCTGACAGACGAGGTACGGGAGGCAACTTGGGTGTGGGAGGACGGGACGGCGCTCGTCGGCTGGTCCAACTGGGCACCGGGAGAACCTGATAATTACTTCAACTCTGTAAGTGCTTTAAGGTCTTAAACTCTGGTATTTAACTCTGTAAGGCCTTTAACTCTGTTTTGTATTACTCTGTGGAGATAGATGGAAGCATATGCAAAATTTAAATACATGAGACAACACCTGAATAATATTCTTTGGAAATAATTTGAATAAGGAAAATATATTAGATAATGTCTAGACGCTAGAAACCACTTCAATGATAAAAGACCATTTCCATCCCATACTAAGCAACCTTGTATTCGATAGATTAGCCTTATAGAACTGAAGTTATGCATCAGTAGATGTCATACTTTGTACCTTGTACAGTTGCTCAATGATTTTTAAAGTTATTTCTCTCTCTCTCTTTCTCTCTCCCTCTCCTCTCTCTCTCTCTCTCCTCTCTCTCTATATATATATATATAGAGAGAGAGAAAGAGATTAGTACAGCATAGCATAGCTTCCCTGGCATCCTCTTTGTATTGTTTGTATTATTTGTCTTTAGCCCCAATGAATATGAAATAAATTTAATTTTCTTTGTTCATTTAATCAGGACTGTGCAGGTTGGGGTTCAAGAGCCGGCCTGAAGTGGATCGATGCTGAAAGCTACATCAATGCTTACTATGTATGTGAGATGAGAGCCGCTGCCCTCTAGAACTCTGACGTTGCGGGTTTTCTTCTACTTCTAGACTGACCATGAGCTACATTAAATACAAAACTGTAAGTTGTTAACCTGGGCCACCATCAAAGTGGGCATGAAAGTTACTATGGACAAATTTTTTTAGCCTCCTTGCTATGGACATGATGGGGGTAGGCCGGTTGTTGCGTTCTGTTTGACCGGTTGTTCATGTGACAAAATACCTGTATAATTGCAACTAGTCAGGACGATTTAGACACTCAGCAGTCATGTATTCAGGAATGATATAGTCAGCAACCCAGCACTTTTGTAACTGTATATGTTACTAACTTATTAGTAAATTGAATACCTGCTTACGGGGGAGCTGAAACAGGTTCATTATCGTGTTGGACAATAATATTCATAAATCATGTACAATACTCATTGTCAATCTGAAGACAGCTGTTCACTTCTGTGACAATTGATGTGCATTGTTCTATTAGTGGTAATTACTTTCATTACAACTTCCTGAATTTCCATATGGTTTGCAATAGTGTGATGTATAAATATAGAATACAACACGGTGTATTCCGTATCACCCGAGGTACAAGACCGACCACGGGAAGGATCGCCCGAAGGTCGGAGTGTGATCCGACCCGCCGGAGTGCTGGGACCGAGGGCGATGCGGAATACACCGTGTTGTATTTCATTTATGTCATACCCACCTGAGAAAACACATGTTTCGATATGAAATGCACCAGAAGTTGAGAAAATGTTGTGTTCTCGAACAAAAAATTGTAACAACAGCAATTCTAATGTCCGGAACCGGTAGTCGAATTTTCAACCGTGCCGCACTCGGCCCGCTCGAAATAGTCCGATTTACTCGAAGGAAGCCCCTGTGATACAACTTCGATCCCGTGTGATACAGAAAGTTATCACACCGTCCTGAACACCTGTATCGAACGTTTTTGCGGCCAAGGTATGACATGAAGCTTAAATATGTGCGTTTGCAGTAATGATACGATCTCGCTGGCTTGGGTTAATGTCCCCCTCCC
Source organism: Branchiostoma floridae x Branchiostoma belcheri (assembly GCA_019207045.1). Classification (NCBI taxonomy): domain Eukaryota; kingdom Metazoa; phylum Chordata; class Leptocardii; order Amphioxiformes; family Branchiostomatidae; genus Branchiostoma; species Branchiostoma floridae x Branchiostoma belcheri. The sequence continues at coordinate 3,337,507 of CM033032.1, forward strand.
GAGAGGTGTCGGCAGCTGGCAACCGCTAGGGGCGCGAATTTATTCAGGCAAGGCTCATCATTACTAGCAAAACAAAATGTCGATTGACCCATCTGACTGTGAGTAACTTAAAGTTGTTTGTCCACCCAACACTGACACGTCGACAGCAGACTTGCAATGTCAGACTGCACTAAACTGTGGCCTTTCGACTCTCTTACAAAATGTTACCTTCTAAGCATTCTGCACCCAAATATGAGTGGTTCACGACAGTTGTTGCCATGGCAGCCTGTGTTCTGAGCATTGTTACCATGGTAACACAGGTGGTGGTTGTTCTGGAGGTTAGGAACTTGAGATCAGACCTGGAGACAAAACTGCGTCACAAGGAAGCAGTTCTGGGCGGTGGAGGTCTTGAAGAGCTTCGGGACGCCAAGGTGAGCAAGGGCCTCAGAGACTGTCTTATCATATCAGAACAACAACAGCAATTCTTCACTGCACTTATAGCTTAACGCTTAAAGGTAAGGTCTCCAGGTAGCCCTTCTCTATGCTTCACTATAAATTCAGCTCTTCTTGCTACGGTATTTATACACATGGGTAAACGTTAACGTTAAATATGATAAAATATTATTTTGGACAGTAGCAATACCAAAAAAACTAAGGCAGAGAAAAGGACGTCTTTATATCTACGTGATGACTTGAACCAATACGGTGATAAATGAAAGTCTCTCGATAAACATCAATATCTTAATACGGAGAAAATATGCAATAGTTACAGTTACACAAACGCATCAGGGGCTGACTGGGTCCCTTCCCCGAGGGGTCTGACAGTTGGAAGGGTGTCTAAACGCGTGATCTAGTCTGGAAAATGGCTGCAAAAAGGAATCACTATGATGCCTCCAAAGTTCTATACACTTTGAACTGAGGACATTCCATGTTTCGTCTTAATATGCATGTACACAATTCCACGAACACAATCTGTTGGGCTTACGTTGACCATGTAACAACAAATTTAAAAACCTGTATGCCAACAATTTCGTCACACGAGAAATGACTTCTTGCTCGTTCTCTTCACTTTGAATTGAGGACATTCTAAGTTTCTTCATAACGTTCAGACATTTCCACGAATGTATACTCTGTTTGGCTGATGTATTTTAAACAACAAAGGCGTACGTGCCTACACAGTCGTCCCACGATAATGACTTCCTGCCCGTCTGGTTTCAGCGCCCGGAGGGGACAGGCTCTCATGGTGACATCATCGAGGCAGAGAGCCCTGGGAAGGAGAGTTTGACTGGGAAAGAGAACTACCACCGGTCAAAGAGGTCCGCCAATAGCGTCACCATGCCCTTTGGAAGTGAGCTTGTTTTTGGTGTTGTCCTTTTTTTCAACGTTTCAAGTACACCATGCGTTGTTCAGGCTGGGCAATGAGACGAAATGAAAAGAAATTAAATGGATAGACTGGAATAAAATAAAATAAAATAGAATAGGACGAGTGTGATAAGAATAGTTAGTTCAGTTCAACATCAGTTTTAGAGAATTACGGGTAGATAAGCATAAAAGTAAAAATACACCTGCTGGGCGACCTCGACTAACTCACATAGACCAGCTTGCTCGTGATGTGGGGTTGCGGGTCGAGGACTTAAAGAACGTTTTGAGGGACAGAGCTGTCTGGAAAGAAAGAGTGGACCTGGTCATTAACTTAGTGACATGTCAGAAGAAGTTTCCGACCAATCGGACAATAACGACAAACATTTTTATTCTGTGATCTATAAAGGCTGCCTTCAAGGACCCCCTGGGGTTCCGGGGAGGGATGGTCTACCTGGCGCAGCCGGTTCACCGGGGCGAGACGGGCAGCCAGGAAGAGATGGACGTGATGCCGCACAACCAGGCACAGTCTGCCCTGGGAACCCAGCCTGTCCCAACGGTTACGTTAAGTTCCAGGACAGGTGCTTCAAATTCTCCACCGACAAGAAGAACTTCGCCGATGCCAGGTCTGCCTGTCAGGCTACCGGCGGGCACCTGGCTATGCCTAAGGACCAGGCAACCAACGCCTTCCTGGTCAACCAATTTACCAGGTACCCTAGTGGCCACGTCTGGCTCGGCCTGACAGACCTGGCCCAGGAGGGAACCTGGGTGTGGGAGGACGGGACGCCGCTCACTGGCTGGAGCAACTGGTGGCCAGGGGTACCTATCAGTGGCCGTGGCTCTGCTCAGGACTGTGTTGAGTGGAGAGTAGAGTTTGGCTACAAATGGAACGATCTGTCATGCGCTAATAGCTTTTATTATGTGTGTGAAGTCATTGCAGCAGTTCCCTAGGTCCACACACGTCAAGTGCAAATTCAATGTCTATCACCTACAGCGAGTAAGGAGATTGAAGTTTGTTAGTTTGGTGTGATCTTGTCCTACCTAGACAAAACAATTCTTTCAGTGTTCGTCAATGACATAAGGACTTTTTATAGTGAGCTAATTCTATCTTGGACCAAGCTATCCAAGTGTATCTTTAGTTTAGTTAAATAGCAAGAGAATAATCTTCATAGGTAGTGTCAGAAAGGAATACAAACGTGTAGTACAGTACATGTTCACTACTAATGACCTACGTCGAGTACAGAGATTGAGGTGTATGTTAGTTCCAGACTAAACGGATGTAATAGTCTTGATTAGTTACGGGCCCGACTCTGAAAAACTGTGTCATTATACTCTTATACCAAGCTATCCATGTATAATTTCAGTTTACTTACAGTAATAGTCACGTAACTTTTTTATAATCTTTACAGGTGAGGTAAGACAGGAATGTCAACGTTATATTTGCACTTTTGATAAACATGGGAGTTCATCATGTGACTAGAATGATAAAGCAGTGTTGATCAGTGATTGTTTCTGTCTTCTTGTGCATCAGTGCAATATTGTTTATTCTGTTCCACTTACCTAATGAGTACATTTTGCAAAGCCAAAGTATCTTTCCACTCCAAAGTTTAGTGACCGCGGTAAGATACTCTAGTGCACCTGGACTTGGGTAACATCTTCTTTTAAGTTTGGAATTAAAAGCCACCACTACACTTCATTAGTAACGACACAGTCAGGAACCGTACTAGCCAATCTATTCACGAGGCTCGTTCGAAGAACAAGACTGTGGACACGCTGTGCGAATGCCAAGGCTGAAACTTTCCATATTGCGGCACCAACTGTTGCCCAACAGGAAGACGATAGAGAGGGGCAAGGCATTACTTGCAAAAGAACTGTTGAGCGGAACCTTGCTGAAATAGGTTACAGTCGGGAGGGGGCTCAGCACACAGCATTGAACAAAAACAACAGTGGAAATGATCAATGATAGGCCGCTTCAGTGTGTGTGCTGAAACGCGGCGAATGAGAACATCTTCGTTTGTTCCGAATAATCAGTAAACCATCTTAAGGCGTAGCACTTATTATAATAAGTACAAAGTGCTTCAGACCGGGCTGAAAATTTTGATCCACTCCCTCAGTGCGATGAACCCATCTTCTTTTCGGTATGTGTGGTTGGAGATGTGCTAGAGATGTGGTAGTCCTCCCACCGAGGGAAATCACTTCTACACATACAGCCTCATTCGGAAAATGAACAAAACAAGATGAATCAATAAATCTACAATGGCTCTAAAGATGTCATGGAGGTATGTGGTCTCCGAGTTTTTGTTTTCTTAAGAAACAATCGCGACCGCTTGATCCTGCTATGTATATTTATAAGAACCTGCCGCACACCGGACTATTTGGAGGAGCTTCGTACTTTTTGTGCTGACTGTATGACTCTTATGTGTTGACTCCATGATTCTAAGTTCACTGGACTCATCATCATATCGTTCCGTGCCAGTACTGCAGCCAGGCCACGGCCTTCTCGTTAGCTTCTAGTAGGTCCTGGTTGGAGGTGGTAGGGCCTAATACACAGTCTTTTGTAATGTGTCCCATGGTTTGGGTTGGGTGGCCACAACGACACTCAGCTGAGTTCACCCGTCCCCATTTCAGTAGGTTGTCTCTAGTCCTACCTACTCCGCACCTGGCTCTGTTCAAGTCCACCCATTCCCTTCTGGGTAGATGGGTGCCATGAGGAAGGGACTCACAAGGGGTCTGGAGAGCTTCATTTGGTAGGAGAGTGTCGGAAGCTTTCCAGCGATCAGCTCTGTACTTGGCAGCCTCCTTGGGGTTCAGACTCTGTATGGTCATGAAGCTCTTTCTAGACTTGAGTCTTCTTCTAACGTCATGATAGTAGTGTAGAGGGTGTCGAGAGTCCTGCTCTTGTACAAATTTCTGAGTTCTGGAGAGAGCTTCTCGTCGGATGGGAGGTGGTGCGATACCTGCTAGCCGGTACAGTGCTGGCAGGGGTGTGGGCCTCAGCGCTCCTGTAATGACGCGACAAGAAGTATTGAGCTCAGCATCCACTTTACTGGCATGGCTTGACCTTTCCCAGGCAGGAGAACAGTATTCTGCTGTAGAATAACATTAAGCCAAGGCAGTAGATCGTAAGGTGTTTGCATCAGCTCCCCAGTTTAGAGTTGTGAGATTGTTGAGGAGGTTGTTCCTAGAAGCCACCTTCTCCGTGAGTTTCCTGACATGCTCTCTATAAGACAGAGTTCTGTCCAGGGTCGCTCCAAGTTCACTGGACTAATCCACTCTGAAATAGGGGGCTTTGCAGGAGCGGTCATGGTTGATTCACAGTGGGTCCATGGCACATCTATAGCAAATGAATAAGTAATGCTATCAGGGTTGAGGGGCAAGGGGGCTAACTATTACAATGTATAAGACAATGATATGCTGTTGACCACGTTTCTGTCCTTCCCCTTAATAACAGCAGATGAACAAAAGGTTTTACAATACTGGCAGTATATATCGTGTTTGCCAGTGATGAGCTTCACTTGACGCACGTCACAGCGAGCGCATTTAACAACAACAAGGATATCAGGTGTCATTTCCTTGTGAGACGACAGGGTGTAGTGGGGACACAAAAGGTTTTCTTAAACTTTCAATCCTCGTCCACCGAAAGAACCAACCATGAGTATGAATGTGGTGATCGTGGCCGCTGTTGTGCTGATGTTGACCATCCAGACTTCAGGGCAGCCGACCTGGGGCTGTTCCGGTCCGAGGAGCGAGGAGAAGTGTGTGTGCAGCCCTGTCATTCATGTTCACAACGACAGGGAGAAGCAGGAGGAAAGCGACGAGACGGGAACCAGCCAGGTGAGTCTTAGTTAGAGTTTTTATATCCCTTGAGTTTTTATCCCTTTATTTCCCCCCGGCCAGGCGTGTACAGCTCTAGAAAGACCTGTCATTAGAACAGAAGTTTGGATTTGGGAGTCATTGTTCATTGCTCTGTATATTGAACAGTTAGGTGAGTTATCGTGGATAGTAAAGTGAATAAGACGTTGTTAAACTGTATGTACTCTATATGCAGTATCTTTCCTAGCTGGAGAATGGGAGAATAAGCTATAAGTGAAGTCCAAGTTATGTAGAACGTCTTATCAAATTCAAGTGGCCATGGGCAAGCCCATATCGAGATACTAATATTTCATTAAATTCTGTTGTACTCCAGGACGTTCGGCTGACAGAGTTGGAGGAACAGGTCAGGAATCTGACAGAAGAAGTCGCGCTCCTTAAACAAGGTGAGTATAACATGCACAGAAACCATCATGATGAAATCTTCTAGGTAGTCACTCAGGAAGATTGAACAAACGTCGTATGATGCACTGGCAATATGCCTTGGCGGCTTCGAAATGTTGATCACGTTCTGAAAAGGTAGACGAACAGAACGGTCGTTGTCAACAGTTTTCGCTGTACCAGGTACGCGTATAGGACACTAGTAGCTGTAGTATAGTTGAAGTTGCCTATACAAGTAGGTTGATACTCAAGACTCTTGTATGCATTGCAATGTTATGGGACAAAATAGTGAACAAAGTTGACCTGCATACCACTGTTGGTGCATATCTTCTATTCTCAGGTTTCCTTTTGTGTCTTGTTAACCTTTACGGTACGGACCGTGCTGGTGTTATAGTAAAGAATAGGTTTAAAGAGCTTGCATACTAAGAATCCCTTGATATACATGCAGATGATTGGAGCAGAGTCTCTTGTCTGCCATTGGGTATCGTGTAACACTAAGCGATACCAACACATTTCCATTAGATTTTCCTGCTTAATTCCAACACTTTTTTCATCATGTCCGTTTGCAATAACTTTGGAATATATCAAGGAAAATGAAACTACTAGTATTGGAGCATGGTCAGAATTTATAACATTTTCGTGTCATCTGAAGAGAAAAGGCCTGCTTTGAGGGCAATAAAAATGGAACAATTATGGAACACTGTTGAACATGTTAAGAATATTTTCCATCGCACGATGCTCTGTGATGGCTAACGTATGATTTGCAAGCGATTGACGCAGATAGGCTAACCTATCCGTAGCTGTATTCTGTATCTATATAGCCGGTATAACCGCCCTTCGGCGTAACACACCAGCTTCGAAGGCACGCGGCGCGGCAGCAGCTGGTTATATTACACTGAACGACCCGTTACATCTAACTTTTGCACATCTATGATATTGTTGTTAAACCAAGGCAAATATTTACTCATTTTGCGACTCTTTATGATATGGTCGCAAACGTCAAGTTCCTTTGGCCAAGGCAACCCCGAGCACAAGAAAATGACAAAAACTGTTCACAGGAAATCAATCAAATCAGCAGTTATATGTCAGTAAAAGTATATTTTTCTAAGCATTTCAATAATGGAGACTCTAGCATCTCCTTAAAACAATTGTTTCCATTGTACACAGGCCGTGAGAATCTAGTCTGTCCCAACGGTTCTGTCAAGTTCCAGGACAGATGCTTCAGCTTCTCTACCGACACGAAGAACTACGCCGGTGCCAGGTCCGCCTGTCAGGCTGCCGGCGGGAGTCTGGCCATGCCTAAGGACCAGGCAACCAACGACTTCCTGCGCAACCAACTGACCAGGTACCCTAGTGGCTCGGACGCCTGGTTCGGCCTGACAGACCTGGCGCAGGAGGGAACCTGGGTGTGGGAGGACGGGACGCCGCTCACCGGCTGGAGAAACTGGTATCCAGGGGAACCTAACGGTGGCTCTGCTGAGAACTGTGCCCATTGGCACGGTTCGTATGGCTACAAGTGGAACGATCGGAGATGCTCTCATAGTCAGTATTATGTATGTGAAGTTAGTGCGGCCGTTCCCTAGCCTCAAAAAACGCCAAGTCACTGGTCATAACCTACAGCAAGTAAGGAGATTGAAGTTTGTCAGCTGGGTGTGATTTAGTCCTACCTATACAAAACCATTTTCTCTGTGTGATGATATAAGGACTTTCGTAGTGAATTTATTCTACCTGTTCACCAAGCTATCAAAGTGTACCTGTAATAAAGTGATATAGTCAAAGAATAATATTGACAGGTGGGTCCAAAGGAATGTAAAACGTGATATTTACCCTTTTGATGGATATGTAAGCTAGCATGTGAATAGAAATAAAGCCATGTTAACCAGTAATGGTTTCTTTCTTCTTGTACAGCTTTACAGTTCCACTTACACAATGGGTACATTTTAAAAATCCAAAGCATCTTTCCCATCCAAAGTTTATCTGGTTATTGTTGGATACAATGATACAACTTGGTACCATCTTTGTCTGCGAGGCAGAGCACTTAAGTACAAAGTGCTTAATACCGGACTGGAAGACTTGATCTATTCGCACCGGTTGGAGCCATACTATTTTCTGTGTGTGTTGTTGGATCTTTCAAGAAACAATAGTCACCTCTAAGCCGAGCGCCTGTATAGTACATGTAGCAGAAATTGGCTCATTTGCAACTTCTTAAATAAACAGTTGAACAAGATGAATAGTGTTGCCTTTCTTTCATGGGTCAAGACCTACCAACAACGAAAATACGTAGGTTAATCTTTCAAAGTATCTGAGGCATAGGGACATTTAATGACAGCAGGGCCGAGCTTCGGAAGGCGTTAAGCTTGTGAGGTTGGTAACTATGATAAAATTTGTATAGGCTATTGACCTTAATGCTGAATACTACTGTACAAATTGCTAAACAATACCGGTAGTCTAGAGTTACCAGTGCTGGGCTTCAATGGTTTACAACTTCACATGGCATTGTACTGACCACGTCAACAACAAGGATATCAAGTGTCATTTCCTTGTGGGACCGCAACGTTGTAGACAAAAATACTTCTTAAATCTCTCTGCACCGAACTTCGAAGGGACCATGGGTGCGAATGTGGTGATCGTGGCCGCTGCTGTACTGGTGTTGATGACGCCTCAGGCTTCAGGCCAGCCGACCTGGGGCTGTTCCGGTCCGAGGACTGAGGAGAAGTGTGTGTGCAGCCCTGTCATTCATGTTCACAACGACAGGGACAAGCAGGGGGAAAGCGACGAGACGGGAACCAGCCAGGTGCGAGTTGTATCCCCTTATTATCCCTTTTTCCCCCGCGGACCAGGCTTGTACGGCTCCAGAAGGACCTGTCCTTAGAACAGAAGTTTGGAATTGTGAGTCATTGTTCGCACTCTGTATATTGAACAGTTAGGTGAATTATCGTGGATAGTAAAGTGAAATAGACGTGTTTAACTGTATTTATGTCATACCTGTGACGCGAAAACGTTCGATACGGGTGTTCCGGCCGGGCCATAACTTCCGTATCGCACAGGTTCGAAAGGCGTATCACACGGGCTCAATTTAAATAAATCGAACTGTTTCGAGCGGGCCGAGTGCGGTGCCATCGAAAGTTCGAATACCTGATTCGGACGTTGGAACATTACTGTTGCAACAGTTTTTGTTCGAAGGCACCAAATTTGTTCAACGTCTGGCGCATTTCGCATCAAAACAAGGGTTTTCTCAGGTGGGTATGACATAAATAAAATACAATACGGTGTATTCCGCATCACCCTCTGTCCAAGCCCTCCCGCTGATACGGAATACACCGTGTTGTATTCTATATGTACTCTATACGCAGTATCTTTCCTAGTGGGAGAATGGGAGAATAAGCTATAAGTGAAGTCCAAGTTATGTAGAACGTCTTTTCAAATTCAAGTGGCCATGGGCAAGCTCATATCGAGAAACTAATATTTGATTAAATTCTCTTGTACTCCAGGACTTTCGGCTGGCAGAGTTGGAGGAGCAGGTCAGGAATCTGACAGGAGAAGTAGCGCTCCTTAAACAAGGCGAGTCTTATATGCACAGAAATTATGATGAAATCTAGGTGCGATGCACTGGCGGCCTAGAAATGTTGATCACGTTTCGAAAAGGTAGACGAACAGAACGGTCGTTGTCAACAGTTGTCGCTGTACCAGGTACGCGTATAGGACACTAGTAGCTGTAGTATAGCTGTAGTTGCCTATACAAGTAGGTTGATACTCAAGACTCTTGTATGCATTGTAATGTTATGGGACAAAATAGTGAACAAAGTTGACCTGCATACCACTGCTGGTGCATATTCTCAGGTTTCCTTTTGTGTCTTGTTAACCTTTACGGTATGGACCGTGCTGGTGTGATAGTAAAGAAAGGAAAGGTCAAAGTGCTTGCTTACTAAGAATCTCCTGATATGTATGCAAATGAGTGGAGCAGAGTGTCTTGGCCACCATGCGCGCATATGGGGTATCGAGTATTACTAAGCGATGCCATCCTACGATAAGGAAAAGAGACAATTGAATACCATTATTCGATATTGTTTTTAAACCATGGCATATATTTACTCATTTTGCAACTTCTCTTATTACGATTTACAGTATGGTCGCAAACGTCATCAGGTTCCTTTGGCCAAGGCAAACACAGTACAAGAAAATTACAACAACTGTTCACAGGAAAACAATCAAACCAGCAACGATGTGCCAAAAAAGTAGATTTTTTTCTAAAGCATTTCATTTGAATATGCCAGCCGCTCCTTAAAACAATTGATTCCATTGCACAGCTTTCCATGAGAAGCTAGCCTGTCCCAACGGTTATGTCAAGTTCCAGGACAGATGCTTCAGCTTCTCTACTGACCGGCCGAACTACGCTGGTGCCAGGTCTGCCTGTCAAATTCTCGGTGGGCGTCTTGCCATGCCTAAGGACCAGGCAACCAACAACTTCCTGGTCAACCAACTGACCAGGTACTCCATTGGCTCCATCTGGTTCGGCCTGACAGATCAGGCAGATGAGGGAGCCTTTGTGTGGGAGGACGGGACGCCGCTCACCGGCTGGTCTGACTGGTATACAGGGGAACCTGACGATGGTGGCTCTGGTGAGGACTGTGTTGAGTGGAGAGACGTCTATGGCTACAAGTGGAACGATATTCCATGCTCCTTTAGTAAATATTATGTGTGTGAAGTCAGTGCAGCTGTTCCCTAGCCGAAGTCAAGTATACCCTCACTGGTCATAACCAACAACGAGTAAGGAGATTGAATTCTGTCAGTTTGGTGTGATTTTGTCCTACCTAGACAAAACCATTTTCTCAGTGTTTGACATAGATATAAGGACTTTCATTGTGAGTTCATTCTATCTAACAAGCTATCTAAGTTTATCTACAGCTTAGGTAAATAGCAAAATAATAATCTTCATAGGTAGGGTCAGAAAGGAATACAAACGTGCAGTACAGTACAGGTTCTCTGCTAATGACTTACATGGAGTAGAGATTGAGGTGTATGGTTTATGGTTCCAGACAAAAGAGATGTAATAGTCTTGAAGCTTCAGGGACCCGACTCTCAAACTATGTCATTTTACTTTTGTACTAAGCTACTAAGTGTAACTTCAGTTAAGTCAAGTATAATCGTAACAGGTTGGGATGGGACAGATGGAATGTGGGCATGTAAAAGTGATATTTGCACATTTGATGCAGATATGTACGTCTTTCACGTGACTAGAAATAAAGCAATGTTTACCAGTAATGATGTCTGTCTTATTGTGCATGCATCATCGCAATATTTTCAGTCTGCCCCACTAAGTAAATGAGTCAATGTCACAAATACAAATTTAGTGTGGCCACTGTGAAGTACACTAAATCAGCGGGGCCACATCTCCGTTTGTTTCGAATAAACAGTAAACCACCTTAATGCTTAGCACGTAAGTATCAGCTGCTCAAGACCAACTGGAAGGTTTGATCAACTCACACTGGGATGGGCCCATACTCTTTTCGATATGCGTGGTTGGATCTTTAACGAGCTCGAGATGCGGTAGTTCTCAAATACCTCTCTAATAACCAAGTTAGGAAATAGGTAATACATTCGGGCCTGCTGGCGATTTGAGCTAGAACATTTAGATTCTTAGTCCACATCCTTAACCACATCGCCAGCTTGCAACAATTTGTTTCTTCAGGCAAGCTCACACACATAACATAATATACACATGAGTTCATATTTACATGAGAGTATTGCACAAAGTCACACAGAGGTGGAAGCTCAGGCCATATCGGCAAGTTCAGATCACTTCATCTGTTAACGTTGCAGCATGAAATGCCCCCACACGACTCTCTCCGCATGGCAGATAAGAGGTTTCCGTCTCCGTAAATGTACAAGCTACAAAACAACTTATAATCATAGACATGTCCCTTCATAATAATATGATATTTACTGATGTCTAATGTCTTAATCTGTCACCAATATCCAACCAAAGAGTTGATTTGGTAACAGTGACAAATTCGACGTCTGATACAGCTGGACAAATGGTCTCTTCGGACGTTTGTATGAGCATCTTAGAAAAATCATGCTTTCGATAAATGATCTATAATTTCAACCTTGACCCTTCCCTGAGATTATAACTCAGGGCACATAGGTTTATTATCAGCCTGTGTTTACACAAGCTCTCGCTGGTTGGATTTAATGACAAACAAACAAACAAACAAACAAACAAACAAACCCCCTTCCCGAGAGGTGGCGGCAGGTGGCAGCTTTAGGAGCGCGATTATATTCAAGCTAAGTTTATTATACTAGTAAAACAAACGTGACATTTAGAGAAGAGAGTCTCATGGACAATTAAAGGTCAAATGTTGTTGGTAGATCCACCTGACTGTGAGTAACTTAAAGTTGTTTGTCAACCCAACACTACCACGTCGACAGCAGACCTTTCACTGTCAGGGTTGGCGCACTGACTGCACTAAACCGCACCCTTCCGTCTGACAAAATGTTACCTTCTAAGCATTCTGCACCCAAATATGGGTGGTTCACGACAGTTGTTGCCATGGCAGCCTGTGTTCTGAGCATCGTTACCATGGTAGCACTGGTGGTGGTTGTTCTGGAGGTGAGAAACTTGAGATCAGAACTCCGGGAAACAAGACTGCGTCACAAGGAAGCAGTTCTGGACGGCGGAGATCTTGCAGAGCTTCAGGACGCTAAGGTGAGTACGTGAGTCCATAGAAATTGTTTTCGCAGATCTTAACACCAGCTTCAATACTTTATTGCACTTCTATCTAAAGGCGTTGAGGTCTTAAGGAAGAATTTCCTCAAAGTTTCAATACATGTCAATATGACGTTGGGTTTGGGGGCGTGTCAGATGCCATAATGTACCACATGAAACATCTAAGGCAACGGAATTACCATCTATATATTTACGTGATTACTTGTACGAACACAACGCTTGTAAAATTTTCGAGAAATATTGATGTCTTAACACATATATTTTAGACAAGCCTCATTGCTGTCAGGGGCTGGCTGGGCCCCTTCCCTGAGGGGTTTGACTCCAGTGGAAGGCCAATAGAAGCGTGTGTAGTACTACGTTGTTTAGTCAGCAGACAGTTTTTCTTGCCTAACAACGATACCATACCTAAGTTTTTTCATTCTAGATCCCCGTTTACTTCTTGTTCTTGCTCTTGTGTAAATACTGGGTAACATCCCTTAGTGCTGGGGCTATTCACTCAGGGCGATCCACTCATACTTGCCATGAAACTTCATGGTGAAGTTCGAAAATCCACTCAGCCAAAACTTATACATTTTATATAGTCATAAAATTTTCCCTTCAAGTTGAACTGAGGACATTCTAAGATTCTTCTAACATGCGCATACGGTTCCACGAAAACAGTCTGTTTGGCTGGCACGGCCCATGTAACAACAAAGGCGTACGTGCCTACACTGTCGTCACACGATAATGACTTCCTGCCCGTCTGGTTTCAGCGCCCGGAGGGGACAGGCTCTCATGGTGACATCGAGGCACAGCACCCTGGGAAGGAGAGCTTGACTGGGAAAGAGAACTACCACCGGTCAAAGCGGTCCGCCAATAGCGTCACCATGCCCTTTGGAAGTGAGCATTTTTTGGTGGCTTGTTATTTAGGACAATGAGTAGTGTTTGAAGAGGGGGGCAGACAACGATTTACGCTGAATTCCGAGGAACCCCTTACGTTTTACGCTAAAATAGAGGAAGGCAATCACGCAAAATTTGGTCGCCTGGCAACGAATTATTGGAAATTACTTAAAAACGGCTTTCCCTATTGCAATGAAGCCAGACTGTTTACGCAAAGGGGCATGAGGGCTATCAATTAGATGTAATGACAATAGATATGTTAGGAATACAAAGAAATAAGATGAGAATCGTTCTTTTAGATCACCCTTGGTACCCTTAGTCCTAGGAAATAAGAGTAGACGAGGGTATAAAGAAATAGTTATATAGAATAAAACCAAAATGGATTGTCCAAAGAAGTTTATGCTATCGGACAATCAATGACAATTGGTATGTTCTCAGGCTGCATGCAGGGACCCCCCGGGCCTCCAGGTGTTCCAGGGAGAGACGGCCTACCGGGGCGAGACGGGTTACCGGGGAGAGATGGTACAGGTCAGCCAGGCGCAGCCGGTTCACCCGGACGAGACGACTTTCAAACTGTGTCATTTTACGTTTGTACCAAGCTATACAAGTATACTTTCAGATTAGTCATATTGTCAAGTATAATCTTAACAGGTGATATTTGCACTTTTGAGAGATATGTAAATCGATCATGTGACTAGAAATAAAGCATTGACATATCCCTCCATGATTATCATAAAACCAGTAATATTTACTAATGTCTAATGTCTTAATTTGTAAACAATATCCAACCACAAAAGTTGATTTGGTCACAGTAACAAATTCGACGTCTTCTAGAGGTGAATAAATGTTCACTTCGGGCATTTGTATGAGCATCTTAGAAAAATTATTCTCATGGTAAATAATCTAATTTCAACCGTGACCCTTCCCTGAGTTTATAACTCAGAGAACATCTTAGGTTTATTATCAGCCTGTGTTTACACAATCTCTCGCTGGCTTGGGTTAATGACCCCCTCCCCGAGAGAGGCGGTAGGTGGCAACTGAAGGGCCGGCCGCTAGGAGCGCGATTTTAGTCAGGCTAGGTTTGTTATCACTAGCAAAACAAACGTGACATTTAGAGAAGAGAGTCTCGTGGATAATTATAGGTCAAATGTTGTTGGTAGACCCACCTGACTGTGAGTAACTTAAAGTTGTTTGTCAACCCAGCGCTGCCACGTCGACAGCAAACTTGTACTGGCCGACTGCACTAAACTGTGACCCATCGTCGACTTTCTTACAAAATGTTACCTTCAAAGCATTCTGCACCCAAATATGGGTGGTTCACGACAGTTGTTGCCATGGCAGCCTGCGTTCTGAGCATTGTTACCATGGTAACGCAGGTGGTGGTTGTTTTGGAGGTGAGGAACTTGAGATCTGAACTGGAGACAAAACTGCGTCACAAGGAAGCAGTTCTGGGCGGCGGAGGTCTTGAAGAGCTTCAGGACGCCAAGGTGAGAAAGGGTCCCACAGAGACTGTCTGCTCATATGTGAACAACAACCGCAATTCTTCGTTGTACTTATATCTTAACGCTCAAAGGTCTCCAGGTAGCCCTTCTCTATGCTTCACTATAAATTCCGCTCTTCTTGCTACAGTATTTATACACATGGGTAAACATCAGTACTAAAGTGACAACTCGGGTTATGGGCCATACCAGACGTCAATGTGGCGCAATACCAAAACACTTTTTACTTGCCTAACAATGCTTACACGCGTGATTACTTCCATTCTAGATGACCCCACTTTATTCCTCCATAAAATTCAAGAGTCACGTTTGGAAAAGCCACTCAGACGAAACTTTATGTTGAACATGAATGCAAACGAATTGTGACGGTACTAACGGCAGCCTGTGGTAGTCCACTGGGCGACCACGTATAGACCACATTGGCCTCTGTCTCACTCCTTCACTTCTCAATTTTCTTTAAATCTCTTTTCCTTGAAACTTTGCTTTGTTTCTATCTTGAGCAGAATAAAACTACAACAAAAAGTATTCATACTGGATACTTGATTCATCAAATCCAACACACTTAGATGTCTGCAATTTTCTCTTCACTTTGATTTGAAGACATTCTAAGTTGCTTCTAAACATAAGTCTGTTCCACGACAATAATCATTTTTTTTCGTATGACCAGCGGGACCCATGTAACAATGAAGGCGTACGTGCCCAAACAGTCGTCGCACGATAATGACTTCCTGCCCGTCTAGTTTCAGCGCCCGGCGGGGACAGGCTCTCATGGTGACATCATCGAGGCAGAGCAGCCTGGGAAGGAGAGCTTGACTGGGAAAGAGAACTACCACCGGTCAAAGCGGTCTGCCAATAGCGTCACCATGCCCTTTGGAAGTGAGCTTTTTTTATGTTGACCCTTTTTTCAGTATGTCAAGCAGAGCAACCCGAGATCCTCCAATGTTTAGCCTAGAGAATGGGGAGTGTTTGTGTAGGGGAGGGATGTGAGATCAGACAACGCTTAATGCTGAATTCAGAAGACTCGCTAGTACGTCATATGCTAAAATCAAGGAAGGCAATCACGCAAAATTTGGCCGCCTTGTTACGAATTACGTGCATATGGCGGCTGCCTACACTTTGCAGGCCCTAAATGAGATGAAATGGCAACAAAAGAATAGGGAGGAAAGATTTAAGAGTAAGATTGAAAGCGTTCGTTCATGCCAGCCTCATCAAAAATATAATGATGTACAGTGAAACCAGCAAATGATTAGTAATACCCAAACACAACTCTCCAAAGAGGTTGTGACTATCGGATAATCATTATAAACATATTTGGCAATGTGTAATACTATGCAATTTTGTGTTCTCAGGCTGCCTTCAGGGACCACCCGGGCCTCCTGGTGTTCCGGGGAGGGATGGTCTACCTGGGAGAGACGGTACCGGTCAGCCAGGCGCAGCCGGTTCACCGGGAAGGGATGGACGCGATGGGCAACCAGGCACAGCCTGTCCTAGGAGCTTAGCCTGTCCCGGTGGTTACATTAAGTTCCAGGACAGATGCTACAGCTTCTCTACCGACAAGAAGACCCAGGACGCTGCCAGGTCCGCCTGTCAGGCTGCCGGCGGGCACCTGGCCATGCCTAAGGACCAGGCAACAAACGACTTCCTGTTCAATCAGCTGACCAGATACCCAAGTGGCCAACGCGTCTGGTTCGGCCTGACAGACCTGGCGCAGGAGGGAACCTGGGTGTGGGAGGACGGGACGCCGCTCGTCGACTGGAACAACTGGTCACCAGGGGAACCTAACGATTCTGGCACTGAGGACTGTGTTGAGTGGAGTGCAGGCCATAACTTCAAGTGGAACGATCAGTCATGTACTGATATTTTGTATTATGTGTGTGAAGTCAGTACAGTTATTCCCTAGCCATGCATGCGTTTGTAAGTTGAGTGCGATTTATCTATACAGAACAATTCTCTCGGCGTTTGGTAGTGAATAAGAACCTTGATAGTAAATGCATCCTCCTTTTGTACCAAGCTATACAAATATATCTGCAATTAAGTTATAAAAAGTAGAAGTATAATCTTTACAGCTGGGGTTAGAAAGGAATGAAAACGCGATATTTGCACATTTGAAAGTCTATCGTATGGTTAAAGATAAAACCAAGTATCTACTACATAGTAGTACAAGTGAGTTTTTTTTCTTCTTAATAGGGTCATAAAGGAATGTAAAGGTGTAGTAAATGTACAGTAAAGGCTCACTGCTCATGACCTACAGAGATTGACGTTTGTCAGTTGTGTATATTTTAGTTCCAGACTAAACGGATTTGACTGTCTTGAATCGTTAGGGAACCGACTCTTAAACTGTGGTCATTTTACCTTTGTACCAAGCTATACAAGTATGATATCATTTTAGTGAATATGGTCAAGTATAATCTAAACACATAGAGTCAGATGGGAATGTAAACGTGATATTTGCACTTTTGAAATAATGCAGTGTTAACCAGTAATGGTTTCTGTCTTCTAATTCTGTTCCACTTGGCAAATGAGTTGACTTTACAATCCTAAGTATCTTTCAAATCCAAAATTCATGCGGCAACTGTAAGATAAACTAATGAAGCTGGATCGCCTCTTTAATTGTTTCAAATAAACAGTAGCTTAAGGTGTGACACGCAAGTACAAGCTTCTTAAGACCAGACTGAATCTGGAACCATACATTTTTTGGTATGTGTGGTTAGATCTTTAACGATCTCGAGATGCGGTAGTTCTTAAACACGTCTCCAGTAACCAAGTGAGAAAATAGGCAATACATTCGGGCCTGCTGGCGATTTGAACTAGAATATTTAGATTCCAAGTCCAAAACACTAACCACATGATCACCATGCTACGTTACTACCTTGGCGCTACCAAAGAGATAGTTATTATGCAACGATGCCTATCTTTGATCAGGCAACAAGCTCGCACACATTACATGATATTAACAATGAATGAATGAATGAAGTTTTTATTGCATATTCATGCCCCGTTGGGGCTAAATGCAGTCAGTTTGGTACAAAAGGTAGTAAACGCAAAGTTATACAATTTCACATACTATAGTTTATATGCATCTTCTCTCTTCCTAAAACATTTGTAGATGAACTTACAGAGATTTTCTAGTATATCGTGGTCAGATGATGACATGAGATATTTGAACATATCTTCCTTCGTCATGTGTGCATATTTCTGATTTACATGTGTAGCATTAATGAATGTATTGCGCAGATCATTGTACAGATCATTAACATAAGATCATGGTTACATGAGAGTATTTTACACAGACACACGCACCACTGTGCTATGATAGAGGTGGAAGCTCAGGCCATATCGGCAAGTTCAGTTCAGTTCACCTCATCTGTTAGGTGACAGCATGAAATGCCCCCACACGGCTTTCTCCTGCATGGCAGACAAGACATCTCTGTCTCGGTAAATGTTCAAGCTAAAAAACAATTTATGATTATAGACTTCTCCCTTCATTATTATCATTAAAAACAGTAATATCATACCTACTGATGTGTTATGTCTTAATCTGTCAACAATGACCAACAAAATAAGTTGATTTTGTCACATTAACAAATTTTACGTCTTCTACAGGTGGAAAAATGTTCTCTTCGGACATTTGTATAAGCATCTTAGAAAAATTATCTATGAGCTAATTTCAACCTTGACCCTTCCCTCAATATTATAACTCTGGGCACAAAGGTTTATTATATGATTGTCACTTTCAAAACAAACGAGACATTCAGAGAAGAGAGTCTCATAGATAATCAAAGGTCAAATGTTAACCAGACTCACCTGACTGTGAGTAACTTAAACTTGTTTGTCAACCTAATACTACCACGTCGACAGCAGACCTTTCACTGTCAGGGTTGGCGCACTGACTGCACTAAACCGCACCCTTCCGTCTGACAAAATGTTACCTTCTAAGCATTCTGCACCCAAATATGGGTGGTTCACCACAGTTGTTGCCATGGCAGCCTGCGTTCTAAGCATTGTTACCATGGTAGCACTGGTGGTGGTTGTTCTGGAGTTGAGAAACTTGAGATCAGAACTCCGGGAAACAAAACTGCGTCACAAGGAAGCAGTTCTGGACGGCGGAGGTCGTGCAGAGCTTCAGGACGCTAAGGTCAGTCCGTAGAAATTGTCTTCGCAGATCTTAACACCAGCTTCAATACTTTGTTGCACTTATATCTAAAGGCGTTGAGGTCTTAAGGAAGAATTTCCTCAATGTTTCAATACATGTCAATATGACGTTGGGTTTGGGGGCGTGTCAGATGCCATAATGTACCACATAAAACATCTAAGGCAACGGAATTGCCATCTATATTATATTTTTATATTATTTACGTGATTACTTGTACGAACACAACGCTTGTAAAAGTTTTTCGAGGAATATTGATGTCTTAACACATATATTTTAGACAAGCCTTATTGCTGTCAGGGGCTGGCTGGGCCCCTTCCCTGAGGGGTTTGACTCCAGTGGAAGGCCAATAGAAGCGTGTGTAGTACTACGTTGTTTAGTCAGCAGACAGTTTTTCTCGCCTAACAACGATACCATACATAAGTATTTGCATTCTAGAAGATCCCCGTTTACTTCTTGTTCTTGCTCTTGTGTAAATACTGGGTAACATCCCTTAGTGTTGGGGCTATCCACTCAGGGCGATCCACTCATGCTTGCCATGAAACTTCATGGTGAAGTTCGAAAATCCACTCAGCCAAAACTTTACATTTTATATAGTCATAAAATTTTCCCTTCAAGTTGAACTGAGGACATTCTAAGATTCTTCTAACATGCGCATACGGTTCCACGAAAACAGTCTGTTTTGCTAGCGCGACCCATGTAACAACAAAGGCGTGTACATCAACACAATCGTCACGATAATGACTTCCTGCTCGTCTGGTTTCAGCGCCCGGAGGGGACAGGCTCTCATGGTGACATCATCGAGGCAGAGAGCCCTGGGAAGGAGAGGTTGACTGGGCAAGAGAACTACCACCGGTCAAAGAGGTCCGCCAATAGCGTCACCATGCCCTTTGGAAGTGAGCTTGTTTTTTGTGTTGTCTTTTTTTCAACGTTTCAAGTACACCATGCGTTGTTCAGGCTGGGCAATGAAACGAAATGAAAAGAAATTAAATGGATAGACTGGAATAAAATAAAACAAAATAGAATAGGACGAGTGTGATAAGAATAATTAGCTCAGTTCAACATCAGTTTTAGAGAATTACGGGTAGATAAGCATAAAAGTAAAAATACACCTGCTGGGCGACCTCGACTAACTCACATAGACCAGCTTGCTTGTGATGTGGGGTTGCGGGTCGAGGACTTAAAGAACGTTTTGAGGGACAGAGCTGTCTGAAAAGAAAGAGTGGACCTGGTCATTAACTTAGTGACATGTCAGAAGAAGTTTCCGACCAATCGGACAATGACGACAAACATTTTTATTCTGTGTTCTTAGGCTGCCTGCAAGGACCCCCTGGTGTTCCGGGGAGGGATGGCCTACCTGGTGCAGCCGGTTCACCGGGGCGAGACGGGCAGCCAGGAAGAGATGGACGCGATGGGCAACCAGGCACAGTCAATCCTGGGAGCCCAGTCTGTCCCAGTGGTTACGTTCAGTTCCAGGACAGATGCTTTAAATTTTCAACCAATAGGAAGAACTACGCAGGTGCCAGGTCTGTCTGTCAGGCTGCCGGCGGGCACCTGGCCATGCCTAAGGATCCGGCAACAAACGACTTCCTAGTCAACCAACTGACCAGGTACCCCAGTGGCCAACTCGTCTGGTTCGGCCTGACGGACCTGGTGCAGGAGGGAACCTGGGTGTGGGAGGACGGGACGCCGCTCACCGGCTGGACCGACTGGAGACCAGGGGAACCTAGCAATTCTCGCCATGTTGATACCTCTGGTGAGCACTGTGGTGAGTGGAGATCAGTCTACGGCTACAAGTGGAACGATGCTACATGCTCTTATAGTGCTTATTATGTCTGTGAAGTCAGTGCAGCTGTTCCCTAGCCTAAAAAAGTATAACTTCACTGGTCATAATGTACATGGAATGAAGAGATTGGAGTTCTTAAGTTAAGTATGATTTAGTTCCAGATTGATAAGATGTCAGTGGTAGTCTTGAATAATCTATTATTTTAGCTGATTGGGGATATTATATGGAGTTTTAAACGGTGTTCATTTTACCATTGTGTTAGCATGTTTAGCGTGTAAAGAGATTGAATTTTGCCTTATTCCTAGCTGGACAAAACAATATGTCGGTGTAATAATGATATAAGGACTTTCACAGTGTATTCATTCTGCCTTAAGTTTGTACCAAGCTATCCATGAGTATTTTCAGTTTAGTTATATAGTCAAATGCTAATCTTCATAGGTAGGCTCAGAATGGATTATAAACGTGTAGTACAGTACAGGTTCACTACTAATGACCTACAGCGAGTACAGAGATTGAGGTGTATGGTTTAGATCCAGATTAAACAGATGCAATAGTCTTGAATAGTTTGGGGCCAGACTTTCAACTTGTGTTATTTTACTTTTGTACCAGCCTATCCAAGTTAACAGGTGGGATCAGAAAGGCATGTCAACCTGATATTTGCACTTTTGATAGACATCTGAGTTCATCATGTGACTAGAATGATAAAGCAGTGTTGACCAGTGATGGTTTCTGTATTCTTGTGCATCATTGCAATATTGTTCATTTTGTCCCACTTACGTAACGAGTACATTTTGCAAATACAAAACTTTCTTTCCACTCCAAAGTTTCACGGTATATTACTCTAGTGCAGCTGGGTAACATCTTCGTTTAAGTTTAGAACTAGATGGCAACACAACAACACATTAGCAACGACACAGTCAGGAACCGTACTCAGTTCAGTTCAGTTCAGTTCATCCTCGGGGAGGTGACACCATAGAGGAGAATTGCTTCAACGCATGTCTTGAAGACTTTGAGTTTTGTAGATTTTGGTATTGGGGCTTTCCAAACTTTTGTTAGGGCATTGGAAGCACCCCACGCTTGTGCAATACGACACTTCACATCATGGGCGGTGTTGCCATAGCTGCCGAGGCACTTAAAATCTCCCACTTGTTCGATGGTAGAGCCGTCACTAGTCAGTAGAGGGTCGGACCCAGGTTGGGGGTCAAGGTGCATGTACTTGGTCTTAAGTGCATTCAGACAGAGACCAATTTCCTTGGTGGCGTGTTCTACCCTGTACAAGAACTCTTGGGCAGCCTTGATTGTGTCCTCTAGGAGACAAATATTATCGGCAAAGTCCAGGTCCGGTAGAACCACGGCTGGATGACGAGAGCTCTGTCTTCTCTTTAATGAGAAGAACCGTACTAGCCAATCTATCCACTAGACCATTTAGATTCTTTGTCCATAACACTAAATTGATACCTGACCACCCTGACGTCATTTAAGAGGTAGATATGTCAGAGGTAGATATGTCAGAAATGTAACAATGTGTATCTTTAATTAGGAGAAAATCTCGCACACATTACATGATATACTCATGAGTTAATGGACAATATTTCACAAAGTCACAGCACACGAACCACTGTGCTTTGCTATTGGTAGAAGCTCAGGCCATATTGTCAAGTTCAGATCACCTCACCCGTTAGGTTACAGCATGAAATGCCCCCTTACGGCTTTTTCCCACATGGCAGACAGAGGTCTATCTAGGTAAAATGTACAAGCTAAAATACAACTTATAATCATAGACATGTCCTTTAATGATTATTATTAAGAAAGTAATACCATATTTACTGAAGCCTAATGTCTTAATCTCCCAACAATACTTACTACAATAACCATCCAAATTTGATTTGGTCACTGTAAAAAATTCAACGTCTTATACAGGTGGACAAATGTTCTCTTCGCACATTTTTATGGGCTTCATAGAAAATTAGGCTTATGATGAATAATCCATTTTCAACCTTGACCCTTCCCTGAGTTTATACCTCAGGCACATATTATTATTAGCCTGTGTTTACACAATCTCTCGCTGGCTGGGGTTAATGACCCCCTTCCCGAGAGGTGGCGGCAGGTGGCAACAGTAGGGCCGGCCGCTAGGAGCGCGATTTTATTCAGGCTAGGTTTATTATTACTAGCAAAACAAATGTGACATTTAAAGTAGATGATCTCATTGACAATTAAAGGTCAAATGTCGATTGACCCATCTGACTGTGAGTAACTAAAAGTTGTTTGTCCACCCAACACTGCCACGTCGACAGCGGACTTGCTCTATCCGACTGCACTGCCCTTCGACTCTCTTACAAAATGTTACCTTCTAAGCATTCTGCACCCAAATATGGGTGGTTCACGACAGTTGTTGCCATGGCAGCCTGTGTTCTGAGCATTGTTACCATGGTAACACTGGTGGTGGTTGTTCTGGAGGTGAGGAACTTGAGATCTGAGCTGCGTCACAAGGAAGCAGTTCCGGACGGCGGAGACTTTACAGAGTTTCAGGACGCCAAGGTGAGCAGCGGGGCGCAATACTTACTTGCAGCGTAACGTTTAAAGAAGGTAGTATTTCTCCATTCTTCACCATAAATTCCACGCTTCTTGCTACAGTATTTATACAGATGGGTAAACATCAGTAATAAGTGACAACTCTAATCGGGTTTTCGTATCAGACACCAATGTGGTGCAATACCAAAAATCTAATGCGAGAGAAAGTGCGTCTTTATATCTACGTGATGACTTGTACCAGTACGATGAAAATCAATATCTTAATACAGAAAAAATAGACAGTGTTACAGAATTGCCTCGGGGGTTGACTGGGTCCCTTGCTCAATTCCCCGAGGGGTCTGACCAGTGGAAGGGATAATAGAAGCGTGATTACAGAGATGTTTTGATATTTTCATCTGATTGGTTGATTTTACTTGCCTAGCAATGCTTACACGTCTGATTATTTACATTCTGAGGACCACCATTCGGTTTGCATCTGATATGAAACTCTAGAATGAAGTCACTCAAACAGAATTTTTATGTTGGACATAATCATAATAAATAGAAACAAATTGAGAAGTCGACAGTCCGTTGGAGACCACGTATAGACCGTAACTTGTCCAGAATAGAGAATACAGAAAGTAGTCATACTGGATATTTGACTCAATAAGGACTGCAATATCGACATGCTTGGATGCTATTTTCTCCTCGCTTTGATTTGATGACATCCTAACTTTCTTTTAAACATACAGGCTGTTCCAAGAAAACAATCAGTTTGGCTGGTTAGGCCCATGAGTAACTACAAATGCGTACGTGTCTGAACAGTCGCCACACGATAATGACTTCCTGCTCGTCTGGTTTCAGCGCCCGGATGGTGATACCGAGGCAGACCCTGGGAAGGAGAGCTTGACTGGGAAAGAGAACTACCACCGGTCAAAGAGGTCCGCCAATAGCGTCACCATGCCCTTTGGAAGTGAGTTTGCGCGAGTTGTCCCCTTTTTTCTACACCAAGAACTCAGTTGTTCATGCTAGATATTGAATGGTGGTTAGTTGACATATTTGACAATTTGTATGTTCTCAGGTTGCCTGCAGGGATTACCCGGACCTCCTGGTGTCCCAGGGAGGGACGGGCTACCGGGAAGAGATGGTCAGCCGGGCACAGCCGGTTCACCGGGAAGAGACGGCCAGCCAGGAAGAGATGGACGCGATGCCGGACAACCATGCACAGTCAGTTCACCGGGAGGGGATGGACGCGATAGGCAACCAGGCACTGCCTGTCCTGGCCATGGGAACTTAACCTGTCCCAGCGGCTATGTCAAGTTCCAGGACAGGTGCTTCAAATTCTCCAGCGACAAGCAGAACTACGTCGACGCCAGGTCCGCCTGTCAGGCTGCCGGTGCGCGTCTGGCTATGCCTAAGGACCAGGCAACCAACGACTTCCTGCTGGCTAATCAACTGACCAGGTATCCCAGTGGCTCTAGCGCCTGGTTCGGCCTGACAGACCTGGCGCAGGAGGGAACCTGGGTGTGGGAGGACGGGACGCCTCTCACCGGCTGGAGCAACTGGTATCCAGGACGACCTGACGATTATCAATCTGCTGAAGACTGTGGTGAGTGGGAAGCTGGCTATGGCTACAGGTGGAACGATTATCCATGCTATGTTAGTCAGTATTATGTGTGTGAAGCCAGTGCAGCCGTTCCCTAGCCCCCACCCCCAAATAATCAAGTACAAGTTTACTGGTCATGGCCTGCAATGAGTACAGAGATTGAAGTTTGTCAGTTTGTTATGACTTACTATTGCCTAGACATACAATTCTCTCCGTGTAATGATATAAGGACTTTCGTATGTTAGTCCATTCTACCTTTGTACCAAGCTATCCTAGTGTATCTGCAATAAAAATGAATAGTCAAAGAATAATCTTGACAGGTCGGTTCAAAAGAAATGTAAACCGTAATATTTACACTTTTGATGGATATGTAAGCTAGCATGTGAGTAGAAATAAAGCCGTGTTGACCAGTAATCGTCTCTTTCTTCTTGTACAGTTTTACAGTTCCACTTACACAATGGGTACATTTTAAAAATCCAAAGCATCTTTCCCATCCAAAGTTTATCTGGTTATTGTTGGATACAATGATACAACTTGGTACCATCTTTGTCTGCGAGGCAGAGCACTTTAAGTACAAAGTGCTTGATACCGGACTGGAAGACTTGATCTACTCACACCGGTTGGAGCCATACTATTTTCTGTGTGTGTTGTTGGATCTTTCAAGAAACAATAGTCACCTCTAAGCCGAGCGCCTGTATAGTACATGTAGCAGAAATTGGCTCATTTGCAACTTCTTAAATAAACAGTTGAACAAGAAGAATAGTGTTGCCTTTCTTTCATGGGTCAAGACCTACCAACAACGAAAATACGTAGGTTAATCTTTCAAAGTATCTGAGGCATAGGGACATTTAATGACAGCAGGGCCGAGCTTCGGAAGGCGTTAAGCTTGTGAGGTTGGTAACTATGATAAAATTTGTATAGGCTATTGACCTTAATGCTGAATACTACTGTACAAATTGCTAAACAATACCGGTATTCTAGAGTAAATCTGTTACCAGTGCTGGGCTTCAATGGTTTACAACTTCACATGGCATTGTACTGACCACGTCAACAACAAGGATATCAAGTGTCATTTCCTTGTGGGACCGCAACGTTGTAGACGAAAATACTTCTTAAATCTCTCTGCACCGAACTTCGAAGGGACCATGGGTGCGAATGTGGTGATCGTGGCCGCTGCTGTACTGGTGTTGATGACGCCTCAGGCTTCAGGCCAGCCGACCTGGGGCTGTTCCGGTCCGAGGACTGAGGAGAAGTGTGTGTGCAGCCCTGTCATTCATGTTCACAACAACAGGGACAAGCAGGGGAAAGCGACGAGACGGGAACCAGCCAGGTGCGAGTTGTATCCCCTTATTATCCCTTTTTTCCCCCGCGGACCAGGCTTGTACGGCTCCAGAAGGACCTGTCCTTAGAACAGAAGTTTGGAATTGTGAGCCATTGTTCGCACTCTGTATATTGAACAGTTAGGTGAATTATCGTGGATAGTAAAGTGAATTAGACGTGTTTAACTGTATTTATGTCATACCTGTGACGCGAAAACGTTCGATACGGGTGTTCCGGCCGGGCCATAACTTCCGTATCGCACAGGTTCGAAAGGCGTATCACACGGGCTCAATTTAAATAAATCGAACTGTTTCGAGCGGGCCGAGTGCGGTGCCATCGAAAGTTCGAATACCTGATTCGGACGTTGGAACATTACTGTTGCAACACTTTTTGTTCGAAGGCACCAAATTTGTTCAACGTCTGGCGCATTTCGCATCAAAACAAGGGTTTTCTCAGGTGGGTATGACATAAATAAAATACAATACGGTGTATTCCGCATCACCCTCTGTCCAAGCCCTCCCGCTGATACGGAATACACCGTGTTGTATTCTATATGTACTCTATACGCAGTATCTTTCCTAGTGGGAGAATGGGAGAATAAGCTATAAGTGAAGTCCAAGTTATGTAGAACGTCTTTTCAAATTCAAGTGGCCATGGGCAAGCTTATATCGAGAAACTAATATTTGATTAAATTCTGTTGTACTCCAGGACGTTCGGCTGGCAGAGTTGGAGGAGCAGGTCAGGAATCTGACAGGAGAAGTCGCGCTCCTTAAACAAGGCGAGTCTTATATGCACAGAAATTATGATGAAATCTAGGTGCGATGCACTGGCGGCCTAGAAATGTTGATCACGTTTCGAAAAGGTAGACGAACAGAACGGTCGTTGTCAACAGTTGTCGCTGTACCAGGTACGCGTATAGGACACTAGTAGCTGTAGTATAGCTGTAGTTGCCTATACAAGTAGGTTGATACTCAAGACTCTTGTATGCATTGTAATGTTATGGGACAAAATAGTGAACAAAGTTGACCTGCATACCACTGCTGGTGCATATTCTCAGGTTTCCTTTTGTGTCTTGTTAACCTTTACGGTACGGACCGTGCTGGTGTGATAGTAAAGAATGGAAAGGTCAAAGTGCTTGCTTACTAAGAATCTCCTGATATGTATGCAAATGAGTGGAGCAGAGTGTCTTGGCCACCATGCGCGCATATGGGGTATCGAGTATTACTAATACCTCCTTCACATTAGGCGCGATTCGATCGGACGATGAGTCTGCGAGCTCTAATTTACGAGGAGGCATGACCCTGACGGGAAGGGGGAACTCAGCCATTTCTTCGTCGGCATCAGGGTCATGCCTCCTCGTAAATTAGAGCTCGCAGACTCGTCGTCCGATCGAATCGCGCCTAATGTGAAGGGGGTATAAGCGATGCCATCCTACGATAAGGAAAAGAGACAATTGAATACCATTATTCGATATTGTTTTTAAACCATGGCATATATTTACTCATTTTGCAACTTCTCTTTTTACGATTTACAGTATGGTCGCAAACGTCATCAGGTTCCTTTGGCCAAGGCAAACACAGTACAAGAAAATTACAAAAACTGTTCACAGGAAAACAATCAAACCAGCAACGATGTGCCAAAAAAGTAGATTTTTTTCTAAAGCATTTCATTTGAATATGCCAGCCGCTCCTTAAAACAATTCATTCCATTGCACAGCTTTCCATGAGAAGCTAGCCTGTCCCAACGGTTATGTCAAGTTCCAGGACAGATGCTTCAGCTTCTCTACTGACCGGCCGAACTACGCTGGTGCCAGGTCTGCCTGTCAAATTCTCGGTGGGCGTCTTGCCATGCCTAAGGACCAGGCAACCAACAACTTCCTGGTCAACCAACTGACCAGGTACTCCATTGGCTCCATCTGGTTCGGCCTGACAGATCAGGCAGATGAGGGAGCCTTTGTGTGGGAGGACGGGACGCCGCTCACCGGCTGGTCTGACTGGTATACAGGGGAACCTGACGATGGTGGCTCTGGTGAGGACTGTGTTGAGTGGAGAGACGTCTATGGCTACAAGTGGAACGATATTCCATGCTCCTTTAGTAAATATTATGTGTGTGAAGTCAGTGCAGCTGTTCCCTAGCCGAAGTCAAGTATACCTTCACTGGTCATAACCAACAACGAGTAAGGAGATTGAATTCTGTCAGTTTGGTGTGATTTTGTCCTACCTAGACAAAACCATTTTCTAGGTGTTTGACATAGATATAAGGACTTTCATTGTGAGTTCATTCTATCTAACAAGCTATCTAAGTTTATCTACAGCTTAGGTAAATAGCAAAATAATAATCTTCATAGGTAGGGTCAGAACGGATTATAAACGTGTAGTACAGTACAGGTTCACTGCTAATGACTTACATTGAGTACAGAGATTGAGGTGTATGGTTTATGGTTCCAGACAAAAGAGATGTAATAGTCTTGAAGCTTCAGGGACCCGACTCTCAAACTATGTCATTTTACTTTTGTACTAAGCTACTAAGTGTAACTTCAGTTCAGTCAAGTATAATCGTAACAGGTTGGGGCAGATGGGAATGTGGGCATGTAAAAGTGATATTTGCACATTTGATGCAGATATGTACGTCTTTCACGTGACTAGAAATAAAGCAATGTTTACCAGTAATGATGTCTGTCTTATTGTGCATGCATCATCGCAATATTTTCAGTCTGCCCCACTAGGTAAATGAGTCAATGTCACAAATACAAATTTAGTGTGGCCACTGTGAAGTACACTAAATCAGCGGGGTCACATCTCCGTTTGTTTCGAATAAACAGTAAACCATCTTAATGCTTAGCACGTAAGTACCAGCTGCTCAAGACCAACTAGAAGGTTTGATCAACTCACACTGGGATGGGCCCATACTCTTTTCGATATGCGTGGTTGGATCTTTAACGAGCTCGAGATGCGGTAGTTCTCAAATACCTCTCTAATAACCAAGTTAGGAAATAGGTAATACATTCGGGCCTGCTGGCGATTTGAGCTAGAACATTTAGATTCTTAGTCCACATCCTTAACCACATCGCCAGCTTGCAACCTGACCACCTTGGCGTTACCAAGGAGACATATATGATTAAAAAATGCAACAATTTGTTTCTTCAGGCAAGCTCACACACATAACATAATATACACATGAGTTCATAGTTACATGAGAGTATTGCACAAAGTCACACAGAGGTGGAAGCTCAGGCCATATCGGCAAGTTCAGATCACTTCATCTGTTAGGTTAACGTTGCAGCATGAAATGCCCCCACACGACTCTCTCCCGCATGGCAGATAAGAGGTTTCCGTCTCTGTAAATGTACAAGCTACAAAACAACTTATAATCATAGACATATCCCTTCATGATTATCATTAAAACAATAATATGATATTTACGTACTGATGTCTAATGTCTTAATCTGTCACCAATATCCAACCAAAAAGTCGATTTGGTCACAGTGACAAATTCGACGTCTTATACAGCTGGACAAATGGTCTCTTCGGACGTTTGTATGAGCATCTTAGAAAAATTATGCTTTCGATAAATGATCTATAATTTCAACCTTGACCCTTCCATGAGATTGTAACTCAGGACACATAGGTTTATTATCAGCCTGTGTTTACACAAGCTCTCGCTGGTTGGGGTTAATGACAAACAAACAAACAAACAAACAAACAAACAAACAAACCCCCTTCCCGAGAGGTGGCGGCAGGTGGCAACTTTAGGAGCGCGATTATATTCAAGCTAAGTTTATTATACTAGTAAAACAAACGTGACATTTAGAGAAGAGAGTCTCATGGACAATTAAAGGTCAAATGTTGTTGGTAGATCCACCTGACTGTGAGTAACTTAAAGTTGTTTATCAACTCAACGCTACCACGTCAACAGCAGACTTGCACTGTCAGGGTTGAAGCACTGACTGCACTAAGCTGTGGCCTCCGACGGTCTGACAAAATGTTACCTTCTAAGCATTCAGCACCCAAATATGGGTGGTTCACGACAGTTGTTGCCATGGCAGCCTGTGTTCTGAGCATTGTTACCATGGTAACACTGGTGGTGGTTGTTCTGGAGGTGAGGAACTTGAGATCAGAACTGGAGACAAAACTGCGTCACAAGGAAGCAGTTCTGGACGGCGGAGGTCGTGCAGAGCTTCAGGACGCTAAGGTCAGTCCGTAGAAATTGTCTTCGCAGATCTTAACACCAGCTTCAATACTTTATTGCACTTATATCTAAAGGCGTTGAGGTCTTAAGGAAGAATTTCCTCAATGTTTCAATACATGTCAATATGACGTTGGGTTTGGGAGCGTGTCAGATGCCATAATGTACCACATGAAACATCTAAGGCAACGGAATTGCCATCTATATTATATTTTTATATTATTTACGTGATTACTTGTACGAACACAACGCTTGTAAAAGTTTTTCGAGGAATATTGATGTCTTAACACATACATTTTAGACAAGCCTTATTGCTGTCAGGGGCTGACTGGGCCCCTTCCCTGAGGGGTTTGACTCCAGTGGAAGGGCTACTAGAAGCACGTGTAGTACTGCGTAGTTTAGTCAGCAGACAGTTTTTCTCGCCTAACAACGATACCATACCTAAGTTTTTTCATTCTAGAAGATCCCCGTTTACTTCTTGTTCTTGCTCTTGTGTAAATACTGGGTAACATCCCTTAGTGCTGGGGCTATTCACTCAGGGCGATCCACTCATACTTGCCATGAAACTTCAGGGTGAAGTTCGAAAATCCACTCAGCCAAAACTTATACATTTTATATAGTCATAAAATTTTCCCTTCAAGTTGAACTGAGGACATTCTAAGATTCTTCTAACATGCATACGGTTCCACGAAAACAATCTGTTTGGCTGGCACGGCCCATGTAACAACAAAGGCGGACGTGACCACACAGTCGTCACACAATAATGACTTCCTGCCCGTCTGGTTTCAGCACCCGGAGGGGGCAGGCTCTCATGGTGACATCATCGAGGCAGAGCAGCCTGGGAAGGAGAGCTTGACTGGGAAAGAGAACTACCACCGGTCAAAGAGGTCCTCCAATAGCGTCACCATGCCCTTTGGAAGTGAGCTTTTTTTTTTAATGTTGTCCCTTTTTTCAGTATGTCAAGCAGAGCAACCCGTGATCCTCCAATACTCTGCTCTTTAGCCCAGAGAAAGAGGAGTGGTTGTATAGGGGAGGGATGGGAGATCAGGCAACGCTTAATGCTGAATTCAGAAGACCCGCTAGTACGTAATATGCTAAAATCAAGGAAGGCAATCACGCAAAATTTGGCCGCCTAGCTACAAATTACGTGTATAAGACGGCTGCCTACACCTTGCAGGCCCTAAATGGGATGAAATGGCAACAAAAGAATAGGAAGGAAAGAATTAAGAGCAAGATTGAAAGCGTTCGTTCATGCCAGCCTCATCAAAAACATAATGATGTACGGTGAAACCAAATGATTAGTAATACCCAAACACAACTCTCCAAAGAGGTTATGACTATCGGATAATCACTATAAACATATCATCAATGTGTAATACTATGCAATTTTGTGTTCTGAGGCTGCCTTCAGGGACCACCCGGGCCTCCTGGTGTTCCGGGGAGGGATGGTCTACCTGGGAGAGACGGTACCGGTCAGCCAGGCGCAGCCGGTTCACCGGGAAGGGATGGACGCGATGGGCAACCAGGCACAGCCTGTCCTAGGAGCTTAGCCTGTCCCGGTGGTTACGTTAAGTTCCAGGACAGATGCTACAGCTTCTCTACCGACAAGAAGACCCAGGACGCTGCCAGGTCCGCCTGTCAGGCTGCCGGCGGGCACCTGGCCATGCCTAAGGACCAGGCAACAAACGACTTCCTGTTCAATCAGCTGACCAGATACCCAAGTGGCCAACGCGTCTGGTTCGGCCTGACAGACCTGGCGCAGGAGGGAACCTGGGTGTGGGAGGACGGGACGCCACTCGTCGACTGGAACAACTGGTCACCAGGGGAACCTAACGATTCTGGCACTGAGGACTGTGTTGAGTGGAGTGCAGGCCATAACTTCAAGTGGAACGATCAGTCATGTACTGATATTCTGTATTATGTGTGTGAAGTCAGTACAGTTGTTCCCTAGCCAAGCATACGTTTGTAATTTGAGTGCGATTTATTCCTATCTATACAGAACAATTCTCTCGGTGTTTGATAGTGATATAAGGACTTTGATAGTGAATTCATTCTTCTTTTGTAACAAGCTATCCACTGTGTATCTGCAATTAAGTTATAAAGTCAAAGAATAATA
This sequence comes from Branchiostoma floridae x Branchiostoma belcheri, assembly GCA_019207045.1. NCBI lineage: Eukaryota > Metazoa > Chordata > Leptocardii > Amphioxiformes > Branchiostomatidae > Branchiostoma > Branchiostoma floridae x Branchiostoma belcheri. Next base: position 3,369,875 of record CM033032.1, read on the forward strand.
TTTACATTTGGGGTCAGAAAGGAAAGGAAGCTCAGGCCACATCAGCATGAAATCCCTCCTCGCGGCTCTCTCCCGCATAACAGACAAGAGGTCTCCGTCTCGGTAAATGTACAAGCTACAAAACAACTTTTAATCATAGACATATCCCTTCATGATTATCATTAAAATAGTACTATGATATTTACTGATGTCTAATGTCTGTCAGCAATATCCAACCAAAAAGTTGATTTGGTCACAGTGTCAGTGACAAATTCGACGTCTTACACAGCTGGACAAATGGTCTCTTCGGACGTTTGTATGAGCATCTTAGAAAAATTATGCTTTCGATAAATGATCTATAATTTCAACCTTGACCCTTCCCTGAGATTGTAACTCAGGACACATAGGTTTATTATCAGCCTGTGTTTACACAAGCTCTCGCTGGTTGGGGGTTCATGACAAACAAACAAACAAACAAACAAACAAAAAAACCCCTTCCCGAGAGGTGGCGGCAGGTGGCAACTTTAGGAGCGCGATTATATTCAAGCTAAGTTTATTATACCAGTAAAACAAACGTGACATTTAGGGAAGAGAGTCTCATGGACAATTAAAGGTCAAATGTTGTTGGTAGATCCACCTGACTGTGAGTAACTTAAAGTTGTTTATCAACTCAACGCTACCACGTCAACAGCAGACTTGCACTGTCAGGGTTGAAGCACTGACTGCACTAAGCTGTGGCCTCCGACGGTCTGACAAAATGTTACCGTCTAAGCATTCTGCACCCAAATATGGGTGGTTCACGACAGTTGTTGCCATGGCAGCCTGTGTTCTGAGCATTGTTACCATGGTAACACTGGTGGTGGTTGTTCTGGAGGTGAGAAACTTGAGATCTGAACTGGAGACAAAACTGCGTCACAAGGAAGTAGTTCTGGGCGGCGGAGGTCTTGCAAAGCTTCAGGGCGCCAAGGTGAGTACGTGAGGCCGTAGAAACATCTTAACATTATCTGCAGTAATTTATTGCACTTATATCTAAACGCTTAAGAGTTTTAAGGAAGAATTTCTGCAACTTTCAATGTGACACTCTGAACTTGCCGTGGTTTGATGTTCGCGGTTTTTGCGTTGCAAATTTACCGAGAAATCAAAACCACCGCGAACATTTTGCCATGGCAGTAAGAGACTACAGTGCATGGTGCTACCGCGTACTTAAAACCGCCGCGAACAGTCCTTTTCCCGCTACCGCGAGATCAAATCCCCGCGAACCTAAATCTATTTACAGTAGTCATTGTGGACACTTGGTTCAATGGTGACTGCAATATCGACATTCTTGGATGTCTGCCATTTTCTCGTCTCTTTGATATGAGGACATTCTAATTTTCTTCTAAACATACAGACATTTCCACGAAAACAATCTGTTTGGCTGATCATGAGACCCATCTAACAACAAAGACGTACGTGCCCACACAGTCGTCACACGATAATGACTTCCTACTCGTCTGGTTTCAGAGCCCGGATGGTGATACCGAGGCAAACCCTGGGAAGGAGAGCTTGACTGGGAAAGAGAACTACCACCGGTCAAAAAGGTCCGCCAATAGCGTCACCATGCCCTTTGGAAGTGAGTTTGTTTTTGGTGTTGTACCTTTTTTCTATACTTCGCAGGGCAAACTGAGGTAGTTATGTTTTTCAGGCTAGATACCAAATAGGGTGTGCTTGCGGAGGGGGTGGGGCATTAGAGTCAGAAATCGGCTAAATACACATGCACTGAATTCAAAAGAACACCCTACGTATTACGCTTAAATCAAGTAAGGCAGTCACGCGAAATTTGCTAGCTTCACAATGTATTACGGTTTTCCCTTCGTGAACCGAACTCGGCTGCCTACGCCTAACAGGAAAATGGCGTATAGGCCCTATATGAGATGAAAGTAAGATCAAAACGTCCGTTTAGGTAATCCCTGAGAGCAAGAATAGATTACTAGTATAATATCTAGAAAAAAAATAGGGAGAAACCAAAACGCTTAACCCAACGCGACTGTCCAAAGTAATTGTAACTATTGGACAATCATGATAGACATATTTGACAATTTGTATGACATTTTGTGTTCTCAGGCTGCCTTCAAGGACCGCCCGGGACTCCTGGAGTTCCGGGGAGGGACGGCCTACCAGGTGCTGCCGGTTCACCGGGAAGAGATGGACGCGATGGGCAAACATGCAGAACCTGCTGTTCTGGGAACCCATCTTGTCCCAACGATTATGTCAAGTTCCATGACAGATGCTTCAAATTCTCCAGCGACGAGAAGAACTACACCGACGCCAGGTCCGCCTGTCAGGCTGCTGGAGGACACCTGGCCATGCCTAAGGACCAGGCCACCAACGACTTCCTGGTCAACCAGCTGACCAGGTACCCAAGTGGCTCGCACGCCTGGTTCGGCCTGACAGACCTGGCCCAGGAGGGAACTTGGGTGTGGGAGGACGGGACGCCGCTTAAAGGGTGGAACAACTGGGCACCAGGGCAACCTGACGATTTTTGCTCTACTGAGGACTGTGGCGAGTGGAAAACATATACATTGTATGGAAATAAGTGGAATGATGACCACTGCATTCTTAGTAATTATTATGTGTGTGAAGTCAGTGCAGCTGTTCCCTAGCCCCACATAAGTCAAGTACAGGTTTATATGACATAACCTACAGAAAGTACTGAAGTTGTTTTCGTTTTTATGATTTAGTTACAGACTAAACAGATGTGGCGGTCATAAGCTTGAAGGGGTCGGACTTTTGAACAGTGATCATTTCACTTTTGTACCAAACTATCCATGTATAATTTCTGTCGAGGTATATGGCCCAGTATAATATTAACAAGTGGAGTCATAAAGGAATGCAAACGTGACATTTCAACTTTTGATAGACATGTACATGTCTTTCATGTGATTGGAACAATCCCGTGTTGACCAGTAATGGATTCTGTTTTCTTATGCATCAGTGCAATATTGTCCATTCAGTCACGTAAGCACAAACTGATTAAGACTGGACTAAAAGGTTTGATCCACTCTTCCTGTGATTAACCCATCTTTTTTTCGGTATGTGTGGTTTGAGATGTGCTAGAGATGTGGTAGTCCTCCCACCGAGGGATTTTGCTTCTACACATACATTTGGAAAATGAATGAGACAAGATCAATCAATAAATCTACAAAGGCTCTAAATATTTCAAGGAGGTTTGAGGTGTTGTTTTCTTAAGAAACAATCGCGACCGCTTGATATTGCTATGCACATTGTTAAGAGGCTGCCGCACATCGGACTATTTTGAGGAGCTGCATACTTTCTGTGTTGACTGCATGACTCTTATGTGTTGAATCCATGAGTCTAAGATCACTGGAATCCTCCACTCTGAAATAGGGGGTTTTGTAGCAGCGGCCATGGTTGATTCACAGTGGGTTTATAACACATCTATAGCAAAGGAATAAGTAATGCTAGCAGGTTTTGAGGGCCGGGGGGGGGGGGTAACTACTATAAGACAATGATATGCTGTTGACCATCTTACTGTCCTTCCCCCTTAATGAGAGCAAATGAACAAAAGGTTGTGCAATACTGGCAGTATCTACCGTGTTTACCAGTGATGAGCTTCACTTGGCACACGTCACACAGGGAGCGCATTTACCAACAGCAAGAATATCAGGTGTCATTTCCTTGTGAGACGACAGTGGTGTAGTGGGGACACGAAAGGTCTTCTTAAACTTGTGCACCAAACGAACAAACCATGAACATAAAAGTGGTGATCGTGGCCGCTGCTGTGCTGGTGTTGACCATCCAGACTTCAGGGCAGCCGACCTGGGGCTGTTCCGGTCCGAGGACCGAGGAGAAGTGTGTGTGCAGCCCTGTCATTCATGTTCACAACGACAGGGAGAAGCAAGACGAAAGCGACGAGACGGAAACCAGCCAGGTGAGTCTTATAGATACATGTAGGTGTATCCCTTTATCATCACTTTATTTCCCCCGCCCAGGCTTGCATGCCTCTAGAAAGACTTTGTCCGTGAGAAGTTTGGACTTGTGAGCCATTGTCTACTGTTCAGTATATTAAACAGTTAGGTGAATTGATCTTGGTACATTGACGGTATTTGACTGTATGTACTCTACATGCAGTATCTTTCCTAGTGGGAGCGACGTCTACGTTACTATTTGTTATCAAGTTCAAGTGAACAAGCCTAAAAACGAGAAACTAGCATTTGATTGTATTATGTTGTACTCCAGGACGTTCGGCTAGCAGAGTTGGAGGAACAGGTCAGGAATCTGACAGGAGAAGTAGCGCTCCTTAAACAAGGCGAGTCTTACATGCACAGTAATCATCAAGATGACATCTAGGTAGTACGATGCACTGGCAATTGCCCTTGGTGGCCTCAAAATATTGATCATGTTTCGAAAAGGTTGTTAACAGTTGTCGCTGTACCAGGTACGCTGATAGAACACTAGTAGCTATAGTATAGTTGAAGTTGCCTATACAAGTAAAGACTCTTGTTGTAAGTGTTGCGATGTTGAGGGATAAAAAAAAGTAACATTGTTTACCTGCATACCACTGCTGGTGCATATATTCACTCTCTGGTTTCCTTTTGTGCCTTGTTAACCTTTACGGTACGGACCGTGCTAGTGTGACAGTAAAGAATGGAAGGGTCAAAGTGCTTGCTTACTAAGAATCTTCTGATATGTATGCAAATGAGTGGAGCAGAGTGTCTTGGCCACCATGCTCGCATATGGGGTATCGAGTATTACTAAGCGATGCCATCTTACGATAAGGAAAAGAGACAATTGAATACCATTATTCGATATTGTTTTAAAACCAAGGTAAATATTTACTCATTTTGCAACTTCTCTTTTAACGATTTACAGTATGGTCGCAAACGTCAGGTTCCTTTGGCCAAGGCTAACCCATCACAAGAAAATTACAAAAACTGTTCACAGGAAAACAATCAAACCAGCAAAGATGTGCCAGTAAAAGTATATTTTCTAAGCATTTCAATAATAGAAAGGCCAGGATCTTCTTAAAACAATTGTTTCCATTGTACACAGGCCGTGAGAATCTAGTCTGTCCCAACGGTTCTGTCAAGTTCCAGGACAGATGCTTCAGCTTCTCTACCGATGAGAAGAACTACGCCGATGCCAGGTCCGCCTGTCAGGCTGCTGGCGGGCACCTGGCCATGCCTAAGGACCAGGCAACCAACGACTTCCTGCGCAACCAGCTGACCAGGTATCCCAGTGGCGAGGACGTCTGGTTCGGTCTGACGGACCTGGCCCAGGAGGGAACCTGGGTGTGGGAGGATGGGACGCCGCTCACAGGCTGGAGCAACTGGTATCCAGGACGACCTGACGATTATCAATCTGCTGAAGACTGTGGTGAGTGGGAAGCTGGCTATGGCTACAGGTGGAACGATAATCCATGCTATGTTAGTCAGTATTATGTGTGTGAAGCCAGTGCAGCCGTTCCCTAGCCCCCACCCCCCAAATAATCAAGTACAAGTTTACTGGTCATGGCCTGCAATGAGTACAGAGATTGAAGTTTGTCAGTTTGTTATGACTTACTCTTACCTAGACATACAATTCTCTCCGTGTAATGATATAAGGACTTTCGTATGTTAGTCCATTCTACCTTTGTACCAAGCTATCCTAGTGTATCTGCAATAAAAATGAATAGTCAAAGAATAATCTTGACAGGTGGGTCCAAAGGAATGTAAAACGTGATATTTACCCTTTTGATGGATATGTAAGCTAGCATGTGAATAGAAATAAAGCCATGTTCACCAGTAATGGTTTCTTTCTTCTTGTACAGCTTTACAGTTCCACTTACACAATGGGTTAGTTAGTTAGTTAGTTAGTTAGTCCCATAGCCTTTTAATCAGCCGTAAGCTGATTAATCAGCCGTAGGGGCAGCACGACAACTGTCATGCTGACTCAACAGGCAACAATGGGTACATTTTAAAAATCCAAAGCATCTTTCCAATCCAAAGTTTATCTGGTTATTGTAGGATAAAATAATACAACTTGGTAGCATCTTTGTCTGTGAGGCAGAGCACTTAAGTACAAAGTGCTTAATATCGGACTGGAAGACTTGATCTACTCACACCGGTTGGAACCATACTATTTTTCTGTGTGTGTTGTTGGATCTTTCAAGAACCAATCCTCACCTCTAAGCCGTGCGCCTGTATAGTACATGTAGCAGAAATTGGCTCATTTGCAACTTCTTAAATAAACAGTTGAACAAGAAGACCGGTGTTGCCTTTCTTTCATGGGTCAAGACCTACCAACAACGCAAATACGTAGGTTAATCTTCTCAAAGTATCTGAGGCATAGGGACATTTACTGACAGCAGGGCCGAGCTTCGGAAGGCGTTAAGCTTGTGAGGTTGGTAACTATGATAAATTTGTATAGGCTATTGACCTTAATGCTGAATACTACTGTACAAATTGCTAAACAATACCGGTAGTCTAGAGTTACCAGTGCTGGGCTTCAATGGTTTACAACTTCACATGGCATTGTACTGACCACGTCAACAACAAGGATATCAAGTGTCATTTCCTTGTGGGACCGCAACGTTGTAGACGAAAATACTTCTTAAATCTCTCTGCACCGAACTTCGAAGGGACCATGGGTGCGAATGTGGTGATCGTGGCCGCTGCTGTGCTGATGTTGACCATCCAGACTTCAGGGCAGCCGACTTGGGGCTGTTCCGGTCCGAAGACCGACGAGAAGTGTGTGTGTGCAGCCCTGTCATTCATGTTCACAACGACAGGGACAAGCAGGTGGAAAGCGACGAGTCAGGGACCAGCCAGGTGAGACTCACTGAGAGTTGTATCCCCTTATTATCCCTTTATTTTCCCCGTCCAGGCTTGTACGCCTCTAGAAAGACTTTGTCCTTACAACAGAACTTTGGGAGCAATTGTCTCAGTATAATCATTGAGCAGGCAGGTGAATTATTTTGGTACATTGACGTTGTTTGACTGTATGTAATATAGATGCAGCGTCTATCCTAGTGGTAGAATAAGTTATAAGTGAAGTCCACGTTATGTATAACTTCTTATATCAAGTTCAAGTGGATAAGCCTATAACGAGAATCTAGCATTTTTATTAAATTCTGTTGTACTCCAGAACGTTCGGCTGGCAGAGTTGGAGGAACAGGTCAGGAATCTGACAAGAGAAGTAGCGCTCCTTAAAAAAGGTGAGTCTTGCATGCACAGAAATCATCATAGTGAAATCTTCTAGGTAGTCAGGAAGATTGAAGAAACGTCGTACGATGCACTGGCAATATAGCCCTTGGTGGTCTCGAAATATTGAGTACATTTCGGAAAGGTACTCGAACAGAACGGTCGTTGTCAACAGTACCAAGTACGTTGATAGGACATTAGTAGCTAGCTGTGGTATAGTTGAGGTTGCCTATACAAGTAGATTGATACTTAAGACTCTTGTTGTAAGTTTTTGTTGCGATGTTGAGGGATAAAAAAACTAACATTGTCTACCTGCATACCACTGCTGGTGCATATCTTCTCTCTCAGGTTTCCTTTTGTGTCTTGTTAAGGTGCGGACCGTGCTTTTGTAACAGTCAGGAATGGAGGGTCTTGCATATCAAGAATCTTAGGGTGTATGCAAATGAAAGGATGCAAGATCATTGTCATCACAAGAAAATGACAAAAAATATTGACAGCGAAACAATGTAATCAGCAAATATATACCGGTAAAAGTATATTTTCTAAGCATTTCAGTAATGGAGACTCTAGCATCTCCATAAAACAATTGTTTCCATTGTACACAGGCCGTGAGAATCTAGTCTGTCCCAACGGTTCTGTCAAGTTCCAGGACAGATGCTTCAGCTTCTCTACCGACACGAGAACTACGCCGGTGCCAGGTCTGCTTGTCAGGCTGCCGGCGGGCACCTGGCTATGCCTAAGGACCAGGCAACCAACGACTTCCTGTTCAACCAGCTGACCAGGTACCCTAGTGGCTCGGACGCCTGGTGCGGCCTGACAGACCTGGCGCAGGAGGGAACCTGGGTGTGGGAGGACGGGACGCCGCTCACCGGCTGGAGCAACTGGTATCCAGGGGAACCTAACGGTGGCTCTGCTGAGAACTGTGCCCATTGGCACGGTTCGTATGGCTACAAGTGGAACGATCGGAGATGCTCTCATAGTCAGTATTATGTATGTGAAGTTAGTGCGGCCGTTCCCTAGCCTCAAAAAACGCCAAGTCACTGGTCATAACCTACAGCAAGTAAGGAGATTGAAGTTTGTCAGCTGGGTGTGATTTAGTCCTACCTATACAAAACCATTTTCTCTGTGTGATGATATAAGGACTTTCGTAGTGAATTTATTCTACCTGTTCACCAAGCTATCAAAGTGTACCTGTAATAAAGTTATATAGTCAAAGAATAATATTGACAGGTGGGTCCAAAGGAATGTAAAACGTGATATTTACCCTTTTGATGGATATGTAAGCTAGCATGTGAATAGAAATAAAGCCATGTTAACCAGTAATGGTTTCTTTCTTCTTGTACAGCTTTACAGTTCCACTTACACAATGGGTACATTTTAAAAATCCAAAGCATCTTTCCCATCCAAAGTTTATCTGGTTATTGTTGGATACAATGATACAACTTGGTACCATCTTTGTCTGCGAGGCAGAGCACTTAAGTACAAAGTGCTTAATACCGGACTGGAAGACTTGATCTACTCACACCGGTTGGAGCCATACTATTTTCTGTGTGTGTTGTTGGATCTTTCAAGAAACAATAGTCACCTCTAAGCCGAGCGCCTGTATAGTACATGTAGCAGAAATTGGCTCATTTGCAACTTCTTAAATAAACAGTTGAACAACAAGAATAGTGTTGCCTTTCTTTCATGGGTCAAGACCTACCAACAACGAAAATACGTAGGTTAATCTTTCAAAGTATCTGAGGCATAGGGACATTTAATGACAGCAGGGCCGAGCTTCGGAAGGCGTTAAGCTTGTGAGGTTGGTAACTATGATAAAATTTGTATAGGCTATTGACCTTAATGCTGAATACTACTGAACAAATTGCTAAACAATACCGGTAGTCTAGAGTTACCAGTGCTGGGCTTCAATGGTTTACAACTTCACATGGCATTGTACTGACCACGTCAACAACAAGGATATCAAGTGTCATTTCCTTGTGGGACCGCAACGTTGTAGACGAAAATACTTCTTAAATCTCTCTGCACCGAACTTCGAAGGGACCATGGGTGCGAATGTGGTGATCGTGGCCGCTGCTGTACTGGTGTTGATGACGCCTCAGGCTTCAGGCCAGCCGACCTGGGGCTGTTCCGGTCCGAGGACTGAGGAGAAGTGTGTGTGCAGCCCTGTCATTCATGTTCACAACGACAGGGACAAGCAGGGGGAAAGCGACGAGACGGGAACCAGCCAGGTGCGAGTTGTATCCCCTTATTATCCCTTTTTTTCCCCGCGGACCAGGCTTGTACGGCTCCAGAAGGACCTGTCCTTAGAACAGAAGTTTGGAATGTGAGTCATTGTTCGCACTCTGTATATTGAACAGTTAGGTGAATTATCGTGGATAGTAAAGTGAATTAGACGTGTTTAACTGTATTTATGTCATACCTGTGACGCGAAAACGTTCGATACGGGTGTTCCGGCCGGGCCATAACTTCCGTATCGCACAGGTTCGAAAGGCGTATCACACGGGCTCAATTTAAATAAATCGAACTGTTTCGAGCGGGCCGAGTGCGGTGCCATCGAAAGTTCGAATACCTGATTCGGACGTTGGAACATTACTGTTGCAACACTTTTTGTTCGAAGGCACCAAATTTGTTCAACGTCTGGCGCATTTCGCATCAAAACAAGGGTTTTCTCAGGTGGGTATGACATAAATAAAATACAATACGGTGTATTCCGCATCACCCTCTGTCCAAGCCCTCCCGCTGATACGGAATACACCGTGTTGTATTCTATATGTACTCTATACGCAGTATCTTTCCTAGTGGGAGAATGGGAGAATAAGCTATAAGTGAAGTCCAAGTTATGTAGAACGTCTTTTCAAATTCAAGTGGCCATGGGCAAGCCCATATCGAGAAACTAATATTTATTAAATTATGTTGTACTCCAGGACGTTCGGCTGGCAGAGTTGGAGGAGCAGGTCAGGAATCTGACAGGAGAAGTCGCGCTCCTTAAACAAGGCGAGTCTTATATGCACAGAAATTATGATGAAATCTAGGTGCGATGTACTGGCGGCCTAGAAATGTTGATCACGTTTCGAAAAGGTAGACGAACAGAACGGTCGTTGTCAACAGTTGTCGCTGTACCAGGTACGCGTATAGGACACTAGTAGCTGTAGTTGCCTATACAAGTAGGTTGATACTCAAGACTCTTGTATGCATTGCAATGTTATGGGACAAAATAGTGAACAAAGTTGACCTGCATACCACTGCTGGTGCATATTCTCAGGTTTCCTTTTGTGTCTTGTTAACCTTTACGGTACGGACCGTGCTGGTGTAATAGTAAAGAATGGAAAGGTCAAAGTGCTTGCTTACTAAGAATCTCCTGATATGTATGCAAATGAGTGGAGCAGAGTGTCTTGGCCACCATGCGCGCATATGGGGTATCGAGTATTACTAAGCGATGCCATCCTACGATAAGGAAAAGAGACAATTGAATACCATTATTCGATATTGTTTTTAAACCATGGCATATATTTACTCATTTTGCAACTTCTCTTTTTACGATTTACAGTATGGTCGCAAACTTCAGGTACCTTTGGCCAAGGCAAACACAGCACAAGAAAATTACAAAAACTGTTCACAGGAAAACAATCAAACCAGCAACGATGTGCCAAAAAAGTAGATTTTTTTTCTAAAGCATTTCATTCGAATATGCCAGCCGCTTCTTAAAACAATTTATTCCATTGCACAGCTTTCCATGAGAAGCTAGCCTGTCCCAACGGTTATGTCAAGTTCCAGGACAGATGCTTCAGCTTCTCTACTGACCGGCCGAACTACGCTGGTGCCAGGTCTGCCTGTCAAATTCTCGGTGGGCGTCTTGCCATGCCTAAGGACCAGGCAACCAACAACTTCCTGGTCAACCAACTGACCAGGTACTCCATTGGCTCCATCTGGTTCGGCCTGACAGATCAGGCAGATGAGGGAGCCTTTGTGTGGGAGGACGGGACGGCGCTCACCGGCTGGTCTGACTGGTATACAGGGGAACCTGACGATGGTGGCTCTGGTGAGGACTGTGTTGAGTGGAGAGACGTCTATGGCTACAAGTGGAACGATATTCCATGCTCCTTTAGTAAATATTATGTGTGTGAAGTCAGTGCAGCTGTTCCCTAGCCGAAGTCAAGTATACCTTCACTGGTCATAACCAACAACGAGTAAGGAGATTGAATTCTGTCAGTTTGGTGTGATTTTGTCCTACCTAGACAAAACCATTTTCTCGGTGTTTGACATATATATAAGGACTTTCATTGTGAGTTCATTCTATCTAACAAGCTATCTAAGTTTATCTACAGCTTAGGTAAATAGCAAAATAACAATCTTCATAGGTAGGGTCAGAATGGATTATAAACGTGTAGTACAGTACAGGTTCACTGCTAATGACTTACATCGAGTACAGAGATTGAGGTGTATGGTTTATGGTTCCAGACAAAAGAGATGTAATGGACCATTCCCATAACCCCGCCCCCTGTTCGATCATGGTTCTATTTCGAACACGTCCGTCAAAAATGGCCATTGTCCAATGAGGCAGTTTTTGACGGAGGTGTTCGAAATAGAATGGGGGGTTCTATCTGTTCGATATGGCGTTCGACAGGATCGGTCCATAGTCTTGAAGCTTCAGGGACCCGACTCTCAAACTATGTCATTTTACTTTTGTACTAAGCTACTAAGTGTAACTTCAGTTTAGTTATATAGTCAAGTCAAGTATAATCGTAACAGGTTGGGGCAGATGGGAATGTGGGCATGTAAAAGTGATATTTGCACATTTGATGCAGATATGTACGTCTTTCACGTGACTAGAAATAAAGCAATGTTTACCAGTAATGATGTCTGTCTTATTGTGCATGCATCATCGCAATATTTTCAGTCTGCCCCACTAAGTAAATGAGTCAATGTCACAAATACAAATTTAGTGTGGCCACTGTGAAGTACACTAAATCAGCGGGGTCACATCTCCGTTTGTTTCGAATAAACAGTAAACCACCTTAATGCTTAGCACGTAAGTATCAGCTGCTCAAGACCAACTGGAAGGTTTGATAAACTCACACTGGGATGGGCCCATACTCTTTTCGATATGCGTGGTTGGATCTTTAACGAGCTCGAGATGCGGTAGTTCTCAAATACCTCTCTAATAACCAAGTTAGGAAATAGGTAATACATTCGGGCCTGCTGGCGATTTGAGCTAGAACATTTAGATTCTTAGTCCACATCCTTAACCACATCGCCAGCTTGCAACCTGACCACCTTGGCGTTACCAAGGAGACATATATGATTAAAAAATGCAACAATTTGTTTCTTCAGGCAAGCTCACACACATAACATAATATACACATGAGTTCATAGTTACATGAGAGTATTGCACAAAGTCACACAGAGGTGGAAGCTCAGGCCATATCGGCAAGTTCAGATCACTTCATCTGTTAGGTTAACGTTGCAGCATGAAATGCCCCCACACGACTCTCTCCCGCATGGCAGATAAGAGGTTTCCGTCTCCGTAAATGTACAAGCTACAAAACAACTTATAATCATAGACATATCCCTTCATGATTATCATTAAAACAGTAATTTGATATTTACTGATGTCTTAATCTGTCACCAATATCCAACCAAAAAGTTGATTTGGTCACAGTGACAAATTCGACGTCTTATACAGCTGGACAAATGGTCTCTTCGGACGTTTGCATGAGCATCTTAGAAAAATCATGCTTTCGATAAATGATGTATAATTTCAACCTTGACCCTTCCCTGAGTTTATAACTCAGGGCACATAGGTTTATTATCAGCCTGTGTTTACACAAGCTCTCGCTGGTTGGGGTTAATGACAAACAAACAAACAAACAAACAAACAAACAAACCCCCTTCCCGAGAGGTGGCGGCAGGTGGCAACTTTAGGAGCGCGATTATATTCAAGCTAAGTTTATTATACTAGCAAAACAAACGTGACATTTAGAGAAGAGAGTCTCATGGACAATTAAAGGTCAAATGTTGTTGGTAGATCCACCTGACTGTGAGTAACTTAAAGTTGTTTATCAACTCAACGCTACCACGTCAACAGCAGACTTGCACTGTCAGGGTTGAAGCACTGACTGCACTAAGCTGTGGCCTCCGACGGTCTGACAAAATGTTACCTTCTAAGCATTCAGCACCCAAATATGGGTGGTTCACGACAGTTGTTGCCATGGCTGTCTGCGTTCTGAGCATTGTTACCATGGTAACAATGGTGGTGGTCGTTCTGGAGGTGAGGAACTTGAGATCAGAACTCCAGGAAACAAAACTGCGTCACAAGGAAGCAGTTCCGGACGGCACAGACTTTGCAGATCTTCAGGACGCCAAGGTGAGTCCGTAGAAATTGTCTTCTCAGATCTTAACATTATCAACAGTACTTTATTGCACTTATATCTGAACGCTTAAAAGTTTTATAGAAGAATTTCTGCAAGTTTCAATGTGACACTCTGAACTTGCCGTGGTTTTATGTTGGCGGTTTTCGCGTTGCAAATTTAACGAGAACATGGCAGTAAGAGACTACAGTGCACGGTGCTACCGCGAACTTAAAACCACCGCGAACAGTCCTTTTCCCGCTACCGCGAGATCAAATCCCCGCGAACCTAAATCTATTTACAGTAGTCATTGTGGACACTTGGTTCAATGGTGACTGCAATATCGACATTCTTGGATGTCTGCCATTTTCTCGTCTCTTTGATATGAGGACATTCTAATTTTCTTCTAAACATACAGACATTTCCACGAAAACAATCTGTTTGGCTGATCATGAGACCCATCTAACAACAAAGACGTACGTGCCCACACAGTCGTCACACGATAATGACTTCCTACTCGTCTGGTTTCAGAGCCCGGATGGTGATACCGAGGCAAACCCTGGGAAGGAGAGCTTGACTGGGAAAGAGAACTACCACCGGTCAAAAAGGTCCGCCAATAGCGTCACCATGCCCTTTGGAAGTGAGTTTGTTTTGGTGTTGTACCTTTTTCTATACTTCGCAGGGCAAACTGAGGTAGTTATGTTTTTCAGGCTAGATAACAAATAAGGTGTGCTTGCGGAGGGGGGGGGGCGTTAGAGTCAGAAATCGGCTAAATACACATGCACTGAATTCAAAAGAACACCCTACGTATTACGCTTAAATCAAGTAAGGCAGTCACGCGAAATTTGCTAGCTTCACAATGTATTACGGTTTTCCCTTCGTGAACCGAACTCGGCTGCCTACGCCTAACAGGAAAATGGCATATAGGCCCTATATGAGATGAAAGTAAGATCAAAACGTAGGTAATCCCTGAGAGCAAGAATAGTTACCTATTCTTCCTGCGCAATGATCGGCTCATCCAAATGAAGCTATGGGGCAGTGCCTGAAGTCGCGCGGTGATCACCCTATACTGCTTAACGCTCTCCTATGAGAGATGGGTGGGAGGGTGGGTGTTTTGCCGTAGATTATCCAGACTTTCCCAGTGCTTCACCACCAGATACCTATTCTATAGCAGATCACACCGCTCGACCAGGCTGTATGGATGAGTCCGTTCACTGCACTGATCTGTGAGTGGGCTACCCCACCTTATATAGTGATATTTTAATTTCATTATGGCTGGGCCAATCAGTGCGCAGAAAGAATAGTTACCTATTCTTCCTGCGCAATGATCGGCTCATCCAAATGAAGCTATGGGGCAGTGCCTTCCGTCGCGCCCCTATCCACCTTTTCTACTTCTTCGCTATTCCTTTTCTTCCCTCCTAAACTCTACAACCCCAATCTCATTTCTTCCCCCAACCTCATTTCCAAACCTGCCTTATATTATTGTACACCTTATCCTCCACTTCTATCTTCCCTTCCTCATTTTATCCCCTTCCCTTTGTCAGACTTCCTTCTCGCCCTGTGTCTCCCTTCTCTCACTTTTCCTGTTGTATTCTATTTCTCTAATAACTGGGACACACGAACACAACACCAAAATAAGGAGCCAACACATACGCTATTATCACTCATATTTTATTCGATTCCAGGGTTCTCCGTATACAATATTTTCATAAACTCCTTCGCATTCCTTCCTTCTTCACCATACCCAGCAACCCTTACGCTCGGTGTAGTATAGGCTTATATTGACCTTTAGTTAAATGCTTTCACAATGCCCTGTAACTGGTTGTTTCCAGTATACCTTTCCACTGCCTGTTGCACCTCCTTTGATGCTAAACTCTGGGACGGTTTTCCTACTTCCATTACCTGTGCAATCTTCATGTAGTAAGATGCTGTTCTCCTAGTGAACCATCCTACATGACCCATGATATTCGCATCCGATGCACCCGCCATGTGCATTGAAATGGCACATCCGGCCCTACAACCATGTAAGGTATCACCTTCATATATACCCAGTCTTTCTAAATATCTCCTGAAAGCATTGTCCAAAGCAGCCGTGGACGGTGCCTCTACTAACACAAGCCCTTCTTTGGACGTTGACCTAAATAACAAGCCACCCTTCAAATCTATAGAGAGCCATCTTGCGGTCTCTACATATTTATCGACTGCCGCTACCGGACAAGATTCTGGGTCCCCTGTTGGCTCTAAGGCGAATACGTTCGTCCTCCCATCTCTTAATGTTTTCCCCCAAGTATGGTTGAACAATAACCCTCCTGATGGCAACCTTCCAATATCATCCGTTCTGGATTTCATTAAGTCTGCTACCCTGTCACCAGCAAAAAATAAGGACTTGAAGATTGCCTGGTCCCTCGCCAAAATAAAAAGTTTCGTTGGAGACTTCTCGGCCTTCATTTGTGATTCAATGTAACTACAAACTTTCACAATTTTTGGCAAGAAAACTGGTGTCGCCTGTTGTGGGGTTAAACCCTGTTCTAGCTGCTCTTTAGTTACTGCTTTTAGGTATTTCTTGACGGCTGGGCTCGCCGCTGGATTCCCCAGCCCCAACCTATCGTCCCAGTCACCCCCTCTACCATTATCAGTGAAGATTGCCCTTAATTTGCCAACGTAGGAGTCTACTGTCTTAAAAGCTAGACGTGTTGGGCAAGTGCATGAACCTTGGTTCCTCTCACAACTCACTCTATGGACTTTTGTTTTACCTTGTTGGTCCTTAAAGATTAGGAATTTTATAATGTCATTCGGAGAGGCTGAAAGGATTGATTTCGGTGGAACCAGAGACTCTAGAAATCTGTTCAGAAGATCTGTCACTGACCGTTTCTGTTTAGCATACGCCAAACTGTCTCCCGCTCCCATAATTTCGTCAAATCTTGTGTCGATGTCTTTGTAATTTATTTGCATTCTCTGTCTCCTTTCAGTACTCTCTTGTTTTTTGTTTTCCTCTCCACATTTTTGACAAAAATTAAAATCAAAATCATTTGGGTAATTACAACTAATGCAGTTTACCGCTGGTACCCACAGCCTTGCCGCTCCGGTGAAACCTACGGGTTGAGGCGGAAGGCCCATAGATCCCACTTTGTTGGACACACCCTCCAACCCTGCCCCTGGGTCGGGTATCTGAAGACCCGTTGTCCCGATACTGCTACTCTGGCCTCTTTGTCTGCGTTCTTGAGTAAAACTGGCCACCAGAACTTCCTAGGGTAAAAATCAGGTACAATAATTGTTACTAGCGCGTTTTGCTGACGGATAAATGCTACCACGGCTGCAATAAGCTTAAATGGTGGGAAAACATATGCGTTTCTGCCTCTCAAATTTTGAGTGAACATGTTGACTCCGTCACATCCCGGAGTTGGTTCAGGGCTGAAAAACTTTAACTTTCGTCCATCCCTTCCTGTCTGAACATTAGAGGGCAGGGACATTAAGTCTGTGTCAAAACCATCCTTGCCTCCAAACTCCGCGTCTATCTTTTGCCACAGTTCTGGCAATAACTGCACGTCCGTGAACAGATGCTTTCTAGACGGTTTGTCTGCCTCGTTTAACTTTGACGGAATGTACTGCAAATTCAGATCAATATTAAGCTGTAACGTGACTTCCCAAAGCCTAACTATTGCCTCATTAATCTTCTTACACTTCCCCCCCTGGTTCTCCCAGGCCCTTACTAGGGTTTGATTATCTACCCTGGCATCCACACGCTTGTCTCTCACTTTGTCTTGCACAGACATCAGGGTCCTTCTTAGGGCTTCAGTTTCTTTTACTGAGATATGCTCATCTACTTCCCCTTCTTGCCAATAATCCCCACATAGTACCGTATTGCCTGACTCATGTACCACTCCAGCCCATCTAAACCCTGAGGCATCTGACGACAGCTCTAGGACTTCATGTTTCTCTGACTTCCAAGTCATACAACCTGTCCAGGAGTCCAAAAATCTCCAATATAACAACTCCCTTCGTACCCCTTCTGTAATCTTTGCCATTGTACCTTGCTTTTCCGCTCTGCTGATTTCCATAAACATTTCCCGGCAGAACAACTTTGCTGCTGGGACTGCCAACATGAAAGATGTGATTTTCCCCGTTAGTTTTTGTAAGACCTTCACGGGGACTTCGTGATTATCCAGGACTTTCTCCCTAAGTTGTGCAAAGTTTTGCTTCTTCTTCTCTGGCAAGCCAAATGACAGGGTTAATGAGTTGATGATCATCCCTAGAAAGACTGGTTTTACCGTGGGATCTAGCTGAGATTTGGCCAATCCCACAGTATATCCTAAGCGCAACAGTATATAGCACAAAATGTAGCATGCCGCCTGTGCCAACTCGTAGAATGACCATATATTGATTTGGGTACCCATCTTAAGCTGTAACTGACCCGCGTGCCTGTCATCTATATACAGAGCTGACGGTACTCCCATAGTCCTAATCTTGTGCATTGCAACAAGACCAACTTGTTGATAGACGAATGGACTACATTTCCAACCGAAACTGATCACTGCTGACACAAAATACCATCCGCCCCATTGAAAACCCACTAATGGCTTGCTAGTTTCTGTTATAAATAGATGATCATAACCACTCTTGTCGTCTACCACTGTCTGAAAATGCCCTCTTTCTAGATACCTGGTGACATCTATAACTGTGTCAAGAGTAAACGGGCAGTCCTTCATCCATTTATTCAGATACCTCAAATCCAAACAGAGTCTGGGTTTATTAGGCTCCACTGTAAGGGGTGACACGATATATGGCGGAGACACTGAGCCCACTCTTCCCCACACCTCTACTGCACCTGTTACAATCCTGCTGTGGATAGTATTAGAAATAAACTCAGCAAAAGGAATACAACTTTTGTTGTTCGGAAAAGTGGCCGGAGGTGGAAAAGCGGTGTCATAAAACTTACCCTTAAACTTTCCTTTAAATGGCTGGATGAAATCTAACATGTTTACCCCATTATTTATCCAATCTTTCACCTCCGACCAGCTTTCTGTATCCATCATAATATCGTTCCATTCAGAGGCCTGCCTATGTAAACCCCCTGCCCTAAACTTATCCGGATCTCTGAACAAAAGGGAGTCTGCCGACGCCTTAATCTTCCCTTGTGCTACTGAATCTAACGGAGGCGACACGACGGCAGCGCTGTTCCCGGCTCTTGTAATCCAGGTCTCAGTTCCTGACACGTGCTCATGGAGGGCCTCCAGCGGCTTAACCGGGAATTGCAACTCAAAAGCCTGGGTTGCCGACCCCGCTTGGAACGTCTGAAAATGATCAATGGTCTATATGATTTTCTATTCCGATTTTAAAATCATGTAAGCAACTATACGACCAACTTGACTATCTTTTAGCTTAGTTATTATAAAAACTTGTGTAACTAGACGTGGTCTTTGGCTTAATTACATTACCTTGATGTTATAAAACTTTCTATTAATTGTAATTAATTTAACTGGGGTCAATACCCAAGCACTACGTGTTCCTTTCATTTCATTTTTTAAGATGCATCCCACATACCCTCCCTCCGATGAAGAATGCATCTTCACTACCCACTATATAGAAATTCCCCTACCACACGCAAGTTTCATACTAATTTTATAAATTAAAACGCTCAGAAACCTCCTGTAACATGCTAAGACTACCCACAACAAAATAAGAGCGATCTCGTTACGTAATCTTACCCCAACTAGGTTAGGTACATCAAGTGATGACCCTAAAGTAACTGTATACAGAAATCTCCTTTATTTCAACACTACCAAGTGTCCTATCTGTTTGTGACTCGTGTGAACCATTTGTACAGAGCTTTCTCCATACATTTTACACAATGAAAATGAAAAATGAAAATGAAAACTCACCACGCTTTACCGTATCTCCTGTACATGTCCCAACCTCTCTTTTCGGACTTACAAATGTTTAACAAAACAAGGAGAAAGATAGTGACCTCATTATGATACTTCTACAGTGAACTAGGCCTATTCTGAACGAAGAGAAATAAATGTTTTATATCCTCTAGCATACTTGGGGTGTAATTAAACTGATTACCTCACCCCTAGGTGCCCTGAATGGCTTAAGAAATTTTACACATAGATATGGTTTACCCCTGATAGCATGAATTTATGTGGAAATGTTAAAAAGCCCTCTATCACCATCACAATGAGGAAAACTGTATATACAAGAAACTATTGTTGATAACGTTCTGTTTTTTTGTTTGTTTGTTTTGCATGGTTTAAGTAAAACGTAGGAATATACTCATGATACTCTATATACAAGAATTTTTTTTTTTTTTTTTTTTTTTTTTTTACACTAAACAGCCATTCATTACTATATTTAAGTTGAAAACAAAAACGCACAACTAGAAATTTTCAAATGCTGGCCAAGATCCCTTGTTCAAAGTATTTTTGATAGCATTCTACTTTGTTGCCTGGTTTAAGTAAAAGGTAGGCATACACTCATGAGACTTTGTTTTCTGCATGTTTTAATACAACATTATCACGGAAGAAAACATCTCAATAGTAGCAACTTTTCCAACCTTGGCTATCCTCGGTTGTTACGATATACAAATGAAGTTCCAATAATAACGATGTACTTTTACCTTATAACAAGTTCTGATACAAATTTCACAAATATACACATATACACATCATTATTTTTCGTTGCTGGAACATGACACAAACATTCTCCGTGATCAAAACAGTCAAATACACAAACTCGTTCGTATCGTTTATCAGTCCGGTCCATTTCCATCATTTAACTAGCAATAAATCACATTTTCTATGTACACTGCTTACTTTTCAAACGGCGCAGTACAAGTTCTGGCCCAGTGACCAAAACCATTGCAGCGGTTGCATTGATCGGTGGGAGCGGGACCACGGCCCCTACCACGACCCCTACCACCTCGGCCCCTGCCAGCCAAACCAACATTTGATTGCCAACGTGGGGGGAAATTTAGATTTTGGAACGGGTTAACCTGGCCCCACAACTGTGGGTTCTGGAAAGGCAACTGCTGGTACGGCATCTGCCAAGGTTGCAAGGCCAGCTGCTGGACAGGCATATGTTGCGGCGGTAACTGTTGGTAAGGCTGTACAGGTTGAGCCATCAAAGGTTGATAATTCATTAACGGATTCTGTAATTGTCCACCTACAGCCGATTGTGTTCCCAAGAGCTCTGTAGCCTTACCCAGTTCTGCATTTTGTGGTCTATTAACAATGCTTGACACTCCTTTAGTTACTTTCTTTAGTACTTTTCCCCCAAATTGATCTATCAAAAGCTCTTTGAAACACGACTTCGCCGCATGGGGCCTTAATTGGGCGGCGATTATCTTATATTCATCTGCCATCTCGTGGCGCTCTGTACGAGCCGCATCCACAAGGGCCTCCATCAGTGCCACGACCTTCTTTCGGTCGAACAGTGCGTCCGGGCGAGATGTTTGCTCTAGGATCTCGTGCCTTAAGGCTTCTGTGGTCTGCTGACCCGACAATCTTTGAACTGTAGCTTCTAGTGATGCCAGCCTGTCCCTTGTCGCCTAAAACAGACATAACAATATCCCACATAACGTCATCCAACGGCATCTTAATACCTTTCTTCACATTTCTATGACTGGTTAGCTCTTAATACCAAAACAAAACATGTTCAAGCGCCCATGGGCCTGACCCATATTCAACTGTTCGCATATTTAAAACACAAGCATGGGCCTGACCCATATTCAAACATATTTCCATCTTTAACACACAAACATAGACGGGACCATGGGCCTGACCCATATCAATATATACACCTCTTTATAACACAAACATAGACGGGACCATGGGCCTGACCCATATCAATATATACACCTCTTTATAACACAAACATAGACGGGACCATGGGCCTGACCCATATCAATATATACACCTCTTTATAACACAAACATAGACGGGACCATGGGCCTGACCCATATCAATATATACACCTCTTTATAACACAAACATAGACGGGACCATGGGCCTGACCCATATCAATATATACACCTCTTTATAACACAAACATAGACGGGACCATGGGCCTGACCCATATCAATATATACACCTCTTTATAACACAAACATAAACAGGACCATGGGCCTGACCCCTATTCAATACGCTCAACACATTAGCATAACAATCAAACATGAACAATGGTAACATCGGAACATTCCTCACTCAAAATTTACCATTTAATTCTACCTCAAAAGTTCATCGACCACAACAACATAAACAAACCTCGAGCTCTACAACACTTAAAACTAGGAAACAAACTAGTATTTCACATTCCTAATTCAAACAACATACCAAACAAAAAAAATTTAATCACCTGGTCTAAATCGGGACCAGCTGGTGCTGCTACTACCCCGGGTCCAGCTGCGGCCTGCCCAGCCGCGGCATGGGCTGGAGCTGCCTGGTAAGCTGGAGCCGCTTGTTGGCCTGGGACCGCCTGCTGGCCTGGGACCGCCTGCTGGCCTGGGACCGCCTGCTGGCCTGGGACCGCCTGCTGGCCTGGAACCGCCTGCTGGCCTGGAACCGCCTGCTGGCCTGGAACCGCCTGCTGGCCTGGGACCGCCTGCTGGCCTGGGACCGCCTGCTGGCCTGGAACCGCCTGCTGGCCTGGAACCGCCTGCTGGCCTGGAACCGCCTGCTGGCCTGGGACCGCCTGCTGGCCTGGGACCGCCTGTTGGCCTGGCGCCGCCCGGTGGACTGGGACCGCCTGCTGGCCTGAAGCCGCCCGGCTTCCCATGGTTGGAACCTGAGCCATCTACGAAAAACCATAAATTTAGCAGAAATTCACCTCAATTCGTCCCTGCATACACGCCACACCAGGCTGCACCACGACCATCAATGAAGGAAGAAGGGCCCCACATAGATAAAGCCGTGCACGTGCCTCTTGCATACCGACAGACAATTCCACACCTGGTTTACTATCTTCCGCCCAAAACACAAGAAAATCCACAAGTGAAGTAAACCCCAACCTTTTCCTTTACACCTTAACACAGCTCCTTCTATACGGCGGCAGAACTTCCTTGCTACCGCGACACCACTCACTCGCTACCGCCAACGCAGCTCAGTCACCGCTTCAGTCGGTCCTCCTTGGCGGGTCTGGAAAATTCACGCTCGTCCCGGCGTAGCGGATGAGTCCGTTCACTGCACTGATCTGTGAGTGGGCTACCCCACCTTATATAGTGATATTTTAATTTCATTATGGCTGGGCCAATCAGTGCGCAGAAAGAATAGATATATATAACTAGTATAATATCTAGAAAAAAATAGGGAGAAACCAAAACGCTTAACCCAACGCGACTGTCCAAAGTAATTGCAACTATTGGACAATCATGATAGACATATTTGACAATTTGTATGACATTTTGTGTTTTCAGGCTGCCTTCAAGGACCGCCCGGGACTCCTGGAGTTCCGGGGAGGGACGGCCTACCAGGTGCTGCCGGTTCACCGGGAAGAGATGGACGCGATGGGCAAACATGCAGAACCTGCTGTTCTGGGAACCCAGCTTGTCCCAACGATTATGTCAAGTTCCATGACAGATGCTTCAAATTCTCCAGCGACGAGAAGAACTACACCGACGCCAGGTCCGCCTGTCAGGCTGCTGGAGGACACCTGGCCATGCCTAATGACCAGGCAACAAACGACTTCCTGGTCAACCAGCTGACCAGGTACCCCAGTGACTCCAGCGCCTGGTTCGGCCTGACAGACCTGGTGCAGGAGGGAACCTTTGTGTGGGAGGACGGGACGCCGCTCACCGGGTGGAATAACTGGGCACTAGGGCAACCTGACGATTTTAGCTCTACTGAGGATTGTGGCGAGTGGAAATCATATACATTGTATGGAAATAAGTGGAATGATGACCACTGCATTCGTAGTAATTATTACGTGTGTGAAGTCAGTGCAGCTGTTCCCTAGCCCCACATAAGTCAAGTACAGATTTATATGACATAACCTACAGAAAGTATTGAAGTTGTTTTCGTTTTTATGATTTAGTTACAGACTGAACAGATGTGGCGGTCATAAGCTTGAAGGGGTCGGACTTTCGAACAGTGATCATTTCACTTTTGTACCAAACTATCCATGTATAATTTCTGTTGAGGTATATGGCCCAGTATAATATTAACAAGTGGAGTCATAAAGGAATGCAAACGTGACATTTCAACTTTTGATAGACATGTACATGTCTTTCATGTGATTGGAACAATCCCGTGTTGACCAGTAATTATATTTCAGCCATACATAGTATGGTGAAATATATTGTATTCGTAATGTTTCTTCTTTCTTCTTTCTCCTGTCAAATCTTCAAAGTGATTCATTTCCGCCGTTCCTGGACCGAATGACCTGAAATTTGGCACAGGGGTAGAATGGGCCAATACCTTGATGCTTTTTCTCAGTTTTTTCATATCTGCCTCTAAAATGATTTTATTGAGATTTTTTGGTCAATTTTAGACCAAAACTGTATATTTTGGCCCCTGTACCCTGGTATTACAACCAAATGAGCTGAAATTTGACAGAGATGTGCCTTGATAATGCCCCCATATAAATTCGATAACACTTTTGGTGTACAGTACAACAAAATACTTATTTTTGCGATTTTTTTACCAATTTTTGACCAAAAAAGGACACTTTTGGCCCCTGTACCCTGGTATTACAACCAAATGAGCTGAAATTTGACAGAGATGTGCCTTGATAATGCCCCCATATAAATTCGATAACACTCTTGGTGTACAGTACAACAAAATGCTTATTTTTTGCGATTTTTTGACCAATTTTTGACCAAAAAAGGACACTTTTGGCCCCTGTACCCTGGTATTACAACCAAATGAGCTGAAATTTGACAGAGATGTGCCTTGATAATGCCCCCATATAAATTCGATAACACTTTTGGTGTACAGTACAACAAAATGCTTATTTTTGCGATTTTTTGACCAATTTTTGACCAAAAAAGGACACTTTTGGCTCCTGTACCTTGGTATTGCAACCGAATGAGCTGAAATTTGACACAGATGTGCCTTGATAATCCCTTCATATGAATTCAATAACACTTTTGGTGTACAGTGCAACAAAATGCTTATTTTTGCGATTTTTGGCCAATTTTTGACCAAAAAAGGACACTTTTGGCTCCTGTACCCTGGTATTACAATTAAATGACCTGAAATTTGGTATAGATAGGCATTAGATACTTGGTAACAAGATTCAAGTCAAATTTTTGACATAAACAACTTTAAAATGATTAATTTTGGCACTTTTCTGAGGGGAAATTTGTTTTCTTTTGGCCTCCTGACGTGACCTTCCGTGACCCCGCACAGAGCCACACCTGTGCGCGTCAGCCGGAGAGTTAATTGAATCAAAGACCTAGCCAATCAGCGAAGAGGAGGCCAAAGGCTAATTAATATTCATAAGTGGGGCCTCATGATCCCGTATATAGCAGTGTTCCCGCCAGGGGGAGCGAAGCCCGCGTAAGGCTCTCGCATTTTAGACTATTCAGAAGGCTTTATATTGTATCAGTTCTTAGGGGCATATCTATGATAATCGCAGCAGTCACTTAACTTCTCTTCAGGAGTTTAGCGTAACACTATTTCAGGTCAAACCGTCAAAGGCAACTAAAAACAAACTTTAACGTTACTGAGTTCAACAGTACTTATAACTTGTTATCCGAAGTTGAAACGCTAGCGATGGTATTTTCGCTGCGCTGTTAGCTCCGTGCGACTGTTGTTGACGGTCTTATAACGGTATATTTTGCACCCCTGTACCCTGGTATGAGTAACATTTGGTATAGATAGGCATAAGATAGTTGGTGAAATGATCCAAGTAAAATTTTTGGCATAAAGTACTGTAAAAGGCTTAATTACAGCACTTTTTTTAGGGGAAATTGGTTTTCTTTCGTTCTCCATGCCATGACCTTTCGGACGTTCACCCCACAGAGCCGACATCTGCACCTGCGTCTAGCCGGCAGGAAGAGTTAATTCAATTAATGGTTCAGCCAATCAGCGAAGGGGAAAGCGAAGGCTAATTAATATTCATAAGCGGGACCACACAATACGTTAACTTGAAGACTCAGGCCGTACAGACTTCTCGCCAGGATTTTTTCAAAGCGTCGGACAGGGGTCCGGGGGCCGCCGAATGTCCCAGGCGGGGTCCAGGGGCAGGGCCACTGTGGGGGGGACCCAGGTGGGCGAAGCCCCCCCCGAAGCTCTTGCATTTTAGACTATTGAGAAGGCTTCTTTTATCAGTTTTTTTAGGGCCATATCTACGATAATCGTAGCAGTCACTTACTTCTCTTCAGCAGTTTGACTTTAAAATATTTCGGGTCAAAGCATCAAAGACAACTAAAACCTCATAAACAACAAACTTTACTTAGCTCAACAGTATACAAAAATATTGTACGGGTTGCCATCCTTAGTTGAAGCGCTTATTTATAGCGCTAGTATCTTCGCTGCGCCGTTAGCCGCCGTGCGACTTTTGTTGACGGTCTGATATCCCTACGTCGCCGCCTCGCTGATATTCCCACGGACATGTTTCAAGAAAAATACCCAGCAAAAAACGCCGTTCTGCGTCAAATTCTATTCTATAAAACATGTGGGACTCAGTGTTACAGTCTAAATATTCTGTAGAAGCACCGCTGTAGGAAAGAAGGTCCAAGCAATGTAAAACATCACGTAGCATGAAGTTCGCCGTCAACTGGCACACAGCACATGACTGTTTGAAACTCTAAGTCTAATCAACAGCCGTGTTTGATTGATAGCCGGCGGTCCTTTGATGAAGTCGGCGAAAGGTGCGTTAGTTAGAAAATCTGCGTTTAGTTTTGATACGTAATTATAAGTTAGACAGTGGCGAGAATGATTATTTTCTCATCAATATTTCTCTTCAGAATTATTTGAACTTAATTGTACATCTAAACAATTGGCTTACCTGTGCAATGTTTATATGATTAATGATCAGTGTACTGAAATCATGTGTAACGTATGGCTCCTAGTCAATAGATCAGCATTTTCTCTATAGTGACCACCTGTCTATAGTGACCACATTTCCTAGTGCTGTTGTTGTTTGACATAAACTTTGAACATTTAAATTGTAAGTAACTTTAAACTGCCAGAGTTTCCGGGTCTGTCAGGAAGTTGTTAAACTAAAATAAGAATAGGCTCGATGGCTGATTGCATACAAAGTAAAACAGTTTAACAGTTTTACAGCTTGAAGAAAACAAACGCTCCTACAGTACCTGCACCTGCTTGATAATTATTAAATCGTATGCCCTACTTGAATAAAAAAAGTTCACTGCAATAATAAATGTACCCACATCACAAGGAGCTTATACTTTTTTAAACTTACACCTAGTTATTGTACTGAAAATTGTTAATGACATTACATGAAGTCATTCAACAATTTTCAGTCATGATGAAAATTTTCTGAATGGAAGGTGTGATTATTGTCATTTTCTGAAAAATAGAAGCAAGCTCTGTTTTTACCTGGAATCAATTCACAATACCAGTCCACTTTGGGGGATAATGTACTGTTAAGAGTATGTTCCATTTTTGCGCAGGGGTGATTTGGAACAGTCCAATGTTGCGTGGGAAGGGGTATGGCTGAAATATGCTGTATTTGCTCTCAAGCAAATGTCGGCCTTTCTAGTGGATTCTGTTTTCTTGTGCATCAGTGCAATATTGTCCATTCAGTCACGTATTAAAAGCACAAACTGATTAAGACTGGACTAAAGGGTTTGATCAACTCTTCCTGAGATTAATCCATCTTTTTTCGGCATGTATAGTTGGAGATGTGCAAGAGATGTGGCACTCCTCCCACCGAGGGAAATTACTTCTACACATACAGCCTCATTTGGAAAATGAATGAGACATGATGAATCAATAAATCTACAAAGGTTCTAAAAATTTCAGGGATGTATGAAGTCTCTGATCTGTTGTTTTCTTAAGAAACAATCGCGACCGCTTGATCTTGCTATGCATATTGTTAAGAGCTGGTCACACACCGGACTATTTTGAGGAGCTTAATACCTTTGTTGTGTTGACTGCATGACTCCTACGTGTTGACTCCATGATTCTAAGTTTACTGGACTCCTCCACTATGAAATAGAGGGCTTTGTAGGAGCGGTCATGGTTGATTCACCGTGGGTTCATAACACGTCTACAGCAAAGGAATAAGTAATGCTAGCAGGGTTTGAGGGTCATGGGGGCTAACTATTATAAGACAGTTGTATGCTGTTGACCATCTTACTGTCCTTTCCCCTTAATGAGAGCAGATGAACAAAAGGTTGTGCAATACTGGCAGCATATATCGTGTTTACCAGAGATGAGCTTCACTTGGCGCACGTGACACAGAGAGCGCATTTACCAACAACAAGAATATCAAGTGTCATTTCCTTGTGAGACGACAGTGGTGTAGTGGGGACACGAAAGGTCTTCTTAAACTTGTGCACCAAACGAACAAACCATGAACATAAAAGTGGTGATCGTGGCCGCTGCTGTGCTGGTGTTGACCATCCAGACTTCAGGGCAGCCGACCTGGGACTGTTCCGGTCCGAGGACCGAGGAGAAGTGTGTGTGCAGCCCTGTCATTCATGTTCACAACGACAGGGACAAGCAGGGGGAAAGCGACGAGTCAGGGACCAGCCAGGTGAGACTCACTGAGAGTTGCATCCCCTTATTATCCCTTTATTTTCCCCGTCCAGGCTTGTACGCCTCTAGAAAGACTTTGTCCTTACAACAGAACTTTGGGAGCAATTGTCTATTGTTCATTATAATCATTGAGCAGGCAGGTGAATTATTTTGGTACATTGACGTTGTTTGACTGTATGTAATCTACATGCAGCGTCTATCAGGGTGGTAGAATAAGCTATAAGTGAATTCCACGTTATGCGCAACGTTTTTAATAACAAGTGGACAGCCCTGTAACGTTAACGAGAAAGTGAACATGTAGCTATTGATTAAATTCTGTTGTACTCCAGGACGTTCGGCTAGCAGAGTTGGAGGAGCGGGTCAGGAATCTGACA
The DNA here is from genome assembly GCA_019207045.1 of Branchiostoma floridae x Branchiostoma belcheri. Classification (NCBI taxonomy): domain Eukaryota; kingdom Metazoa; phylum Chordata; class Leptocardii; order Amphioxiformes; family Branchiostomatidae; genus Branchiostoma; species Branchiostoma floridae x Branchiostoma belcheri. The sequence goes on from CM033032.1 coordinate 3,398,422, forward strand.
GAAGAAGTCGCGCTCCTTAAAGAAGGTCAGTCTTACATACACAGAAATCATGATGATGAAATCTTCTCAGTAGTCAGGAAGATTGAACAAACGTCGTACGATGCTCTAGCAATATAGCCCTTGGCGGCCTCGAAATATTGATCACGTTTCGAAAAGGTAGACGAACAGAAAGGTCGTTGTCAACAGTTCTCGCTGTACCAGGTACACTGGTAGGATACTAGCTATAGTATAGTTGAGGTCGTCTTTACAAGTATGTTGATACTTAAGACTCTTGTAAGTGTTGCGATGTTAAGGGATAAAAAAAGCTAACATTGTTTACCTGCATACCACTGCTGGTGCATATCTTCACTCTCAGGTTTCCTTTTGTGCCTTGTTAACCTTTACGGTACGGACCGTGCTAGTGTGACAGTAAAGAATGGAAGGGTCAAAGTGCTTGCTTACTAAGAATCTTCTGATATGTATGCAAATAAGTGGAGCAGAGTGTCTTGGCCACCATGCGCGCATATGGGGTATCGAGTATTACTAAGCGATGCCATCTTACGATAAGGAAAAGAGACAATTGAATACCATTATTCGATATTGTTTTAAAACCAAGGTAAATATTTACTCATTTTGCAACTTCTCTTTTAACGATTTACAGTATGGTCGCAAACGTCAGGTTCCTTTGGCCAAGGCAAACACAGCACAAGAAAATTACAAAAACTGTTCATAAGAAATCTATCAACCAGCAAAGATGTGCCAGTAAAAGTATAATATTTTTCTAACGCATTTCAATAATGGAGACGCCAGCATCTCCTTAAAACAATTTTTTTTCATTGTACACAGGCCGTGAGAATCCGGCTTGTACTAAGTTCCAGGACAGATGCTTCAGCTTCTCTACCGACACAAAGACCTACGCCGGTGCCAGGTCCGCCTGTCAGACTGCCGGCGGGCACCTGGCTATGCCTAAGGACCAGGCAACCAACGACTTCCTGGTCAACCAACTGACCAGGTACCCAAGTGACTCCGTCGTCTGGTTCGGCCTGACAGACCTGGTGCAGGAGGGAACCTTTGTGTGGGAGGACGGGACGCCGCTCACCGGCTGGAGCAACTGGTATTCGGGGCAACCTGACGATGGTAGCTCTGCTGAGGACTGCGTTGAGTGGAGAGCACGGTATGGCTACAGGTGGAACGATCTGTCATGCTTGATTAGTCTGTATTATGTGTGTGAAGTCAGTGCAGCCGTTCCCTAGCCGGGCCCACAACAGCCAAGGACAGGTCCACTGGTCACAACCTTCAGCGAGAAAAGAGATTGGAGTTTGTCAGTTGGATATGATTTCTGTCTTAAGTAGTAACTTAGGGATATTATAAGGACTTTTAAACGGTGTTTAATTTAACCAAGTTTGGTCAAGATAGTAAAGAGATTGAAGATAGTCAGTTGGGTAGGATTTGAATTGTAGACATAGATATCTAGTCAAAACAATTCTTTCGGTGTTTGATAATGATATACGAATTCTCATGGTGTGCTTATTCTACTTTTGTACCAAGTTATCCAAGTGTATATGCAGTTAACTTATATAGTCAAAGAACAATCTTCATAGATAGTGTCAGAAAGGAATGTAAACGTATAGTACAGTATATGTTCACTACTAATTACATACAGCAAGTACATAGATTGAAGTTTTGTATGGTTTAGTTCTAGCCTGAGCTGATATAATAGCCTCGAATCGGTAGGGACCTGGCTTTTAAACTCTATCATTTTAACGTTACTTCTGTAACATTACCAAGCTATCCAAGTGTATTTTCAGTTTAGTTATGTAATGAAGTATAATCTTAACAGGTGGGGTCAGATGGGAATGTAAACGTGATATTTGCACTTTTGATGAAGACAAGTCATGTAAATCTTTCATGTGACTAGAAACAATTCCGTGTTGACTAGTGATGGTTTCTGCCTTCTTGTGTATCATTCTAACATTTTTCCTCTTGTCCCGCTAATACCCCCTCACATTAGGCGAAAATCGATCGGACGACGATTCTGCGGCAATCGCCCGAGCCTCGCTTATATGCTTATATATAACTTTATTGCACAACAATTGACCAAGGTACAAAATATAGCTTATATGTGACAGGGACGGTTTTCAGGTGAAAAATGCACGCAACCCTCTGTCGATCTTAAATATGGCCGATCTTCCGTCCATACGCCCGAAGATCGTGGATACTGTGAGGGGGGTATAAGCAAATGAGACGTACATTTTACAAATCCAAGGTATCTGCCAATTCCAAAGTTCCTACTGTAAGACACGCTAATGCTAATGGAACCATCAGTTTTAGTCCACAACACTAATCAAAAGGATACCTTGCTACCAGACCATCTTAAAGCTAAGGGCGCAACCCGTCGTACGTGCATATACGTGCTGTCTACGTGCCAAAAAGTGGGCAATCTTTTGGGATCCGTGAGTGGTAAATACCGCCTCCGCACGAACTCGTAGGGAATCCGACGGATTTTGGAGCACGCAGACACGACTTAGAACTTAACAAGCTGGCAAAACTTTGTGTGTCATCGGGCTGCGGATTCGCCCGCCGTACGTGCCAGTACGGGCGTAGCGCCTGCCCTGTACAGCCTGAACGTTTTCAGAAATACGGACAAATTGCACGATATGTCAGAAACGTAACAATGTGTTTCTTTAATCAGGAGACAAGCTCACACACATTACATGATATACACATGAGTTCATGGTTACAGGAGAGTATTGCACAAAATCACAACACACGCACCACTGTGCTATGGTATATTTTTATTTATTTATTTTTATTTATTGAAAATGACAACAAGTCATTACACTGGGCCAGCCTAGGCAGTCTATTCAAGCTGATGACGGCTGACCCACAAAGATACAACAAACAAATCTAAATTACACATATGTACATAATAGGCCACGTAGGCTACGTAAGCTATGAGGAGTAGATGGAAGGTGCTGTAAATCGGTTTGTTGATGTTAAAAATGAATGCAGAGCGTCTGAGAGTTTTTGGTTTGTAGCAGAGTTTTGACCTGGAGAACCATTAAGGAGGACTCCGGTTGAGAGAGACTGGCCGACAAGTTGGAGCACTGAAGAAGCTAGGATTTGCCGTGCAGCCGTGTGCAGAGGACAGTGAAGTAGAAAGTGTGCAACCGTCTCGGACGTAGCACCACAAGCACAGCTCCGGGTTGTGATGTTGAACTTAGCCAACGTAGAGTTGAGCTGACACCAGCCAAGACGTAGTCTGGTAGTAAGGATGTTGCTCTGGCGATTTCCAAGTCTACGAAACTTCTGGTGTTGACGGGAAGACAGAATGTGATCTCTGCACTTCTTTTTGAACTGGTTGTAAGATGTGGCTTCCTTTACTTCCATGGGAAGACTATTCCAGAGTCGTGTGCTGTAGGGGACAAAACTGTTCTTGTACGTGGTGGTTCGGCAGTACGGGACTTGTAGATGTGTGTCGTTCCGAAGACGAAGGTGTAGTCGCCGTCGGCTCTCTCTGGTAGTAGGGACTAGTGGCTGGAGATGGGCTGGTACGGAGCCTGTCACTAGTTTTTGCATGGTAAGTAGTCTGTTGTAGTGCTATGGTATAGATGGAAGCTCAGGTCATATCGGCAAATGTACAATCTACAAAACAACTGATTATCATCGAGGCAGAGAGATTCAATTGATAGACTACGACGGTTGTTCTCAAGGCATCTCACTACTAGTAGAGTCTTTGTAATTGTAGAATACATTGATTTTGACTGTTATATCTTAGTTGTGTACCATTTTCGATACCTTAGTTTCTGTCAACTCTTAAATGCAGAGCAGTATACATAGAATAACAAAATTCTCAGTAGCCCTAGTGACTGACATTAGCTTTCGATCTCAACATTTCTGTTCCTATAAATGCTTAAAGTATTTTATCACAGAGTTCACTCGGGCTTGGTCAGACCCAAGAAAGTAAGCAAGAAACCAATCTTACAGCAACGTCGACTTAAACCAAACTGTTGAAATGCAGAACGAGTTTGGAGCCACTCTCTATAATATTTGCTGCAGTGCTGAAGTTGTTGGAGGGCTGGGATAGGTCCTATTCCAATCAACCAAACTGACTTGCGTCCTGGTCACTTTCTATTGTTCTCTTATTATAACTAATACCGTAAAGCAAAAATTCAGCTTCAGCTGTTACAAACAACTCATTTTACAATCAGATTCAGTACTGTAAGAAAGTCTCATAAGTTCAACTCTACACGTGTACATTCTGATTATACATAGACATAATTACTGTTAGAATCATGAATAGCTCAGTAGTGTTTGTTTGAATAGCTTCATAATGTTGCAGATTGTGTTATAAAAACTAGGTAAAAGGATCCTTCATGTCCCCCCTATAAATTGCATGATCATTCATAGCACACATAGCAATTAAAAGAACTGCAATTGCTGCATATTTTATGTACAGGAAACAACAGCAATAATCATATTTTAGAAACTGTGTTTTCAGTTATGTCATCATTAGCTTGTTCCTTAGTTATCATTGCATCCGATACATACTATACCCCACATGTGGGCCAGCAAATTCCTCAGTTCCAACAAAATTCTCAAAGATTTTTAACAGGACATTTCTTAAAAAGGTCTGTTGGAACATTTCTCTCGCGGCAGGTTGTCATCTCAACTTATTACCAAACTATGTCCTTGAAACAAACGAAACCCTAAGAGTACTCCATAAGATACCATGTGATCCACAGTCTCAGTCCTGGATCACACGGTCTGTGGTTCGATTCCCAATTTGCATACGACTGTTGGATCGGTAAGTAGTAAGCTCCACAATCAAGGGCCTTGTCACATAGGTCCTGCAAAAGGTTTAGGGCAGCAAGGTCAGAAAGTCTTGGGACAGTGCACATTTGTACAAAAGTTCTTCCGCCTTGTGACAAAAACATCCATGTCTTGGATCCTTCTACATGGCCAGTTCATTCACAGCATTGCTTAAAATGATGATTTTACGACAAAAAGAAAATTGTGCGACAATTGTAACCGTGCCTAAAAGGAAGCTCCACACCATGAACATATTTCTTGTACGTACCAGACATACAATCTTCCCCAATTAAACTTTAACTCGTCCATTTCAATAAAAAAACATTAAAACATAATGCTTTCCAGCAACTGTAACTTGCATCAATTTGGGGGAACTTAGTAACTGTACAAAAAAAAAACTAAGTGCTGAAATTCTTCACTTGTCACAAACACTTAAAAATTGCAGAATAAATTGACAAGTAATAACAGTAATATACAGAAGACTTGACTATATTGAATTGCTCTCACTTTGACATTCTCCTGTCATTTTCTAACTGTTGCAGTTTAATTTTAGAGCATTTTGGACTAACTCAACCCTGTCCATCTACTTGTTACTAAGATTGACAGACATGATACAACATTAGCTCCTATACTCAAATAACAGGAGCTAAGTGACTCAATTGCATCAACCTTGTCTTGACTTTGTCATACTTTTGTATTCATTTGGACTATCTAAAATTTGTCCACACCTCCTTTGCATATCACTTCATAGTCGGGTATAAAACCTGCTCTTCGACACTGATCTATTCAGTATCACTAACGAAAGATAGTACTGTTTACAAAATCACATTCAGTTGCTTGCCTAACTGCTATTTTTTGGCGCACTTGTCACAAAGTCTAAAACAGCAGTAGAGAATGACTATTCAGCTAGGTTGCAGGCATCTCATCTTGTCTTTAGTCTTGATTACTGTGCAGTAGAGTCAAGTCACTCCTGCAGGGACCCAACAAATTTGTTTTTCCTGTAGGATGTCCGTAGAGCAAAAAAAAAAAAAAATCCACAGAATTTCATCCTGACACCTGATTGGCTATAGATCACATGTCCACAAAGGAGCTTTCTGATTGGATCACATGTTCACACAGCAGGATGCATCCTGATTGGCTGTTAGTCACATGACCATTCACCAAGGTGCATCCTGATTGGCTGTGGATCACATGACCGTGCACCAAGATGCATCCTGATTGGCTGTGGATCACATGACTGTGCACCAGGATGTATCCTAATTGGCTGATAATTACATGAACATGCACCAGGATGCCTCCTGATTGTCACATGACCATTCGCCAAGGTGCATCCTGATTGGCTGTGGATCACATGACCATGCACCAGGATGCGTGCTGATTGGCTGCGGATCACATGACTGTGCACCAGGCTGCGTCCTGTGCGAGTTGCGCGCTGCTGTGCCGCCTCCGTCGCCCCATCTCGATGTCCTCCCTTCCATCCTCTTCCTCGTCGCTCTCGTCCTCGGAGTGTTCGACTGGCCCCGCGAACGTCTCCTCGTAGTGTGCAGCAATCACCTCTCTGGAATAACAGGTACAGAAGAGAGTCATTCATGTGGACATTCCCTGGCAATCACCTCTCTATAGAACAACATGTGCAAAACAATCATTCATGTGGACATTCCCTGGCAATCACCTCTCTGGAATAACAGGTACAGAAGAGAGTCAGTGCCAGGGTTTACACACGCGTTTTCCCAGTCTACTTGTAGTAGAGTTTGCCAAATTTGAACTGTAATTTATAACATAGACGTTTCAGTGTTGTTGAAGCAAAACTAAATTTTCCACTCTCCAACTCCAACAGTAGGTCTTTCCTTGACAAAGACTGGAGTTGGCAGCCCAAATTTTGTGTTGGAAATTGCAAATAAAAATGATATGGGCATGGTACAACTGACCTCTCAGTTGGAAGTGCCTGGTCCCAGACCAACAGTTCGCTCCCTCCGGTGACGAAGCGATGCCGGTTGGTGACTTTCGTGTGCGCCACACAGGTCAGTCTCCCCGCCTCGTCATCACACAGGGAAGCCAGGTACTCGCCACTGGGCAGGCTGCGCACTGAGGTGCAGGGTCATAAAGGTCATGTCAAGGTCATGCAGAACATGTCAAGGTCACACAGGTCAGTCTCTCCGGCCTCATAATCACACAGGGAAGCCAGGTACTCGCCACTGGGCAGGCTGCGCACTGAGGTGCAAGGTCATAAAGGTCATGTCAAGGTCATGCAGAACATGTCAAAGTCACACAGGTCAGTCTCTCCGGCCTCGTAATCACACATGGAAGCCAGGTACTCGCCACTGGGCAGGCTGCGCACTTAGGTCAAGGTAAAACAGGTCATGTCAAGGTCATACAGGTCATATCAAGGTCATGTGGAACATGTCAAGGTCATACAGGACATGTCAAGGTCATGCAGGACTTCCAGTTGACTTTCATGTGTGCCACACAGGCCAGACTTCCAGTTTCATACATACTGCAGATGTATATCCATATCTATCATTTCATATGTACCATTAACATATCCAACACAAGTGTACGTTTCACATTATGTACTCTGTACCATTGAGATATCCAATACAGGCGTAATTTCACATTGTGTACTATACCATTGAGATATCCGATGCCGGTATCCAGGTCGTACCCCGAGCTGACCAGCAGTGCCCCCTCCACAGCGACCATGCTGTCTGTGGAGCCGAACCCTCGCAGGTGGTTCGGCAGCTTCTGCATGGTTCCTGTTAAACACAAGTTATTGGAACACTGGTGAGCTGTTAGGTTGTGTTAAAGTGAATAAAGAGACTCTTGTTACACAGCCAATACTATCAATATTTCAGTCTCAGTTTACTAATAATGATACAGGAACCTTACATCCATAAATAGTTTCATAAAGTTGGTCTGTTACTGAATAAAGAGGCTCTTCTAATAACACAACCAAAACTTTATTTTCACTGACATTTTCGTGACCTGAGGAAGATGACAAATAGTTACCAAAATGTTGGTTAAAATATAGTTGTGGTTCACGGTGGAAAAAGAGTCTCTTTATTCAGAAACATACCACCTTGATGAAACTATTTATGGATGTAAGGTTGCTGTATTATCATTAGTAAGCTGAGATTGAAATATGGAGGGTGTAAGTTTTTGCCCCTTGGACGAGTACTTGTTATCATACTGACCACCTCTGCACTGTGACTGCTTTCTGGTGGTACTTCCCAGAATTTATTTGTGGCAATTGCACAATTCCTACTGTTTGTGTTCTTTCTTGTCTTTTAGTCACACTTGTAAGTTTTGCATGATATTCCAATTATAAAGTTTAAGGACAACGCAAATTCAACACCCCACACGTATGAGAGTCCAGTACGGTATCCCCATTTAATTATTTAATGGACCACCAAAAGATGTCATTATAGCAAGATTAACTATCAAAGCATAACGGAATTGCCTACAGACAGCTTACCAGACTTCCAGTCCAGGACTTTAATGTTGGTTCCATCGTCTCCGTAGTAAATCTTGTTGTTGGCGTACGCTAGTGAGAGGATGGGTCTCGCCTTCAGCGGGCCCGGCGGGTCGAGTTTCACGCTCTCGTTCACGTAGACCACATGCAGATTCTGGTCTCGGATCTCCCAAACCTTCACGATGCCTTCCTCGCACACACTCACCACGTGGGTTCCCTCCACCTGCAACAGTAACATAGCTCAACACACATCTCCCAAACCTTCACGATGCCTTCTTCGCACACACTCACCACGTGGGTTCCCTCCACCTGAAACAGTGACACAGCTCAACACACTTCCCTGTTCATGACCCTACACGAGGCTTGCAAAATTTAATGCTTACCCTGGTCTCCAATCCCTTTTACAGCTGCCGAGTCTCTTTGTCCTCTCATAGTTTCCATAGGTAAGGTAAGTTTCCATAGAATGATTTAAATGACTTGAATGCGCTTTATGTGCAACAGTGTAAAAAATTCAAATACCATCAACTGCAAAAGTTTGGATGTTGCCGTTCCTACAATTTTTTTACCATACTTCCTCAACTTTTGTTCCATCAGGCATCAGATTGATGTATTCCACAATAGTTGTCTGCGTAGAATATGTAACATCTACTGGCCAAATAAGATCAGTAATGAAGAACTGTATAGAAAAACGAACACAAGACAGTTGTCTACTGAAATTGCCATCAGAAGACTGAAATGGTTGGGCCATGTTCTGCGGATGTCGGATGATCGTATCCCCAAAGTTGCTCTACATTGGGCCCCTGAGGGAAAGAGAAAACGGGGACGTCCTAAAACCACATGGAGACGTACTGTGGCTAAAGACCTATAACTAGCGGCCATTGGGATCCCCTGGGATGCTGCTCAGCCCCTAGCACAGAACAGACCCCAGTGGAGGAAACTTATCACAGCCTTATGTCCCACATGGGATGAAGAGGATTAAGTAAGTTAAGTACCCTCAGTCCCAGCCATCCTGTGAGCAAGATCATGGTTGATCTGACACCTTCGGGTTATATGGTACCAACAGTGACAACATCTTATATTCTTTATGTGTATATCATAAGGCCGTCCCACCTGTGACATATTTGTTGTTTGTTTGCATCTGTTGTTTATTCACCCACCTGTAGACAGGTACATGATGTGTTGTTTGTTTGTTTGTTTGTTTTGTTTATAAACCAACCAACCTGTAGACAAGTGACAGATGTGTTGTTTGTTTGTTTCTTTGTTTACAAGCCCCACCCACCTGTAGACAGGTGACAGATGTGTTGTGTCCCCGGATGGACTGAACGTTACTTCTGCTCTCAGAGTCCCAGACCTGAATCTTCCCGCCGTCTGGAACACAACAGTTCAAACAAGACGTTACAATAAGAAACAGATTGTGGCAAAGAAGCCTTAAGGAAACGTCAATAAAGATGCTTGGGAGCTTCTTCATGAAGTCAAATGCATGCTTACATGTACTTACATGTAATTCCATACAGATTTTCAAGTGTGCTCAGTGCAAGGCCAAGAGAGTACTGAACCAAGTTGGTGGGAGGTAGAAGTGACTATGCTAGGATATGGCAGTGAATGTTAGTTCTGAAGGCTTCAAGGCTGTATTTGTGGGGCAAAAACATGTCATGAAAAGGCAATAAAATAAGTTTGCTTTTGTTGCTGTAGAGGGACTTTGAGACTGCAACTTGCTAATAGACAATAATGAAATAAAAGGGAAACCATGTGAGTTAGAGGAGGGCCTACATTTGTAGAAGTGTCCTTACCTGACCCTGAGATGATGAGTCCTTCCTCCTCAGAGTAGCACAGACTCTGGACAGAGCTGTAGGTGTAGATGGACCTGAAGTCACAACCTGGAGAAAAACATGGGGTAGAATCAGTTACACAGACACACAAACAGACACACACACACTCACACACACACACACACAGACACACACACACACACAGACTCTGGACAGAGCTGTAGGTGTAGATGGACCTGAAGTCACAACCTGGAGAAATACACGGCATAGAATCAGTTACACAGACACACAAACAGACACACACACACACTCACACACACACACACACAGACACACACACACACACACACACACACACACACACACACACAGACACACACACACACACACACAGACTCTGGACGGAGCTGTAGGTGTAGATGGACCTGAAGTCACAACCTGGAGAAAAACACGGCATAGAATCAGTTACACAGACACACAAACAGACACACACACACACACATACACACACACACACACAGACACACACACACACACAGACACACACACACAGACACACACACACACACACAGACTCTGGACGGAGCTGTAGGTGTAGATGGACCTGAAGTCACAACCTGGAGAAATACACGGCATAGAATCAGTTACTCACCTGCACACACACACATACACACACACACACACACACACACACACACACACACACAGACTCTGGACAAAGCTGTAGGTGTAGATGGATCTGAAGTCACAACCTGGAGGGACACACAGTGTAGAATCAGCTACACACACACACGAACACTAACACACACACTGAAACAAACACACACTAACACACAGACACAGACACACACACAGACTCTGGACAGAGCTGTAGGTGTAGATGGACCTGAAGTCACAACCTGGAGAAAAACACAGCATATAATCAGTTACACAGACACACAAACAGACACACACACACACACATACACACACACACACATTCACACACTCACAAATGCACTCACACACACACACACAAACACACACACACACACTTACACACATACATATACACACACACACACAAGCACACTGACACACACATGCGCACACACAAATGCACTCACACACCCACACAAACACACACACACACTAACAAAAATATACACAATGCACACACCAACGCACACACACACACACACACACAAACATCAACTGCCTGTTTCTGTACCATTAAGTCATCTTACCTCGTCCGATGGACCACAGTCGGATGGAGCAGTCTGTTGAACCACTGATCACTAGTCTGTCTTTCTCTGACCAATCAGAAAATAGATCATACAGGAGACCTACAGGAAAACAAAGGAAGCATCATTGTCAGACATTCCAAACAATACAAGTCAGTTTCATCTGTATTTATCATCTGGTGTAATCAATCTTTGGTGATAAATGCTCTAGGATGGCCTTCTCCCAAAACAATGCAAACATCTTGTATTTACATGTACATGTAACTGATATGGGTCTAAAAGAACACAACATACTTATCGAGAAAAGTAGCAGTGACCTTGTGCTCTTGGCTACAGAAATTGGTCCTTACTGAAATCACATTGCTACTTCAAAAATTCAATTCAGGATGACAAAAGAAGAAAAATAAGTTAGAAGAAAAAACAAACAAAAAACATAGAAACAGCCTCTCCTACAGAAGAGACTTACTGAGGTGTCAGCGCTCATTCATCCAAATAAACTTTCCCAAACAAAGAAACGAACAAACAAACAAACAGCCTCTCCTACAGGAGAGACTTACTGAGGTGTCAGCGCTCATTCATCCAAATAAACTTTCCCAAACAAAGAAACGAACAAACAAACAAACAGCCTCTCCTACAGGAGAGACTTACTGACATCTGCTCCCATCCATCCAAACAAACTGTCTTTTCCGAAAACTAACAATCAGAGAAACAAAGATATAACCTCTCCTAGGGGTGACACTTACCAAGGTGTCTGCTCTCGTCCATCTAAACAAACTTTCTTTCATTTCCAAAAAAACAAACTTACAACCCTCTGGTACAGGTGAGACTTACTAAGTCGCCTGCTCTCGTCAGGTGACAGCAGGATGACGGAGGTGACAGTCCCCGTGTGCCCGCCCAGACTCCGCTTCTCTGTAGCCTTCTTCATGTCCCACACCTTCACTGTCGTGTCTCGGCTGCAACAGAACAAATACTAGTTTTATCAGGTTGGTAGATCAATCGAACAAAGTCATCTTTTTTACACGACCATCTGCTGCCTTTATCAGTAGAACATATCACGTTCGAGAACATTCCATTGTCAAGTAATCATGTCACAATACAATAGGTTGAGTTCCGATTGCACCGACTCTGTCTAGTTCATATCGCATTGATAGTACAGTCAAACCTGCCCAAGACGACCACCCGGGGGACCGTAAAAAAGCGGTCGATTTGGACAGGTGGTCGCTGAGAAGAGTATCTACTCAAAACATGCCCAATGCAAAGTATAAATGGTTGCCGTTGTGTTTGATGGCAAATAGCAAGCACACTGCACGCACGCAAAGACGCGAGGTCTTTAATGTCAAATACAACACGCACACTGCAAACTGTAAATTTAACCTCAAAATCCGACGCAAACTGGCCTATTTCGGTACAAAATCGCGCTAATTATCATAAAAATCGATGAAAACCTCAATTTTGTGGTCGTTACGGGTCCCAATTTGGGCCGGTCGCGGTCGCGTTGGCCAGGTGGTCGTTGAGAAAAGGTCGCTTGATGCTTACGTCAATGGGAAAATAAATTGGGACCGAGAAAAAGCGGTCGAAATGGCCAGGTGGTCGCTGGGAAGAGGTGGTCGCTCGGGCAGGTTTGACTGTATTTGTTTCATCTTGTACTGACGAAGGCGATAGATGGTCAAAACGTTTACTGAAGAATTAAAGGAAGGTTGTGCACTGAAGAAGACTGTTCAAAAGAGTAAACAAAAGTGTTTACATAAGACAATAATTACGAAAATTTGCAACATTGGTAGTCGCTACACAAAGATTGATCTGCCTTCTAAACACCTAATTCCATTACTGTCTGTTCTTCATTTCTCGCTGTCATTGACCAATTTTTTATCCCCTCACAACAAGTTTTAATAAATGGTATTAAAAAGGTTCTTAATTTGTCCTTTAAAAGTTACTACAGGACACTGCGTGTGACCAGCAGTGACAAAGTTAAAGACTACTGCAGGACACTGACATGTATGAGATCAATGCTATCTAAGGTTGAGTTACTTAAGGACAATGACCTGCCATTGACTTGTAATAACAAACTTTAAGGTTAAAGGTTACTTCAAAGGACACTGACCAGTAGTGACAAAGGTCAAAGGTAACTTCAGGGCACTGACCTGCCGGTGACCAGCAGTGACCCATCAGCGCTGACGGAGGTCACCACGTCCTCGTGCCCCTTGAGCAGACTGACGGAGAAGCGCAGCCCTCGCCACATCTGCCGCAGTCTGGCCTGCTTCTTCTCCTCGGGAGTCTTCGGCTGGGGCGTGTCTGGAGACATCAACAACAAGACTAATTATGGATCTGAATAAAGTCAAGTCAACAAAACAAATGGACTCACCTAAATTTTGTTGTTTGGATATTGCAGTTAAACGAGTCCAATAATGACTTCTACCAACACAGATGAACTTTCGAGTTGAAAGTTAAGTCAAGACTGAACTAGAACAGTAACATTTGCAAGCAAGTACATAATGTCTACCTTTATGTTGTCAACAAACCACTGCTTGTTTATTCTTACTCAATCACATTCATTGTGTATGATGACCAGCCCCTCTGGCTCTCTCCTAGCTGCCATTTGCTGCATTATACTACAGGGTGTCTAGATCTGACACACCTCCAGTAACCAACTGTCTGGTAGAGGTCATTGAACTCATTTGTTTGGAGAAGAAGAATAAAAAAAGAAGAGGAAGAAACAAGACAAAAACAGTACGGTTCCCTTATGTGTGAAAAAAAAATAAAAACAATTATAAAGTACCCCAAACAAGTGGGAAAATACAAGAGATAGAAATGTCTTAGAGATAAAGAAATACAGATTTTACGTTGTACCTTTTGCTGCTGTTTTCCCAGGTTTCTGTGCGGATGCTGCTGGCTCTGTGGGGGTGGATGGTCCTGCTGTCGGGGTTTCCCCCTCTGCGCTGGCAGGGGCGACCTTCTGTGTTTTGGCAGGCTGGGTCGTGCTGTCTGCTGTCCCCTCAAGGTCAGCATCACCTGCAGCCTCGCTCTCAGTCTGAAGGGGGTAAAAAAAACAGGTTGATTTCTGTTAAACTGCTAGCTCACTCTTTAAGTTTAACCTTCGAAGGTTCCTAACCCTGTAATCAATCCAAATTTATGCCTTAAGGCTACTTCAGCATGGAAAGGGTTGAAAGAATGTAATTGTAAGGGTTTTCCTCAAATATGCAGAGGAAAAATTTGAAAGTATGTTTTTTTTGGTCATATGTCTGCAGTCCACAAGACAACTACTGTAAATACATTTAAGTTTGCGAGGATTTAATTTCACAGTAGCAGGAAAAAGGACTGTTCACGGTGGTTTTAAGTTTGCGGTAGCACCATGCACTGTAGTCTCTTACTGCCATGGAAAAATGTTTGTGGTAGTTTTAAGTTCGCGGAAAATTTACAACGCGAAAACCGTGAAGTTCAACATAAAAACCACAGCAATAATTTCTGCATTTACTGTAGTTACCTGGGACGGCCATGGGGGACAGGAGCATGTCCTACATTACAGCGACAGCAATTTTAAACATTACCTGATCATGAGCAGGTATGTAAAAAAAAAAAGATTTGGAAACCCAGTATGTAAATCTGTGTCTCTTCAAGTCATCTCTTCCCTGTTTATACGTATGTAAGGGTAGTGGTAATGTGGTAGCTGGTTTCGATGGCGTCCCTTACATGGAGTTCGTGCGATTAGCTGCCCGATGTTAAATGTACACGCAAAACCCAAGAAAACACGAGGAGTCGGTGCTACGTCGGTACTTCTTTGTTCACTCTCTCTCTCTCTGATCTTAACTCCAATCTCTCCAATCTCCCTAAGTACAATAGTGCTGCTCTCCTATTTATATGTTTCCTTATCTATTAGTGAAAGTTACATTTTTCTGTGTCTTAATCATGATGACTTATATCCTGGGCAGTTGATTGAAAGCCACAGGACTGTGTCCCAAATATGGTTATGTCCTTGTACAGTGACCCTAAAATCGTGCTGATTGACCATAGAGCCCTGCTCCCCACCGGAGGAACGGTGATTAAGCCTCTCCTGGGGTCATTGCTCACAGTGTTCCTTGTGCCATCCCAGAACTTAGTGAGAGTGACTTACAATTAAGTTTGGTATCTTCTAGCCATTAGTGTACAAGCACAATACTGCACTCTATTACACGTATGCTGGCACTTCTCCCTCCTGGGTCTCTTCCAGATGTCCCTTCCCAAAACAAGCAAACAAACAAACAAACAAACAAACAAACAAACAAACAGTCTGTACCTGCACGTCTCCGTTCTGAGTCTCCTCTAGTTGTCTCTTCATCTCCAGGGAGACTTCTGCCTGGATGGTTTCATTGTTGACGACAAATAAACAAACAAACAAACAAACAAACAGTCTGTACCTGCACATCTCCGTTCTGAGTCTCCTCTAGTTGTCTCTTCATCTCCAGGGAGACCTCAGCCTGGATGGTTTCTGTAGTTGACGACCTGCTTTCTGATGTGAACAGCACAGCCTGCGACTCCTCGGGTTTCGCCTTTTCCAGATTCAGATTTTTTTTGGTTATTTCCAATGACAGGTCAATTACATGAATAAATCTAATATTTCGTGTCATTGTTTTCATGCCATACTAAGCATCTGTACAAAGTTAGATTCAGGTACATACTTGTGATTGACTGCACTGCAGTCGACTGATGACGATGATATACACATCAAAACAATGATAAAAATTCATATACATGCAACCCTATCACAATCATGTTACTGGTACATACTTTAAGAACAGCCACATTTCAAGGTGCAATACAGTCTTGCATGGAGTATATTCTAAAGCATGAATGATGACATGTCAGAAACAAGAACAAGGCTTACGTGTAGTTGAAATAAAGATAATCAGAGTTTACCGTACCTTGGCGTTGTTCTTGGGCAGCTGTGCCAGCAGCTCGTGCAGCTTCTCTCGGATCTCAAACCTCTTAGACACCTGCACAGGTGAGAAGGAACAAATCAACATCTTAAGATAAGACAAGGATGTCAAACCTCTTAGACACCTGCACAGGTGAGAAGGAACAAATCAACATCTTAAGATAAGAAAAGGATGTCAAATTTCTTAGACACCTGCACAGGGGAGAAGGAACAAATCAACATCTTAAGATAATAAAAGGATGTCAAAGTTCTTAGACACCTGCACAGGTGAGAAGGAACAAATCAACACCTTAAGAAAAAGGATCTCAACCTAATCAAAAGATACCTAGAGGAGGGGTGAGGAAAAAGTTCAGAAAGAAACAAACAAACGCAGAGGCAAAAAATAACACTGATACTTCTAGTCTTGAAGCCAGACTGTTTCCCGGGGAAAATTTACAGTGTTACACACTGATGTTGGAGTGTCAGAAATAAGCGGTTGGAGGTCAATGCAAAAATAAAACCACCACTGACAGTAATGTTAATATTTACAGTTGTATTGTCTCTGTTTTTGTAAGCAGGACTAGCCATTTGTAATAGCCTCAGGATAGTTGGGCAGCCCTAGCTGTGCGTGCTGAACAGCCAAACCAAGAAATAAATAAATAAACACTCACAGTTACAGCCATACCTGAGGGGAAATTTTCCTTGTGAACATCTTTTAAATCTAATAGTAATGGTCTAGCCCTAACTGAGTTACCCTAGACCAGAATTAGTGACAAGTCCTCCAAACAACAATGGGACATGTTCAGACATGCCCTGTTTCAAACTATAGTCAGCTGTACATCTACATGAGTTATCATGATGATGTCATAGTGTTAGTGGCAGGAAGCAGGTGGAAGACAAAAAATTAATCAAAGATATGATCAATTGAATGAATGAATGAATGAATGAATAATAAAGATAATAATATCTGGGCATATTTGCTTGAATGAAAGAGTGAAGGAAAGAATGAATGAAAAATTATGAATAAATGAACAATGAATGAATGAATGAAGGAATGACTCATTAAATGGATGAAGGAATGACCCATTGAATGGATGAATGAATGACTCTTTGAATGGATGAATGAACACTGTTATGACTCACCACAGAACACCTGAAAAAATCAATACCCTACATCCTGCTTACCCAATCTGCTCTGACAACATTTCAAATTGTCCTAAAATGATTCACCAGTGCTCTCTTTGCTATAAAGTGTCATTGTATTTCAAGGGTCAGTCAAGCCTACATTATAACATACCATTACCAGATGTAAAAATGTTTAACTATTGGTCTCCATCTGAGAGGGTATATAAATATAAGCAGTGATGTCAAACACTAGGCATGGCTGATGCCCCTGTAATGTAACCGCCAAGCAGATGGAAGGATAGATGCATTCTCGGTGCTTTGCGCTTGATGTTGCAACAATTACAAACGTAGAAAATACTGTAGTACAAATAATTTGAATGTTGCAAAACACAGGCGTAAAACATGGAGTATGATTTTTGTTGTTGTTGTCCTCGTTTAACGTCTCTTAATTCGCTAGACGTGGTCTCTTGGTGCTGGGTAACACATGGTTCGCTTTTGAGTCAATAGTCTCTCTTGGTATTTAGCTCTTGGTTCCTTGTGCTTGAGAGTTGCTGGAGGAGTTTCTAGGAGATGGCGATCCTTACATCTGCTCGGAGTACAGGCGCAAGGCGTCCCCTGAGGATGATGCTAAATTAGGTTACGTGAGGTCAGATGTTACGCGGAATGACACCATTGGCGATGTTAGATTCATTCAGGACGTAGATTAAGATATATCCTTTGGCGTGCACATAACGTCTCAGAGACTGGGTCGTAAGTGAATTATTATTGCCGTCCACGGAAATCAAATCTTCCGAAATTTGGAAGATAAAGAATTTCCCCAGGACGCAAGGGGGTCGTTGTTTTGATGGATTGATCGGGAAATTATTCATGAAGTCACATCGTGGAAATCGTTAAAGAAATAAAATTACAAGTGAGGTCCGAGTCAAGCTTTTTCAGAGGCTGATTTGGGAAAAATGTAGGGCTGTTTTGGACGACGTTTAAGCGTTAATACGACAGCCAGAATTTATAAATACAACTGCGACATGACCGCACAACCTTGGCGTTGGGTTGGGGGCGGCGGCCTCTAGAGTGGCCCTTTTTGTGAGCCCTGTGGGTATTTAAGGCCCTCAAAATCTCAAGAACCCCGAGACAAACCTTGGTTTCCTCGTCTTCGGTCAGATCTCGATCCATCCGCTCCAAATTCTCGATTTGTCGCAGCTTTTTGCGGAGCTTGCGGATTTCCCCGTCCAGACCCGTCGCCATCTTGGAATGCTCCACTGTCTGACTGGGGTTTTAGTTAAAATTCCCTTCAAAATTACAAAACCATGTTCTATACATCAATGTTTTGAATCATTGTTTTAGACTAAAGTCTAGTAAAATAGACATATTCCAAATTTTGAGCATGAAATGACGCGAAGCTATTTTTTTATGAAAATGTCATAATTCTCCCCTGGCAATAGAGTGAGATCTACCACCTGAGGAAAATGGCCGTCAAGGAATCGAACATCAGACGTTCTCGGGTTTGACTACGATATTCAAGACATTTACAGCCACAAGCATCCTTAATGTTGGCGTTCCTTAACTCAGAAGCATCAAGATGAACTTCTTAAAAGGTAAGGAAAGTTACAAGTTGTTGACACAGTGGTCTATTCCTGTGTGCTACCAAGGAGTTTGCTTGGTTTACGTGCGTGTAACAACGATTTGTTTTTGTCGCCTGTGACTCTGCAGCTGAATGGACAAGGAGCTTCTAAACTTGGCATGGAGAGGATGCATCTATGTATCATATTCTCGCCACATTCCCTTGGAACATTTGTTCTCTCTTGAACTTTGACCTTCCTGTTGTTGTTGTTGTCCCTGCTTAACGTCTATTTCTTCGCTAGACGTAAATATTTCTTCGCTAGACGTTCCTAATACTAGTAATGTGGAGGCATTTGAGCAAGGAGCTTTTATACAGATATAAAAAGCTCCTTGATTTGAGGTAGCAGAACACAGGTTTCGACCTATGGGGATTTCTATAGTTAAGGGCCTCAAGGTGACTGGCTTTGACGCGGAAAAAAATATAGTAGGGTGCACTTTTGAAATACCAAAAACGGATATGAACCCTGGTAGACTAGCCCTAAATAGGGCTAAAGGGTATCGGAATAAGGGAATAAGGGAATAAGGGATATGTTCGAGTTCAGGGTACAAGCCACAAAATATTAAAAAACAACAAAATCCTTTCGGTGCATCGCCTTCTCACGCCCTCTTTGAAATGCCCCTCTGCGGAGGTCACAGAACTGCAGCCGGCTCACACTAGAAGTGCAGTTGCGTAATGGGGCGATTTATACACGAAATAGAAAAAGTTCACGATCCAAACCATACAGTCTCATAGTCAACACCTTCCGTGACCACGCAGCACAGGTTATATCTGGCTGCCCCTCAAATAAGGCTTTTTACCTCTCCTTCAACAAGTTTATAGTTACGTACTACTTTATGTACCCGCGTCATAGACCCCGGGGTTCGCGGATAAGTACTGTGTTCTGCTACCTTGATGGATGTTTATTTCGGATAGCCTGTACATGACACATTGTACAGATGTCTGGACTGGTAACATTATAAGGCCGGTAACATGCAGGGAGGCTTTCAAACGGATGTCTGTGTGCTTGACTTCGCCAAGGCATTTGACAAAGTGGGTCACAAACGGCTTATCCAAAAACTTGAGTGGTATGGTATCGAACCCCAGACTAGAGCTTGGATCGAAGACTTTCTCCACCTCCGTACACAGTCTGTGGTTGTCGAAGGTGCCGAGTCCAGTAAGCTAGACGTCATTTCGGGGGTCCCGCAAGGATCTGTGCTCGGGCCTTGTCTTTTCTTATACTACATTAATGATATTACGGATAACCTAAACTCTACAGCTCGTCTCTTTGCAGACGATACTATGATATACATGACAGTCTCCAGCATAGGTGATGCTCAGAAATTACAGGACGACCTTAATAACCTGGCAAAGTGGGGAGAACAGTGGATGATGGACTTCCACCCAGATAAGTGTGAAATACTGACAATCACACGGAGGAAAGCTCCAATTGTCCACTGCTACTCTCTTCATGGGCACATACTTTAACACGTTAACTTCGTTAGATATCTTGGAGTAATAATAATAAGTATCACTAGCGACCTACGTTGGGACCGTCATGTAGACCAGGTGTGTACAAAAGCAAGCAACACTTTAAATTTTCTCAGGCAAAACATAAATATTTCCAAACCACAGATCAAGGCTCGTGCCTAGTACAAGGCCCTTTTAAGACCTATCTTAGAATATTGTCAAACTGGATGGGACCCTTATACCTTAAACAACATCCAAAATCTAGAATCTGTACAAAGACGAGCGGCGCGCTTCACCTTACATAGGTATAGAAGGCAGTCAAGTGTATCAAATATGATATCATCACTTGGCTGGCCCTTGCTTGCCGAAAGAAGACGAAGGGCTTGTCTCCACATGTTCTATAAAATTAACAACAATTTAGTATCAACACAAATGCTATTTACAAGCAAAGGCTTATCCACACCATCACGCACGGAAAATACTTTATCGTACCACACTACATTGTCACAAACAGAATACCATCTAAACTCCTTCTTTCCAAGAACCGTTAGGGATTGGAACAATCTACCAGAAGCAATACTAGTAGTCAAAGCACAAACACTACAGGCTTTCAAGAACGCCATTACCAACATGTAAGCTACCATTAGTGTGACGGGTACTCACCGCCTCCCAGCTGCAGCTGCAGGGAGGCGGACAGGGATTAGCGCCCCTGCCCTTGAGGAGCTAGGCTATACACCCACACACCCATACAAACACAAACACAAAGCAAAGTAGTAAAAAACGACCACCCAAAGCCAAACGACCCTCTACCACGTCCAGAGTCTTCAACCACTTTGAAGTTGGACGTTACATGAAGAAGAAGAAGAAGATAAGGTCAATGGCCTCAGGGAAAAAGTCAACGACCCCATTACCATTCAGTTTATTTCTCTTGTTATCCTATTCACCACTGTGTGGCGTAACTGCAGGGTGTTTAGCCTCAGTAACCTCGAGGTCCTGGGTGCGAATCTGTTGATAAATTGCCACAGTTTGCCACTTATGTTGTATACCGTTGGGAAAGGCACTTAACATGACTTTCCTCACTTCATGAAGGTGGAAATACTTAAAGATTTAGGGTTTTCCCTCGGCTTCAATTATATAGGGCTGTCCATCAGGATGTTAAATGGAGGTCCGGCCGTGTGAGTAGTTCATCATAACAGCCCTGTGGTCCCACCTGAGGAGCTGTTTATGTCATGTTGAGGTTAGAACTCAAATGGCAGTTGCTCCAGACCCTTCCGATTTAGCCCCGCCTATTGTTTACTAAGCTCCTCGCAATTCAGCCTCTTGCTGTGACAAGAGAGTAGTTGGCCCACCACAAAATTTAATATAATCAATGAGGAGACATCAATAAGGTGTTGTGATAAAATCTTCTGAAACTCGAATTTACTTTCGTTGCATGTTGAATCCGATCATGTTCATCAGTACTTGGGGAGCAATAGCATACTGGATAATTATAATACTAAGTGACACTGTACAAATATGTACTAGGTGCACAGAGAAATTAGCATTGTAGATGAGGAAATTGTACTGTACATTGTGTATTAAAAACCAACATGGATTTCTCTGTTGTGTTTGAAAGGATCAGGACCCACAGAGGAAGAGAAGGCAGAACACAGAGTCATCAAACACACACTGAGCAGCCAGCTGTCCAGAACCATCAAACGGGTAGGTATACTGTAAATGCAGAAATGTTCGCGGTGGATTAATGTTCGCGGTTTTCGCGGTGACGACTTAAATCCGCAGCGAACATTTAATTTCTATTATATAATGATATTAGATTGCAGTCTATGGTGTTACCGCGAACTTAAATCCACCGCGAAAAGTCATTTTTCCCGCTACCGCGAAATTAAATCCCCTTGAATTTAAATCCCCGCGAATTTAAATGCATTTACAGTACTTTGAGAGAGAATACAGTGACCTGTAAATACAGAAATTTTGAAATTCATGAGTTTTGCTGTTACTCTTTAACCAAACTTAAAACCACTGCAAAAAAGTTTTTTTCTGTCTACTGGCTGCTTTTCTCCCTACCACAAAGTTATATCCCTGCGAATGTAAATGCAGTTACTATTACACAGTACAACTACAGTAGCTTCAATTGCTTGAATGTCCAAATTCAAGTTACTGGGCCATCACTTTTCATAGCTATATAGTGGTTGCAGAAGATTGTGAATAAAATCAACTTTTTAGAAATAGCCAGGCCGGGTATCATTAACTACTAAAAAAATACTATGTATAAAATATCCAACTGGCTTTTGTCAACTTAAAGTTAAAGATTGTGGCAAAGATAAAAATTAATGAGTGATTGACAAGTTGAATGATTGTTTTTATTTCTCCCCAGTTGCAGCAGGAGCACATCGGGTCAGACTCAGCAGTTAGAAGGTTCGTTACAACCTTATTTATGATTTATAAAAAGACAAATTGATATTTCTTGCACTTAAGAGATCCATTTAAGGTTTACAGTCTACAATTCACCAGTAAAAATGCATAATAAATTATACAGTGGAAGCCGCTTAATTGCACACCCTATTTGCCAGTATATTTCGTGCAATTATCCAAATGGTGCAACAAAGCGAAGTTATCAAACTGAACCGCACCATGATCATGGGATTTTGTGATTTTGTGCAATTAACAGAAGTCTGCGATTATCCGGTGTGCAATTAACTGGCTTCTACTGTACCATCCTCTCATCATCATCCATACATCACGTCTTGTTTTGTTAAAAGAAAGTCTCTGAGTGTTATTTATTGTGAAATGCATACATGTATGGGAATGTAGCTACAAAAGATCTTCATGGCCTTCAAGATTATCATTCTCATGGTGATTAAAGCAGTAATATCTTATTGCTGATTGATGATGTCATTCGTTGTATCTAGTGGTGACCATGGCAACGCCATCTGTAATGTCCTGGAGGCCATCTTTCTCCACGGGCTCAAGGCCTCCTTCGCAACTAAGGTGAGAGTTTGAAATATGTTCAAAAACATCAGTAGCACCACTATAAGTAGCTATCAGCTATAGTGCTATTAATTTATAGGGTTTGTAAAGCACTTCCTCAACATGTAGTAAACAGGCTAGGGCTGAAAAACTTTCCTCCTCTATTTGACTTTTAAAAATTAAAACAACAAGAAATTTTGATGGTGTCAGCACAAAGTTATGAGTGGAGCCCTTAAGGTACTATTCCACATGTGCATTTCCTTGGACTTAAACAAAAAGCAATGTACAATCATTGTCAAACAATTATAAATTGATTGTTCTGTATGGCAGGATTTATTATGATAAGTGATATTCAGCACAAAAGTAATTCGATCAACTGGATACGTTTTGTATGGGTGTCTGACCTTTTTGCTCTACTCAGCTGAGGATGTCTTCAAGTTGGTTATTTCTGTAGCTGCGGAAGTGACTGAGATAATGAAGTAAACTTTAAGATGAAAAGGCTGACACCTGCTGTGTTTACTGGTCAGTGACTGTCTTGTACAGTAAGTTAAGTGACCTCTTTCTTTCTGCAGATCTCAGGGATGTTTGGGTCAGGGAAGGAGGAGAAAGGGCCAGTCATGGTGGGTAGAATTATTATTAAGGTGCTGCTTACTTGTTAAGGAATGAACTATCATAATGATTGTATAATTATTGTAAGTGCAGAAATGTTCACGGTGGTTTAATGTTCGCAGTTTTCGTGGTGACCACTTTACTGCGAACTTTTAACCGCCGCAAACATTTTTGTATTACAGTATGAGACTATGGTCTATGGCGATACCGCGAACTTAAAACCACCGCGAACACTCCATTTTCCCGCTACCGCGAAATTAAATCCCCACGAATTTAAATGCATTAATTTTGTATCTATCCATGTTACAAACAGTTAAAAATCAG
Organism: Branchiostoma floridae x Branchiostoma belcheri; assembly: GCA_019207045.1. NCBI lineage: Eukaryota > Metazoa > Chordata > Leptocardii > Amphioxiformes > Branchiostomatidae > Branchiostoma > Branchiostoma floridae x Branchiostoma belcheri. The sequence continues at coordinate 3,422,651 of CM033032.1, forward strand.
CAGGCAATGAATTAAGAAAAAGGAACAACCTCAAATAATCTGCAATCTGATCAAGATGCCTGCACCATTTCCCCTTCAGATTTCATGCCTTTATGTATACTATGATTTTTTCCCCACAGAGTTTCTGGCCCTTTGTGATGCACTTCACCCACAAGGACGTGGTCTCTCAGCTGAACCACCTCGCCCACATCACCACGGAGATCGGGCAGTGCAGGGTGAGTTCTCACACACGTGTGCACAAATGCACACACACACACACACCAAACACAAACACGCACGCACACACAAGGACGTGGTTTCCCAGCTCAACCACCTCACTCACATCACCACGGAGATCGGGCAGTGCAGGGTGAGTTTTACATGATTGTACATACAAGTATTGAAACAAACTCATGTATGCACGCATATGAACAGACATACATACTCATACACACACACACACACACACACACACACATACATACATACATACACGTATATATACACGTACACACTGTGCCTTGGTCACCTCACTATGGAGATTGGATAGAAGTGTAGAGGGAATTCTGCATGTACATTATACATTTTTTATAACACACACACACACCACACATGCACACACACACACGCGCACACACTGTTAACACGAACATCGATGAAGTAAAGTTCAAGTATTAGTGTAGAGGCTGACAGTGTGTGTTTGTGTAATACTATCAGTACTGACTCAGAGGAAGTTTGTGTGTTCTGTTTGTGTAGGCGTGGATCCGCCTGGCCCTGAATGATGGACTGATGGAGAGCTATGCTGAAGCTATGCTGAGGGACAAGGAGCTCCTCAGGTCTGTACAATTATTAATGTCATGTGACTTCAGGGGGTCGAAGGTGCCTGGAAGTCTGTCCTATATCTTATTGTCTATTAGTCTTGATGTGTATCATGCCTTTTTGATAATATTGTGGCAAAGTGTTGCCAAGAACACATGACTTTATTTCCTAGGTTTTTTTTTTTTTTACTTTTACGACATTTTTTTTTAAGTTACACACTCAGGTATTAGGAATTCAAGATAAAATCACTGTGCTCCCTGAAACTTAGTGTGGCACAGCACCAACTTTCCCTCAACAAGACTCTGAGTTCATCTTCCAGCTTGGATCAAATTACTAGATATTTCTAGCGGACAGAAGGAAAAAGCACCAGTTGATTCAGTTTTGGAAAATTATGAATGGTCTCGCACCACTGTACTTACATAATATTATCCCGCCACTTATCTGTGATACGGTCCCTTACAACCTTCGCGCAAACCAAAACCTTACTTCCATTGCCTGTAAAACTGAAAGGTATAAAAGATCCTTCCTACCTTCAACTGTTCACTTGTGGAATGAACTGCCTACGAATGCTAAAGCCGTCCTTTCGATCAACACTTTCAAAAAAGAGCTGGACTCACTATTCAACAAGCCGACAAAATACTCCCATTTCTCTTATGGCCAAGGTCGTTCCGCAGTTCATCTTACAAGGCTCCGTCTAAACTTCAGTCAGTTAAACTACCATCTATTTCAACACCATTGTATTGATTATCCTACATGTAAATGTGGCTATCATTGTGAAACAACTGAACATTATCTACTACACTGCACACTCTATACAAGCCAAAGAAGTTCTTTGTTATCGGCTGTCTCAAATATTATAGTAGACCTAAAGCACCTCAACGACACTACTTTATGTACTTTACTGTTATCAGGATCAACATCTCTCTCACATCAACAGAACTGTAACATTTTTGATCTTGTCATTACCTATATCCATTGTACTGGCAGGTTCTCCTAATTGATTCAGCACCAACTTGTCTTGTTTAAATTTATTTTTCTGTTATCCATTTTGTACTTATGTATGTAATGTGGTTTACTATTCTTGTTTTATGCGTATGTTTCTTGAGTAGAAGGCTTAATATATTAAAGCAATTTGTGCTTTTTGCCTCATACTCGCAAAATATATGTGAATAAAAAAAAAAAAAAAAAAAAAAAAATTACTAGATAGTACTTTTTTTTCAATCTAAGTCTTAGCTGCCAACAGTTGTATGTGCAATCATTATGAATGATACAAAGAAATAAAGATACTCCCAACAGAACACAGCATACATGTAACTAAATACATTGTATAATCTCTGTTTAGTTATGATTCTGAAGATGAAAAGATTGAGCACTGTCTGTGATGTTTTCCACAGGTCCCACTACAGATCTATTGCCTACCTTAGAGATGAGGAGCATCCCACCATCATGAAGAACCATCTGCAAGGTCAGTTATAACTTAGGAACTTTCATCATTTAACAAGTAACAAGTAGTAAGTTTCATCATTTACCAAAAGCAAGAATCTGAATATTATGTACTTTGTACTTTCACTTTCGATAGGTTGAAACTGTTTGTCCTTTACTGTGTTCTGATTGGTGGGAACTGATTACCTCAGAGTCTGTGTTTTGATTGGTTATGACCGTTTGCTCTTAAGAACTGATTGTTTGAAACTACAGTAACTGTGTTCTGATTGGTCATTACTATTTGCCCCAGCATTCTGATTGGTCACAACTTTTTGCCCCTGTGTTCTGATTGGTCACAACTTTTTGCCCCTGTGTTCTGATTGGTCACAATGCTTGCCCCAGTGTTCTGATTGGTCACAACATTTTGCACCTGTGTTCTGATTGGTCACAATTGTTTACCCGTGTTCTGATTGGTCGTGTTCCCCAGGACTGGAGGGTTTCCAGTTCCAGCTGTCCTACAACTCCAGTGTGCTGAATGACTGGGGCGTGTCCTCTCTCACCCTAGCTGGGCTCTGGTCTCCCCTGCAGGCTCCTGAGGCCGTAACTCCGTCATCTCCTGATGGTAAGATTCACAGATAGCCTCCCTCCAGGCTTTTTAGGTTGTCACACTGTCATCACCTGATGGTAAATTTGACAGATAGCCTCCCTCCACTGGCTCCTGAGGCTGCACACCGTCATCTCCTGATGGTGAGTCTATTATGTAGTCTCCACCCAGGCTCCAGGGGCTGTCACCCTTCGTCCCCTGATGGTAAGTCTAGCATGAAGTCTCCTCCCAGGCTTCTGAGGCCGTCAAGTTGCAGATAGCCTTCCTCCAGGCTCCTGAGGTTGTCACACCGTCCTCCCAACAGTAAGTTGTGCATGTAGTCTCCTCCCAGGCTCTTGAGATTGTCACACCATCATCTCCTGATTGTGAGTCTATTATTTAGTCCCCTCCAGGCTCCTGAGGCTGTCACACCATCATCCTCTGATGGTAAGTTTAGCAGGTAGTCTACCTCCAGGCTTTTTAGGCTGTCACACCATCATCTTCTGATGGTAAGTTTCAAAGATAGCTGCCTCCCAGGCTCCTGAGGCTGTCACACCATCATCACCTGATGGTAAGTTTTTCAGATAGCCCCATCCAGGTTCTTGAGGCTGTTAGTGTTACACCGTCATCACCTGATGGTAAGAAGTTTCACAGATTGCCTCCCTTCAGGCTCCTGAGGCTGTCAGACCATCATCCCCTAGCATGTAGCCTCCTCCCAGGCTCCTGAGGCTGTCAAACCATCATTTCCTGATGGTAAGTCCAGCAGGTAGTCTCCCTCCAGGCTTCTTAGGCAGTCAAACTGTCATTACCTGATGGTAAGTCTTGCATGAAGTCTCCTCCCAGGCTTCTTAGGCAGTCACACCGCCATCACCTGATGGTAAGTCAAGCATGCAACTACCTTCCAGGCTTTTGAATTAGGCTGTGTTAGAAGCTTTAAATTACTTTTTTGTAAAATGATGATCACATATTCGATATGGCTTATATGAACATGCATAATATCTTTCTAATCTTCTATCCTAACTAGTCGCCATGGAGGCCACTGAGGGCGATGACCCCATCTTGCCCTCACAGCAGGCAGCTAGGGAGGTCAAGCAGGTCAGGTCGAGTCGCAAGGGTCAGAGGTCATCACGGAAGACAGTTGACATCCTGGATCCTGAGGGAGATACGGATTCAATGGGGTCCTCCGTAACCATGGAAACAGAAGCATCCACGGAGCAAATCCTGGATGGTGGCAACAGAACCACGTCTGTGGAGAGTACTGCGGGTGAACAAAAGGAGGACACAAGTCAGGTTTACTTGAGAAATAAGGAGCCTTCTCCTTATGATTTTAAGAGCCCTGTGAAGGACATTGCAGAAGGGGAAATGTCTTCAGGAAGATCTCAAGGTATCGGGGAGACTCAAGAAGTCTCGGAGTCTCCACAGTTTAAAGACAGCATTGAGGACTTCAAGGTTTTGGGTCATCAGACTTCTCAATTTCCAGTGGATCCAACACCAGGGAGCAACTCAGTTGTTACACCAAGCAACTCGGTTGCCACTTCAAGCAACACAGTTGCCACACAGAACAACTCAGTTGCCACAGCGAGCAACTCAGTTGCCACGCCAAGCAACTTGGTTGTTGCACCGAGCAACTCAGTTGCCACTCCAAGAGGTGCCATGTCCCCAGCAGGAACTGAGAGAGTCGATGGTCTTACTGTTAACAGGAACACTGAAGAAAATGTTCATTTCTCTTGGGATAAACAGAGCTCTGTGGAAACCAGGGTTGATCAGCCTACATTGCCTTCAGAGTTTTCTCTGCCACTTCAAACGTCAGACCAGCCACAAGGAGCACAGGAGAAAGAGACCCGGTCAGAAACTCTGACCTCTCAGGACATGTACTATGACATCTACAGCAGGAGCAGGACCGAGACAGAAGCTAGCATCACATCCCCGTCCTCCAATGATGAAGCTGAGGACACAGTAAAGATAGCAGCAGATTCGTCAGCTGGGAGTAGCATCATTCAGCCGGCTTCACAACAACAAGGGCAAACTTCTGCTGAGAGCATGGAAAGGTAATGCTGCTATTTATCAATGTAAGACAACAACTGTTACATAAAATCCATCTTCTGTCCAGATTTAGTGTACAAAGGCAGTGCCCATCTCCATTTCTATGGGCATTTGGAGTGTGTTCAACTTTCATACACTTTTATTATCAGTGCTAAGTGCTAAGCGCCAAACGTCGTATGAACCATTTTTTATATGACCTAGCAAGGCTTAAAATCCAAAACCTTTTGAAAGCAAAACAAACATTATATCCACTAAGCTATTGCCCTATTTTCTAGAGTTTATCATTGAGAAGTAAATTTAAGTCATATACATGTATAGCTACCTTGAATATTATTTTAAACATTAATGCTTATATATAAAGAATGTAACTATGTTTGACAGACCTCTTGATATCCTAACTGTACATTTGTACATCTGATTGCAGTGAGGAGGGTGTGGCAGGATATGGCAGCTATGGCAACAGCCTGGGGGTGCGATCTGGTTGGTCGTCAGCCGGGACTAAGGAGAGCATCCCTGCCAACCCTGGCAGACACAGGGCACCGTCCTCCTCAAGAGGTAAGGAACATCAGCTGTATGGTTTTAAAATCTCTCAGACCACAATGTCATCAACTTTAACTAAAATATCATACTCAATAGCTATGCTGCACCTTATTGTGACTGACAATAATTTCACCCCATCTGTCCCCAAAATCTTCACGACATAATGATCACATGACGTGTATTTTTTTAAGAAAATTAACAACATGTCCTACCAAACCATGAGTGGGACAGGAAAAAGTTAAGGCTAGAGACAGCACTGAGCTACTGTCCAGTAACATTTCTACTCTTGCTAGTACCCTATTTTAATCTATAAACTGGGCAGCACCATTGTCTAGAGGTGGCAAAAAGCAGTTAGCTGAGACTCACTGGCACCAAGGATTTAAAACTAAGTAATTCACTCACCATATATACATGACTATACAATGTCATGTATTAAGTCAAAGCTGGTATGCTATGCCGAAGGGTGGTTATACCGACTGATACAGAAATTTCAACAGAGATACAGTTTATGAGGTTGCTCAGTACATACATCAGGGCTCAAAATACTGGGGTTTTGTGCACCCAGGTGCACCCAAAATTGGAGCTGTGCACCCAAATATTTTGATAGGCTTATGTATGTTAAGATGTTAGTGTACTAAGTAAACACCATATTCTTGACATCTGTGTGTTGGAAAGATAATAAAATGACTGTCATAGTTCTTCCTATTTCTGAAGAGCTCCGTTCAAATTACTAATTAATACGTTTGCAATTATGTTATTCTGATATTCTACTTTATTTTATGTGGTGCACCCAAAAATATTTTGTTGCACCCAATTTTCTAGTTTGGGTGCACCTATTCCCAAAAATGAATTTCGAGCCCTGTACATGTACTACCACCATTGATGATGAGTGTTCAATCAACATCTGTATTGTATATTCATCTGTACAACAAATGAGTTCTAAGCCAGTTTTACCCTGACTTAGCTTCACCATTCTATATTCCAGGCAGTTTTGACTCCTTACTGAAGAGCTACTCTCCCCAGGCCAGCCTTCAATTAACATTGTGTAGTCTTTAATGTGTTGACCTTGATTTTGCTTCTCTGTTCTCTATTCCAGGCAGTTTTGACTCGTTGCTGAAGAGTTACTCTCCCCAGGGCAGCCTGGCCACCACCCCGGGGATGCAGGAGATACTAGAGGCCATGGCAGGGCCTGACTCCGGACAGGAGGCACAACTGGAGGCACAGGTCTGTCTGCTATAGAATACTGTAAGTCTCTTTAGATCCGCGGCGCCTAAAATCCGCGGTTTCGTTCAAATGACCAATCCGCGCTGTCTTCAGATTCGCGGTGGACGATGTGTGGGAATAAGAGTTCGCGAACAAGTACTTAGCGCTAGCGCAAGTTTATGCGTAATAACACGTGGGTTGAACAATTTTTTTTCGGCGAATTTACCGACAGTCGGCAAGGCAATGTTAATCATTTTCGGTAGTATTTCACTTTTGCATGGCCAGGAAAATCTCGAAAATGTTGAGACATTGTTAATTAGCGAGAAATCAAGGAGAAATTGGCAAGTTTGTGTTTACTAGTATTACCCTTACACAGATTTGAAAATAGAAAAAACATATACATGATTGTATAGCAATGGTCATTTAACAGGTTGCCAGTAACTTGCAGCAAGTTTTGTTTGTTGGGTGGCATGTCATAGGTATTTTTGAGAAAGTTTCTGCCTTTGTTTGCTTGCTCAATGTTTATGTTTCCACATTTCCTTTGTTTCTTCAAGATTTTTCATCGTGCCAGATGAAGTTGATTTTGTTTGGGATCACTAATGACTGATAAACTGATCCCCGATGTCTGAAGTTGATTTTGTTTGAGATCAACACTAGTTCCTGACTGATGAACTGATCCCCAGAATCTAAAGTTGACTTTGTTTGTGATAACCACTGATCAATGAACTGATCCCTGAAATCTGTTCCTTAGGAACCTGATAGTAGCCATTTGGAAGAAAGTTATGAGTTAGACAGAGAAGACTTTGAGGTAATTCTTTCATGCATGATCATAGCTCTATCATCATTGTCCACACTTTTCTTTTCATGTTGCTCTTTTAGCCTAGTCTTACATGCTTTCATAGAGCATACAGCTTTTCCTTTTTGTGTTGCTGTACATGTTTTGCATGCTTGACTGTAGCATAGAACACTTACCTTTATTTTGTGTTTCTGTTTTTTTTAATCCCTGCCTCTTTTTTGTATCAAGCTGCAAGAACTCTCTAATACATGCTTCAGTTTTGTACTGCTTGTTTCTTACTTGATCAGTAGACTGTTTGGATATACAGTTAACCAATCTAATGAATATAAAATCAATGATTACAATAATATGTAGACCTCTGAACACCCTAAATCCTAATCCCTAAGAAAGTATGCTGTTTAGAAAGTCGATCAGAAAGATTATAACATGATTATCTTTTTTGGAAGGTTCTGCCATTGGGCTCCTCAGTCACCTCAGGCCATGCTGACCCAGTAAGTATGCACTGTAGTCTTCATTTTAGTATATTTTTGGGACCTGTCAGTGAGTTTACTTTATTTGTAACCATTCATATACACCAAAAGAATGACATCTGTCATATATATGATTATGAATCCCAGTTAACTGTTGGTGTTCATTGTGCTTCAAATATGAAAAGGGTTGCTGTCCTATATTATTATTTGTTACTTTGGAGGAAGACTATGTATAAGCCACAAGGCTTTTTTCTTCCCCCCTGCATGTACTTTCATCTTTAACTTCTGTTATGTTATCTTTTTTAAAGATTGTGCAAAATAAATAAAATCAAAATCAAAGGATGGGCGGTGGTTCACTGTTCATTGTAATTGACAATATTGTAAGTTGTACTGCTACGTGTATATTAATTCATAGTTTTGCATTTCTACATGACCACATTATGTACTACTCATGGTGTCTGTGTAAAAACCAGATGAAGTTCTCTGAATTAGCTGAACTGATTGAGATATGTTTAAATTATTCCCAGAGAACAAAGGAGCTGATGGCCCAGCTGACGTCGATTGGCCGTGAGAAGGGTCTCGATGTGCAGAACTTCAAGTGCAAGGACTGTGAGCGGCAGATCGGACTCAGTAAGTAAAACTTTACTGAGCAGGACTGGCAAGGTAGTCTTGTGGTTTAGGCTGTTGACAGATAGAATCTAATGGTCATCAAGAGGTTTAAATCCCGTGTAGTACCCAATAGTGTGTCCTTAAAAGAGGCACTTGTCCCCTATTTCCCCACACAACTCAGGTGAAATTGAATACCTGGTTAGGGCCTTTCTCTTGGATGGGACAGTCACATAAAGTAAGAGGCCCCATTTTGGAATAGATCATATTCCGCACCTCAAGCAATTGTTTAAGAGCCCTCCACATACAAAGAGTAGCGTTCCATCCCTGTGTGAATGGATCAAACGTTACAGTTCGGCCTTACACAGCTTGTGCCTACTGTACAAAACCTAAGTATTAGAAACAAAGATGTTACCCAGTATGTTTTTCTTTTTTGCCCAGTTTTTGGGAAGTACCGGGTGTGTAACTACGACGGCTGTTATTACTGCGAGGAGTGTCACGTCAACGAAGAAGCAGTCATTCCTGCTCGCATCATCCTCAACTGGGACTTCAAGAAGCACAAGGGTAAGCGCTCTGATCTGTAATGCAGTCCTTAAAAGTCTTGAAGCACAACTTACAGTGATTCTCTAAACAGTCCTTAATCTTCTCCATGAGGATGTAGCCTATTGGCACAAATTTGTATTGATTGCAGAAGGGTCAGTGTGTGCTTTATGTAAATGCAGTTGAATAAGATGGAATACTGTAATTCTTGATTTTTTCAATGTACTGTTATGTTCACGGTTTTCACTGTGATGACTGTAACGTGAACTTATCATTACTGATAAAAAATAATTCACAGACTTTTTGTATGTGCACTTGCCGCGATAGTGAACATTTAGTTCTGAGAACAAGTTAAATTTTCTCAGACCGTGAAAGTTTGGTACCGTGAAGACAAAGTGAATTACAGTAATGTCCACTGTTATACCCTGCTTAAAAGCATTAGTGAATTTTTCCATTGACTTACTGCTATGTTTACTGTAGCTTTAGTGACCAGTGAAATGTGACCAAATTCAAACCAGAATATCTGATTTCTGTTGTTGTGTGCAGAATATCTCATGTCTGTTGTTGTGTCTAGTTGCCCACAGCACGAAGCTGTTCCTGCTACAAGTAGAGGAGGAGCCGCTCATCAACCTGGAGGAGTGCAACCCTGACATCTACACGTACATAAAGGAGATGTCAGAGGTCAAGGTAAGGGTGCAGAGGTCAATTTAGATGTCAGAGGTCAAGGTAGATGTTAGAGGTCAGGGTAAGGAAGATGTTAAAGGTCAAGATGTTAGAGGTCATGGTAAAATGGCAGAGGTCAAGGTATGATGCAGAGGTCAAGATGAGGTGTCAGAGGTCAAGGTAAGGTGTCAAAGGTCAAGGAAAGAGGGTAGAGGTCAAAGTGAGGTGTCAGGTAAAATTTAAGTAAACTATGAGAAGTCAGAAATCATGGTAAGAAATAGAAGCCAAGGTGCCAGAGGTTCAGGTAAAATATCAATCAAGGCAAGATGTCACAGGCCACATATGTCTTAAGTTTGGAGTCATCAGTGAAGGTTCTGGTTAAAGATAAAAGTGAAGAAGAGTCAATGATATGAAAATTTACCATCTGCCCTTGTATCTTTCCTCAGACCCTGCGGCTGCAGCTGAAGTATGTGAAGGCGTATCTGTTCACCTGTAACCAGTCAGTGGCTGAGGATCTCAGAAAAAGGTATGGCTCAGTCTCAACAGTTCTAACAATGACTGTGTACAATTCAGCATATGTATACATGTTCAACTTGTCAGAGTGTGGGTGGGTATACTCTATATGAGTTCCAATTTACTATGGACATTATGAAGTAGTAGTCCACTGTGTTCTGCTGATGCAGTGGTCTGGACACTCTGCATCAACAATCAGTCTTTCTTCATCTTTCTCCACTGCGTCCTATTCATCGCCAGCTTCCTGAGCTCCCGCAGTTTTCTTTCTGACCGCAATGGTCCAAGTCCTCTTTCCTTGAGGTCTGCCCTTAGTATGCCTAACAGGTTCGTACAGTGCCTTCCTTATGAAAGCATTAGAGATTATGAAAGCGTTAGACATATTACTTATTACATCTTATAACACTGCATGTACTATTTCCTGTTGTTCCAGGGTTTGGCCCAAGGACTACATGCTGGACAGGATCCATCTGTACTCTGTTGTTGTAAGTTCTGAAATACAAAATACACATATCTGATGCAAGATAATCACCAATTTAGAAGAAAAGATTGGGAATGAAGTTAATTCTCTGCACCTATTAAGGGTACTTTAAAAGCATATTAAGTGCTACAGGACCAGGTGGAGCCTCTAAGCCCATGTAAGACAACTGTACAGTGTGCACAATACATGTTGTTCCATTAAGGTAGAGCTTCTAGCTTAATGCAAAAGACATTTAATTAGTTCAGTATGTACATCAGAATGCATTACCATTGACCGCCACCAAGTGGAGTCCTTAGCCTATTTATGAAGGCCATGCAGTGTGTATTTATGAAGTGTACATCAAACTGCAGTACCATTGATGACCAATAGATGGTGCCTCTGGGATATGTAAGAAGTCCATACAAAGTGTACACACTGTAGTAATATTGACTCTCTATCCCATTAAGACATCTTCTCAGTATATACATAGCACTGCAGTACCATTGGCAGCTGCCAGGTGCAAGGAGCATCCAACCTACATGTATTTAAAACATCTGCACAGGATTTACATAGTCTGCAGTACCATTAACCACCACTAGGAGGAGCCTCTAGCCTGTGTGAGAAGTCCCTGCAATGTGCATTAATTTTACAAAGTGTACGAACTGCAGTACTATTGACACTGTAGCTCATGTAAGACACCTGAGTGTACAGTATGTACATTGCACTGCAGTACCATTAACCACCACCAGGTGGAGCCTCTAGCCGGTGTGAGAAGTCCCTGCAGTGTGCATTAATTTTATAAAGTGTACAAACTGCAGAACTATTGACACTGTAGCTCATGTTAAACACCTGTGCAGTATGTACATAGCACTGCAGTACCGTTAACCACCACTAGATAGAGCCTCTAGCCTGTGTGAGAAGTCCCTGCAGTGTGCATTTACAAAGTGTACGAACTGCAGTACAATTTTGATACTGCAGCTCATGTAAGACACCTGTACAGTATGTACATTGCACTGCAGTACCATCAACCACCACTAGGAGGAGCCGCTAGCCTGTGTAAAAAGTTCCTGTAATGTGCATTTACAAAGTGTACAAACTGCAGAACTATTGACACTGTAGCTCATGTAAGACACCTGTGCAGTATGTACCTAGCACTGCAGTACTGTTAACCACCACTAGGAGGAGCCTCTAGCCTGTGTAAGAAGTCCCTGCAGTGTGCATTAATTTTACAAAGTGTACGAACTGCAGTACTATTGACACTGTAGTTCATACATGTAAGACACCTGTACAGTATGTACATAGCACTGCAGTACCGTTAACCACCACTAGGAGGAGCCTCTAGCCTGTGTATAAGAAGTCCCTATTATATGTTGTTTGTTCAGGACTTGCTGCAGGTGACGTCCGGTCAGCTTCAGCAGCACCTGAAGAAGGTGGTGAAGCACGCCACCAAGCACGTCTACAAGTGCCAGGTAAGGCCGTCAGTCGTGGAGGAAACTTGTGGTTAACTGCCACGCAGCTGAATGATGATTGATTGTCACTTTTAAGGAGGGGCCCCTTATAAGTATAGTTTTATTGCACAACAATTGTACGGGGTACAAAGTATGGCATCTACATAACTACAGTTCTATAACTTAACGCTTAGATAAATTTCTTACAGTTATTGGAGGCTTTTACAATCATTGGAGGAATTTCTAATGTCTAAACCTTCTTAGATGTCTTAGGTCATGTTGATTTGATTATATGGATGACATCCGTGCGTGCATCAATTTTTGGCCCTTTCCAAATATAGAATAAAAAGTGTTAAGCTACACTGTGAATCGTACAAAGCAGCTGTCAGATGAGCATTTATATGCTGTAAATTTAAATTGCCAAAACGGATACTAATGTAATAGAAAAGTAAATTCCAACGTCAGGGAAGATGTGAAAGAACAAAAGTGAACATCTAGTGTAGGTATACCTCATACCTCACACAGTCTGTTTAGTAAATTTTGGTCAATTGTTAAGACCACATCAATAGACAACACTTTCCCACCACTCTCTTCAGTTGTGCAGCCAGAAAGGGTTCCTGTGTGAGGTCTGCAACAGTCCTAACCCCATCTACCCATTTGAGACGGAGACCACCGTCAGGGTAAGTACACATACAAGGCATGGGTTTTGCGGTAAGTGATGGGAAAATGAGTCTCGTAGTTCATGATTATGAGACCACTGTCAGGGTAAATACTGACCTGTTAGGGTGAGTACACACACAAGGCATTTTAACAATAGCCTTCTACGTAGTACAGTCATAATGGTTATTAGTGACTCACCCTCTAGACCAGAGAGCTTGGAGCTACTGCAAAGGGTCACGGTCCTTAGGACATGACGTTCAACCTTGGTGCACTGTTCATTTTACTAACTGATGTCAGAAAGAACTAGCGAAATGGGAGATTCTCTGTGCAACAAACGTGCAAATATTATACATAGTGTCTCTCATCTCCTTCATGTAGACATTGTAGCTCAACTGTTCTTTGAGTTCATCAATCTAAACTGGCTCAAGATCGCTTCCACGTTTTTTACCCTTACTGCCAATACTGGTACATTTCAAGGTTCGTACGAACTTCAGCCTGACATTCTGCTGTCGCTAATGCATGCAGTGGTAACCTGGTTGTCACTCTCACCTGTAGACCACAATGTGGACATGTCGACAGTCCGGGGTTTGAATAATGGCTAGCCAACGTAAACGTGTCCAGAACCTTTAAAGAAGAACCCTGCAGTGCACTGCAGTCCTTAGAAAGAGGTCTCATAAGCTGCAAGCTGGTTGCGCAACCATTTCCCAGCTGCATAACCAGAACAAATGACAGCAATGAAGAACTTTATTGCACGACAGTTACATGGTGCAATGTATGGCAACGACTACTACACAAAGTACAGAATAGGTGTATAGAATAAAACTTAACATAACAAGAAGGGGTAACACCAGTCTTTGATATAGTGTTAAAATCGAGTTGGGCTAATCATGAGTTTCAGTATTTTTTCTAATAGCAAAGCAGTCTTTGATATATCTGCCTATCTTTGCAAATGTGGTGCCAAACCTTTATAGACTGCAAGTTAAAGAGAGGTGTTCAGCAAAGATGATAACAGTGTGATGTATCTCCGTTGGTTTTTCCGCAGTGTGATCGGTGTAAGGCGGTGTTCCATGCCAAATGTCGCGCGGACAACCGGCCGTGTCCGAAGTGCGCCAGACGAGATCTGCGCAGGTCGCAGTTCCGAACCGTGGAGGACACTTCTCCAGACTTCACTTTTCCCGTCTAGCGCTGTGGTTATGATGACCATATGTGGCTGCATTAGCCTAGATACTATTGTGTTAAGGGTCGTGTCTGATCTAAAAGTCAACGACTATTCCGGTAGACAGAAAAATCCGAAGACAGTAGCAGTAATCTGACATAAACTCTTCTAACAGTTCTGAAGTATGAATTACTGCAGTAACTGACAAGAAGCAGTGTTAACGTTGAAGTGTTTGCCATGCTGAAAGAAGCCCTGATATAGTGTCTTTATTATTAGGTTAGCAGCCTGATTTGGTGGCACAGGGCAACAGAGTAGACACAGGGAAGATTCCAGGTTGCAAGAAGTACTCAAATCAGTTTTATCTGGAATACAGTGTGTCTCCACTACCCCTGCGTGCAGATTCCAGACGGCAATGGCAGAAGATACACGTACAAGTACCGTTAATCTAAAGGACAAGACCCTGTCTCTCTTGTGGAGTATTGGCAGTCTGTCGGTGAAGGTCAGACATCCAGGTAATAAGAGACGTCAAACAGTAATTACTCAAGCAACTGGATTATATGATTTTGGAAACGATCAAACGTTTCAGATAGCATTCGTCAGTGTCACTGACGAAAGATAACGGATGGTATCTGAAACGTCTGACTCTTTCTAGAATCATACAATCCAGTTGCTTATATAACTTCTATTTGGCGTATTAGCAGTCCGATTTGGTAATTCCAATTATAACTGATCATGAGCAAGATAACACAATCGCCAGGTTAGTGTTGATAGTCGGATCATTGTTAGCTGTGTTCCTAACTAACGCCATTGTATGCATTTGATGTACATATTAGATGTGGAAATGCTGTAACGTCGTATAAGCTCTCTTGAAATGTTAACGCTAAGTAGAGTAACACTTCGGTATGCAAGATGTAGAGAATGTTGGAGGACTTATGGAGTCGATAATATGATGCATTTTAAAATTTTAATATTTTACAATAATTTTCAGATGTTGTAAATATCTGCCTGACGTAAATCGGGCTGCTACATGATTGTTTTAAAACTAGGATAACCGTTTTGTTTTGTGCAATAAAATATAAATGTGAGGGTGCTGCGAGTCGGAAATGATACTTCGAGACAGCAAGCCTTCATAAGGATTACAGTTTTGATATCAAAACAAGCGGATTTATTGTTCTTGAAGCCATTGTAATGGTTTCGGGTATCGCGGAGCAAAAAAGGCTTGCTTTTCCGCAAGTTCACGACAGGGGGCGTGCCTATAAATACCCTTTGCTCAAATGAATCACTGAAAGGGAAACGTTCGGGTTTGTATTTTCTATTCTACGAGGGCATTTTATCAAGCTTCAACTGGATTCTGAGATGACCGGATGCATTCGAGGCAGTGAATGGCCGACTGAATAAAGTGAGGTACAGCCGCATACAGGACGACTGACAAGGTACTTTATAAAGGAACACTTCTCTAGCAATATGAACAGCCTTTCTTAACAGAAAAAACGATGTTATTTGCGAGCAGAGCCATATTCTATGCATTCTATAGAAAATGCCTATCGTATCTGAGCACATGTTAGAGTCTTTTATTAAGAAAAAGCGACCTTATCTGTGAACAGATTGCAGGCTAACAGGAGAGCTTTTATAAATGGTGTCGAAGATACACCAGATACAGTGTGACATATAGCCCAATCTGAACGTGTACCGTGTGGGGGATGGCAACAGCTTCAACCCTCTAGACGAAACCCGATAAACCAAGACAGATACGCACATACTTTACCGCTATGCAGCTGGCGGGCTGAGTGATTCTATTACATTCCCTTACTCAAAGCTTCGCTTGCAAACCTATCAAATATACTTCTGGGAGGCTCTACTGAACCGCGCTGAAGTTTACACTTTTATGGTTTGGCTTCTAACCAACTACTGTTAACTATCAGGCCGCCGACTTAACTAAAAGAAACATTAAGCCGTTTTTTGCTGACAGCTGGTTAGAGGAGACGCTTGCAGAAGTGAAGACCTCAGTCCGGCCTAGTAAAGCCTCCCCAACGCATGTTATGTAGGCTGCAGGCCAGGCTCTGCGTAGGATATGTTGCCACACCCTCTATCGAAGAAATATCGTCAACACCTCTTACTTCTTTGGAGTGATATTTTACGACGAAAGAATACCAATACGTGTTACCCGACGGCAAGCCGATAATACAATGTAACAATCTGTAACGACCGTAAATTTCTTAGCATATAATCCATGATAAGGCGTCCATTATGGTGGTGATATTGAAAGCCGATGTTGGCCCAAAGTTGTCTGTAGGCTCAAGTTGGTACTGCCAAAGTACAATTGTAGACACCATTGTAGAATCCGTGTAGACACCAGTTTGAATGTTCGCCAAGCATTGATGTCAAAACATCCGGGACCTCCAGTCTGCAAACGTCACAAATATCAGCGATGACGTGTCTCCTGAAAAAGGATTACCAATTTGTGTAAGGATTTTATTTTCTCAGTTCAGTAACAGACGTGAATCTAGGGCTGCGATATAGTCATCTTATGATAAGGCTGGTGTAGCCTGAGTACCATCCTCCGTAGTGACCGCTGGTTCCATCATTTCGCTTGCTTCGTGGTTAGCAAGCGAAAGGATTGAGCCAGCGGTCACTGCGGAGGATAGTACTCAGGCTACGGCTGGTGGCTTTCTGAATGTAACACTTGAATAATATTGTAAGACCTCCATTTAGAAGCTTAAGTACGTTAAAGATGACGTTGCAAGATGCCAAGGACGTATGTAATGAACGATACATCAGTTTACTTACTTCCCACGTCAGCCTGACTCCAGGTGGATCCCGGTAACCATGGAGATTGATCAGGTATTGAGCACCTTTAGACAGGGCTACTTCAGTAAGCACATCGGCGTCTAAGCGGTATAAGCAGCAGTTTGTAAAAAAGTTGAGTGCACTCCAAGAATGCCATTCAATGCTTGGGGAGATTGAAGACATCCGTCTTGGAAATCGATTATCTTTGCACCACATGGATCACAAAGGGTGCCTTTCGCACAAGTTTTCTCTTGACATTGGAAAGGTGGGAACGGATGTGTACTGAGAGAACTCTTTGCCGATCCTTAGCTGTAGACATAAGACTATAATCCACAGGACCTGGTGTGAATGTTTGATGATTCCATGGTAAAAACTAGCCTGATTAAATCTCGCTTATAGCATCCCGCCCAACATCAGGCCGGCCTCGTCGGGGAGGGACCAGTTACAGCCATGGACAGCAGAGTTTGTGTCACACAGACTAGGTAAAAACCAGCAGTTGATGGTACAGGCTGCCAAACACACAGCTTTTCAGGATATGAAACGATCTCGCATTTCCAAAGATTGCCAGAAGACGGATTCTCGCCATGAGAGTGGTAGCATTAGATATTCAATGTTGTAGGCTGCTCTTGTGATCCCAAAGTTTGCCGCAAGGCGGGGGATTTTGATGAGTTCTCCCACTGGAAGGAACAGCCGCCCGGTGTTATAAACTACCAGGCTCTGGTGATGCACTCCCGGCGGCAGGCGTCCGGTGGCTTGTCCCGATGCGCAGGGCTGAAATAACATGAAACCAAAAACTGAGAATAACGTAATCTCCAAGCAGGTCCAACGGTGTCAGGGTGACAGTACCTACGGGCTAAACAATATACAGTCGGCTTGATATTATTTCTCTCATGGATATTGTTGCCCTGACACCGTTGGATGTACTTGGAGATTAAAGTAGTGCTTTTCTCCGGATCTGACATTACCACTATGATATGTGTCCTTAACAATATACAGCCGTCTGAATATCATTTGTCCCATATATGGATATTGTTGCCTTGGCACAGTTGAATCTGCTTGGAGATTAAGAGTAACGCTCTTCCGGATCATTTCGAATTGGCAGAGTCGCCGTTTCTACCAGTAGAGATCCCTATTTGAGTCTCTGTCAGGATGCACCAAATAGCATTTACGCAAGCAACTGCTTAGATATGATTTTAGAAACGGTCAAATGGTCAGATCAGGATAATGTCCCATTTATAAATCCTATTTTCAAGTCAGTCCATTGACCCTGACCCATTGGCACGTATCCAAGTTTAAAAGTTTTCACTGCCCGTCTGTCGTTTAAAGAGATATATTCAAGTTTACACAGACTCCAATTTGGCTCTCTATCCAGATGACTATCTCTACTCAGACATTTGTTATCTAACCAGGCCTTTTCAGCTCCATCCCCATGCTCCCGTGCATGTTGTGAAAAAAACAGGATAAGAACATTCTTCTCTAGGAAGAAAGAAATTGTTACCATCTATATGTGATAAAAAGATACATATATGTTTAATTCTAACTTTGATAAGCGCCAGCAGGCGAAAGTATCCCCTGGCTGCATAGATAAATGAAAAAAAATTTTGCGACTTAGAAAAAAAGTAGTAGCATTGTATGCCATGGGCATAACTCGTATATTAAAAACACGTAGACGATACCCGTCCTACTCTAAGGTCGTTGCTGTATAATCTATTGATCTTGCCTATGGCATCTCAATGTTTGAATCAGAAAACGTGAATAGCAATTCCTGATCAAGGTTTGACAATATACTTTAACCCGTCGACGATAAAAACCTGTGATAGCCATTATAATTCAAATGAATTAATAATTACCAAATAAGCATACTCAAGTCAGGATACACTCTATTATATTGTCAGTGCTTGTATGGTAAATACGAAACAGGCTACACCAACTAGAAATAGAATATGTTAAGTCAATTTCCTTTTATCACCGATGCTTATCTGAAATAAGAAACATCCTACACGAAGATTGTTCCGTTGACTGTGAAATTCGAGAACTCAAAAAGACTTGTATGCAGCCATCTCGACGTTAATTTACCTACAAGACGAAACCGAAGGCACCCATTTCACTGTTTGATTCATGTGCTAATTCTCCGACCGCTTTGACTTGCGGACCAAAGTGAGGAGAGAATCCTCGTCTCACTTGTGATTTAAACATGTTAGGCTGTATGGTGTCATGTCTAGTTCTGAGTAATGAGCACAGGTTTGAGCTTAGGGCGCAGCTCATAGTTAAAACGCGCACGTCTTTCCCGTCTTCTGAAGTCTCTGCTGTATAATGACACCGGTTTATTGGACTTGCCGCTGGCAACTCAGTCCCTGGATTATGTTATAGTTGTCAGAAAGCAGGCGTATGAATCACACAACGTTACATTACGACCACGGGGACTGAATCTAAAGATGTCCGGCGACACTCATGATATTGAGTGAAGATGAATTTAAGATATGTGAGAATTGTCCCAAGCCTGTTGACTTTGTCTGAATTTACCTTTGTATACTTGGAGCCCTTGGGAATGTAAATAAGAGTGACTACCGGATATAGGAGAATTTTCGTTTTCGGAAGAGTGACTACCGTGCGTTGATAATGACAAAGTCGGCATCTTAGGTCCAGTTCAGTCAACGAATATGGCGGCTGTCTACGTGACGTCATATTTGTGACGTCATTTCCACATAACCTGTGGTTGAAGTATCTGCTAGTTTTTTTTTACCTTTTGGTGAGAAGGAGAATCTGACGTAGTTGGAGGGGAACAGGCCTATCCTGCCCCGCAGGTAACCCAAGCACCAGCCGCCATCTTCCCCCTCCAGCACCTCGATGACGTCATCCACCTCCAAGCGTAGCTCGTTCTCTTCCCGCGGCAGGTAGGAGTAAACCGCGCGGGCATGCCGCCTTTCTGTGAAACATAGCAACAAAAAGGTATTAAAAGTAGGAAAAAACGAATGACACGTACGGGAACAGTGCCTTTGTGAAACACGTTCACAGAATGTTTAAGTTTCCAGAAAACAGAAATGTTTTTGTCATCGATGTTTTGAGATTTTTAGGTGGCGATGGGAACTTCATGATTATGTATTGCCTGTATGTTTGTTCGTTTGTTTGTTTGTATAAGAGACGAAATAGATACTGGTCGACATGTTTAAACCGTAGTGAAGTATCTCGGTTTACTTTTTCTTTCAAAGTTTTATTCCATAAGGTACAGAAACACTGTAGGGGGCCAAATCGTTAAACATTATATGCGCATAAGGTGTGAAGCTCGGCACTAAAAGCCCCCCAGGGCTAGATGGTTGTCAGTCCAACCTTTATAATACCTCCATGCACCCTCCGGGCCGGTACTGCTGTGTTAATGATCACCCTTACTGCATGTTCATGTATGGCCGGAGGGCTACATGCATGAGCGACCGTCTAAAGGTCCAAGAGCGACAATCGCTCAATCTGTCAATCAGTTAAATGGTTTATTGATAAAACACATCGCATTCGAGGACTGAACTGTGCCTGCATGTAGATATATATGGAGAGCTAAGATGCTCGATCGTGTAATAAGGATGCCATAACAAATTTTACAAACAGGAGTTTGTCGACCCCAGCCCCCAAAGAAAGCCCCCCTCCCCCAAACGCTGAATCATGAAAAGACCAGATCGTAAAAGTCAAAGGACTTAGGTTATACGTGGCAATCTTTAGGGTCGTAGCCCGCGCAACATTGAGGAATCTAACGAAGGGAGCAAGGGGCCAATTCCTGGCTTAGGTACTGTGGCACGTACATATAGAGACTCGCGACAGCAAACAGTATAGCGAGGCGACCGGGCCAATCGGGAAGGTTACTAACCTTTCTGTCCCAGCGTTCTCCGGATGGTGTTGATGCCGCCGTTGCAGGCTGTTCCGTTCGGTGGCTTGTCTATTATAGAGGTAAACAAGGCAATGTTATATAGTGTCATAGTCTCATCGGTCGTACGGACCACGATACGCTCAACATAAGTGATATATTGTTCCTTTTTTTTCTCGGCCAAAATGAATGTTAGCAAGGCCATGATTGACAATTCATCTCGA
The DNA here is from genome assembly GCA_019207045.1 of Branchiostoma floridae x Branchiostoma belcheri. Lineage (NCBI taxonomy): Eukaryota > Metazoa > Chordata > Leptocardii > Amphioxiformes > Branchiostomatidae > Branchiostoma > Branchiostoma floridae x Branchiostoma belcheri. Next base: position 3,443,410 of record CM033032.1, read on the forward strand.
GCAGACCAGGAAATGGGTCAAAGGGAATATACCACTAACGGTTATTGGTTTGGGTCAATATGCAGGTACCTTTATAAATTTACCATAATCACACCTACTAACGTTGAACCGCTAATTGTTGTTTTCATAGGAACAAATATTTTCGATCGACTGACCTGTATCTTTCCGATGATGATGATCATGACGATAGTTAGCTGTCGATGCAAATTTATGATAATTAGCAAAGACACATCTATACACGTTTACCAGTTTTTAGCTGTCGTGGTCAATTTTGTTACACAGGATCACGTACCAGGCGTTGTTACGTGGGGTGAAGTTGTAGATCTTGTGACGTAGCCTGACGTAGCAGGAGTGTTTACGTAGCGTGTTGTGACGTGAGGTGACGTGGCAGGTGGTGTGACGTAAGGTGCTGATGCGTACGGTGACGGCTCCGCTGTTCCTTCCACACGAGCTGGCTGTTGTCTGACCGCCTTAGGGTAAACCGGGATTCGTTTCTTCCCGCATTGAAGCCGCCGCCTCCGGACGATGTAGGTGGACAGCGCGACGCAAACCACGATCGCCAGGACGCTGTCTGTAGCACCAACCACAACCGCTAGGGTGGAGATGCCGATCCCCAGTCTGGACTCTGTGAGGCAACGCCAAAAGCGATCAGAGAAGGTCTGAAAGAGTCTTGAGTCACATGATGGTTAATGCAATGTTTCGTCTCATATTTTCAACGTTTAAAAAGGCTTAAATAAATGACAAAAAATACTTCTCACCTTTTTATTCAACACAAATGATGAAGAACCCAAATGCAATGCATCTTTGTTAGCATTGAACATAACGACAGATACTCTATTGGTCCCCCGATAGCGATCTGTTGTGACATTGGTCCTCCAGCATGACTTTGAGGTCTTTAGTGTGATTTTCTTTGTAGCGAATAAAATGTCATATTACAACTCATTTAGAAACCGCGTACCCCTAATGGTGACCTGCAGTGACCTCGAGGACCCCCTCCCCACCCGGTTGCTGGTCCTGCACCAGTAGGTCCCGCTGTCATTCACCGTGACGTCACGCAGCTGCAGGGTGGAGGTCCAGGCGTCCCTGGTCAGGCGGCTGGACGTGCTGGGCAGCCACACTCCGTCACGTGACCAGGTGATGTTGGGAGGGGGGTTCCCGTCTGTCACGCACTGCAGGGTGATGTGGTCGGACACCGTGGCCGTCACGGAGTCTGAGATGCTCAGGACTGATGACGGATCTGTAACAAAACAAAGGAACAGAAAACTACAGCCTTCTTCAGTATTAATGTCCATACTGGCACTTGACTACAGTGTCGTGCACGGAGTCGACGACGGATCTGTAACAAAGCAAAGGAATACAAAACTACAGCCTTCTTCGGTGTTAATGTCCAATACTGGCACTTGACTACAATGTGGGACGGTCATGATTCACGAGGGAACTGCAACGAACAAAAGGAACACAAAACTACAGTCTTCTTCGGCATTGATGCCCAACAATGGTACGTGACTACAATGTGAGACGCGGAGTCAGAAATATTTGAGGACGGAAGATGGATCAGAGACAAGGACAGGCGTGGTCGTGAAAAGACATAACGACTTTCAATTAGTTTCGTTTATACATCCTTTTTGTGATGACCCACTTTGTTAGGCACGTCAATGTACGGGCGCTCGGGCCAAGCAATTTAAGTCTCTCTCCCAGACCCAGTGGGTCGAACCTGCTTGGAAGTTTGTACAAACCTACTAGTACCAAAGTAGTGCTGTTCGGGAATCACGACATTCATTTCTGTCATATAAAATAGGTAGTTGCAAGAAGAGCTATCTGCAAGATAGTTTATTGCAGTGCTAGTGGCACTCAGTTGTAAATGAAGCGGTTTCGACATGATACCCGGTATTGATTTACAGCCCTTTACATCGCTGTTCAAACCCGGGTGCCGGATAGTTTCTGCGCGGGAAGCCCTGATCTGATTTGTTCCCCATTGCCCAGCGCCAGTCCTTGTTACCTCACCTGTCAGCTTTGCTTATGGATAACCTGATTAGTGGCCTTGTTAACTGGTCTCTACTGATAACGTGATTGGTTGCGTTATTCGCTGTCTGCGGGATAAAAGAGCTGACTCATTAACACCCATCGCCAGCCGCAGGACGAGTCTTACAGCGCCAGTCTGCCAGGGCTGCCCCAGCCTCGTCCATTAGGCCTCTAAATCAACTTACTATAGGCCATAGCAGGAAAGTTTTATGGATAACATCATGGATTTTATCCTCCCCAGTGATACTTTGAGTGTAGTTGTAGAGGGGGCGCTACTAGTGTGGTAACCTACAGTTAAGTTGTAGAGGAGACACCAGTGTGATAGCCTTGAGTGTTGTTGTAGAAGTGACACTAATGAGGTAGCCACAGAGAGTGTAGTAGTAGCAGTGTGGTAGCCCCCTGGGTGTAGTTGTTGAAGAGACACCAGTGTGGTAACCTTGAGTGTAATTGTAGAAGTGACACTAGTGTGGTACACTTATGTGTAGTTGTAGAAGTGGCACTAGTGAAGTAGCCTTGAGTGGTAGAAGTGACACCAGTGCGATAACACTGAGTGTATACGTAGTTGTAAAAGTGACACTAGTGTGGTAGCCATGAGTGTAGTTGTAGAAGTGACGCTAGTGAAGTTGTATTCAATGTATCGATGTTAGTCTAAAATTCTTGTGTCACTGTCTGGACTCTTAAATACAGAAATGCAAGACGTATTGGCCCTGATGCAATTGTCCCTTTCGCACTCGATCAGTATTCTTGGAGTCTACACCTGGCGACATACATAATCTCGACTTGCTGCGGCTTAAATCAACTTACTCTGCCATTACGGCTTCAGCACTTCCAGGGGATCTCGTCAGTTCACGTGCGCGCCCATAGGGACTGATGGCGCTATCGACTGGGGAGGGGAATCAATGTGGCCGTAAGGATAATCGATCCGACCCCCGGGATAATCTAGCCGTGAACCGTAATCCTATCTGTGCTGATCAATGTTGCAGTAACGTGCAGCTGGGGCACGATGGATGCTGTCCCGAGCGGGACGGTGGAAATGTAATGTATTTTATCGCAGTGTGTCGCGCATACCCGGTAAACTACCTCATGCATGTCGTACCGCACTAGCCTGGGTATCATCCGGGTAGTATATATTTCGCATACCCGGTAAATTAAACTTGCGTACCGTACCGGATCTGTACGTATACCGAAAAGCACAGTTCGTTTGTTTGCTTATTTGTTTGTTTGAACCTTTGCTTATACACGAAAGCTCAAATCGGCCTGCAGGCATGAATGAAGAGACAAGGGTCAGACCAAGTATATAACAGAGATACATTTTACATCACAAGTCCTAATGATTCTAATGACTGCATACTCAGATTGATTTTTTTTATCCACGCGTACACACCTTGAAGGACCCCTACCTTGTCTTTAACGGGACCTCCATTTTGTGCCCCTTCCGAGGAACATCTCTACCCTAAGCCTTAGGGCCAGTTCATACGAAGAAACTTTCTGATCGTACGACGATAACATAAGCCAAACTCGTCCTTCAACTTTCTGTTCACACGCACGAGCCCGGAGTGAAGTGAGGAAATTGGTGTAAAGTACCTTTCCCATGGGCACCACATCGGAGCATGTGAGAGAATATGTACATGTATGTGTGTTTTATATCACAGGCGGCTGTCACGGGGCTTATAGCTCATGATTCACGTCATAGAGTCCAGGAGATTAATATGTGTATTAACGCTGAATACTTTATCTGCGGGCGATGACTGGAATTGAAAGGCGTGTGTATAATTCATCAGGCTTGTCAGTAGGGCATGTAATGAACACGCCTCCGCGCTGATAGGTGAAGATTGATTTCACGCTAACCCCAGATGGATACTTATACCGCAACATCTATAAATGGATGTGATGATTACGTTACTTCCTTCACACGTACGTTTGTCGCGTCGTGTACGTCTTATCTGATGATGGTAACTTGATAACAACGTTAGAGATGCCTATTTATACTTCTATATCTATTATGCAAGCAATTACCTTAAACTATCCGTGAATATACGGTGGCTGTGCCTTATCTGACAAATGCAGCTTGATAGAAATAAGCACGACGTTTTGATTGATAACAGTGGAAGATCCTTACAGTAAACGTTCAGGGCGAGGCTTGCTCTGACGACAGTGACCACGTGATCTGCCACGCATGCGTACACCCCGGAGTCTGCCCTGCCCACGTGACGTATGTGGAGGGCGGGTCTCTGTAGGTTCCCGCCGACGAACTTGGTGTGAGACCCTGAAGTGTCAATTATCACGCCGTTCTTCTCCCAGTGTAGTGACGTCACGTTTGGTTTGGCACCCTGCACTGCGCATGTCAGAAGAGCTGGTTTCCCCCAAGCGGTGACGTAGGGGTTGGACGGGCCCACTCTCAATGTAGGAGGGACTGGACAGAATAAAAGAGAACACACGGCATGAGCATTACGTCTATCAGAACATATCACTTTTATACTGATCTAAATCAGTTAATCTCTGCAAAGAGGCTAGGCAGTACGAAAAAAAAAAGAAATGAGATAGTTATATGTGAGGAATTCCAAGGAATACAATGTAGAAGTAGTAAAGTTTACCATTCTCTTGATAAGATTTGCATCTTTTTTACACCCCCATATGAGCAGTGCTCGCTATAGACATCAATGCAAGCTCCCAGACACCTTTTGACCCCCTACCGGAGCCACATGACCACAAGGCTATGTGTATGAAGTGGACTAGTCATGAGAAGGGTTATCAAAAAGATAACTTTTTGGAGTATTTTCTTGCGTTGGAAAAAAATTTAACTTGATAACAGAAAAGCCAACGTTTGAACCGTTGTATGTACTGCATGGATTGATAAGTCTACATAAAGTAGCTGCAATACCAACGCACCCATGAGGAAGAGTTGAACCTGACCCTCGCTGCTGCCGACTCCCTCCACAGACACAGACAGGATGTACTTTCCCTCGTCTGCCGGTTTGGTGCGGGCGATCCTCAGGGACGCCTGGTCCTCTAGAGAAGTCCTGCCGACGTAATCTCCGTACGACTCCCTGGTCTGGAGAGGAGGGTAGTAGGAGAAGATCTGCGTGCGGGAGGTCGGTTCTCTGGGGTCCAGTTTGTACCACGCGATGTTCATGACCCTCCTGTCGGTGCTGAAGGTGGCAGGGAGGGTCACGGGGTCTCCTAGGGTGCCATACGTCACTTCCGGTAGTGTCAGATTAACTCCGGAAGAGGCTGTACACACTGCCAAGAGAGAAACAAAAAATACAGATTGTAAAATGGCTTGCTTTTAACGTGTCAATTTATTAACCATAGGATATCCAGATGTCTAGACAACATCATCATCATCACCATCCGGTAGTGCAGGATGCGCGGATGAACATGACTCCCTCCCTCCCTCCATCCATTACCTAGCCTCTATAGCCTTGGGCAGATCTTTCACTATCCAGAGACCAAGTTTAATATTCTAGTGAAAAAAAATATGTTGTTTACAGTTCACCATAAATCACAACTCCGTACGGTAAGTGTAAGTGAATCTAGTTACCTTTAAATTATAACTATCTTGTCGTCTATCATGTCGTACTTCGACTTTGAAAGTTTGTATTCACGGCGCGCAACACCAGCCACGTTATTTTATGAATGCACTTTCAGTCTCCCTCTCGATTTTACGAATGCAATCTCAGTCTCGCTCTTCTCGTTCGTCGTTTTGTTAGCCATATGATATCCAGAGACGAACTTCAATGTTTTATATTAAAAAAAAAGTTCTTGTTTACAGTTGACCACATATGGCAACTCTTTATGGTGAGTGAAAATGAATCTATAACCTTATAAAACTATATCTTGTCGTCGTCAGTACTGAAACTTTAAAAGTTTACATTCAAGACACGCAACACCAGCCACGTTATTTTATGAATGCACTTTCAGTCTCCCTCCATTATAGTCTTTACAACGCCTGGCGTTATCCCGTGGGATCAGTGATGGTAATCTCAGCCATTGGAGAACTCGTCAGCTTCTGTAACAGCAACGTTTGATCTTCCAGTGATGCGGCCAATACTGGTGGACAGGTTTAGCATTTACAGGCACATAAGCACTGGGCTATTTGTGTAGGCTCTGGCGTTAAACGAAAAGTGATAGCAACGAGCTATTTATAAAGATAAACATTGGGGTAATACAGGTGACGTGGCCAATAGAGGTTTAAGGTTTACTAACTCATGAGTACTTACTGTATTTGTACCACCGTACCCTGGCGTCGGAAGAAAATGATAGAAACTAGCTTTTTATAAAGACAAACATTGGGGCAATATAGATGATGTGGGGACGTGGCCAATACAGGTTTAACGTTTACTAACCCATAAGTAGTACTACTCACAGTATTCTACCACCCTGACATCCGAAGAAAATTGGTATCAACTAGCTATTACTAAAGACAAACATTGGAGCCAATGTATAGGACAAATATGATCAATGCAAGTGATGATACCCGAAGTATTGGACAGGTTTATTGGTTATTGGCACACGACTACCCGCGGATTTGTGCAGGCGTTGGCGTTAAAGGAAAAATTATAACAACGACCTATTTATAAAGATAAACATTGGGGCAATAAGAACATGATACAGATGATGTAGGGATGTGGCCAATGCAGGTTCAACGTTTACTAACTCATGAGTACTAAGTATTTGTACCATCCTGGCGTCGAAAGAAAATTGATAGCAACTAGCTTTTTATAAAGACAAACATTGGGGCAATATAGATGATGTGGGGACGTGGCCAATGCAGGTTTGCTAACTCATAAGTACTCACAGTATTTGTGCCTCGCCGGCGTCGGAAGAAAATGATAGCAACGAGCTGTTTATAAAGACAAAAATCGCATTCCATAGGACAAATATGATTAAGTGATGAGACCAAAAGTATTGGACATGTTTATTGGTTATTGACACACGAGTACTCAAGGATTTGTGCAGGCGCCGGCGTTAAAGGAAAAATGATAACAACGACCTATTCATAAGGATAAACATTGTATTCATAAGGACATATATGATGTAAGCTTGCGGGCAGTGCAGCTTTAACGCTTACTAACTCGAAAGCACTGTCAGTATCTGTACAACACATAAACACTCTGGTATTAGTAAAGCGCTGCCATCAAACAAACGTGATAACAACAAGCGATTTATAAAGATAAACATTAAAGGCATCAGCCTACGTGTGATCTAAGTATCTTGCCAACACAGGTATAACGCTTACTAGCTCATAAGCACTGGCATTTGTACAGCAATGGTGTCAAAGACAAGAGATAACCAACAGCTATTCATAAAGATAAACAAAGAGTCATACGGACATAAGCTAAATATGCCCGCACGATGTACCCAATATTATTGGACAGATTTAATGTTACTGAGGTCATTAGCACTCCTGGTATTTGTACAGCAATGGTATCAAAGATAAGTGATACCCAAAAGCTATCTATAAATATAAACAAAGAGTCATACGGACATAGGTTAAATATGCCCCCGCCATGTGACCAATAATATTGAGCAGGTTTAATGCTTCCTATGCCATAAGCACTCCTAGGTCTTAGTACAACGTTGGCATCAAGAGAAAATTAACAACGACGTGCAATTCATAAAGATAAACATTGGAACTATCAGGACTTAATAAATACAATCTAAATGTATGTGGCCAATACATGTTCAACGCTTTCTGGCTCATGAGCACAAACTGATTACTTAATATAAACAAGCTAAAAAGTGTAGCGATAAGGACATATACGATTTTACAATGCGAACTTATTCTATAAAAGGAGGTTTGCGATTTAGTGGTGAGAAAGCAATTTCTGGTACGTGTACAACGCCGATGTTGAGAGCAAAATAATAACAACCCGAGGTTTGTAAAAAGAAAATATGCTCTTTGAAGCCATTATGGCGATGTGACGAAATACTGTTGGATAGGTTTAATGGCAAATACGAACTCTGGTGCTGTCGTCATAACAAAAGTGGCAACAAATTACAATTTACAGCTATTTACAAAGAGAAACATGAAAGCGTCAGGAAACATATGATGAAGGTTTGCGGTCGAAACAGGTTTAACGTTTAGATATTGGAGCCACCACTGCGATGTGATCAATACTATTGGACAGGTTTAACGCTTATTGGCACATACGCCCTCTGTGGTACTTGTACAGCCCTGGCGTCGAAAGAGAAGTGATGAAAGGGGCCATTTATAAAGCTAAACGCTTCAGTCACCCGAGAATCTATACAAGCCTTAAGAACATATTCCCAGTGCAGTTTGGCGTATGGCGCGGCGAATAGACTCTGCACCTGACGTGTCTGAAATGACTAAGGCCCTTTTCCACTAGTCTGTGATCGCGCTACGCTCTCACTGCGACCTGAATAGGGTATGTCTAACCTTCGCTTTCACATTGGGTATATCATACAAAACGTAAAAGTGTGACTAAGAAGACAACAAAACACACAAAGTGTAAAAAGATTCGTTTCTTTTGTATACAATTCGTTGAGCGATATGTCAAATTTGAGGTCGCAGAGAGAGCGCGGCGAGAGCGCAGTCCTAGTGTAAAGGGGGTATTAGCGTGTCTGCAAACTGACAGCCACATATAAGCATCATTGGGACCGGAGAAAAAGTGATGACAACGAGCTATTTATAAAGAAGATCTCTACGGTCAATATTGACCATAGTAAACTCCTAATAGATATCAGCCTTACGGCTTTGACTGTGGCTAAACGGTCATATACGACAATGACAGCCACATAAGCATCCTTGGGACCGGAGAAAAAGTGATAGCAACGAGCTATTTATAAAGAAGATCTCTACGGACATTTCTGTCGATATTTGCCGGTACAAGCCCTCCATGCACTAATTCCCGATCCAACAGCCGTTTGCTGACCATCAGGCGCGGTGATTAGAATCTGCTCAATGAAGAGGAGGGTTTATGTCACCACTCAAGTCGTGGAAGGGTTTACTGGGAAGCTTTATAACGGTGTTTATTGTAGCTGCGATGGTTACCAGTATATACCGCACCTGCCTTTCCTGGAGATTGCGAGCTGTATACTTATAACTGCTGGGAAATTGCGGGTTATACCTGTCTTTCCGGAAAATTGGGGGCCGTAGCTGTCTTTCTCAAGTAATTATGGGCCGTACTGTCTTTCTGAAAAATGAATGGCCGTAGCTGTCTTTCCAGGAAATTTTGAGTCATTTTTGACGTTGTGAAAAATTGGGGGCCGTACATTATTTTCCGGAAAATTTCTTGCCGTGGCTGTCTTTCCGGAAATTGCGGGCCGTATCTATCCTTCCGGAAAATTGCCTACCCTCTCTGTCTTGTCGGAAAATCTCAAACCATACCAGTTTTCCGAAAAATAGCGGGCTACCGTCTTTCCGGAGAATCACAGGCTGTAGTGCCGGACAAATCGCCGACTATACGCGAAACAACTGAATGGAGTGAAGTATCTTTTTGTTCATCTTCAAAATTTTCAAGTTCCTATTTCTATATTTGCTACAAAGGGCGTTCTGAACCCTGATGGAAACTACCATTAACCGGACTTACTTAACGGCAAAATAACCTGACCGATCTTACTTATATAACACTATACGACAGTAAGTATTGGTCTATTAAACCTGATACAACATAACAATAATTACCTCACCAGCCCGGGTATAGGGCGTCTACTCTGGGATTACACTATCAAGTATCTTCACATAGCAATAAATCAACTTCAAAGTAAAACTGATACAGGATACCTCCATAACATTGGCTCTGATATGCATGTATGTGCTGACGCCGTCGTCAACGTTTTAACGTTCCAATTTCATAGCCGTGCCGAACTTTAATTATCGTAAAAATCATTGGAAGAAAGATTTTATCTTGTCTATAAGCCTCCTCCCTATAAACCTCTGAGTACTGTGCACTTAATCTTTCTGGTCTTAAAAACTTTTACTGTGCTATTCTAAGTGTAGACCCGGAAACTCCCGTAAATTGTGTAAAATTTATTGTAGGCTGTGATAAGCAATTAAATGCTCTTCTACTGCCGGAGCTGTGAGAGAGATGAAACGGACAAATTAATTTTGCTATTCATTAGTGGCCACCAGGGATTTCGGCATGCCCCTTTACTTATAAACGATGGGATATGTTTACTTCCACTCCACATGAAACCTTGACCCTCATTCAAGGCTTTTCTGGAGGATTTGGTCCATGGCAATACATTAGGCACATGAATCCACTGCCATGCATTCACGACTTTGCTCCCTACCGGTCCCCAACCTAGTTCGGTATTTGTTTGGGTAACGCGTGCAATCCATCCTATTCTGGCTGAAATCCACCCTATTCTCGCTCCAGTTCCCTTCTCTGAATGCATCCAAGCAGAATGTGACCTTTCTGACTCTTATTTTTCAAAATTAATAGTCAGCCGGTGCAGCTAACTTTCAAAGTATTGTAGGCAATATCGGCGACCGACTCCCAACATCAGATAACCTTCCTCACAACTAACTCCCAACCATGGTTTGGAGAAGGTCGGGGGCTATATGTGTGACAGAGGCTTAAGATAGAATCTGTGACATTCTTATAAATTCTGACAACATTTCATCGATTTTTAGGAGGCAAAATGTCACTCAGCGCGAGGTGTCGGCAGCTGAAAATATCACCATGTGAGCCTGTGCAGGTCGCATTCATCAGAAGATAATTTCAGAGAAACGCGGCGCTTAGAGAAGGGCAACACAGAATAGCCTCTTTCACCGGCCCCTCTGTGGGCATATATTTGTGTGTGTTTGTTTGTGTGTGCGTGTGTGTGTATGTGTGTGTTTGTTTGTGAGTGCGTGTGTGTTTGTGAGTGCGTGTGTGTTTGTGTATGTGTGTGTGTATGTATGTGTGTGTGTGTGCGTGCGTGTGTATGTGTGTGTGTGTGTGTGTGTGTTTGTATGTGTGTGTGTTTGTTTGTGTGTGCGTGTGTGTGTGTTCGCGACTTCCAACTGTTAAGGTTCTGACGAGAAAAGAATGTATGCTGGGAATGAGTATTTGCCGGGATATATTCCTTTCCCGGCATCAGAACCTTCCTGGTTGAAAATCGCGAATTCCCCCACCCCCTCTTCGTACAACAACATATTAACAACATATTCCAATGCCCACAGAGAGGCCGGTGAAGGAGGCTAAGCTCAGAAAGCGTTTTCTCCTGAGAGCGCCAGACTTAATCACTGCAGCTCGCGTCGGGAATAACAACCTCAGACGACAGATGGGCGCGGTGGCATCAGCAGCGGAGGTTAATTTGATTCTTAGTAAAGCTTTCGTCACGGTCGGTCGAACTATTAATTACAGGCCTTGCCCTTCAATGCAAGCGTTTTAGGTTATAGCAAAGTAATGATGTTTATTCATTAACATTACAGAACAGAGTGGCATCGTCGTGGCGTCGTGTGTGGCGCCACTGGTAGAGCGTTCGGGTCAGAACCTAGCTAGAGGTCCCGAGTTCGATACTCGCCGTGCCCTCGACGTTGTACCCTTGGGAAATGCACTTTAATACACAACCTCCCTCACTTCATACAGGTGTAAAAATAAATGCTTGACTTCTGTCTGTACTGGGTATGTGGCACTGTCAATATAACTCTTAACTTGAGTGCAGTGCCATATTGTCCTTGTCTGCCCGAAAGCAAAATAGAGAAAAACAGAATGGCAAGGATCCCATCAGTGGCACTGAATTGGTCTGCCGAGTACATATCATTTTACATTACACTCACTTGGGTCTACAGTTTCCACTGTCGCCTTTACTGGATATAGAATTCGAAGTCAGAAGTCAGAGAAAACCAGCGTAGTTTTAAAAAAAACATGCAATTATTTTGGTGAAGTCAGTGTTCTTTAAATAGCTATAGACAACTCTCGGCCATCAAAATATACTTTCAGCAGCACTACAGCAGCCTTAAGAAGTTAAAAGCACAGACATTACTGTCCGAACCGCGTATCTTAAGTGGTCAATTTCGAAACCACATCATGAATCGGGATGTAAAAACCTTCCCACAATCACTTTTTTCGATCGACTTGAAACCGCAGCTAGGCCAGACCACTCGCTCTCTCCCAATGGAGCCATGGTTATGATGCTGGTCAGGCGTTTAATTTAAAGGTAGTGAGTTATTAGAGTAAAGCACTTAAGGCCGGAGCTTCCAATCAGATCACTCCGGCACGTGCTGACGAGATGTTTTACTTGTGCGTCCCGAGTACTTATGACTCGAAACCGCAGCGAGACCGCACCGGTCGCTCTACCCCAATGGAAAGAAGGTGGTCAGGCGTTTAATTCAAAGTTGCTGAGTTATTAGAGTAAAGCACTTAAGGCCGGAGCTCCAATCAGACCACTCCGGCACGTGCTGACGAGATGTTTTACTTGTGCGTCCCGAGTACTTATGACTCGAAACCGCAGCGAGACCGCACCGGTCGCTCTCTCCCAATGGAAAGAAGGTGGTCAGGCGTTTAATTCAAAGTTGCTGAGTTATTAGAGTAAAGCACTTAAGGCCTGAGCTCCCAATCAGAGCACTCCGGCACGTGCTGACGAGATGTTTTACTTGCACGTCCCGAGCACTTATCGTCCAGAGTACACAATTAGCGATACACATCGGGCCGGAGTTCCAACTCGCTTAACACTCATTCTGCCTGCATACTGGCCACTCGCCAACTCGTTTACTGGTAATCAGGAAAAATGTGTGCCAGACCACAACTCTCCTCTACGGGACAGTAGAAGCACTAGTGCTGGTGATTACTATCGCACGATTCTTAAACCAGACTTAGACAGTTCGGTATAATTGATTTGCAGTTTCCATCTACAACTCCATCTATATTGGGATTTTTCAGGGATCGGGGGCTGTTGTCTGGCAGTTCAGGAAAAATGTGTGATAAACCACAACTCGCTTCTGCGGGACAGACAGTGGAAGCACTGGAGATGACTATCGCACGGTTCTTAAACCAGACTAAGAAAGTTTGGTACCGGTATGATGAATTTGCAATTCCCATCTGCAACTTCATCTATATTGGAATTCATCATGGGATTTGAGGGTGGGGTTACATGCATGTTGTCTGGCAGATCGGATGCAATGTCGAAAATGTTACAATTTGTGAAGGTGACTTATAATTACAACATTGCTGTCCCGGACATTCACCAGTTGGGTATAATAGATTTACAATTTCCATCTGCAACCAAATCTATGTTAGAAATTTGTCAGGGGATTGGGGAGAGGGTCTGTTGTCTGGTAGATCAGATGCGATGTGGGAAGTGTGTCAATTTTCAAAGGTGACTTGCAGCATTGCTGTCTCCGGCATTGCGTTTGAGTTGTTGACCTTACAGGACTCACAAACTTAGAAATTAGTTGAATAGAGTAGAGTCTTGGGAGGAAATCCCATTTGGGAAAGATAGGATTTCAGACTTGGCCGCTCTTCAAACTTCTGTCATGCCTGGTCTGTGTTGGTTGACCAGAAACCCTTGGTTGTACGTGGCTGGATGTCTCTTCATGTGCCTGTCCACTTTGCTTTAAGTAATCTAGCTAGTCTAAGCATTTCTAAGGCCTACGTCAGTTTAACAAACCGGGGCCTGTACGGTCAGTTTCAGGGAACAAAAAGTACGACATAAAACACAGCAAAAACACAGATTGGACCAAAAATAACAAACAGCAGCATGCCTTGTGCATATTCATTGGCATAAACCTTTCAAGGTTCAAGCTAAATTTTTCATTTCTTCAAACAACCAGGTCGGGGCCGGGTAGCTATATATATAGGAAATGCGACGTAGGCCTAACCAGGGTTTAGGAAAGACGTATGGAGATGTTGAATCTACCCTGACATACATGATGTGATGATGAGGCCTGACGCTGTTAGTGTTCCCTATATTCACATGCTGGCGTAACGCCAGTCCTGTCTAAGAATTGTGTCCAGCTACTGGATACAAATATTTAACTGGATCCAGCTATTTCAATTCAATTTTTTATCCTTTTGTTAAGATTGCGACAAAAATGAAAGAAACAGTAAAGAAATGGGATTTGTTAACATTGACGCATTTATGAGTGTCCAGCAAGTGGTATGTCCAAATTAGAAGTGGCCAGGCACATTTGAATTTTGTAATTATAGTCTGTCAATGACGCATTTGTAGCAAATTTATTATACAAACTATTAAACCAACTTCAACCCACCAGCATCGCATTCATATCTAATCATTAATTCAACATTCGTACAAACACCTCGTCCTTTGCGAAGGTAATGGTGGCATATGTGGCTTTGCTCCTAATCCCTAATGGATATGTGTGAATGAAATGAATAAATAGATAAATGGTTGCGGCATCACGTTCCTCACTCCGGAGAAGTGTCGTTTCCACTCGGAGTACAGAACCAGAAAGAGTTGCTCACATCTCTGATCAATTATTTATCAGGGTTCGCTAGGGCGCATTTGAAGGGCAAACAATTTACCTCCCCTGCTCCCGGCGTAATTATTGTTTTTATTGGAAAGAAACCCCGGCGCACACTCGATATCAAATCCCATATTCCCCAACGGGCACGAGTTACTGCCATTGCCAAACAGGGTCTTCTCCAGTCGATAGAAACAATGATTGCAGAAACTAGGAACACATTCTGTACTGGTCAAACAATGACCCACACCCAGAACGGCTCGGAGATAAAACAGTTAAAGCTTCGATCAGCGCTGATAGATGAGAGCTAAGTGACACGCGGAGCGAGATGATTCATGCACCCCCCATCGCAACCTTCGTAAGTTATTGATGCCCATTCAAAGAAAACTACCCAGAGCTGCCGGGATTTCTTAAGCGAGCTGCGGCAGCGGGGATTGCCGCAATTTGGGTGCGGAATCACCGTTTCACGGACACGGTCGCTAATAACGTCAGTCAGGAACACGGCGATACGGGCTTACAGAATTACTTCCGCTACGGTTAAAGTAAAGGCGCCATTAAATTCACATAGCCTATTCCTAACGTGTGTAAAGGTACCTGAACCTGAACACATTAACCTGGCCGTCACAGTTTTATGCACAGCGTTAAGTTGAATAGGAATTCTTCAAAGAAAGTTTCTCGTCGTCAAAGCAAAGAAAAAACATCCATTCATTCAACAATGTCGGTACGAGCATCGTCTTTTTTGCATGGTTTGAACAGAATGATGTATCGAACGATTTTCTGAACTCTCACCATGAAGGTGGGCTCCACTTTTATGGTGAATGTTATAGATCAAAGGGAAAGAAGAAAATAAAGCAAAGATGAAAACATTTCTGCATCCTGTAAAAGGTATTTCCTTACTTGGAATTGTTCAGGAATAATCCACGCAAAACAATCAAACAATTTCTACAAATGCTACAGAAGTCTTTTAAAGTAAAGGATGCAAACATGAAACTGATCTTCCAACCATACCGGTATGGTATTGGCTTTGTTGGAGTAGTTTTCGACAGGATGAAATGTATGATGTTCCCTTTTCTTCAGGGCTAAGAGACAGATCTTAAGTAAAGAAGAAAAATGAAATGTGTTCCTCCCATCCATATCGTTAAGCGTCTCTCCTTACTTGTAATTGGAATCGTTTGAAAGAAAGAATAAATCAGAAACGAAAGGAACATACGATTTCCTTAAATGTCTGTTACTGAGCTTTCCGCTTCTATTTGGCTAAGTTACAGATATTACAGAATAGCGAAAAAGGGAATAAAGATTAAGCTTTTACTCCCACGATGTTGCTAACAGTGTTCCCTTACCTAAAACTATTCGAGAAAGAATAAATAAATTTACTCTAAATAAAAGGTACAATTTTATAAAATGAAAAGGTTTTCCCCATCTATAGGTTACAGATAAAAAGGAATCATTAAAAGAGGAATAAACCTAAAGTATTTTCCAACCATGTCGTTAAGAGTGTTCTCTTACATTTAACAAGAATAAGACGCAAATGAAAGGTAAAATATTATGAAATTAATAGACTTTCCTCATCTATAAAGTACAGATATTAAGGAATCTTTAAAAGAATGATAAACATTAAACTTTCCCCAACCATGTCGCTGAATAAGAGTGTTCTCTTACATTTAGCAAGCTAAGAATAAGACGAAAATGAAAGGTACAGTTTTCTGAAATTGATAGATTTTCCTGGTCTGTAAGGTATCAAGGAAACTTAAAAGATTAATAAACATTAAACTTTTTCCCATCCATGTCGCTGAATAAGAGTGTCCCCTTACTTTAAGCAAGAATAAGACGTCCACGAAAGGAAAAACGATTTTCCGAAATGAATAATTTGTCAGGTTCTACATCATAAAGGAGAAATCGATGTGGAGCGGCGCGCGTGGCGTGCGGATGTTATACGATAGCCAGTAAAGCTGCCACAGAAGTTATTTGTACGGGAAGGATCGAATCACTCTTTAGTGCGCGGCCAGATTGAAGCTAGCAGAGAGAGATGAACACTTATGAAGCCGCCATATGTATCCTTTATTCCTCCAATTCTGCTTCTATGAATATAGAGAGCGGCCAGACACCCACAATCGCTTCGCATCGCGGGTTATGTGCAGCATGTCTGAACTTGACTGAAGAGGATTTGGCCCCCAAGATGGGATTCTCGAAATGTCGCGGTCTTCGAAATAGGTTTTCTGACCTCTTCGTTAACAGAATCCGGCTCGGTTGATCCGACATAGAAATTCAATTACTTCGTAAGATGCGACAAACCTTAAACTGCACACATGGAAAATACATAAATTGATATCCGGGTGCTGGAAACGAGGGAAATACTGTTCAAGGAATTCCGGGATGCCGTCTCATATTTGATATTGATTTTGTAATAAGGTCAAGATGTCATTATTTACTACCTGCAGAATTTGAGGTGACACTAACGGAGTCCATTCTATACTGAATCAAAGTTGAAAGGTAATTTCTAGCGCACAACTGGGCCTTGCACAAATATTTGGCTGTCTAACTTCAAGAAATGAGTAAACCATCGTTTTTGTGATATCAGGACGTTTATGGCGTTCCCCGTAAAGGGGTGGTTGGAAGACCCTATTATAAATGACCTCTTTCACTCCTCTTGCACAAAATGGTTTGAGTCTATACTATAACAGCCAAGATTGTGGTGAATAACACATTTGTATGTTTTGTAACAGTAGCGAACAAACTCTGACAAGACTAGCTGGATGTTAGCGAGTTTATGGCGTCCCCCGTAATACTCTCTTTCACTCCCAGTCTATATTTTGGCTACATTCTGGTGAATAACACATTAATTTTGTATGTTTTGGAGCGAACTCTGACTAGACTTGCTGGATATTGCTTCTCTGATGTCAGCGAGTTCATGCGAATAACACATTGGTATGTTTTGTAACAGTAACGAACAAAGTTAACTCTGACAAGACTGGATGTCAGCGAGTTTATGGCGTCCCCCGTAAGACTTGCTAAATAAGTTTTGTCATTCGTATGTTTTGGAGCAAACTCTGAT
This sequence comes from Branchiostoma floridae x Branchiostoma belcheri, assembly GCA_019207045.1. Classification (NCBI taxonomy): domain Eukaryota; kingdom Metazoa; phylum Chordata; class Leptocardii; order Amphioxiformes; family Branchiostomatidae; genus Branchiostoma; species Branchiostoma floridae x Branchiostoma belcheri. The sequence continues at coordinate 3,460,857 of CM033032.1, forward strand.
CAGACTTGCTGGATATTGTACGAAGTGCTGCACACCCGTGGTTCATGGCTAGGTTTCTTTGCTAGATTCTGGTGAATAACACATGGGTATGTTTTGCAGCAAACTCTGACTAGACTAGCTGGATATTGCATCTGTGATTTCAGTGAGTTTATAGCGTCCCCTGTAAGACTTGCTAAATAAGTTTTGAGTCTATGTCATTGGTATGTTTTGGAGCAAACTCTGATCAGACTTGCTGGATATTGCTTCTGTGATTTTAGTGAGTTTATGGTGTCCCCCGTCAGACTTGCTAAATAAGTTTTGAGTCTATGTCATTAGTATGTTTTGGAGCAAACTCTGATCAGACTTGCTGGATACTGCACTCTGTACTGCACGACCATGGTTCATGGCTAGGTTTCTTTGCTAGATTCTGGTGAATACCACATTGTATGTTTTGCAGCAAACTCTGACAAGACTTGCTGGATATTGCATCTGTGATTTCAGCGAGTTTATGTCATCCCCTGTAAGACTTGTTAAATATGTTTTGAGTCTCTGTCATTGGTATGTTTTGGGGCAAACTCTGATCAGACTTGCTGGATATTGCACGGAGTGCTGCACGACCATGGTTCATGGATAGGTCTCGGTTTAACGATTTTCGGCTCTGGTCACGATTCGCCCTAATTGGTTTCAGTGACCTGCCGCAGGGGTGGGTCGGTGGCCTACACTAATCGCATGCAGGTATTAATCAGTAAGGGGTTGAACACTTCGTATTCAATTGTGTTTGCATGTAATTTTTCTCTCTCTCTTTAACGATCCCGTCAGCGTGCTAATTCTAGGCCTCATCCTACTCTTGTAACGTTACATTTTTGCCGGTGATTTAAGATTAGCTTGTCCTCTTCCCCACCCTACTATTGTAACATCACGTTTCTGTCAGTGTCAGTCATTTGCTAGTTCTAGTGGCTATTAGTTTATGTCACATTTCTGTCAGTATAGTAAGATTTGTTAGTTCGATTCCCCATCCTGCTGACATTACGGTACATTTGTCATTGATAAAAGATTCTCTAGATTACCCACACTGCTTATATAACGTCACATTTTTGTTAGTCATTTACCCCGATATCGTAGTTTTATTTTTTGTCAGTGTGTTAACATTCGCTAGTTCTGCCCCCCTTTTTGCCAGTGGTTTAAGAGTTACTGGTTCTAATCCCCACCCTGATGTCAAAATTTTACATTTTGTCAGTGTTTTAACATTCACTAGTTCTATTCCACACCCTTTTTTGCCAGTGGTTTAAGAATTACCGGTTCCAGTCCCCACCCTGATATCGTAATTTTACATTTTGTCAGTGCTTGAACATTCACTAGTTCTATTCCCCACCCTTATTTTGCCAGTGGTTTAAGACTTACTGGTTCTAGTCCCCAGCTGATATCTTAATTTTACATTTTGTCAGTGTTTAACCATTCCCAGATCTAGTCCCCGCCAGCGTTGCGTGTCTATAAGTGTTTTAAGCTGAACCACCTCTGCTGCAGATGGAAAGTTACGCACCGTCCATTTCCCTTCAACATGAAGCCGTCCCACTCTCCGTGATGAATTGGCTTTTCACTTCATTAACTCAGTGTCTGTCGGACCGGGTAAATCTTTCAACTTGTCATAATCCCAGCCTGAACATGACGCTGTCCAGACCACCGTATCAGAAAGCATGGTTCTAAATGGGCTAAGGAGAACCCCTCGTAAGGAGAATACCCCCATAAAGTACCATATTAGGCAGCGCTGTTAGGGGGTAAGGAGAAATGCCCCCTAAACTTCTATGTTAGACAGTCTTCTTGACGACTAAGAGGAAAGATTTCCCTGAATCCCGTGAGGGAGAAATTTTTCGGCCGCCTATTTTTGTGTGTGCGGTGGCATGGCACTGTAAACCTCCTGGGAGAGATACCTCCTGGTTTCCATATTAGGCAGCCTGTTCGGGGAAAGGGTAAGTAGAAACCCTTGTAAGGGGTTAAGTATAGGACCCCCCTGTAACCCCTGTAGCAGAAATGCCCTCCTACTGATGAGTACGAGGGACACCCTTGAGAGAGGGGGGGTACGTAACCCCTCCACGTACCCCCCTCCCCTGAGTGAAAAAGTGCGTGTGGAGCCGTTGAGAGAGGGGGGTAAGTAGAACCCCCTTAGGGAATGCCCCCTCTGACTGATGAGTTCTCGCGGCGCCTTTGACGCTAAATGCGTATCACGTTGTCGGCTGATGACCGACATGACTCCCATTAACGACTGCACGAGCGAAGGAATTGCACGGTTTGTAATTTCAATTGCCGACAACTGCTTGTAGAAACGATTACCTGCAAATTGGCGAGGGTTCACGACGAGAAAATAATGCCGACACACGCCGAGATGGCAGGTTATTAGAGCTAAATTCCCTCTGCTTTAAGTTGTTCTGTAAGTGAAGTGGATTTTAAGGCGCCCGAGTCACGCTATGGGGGGAAGTTAAAACGTTAGGTGTCTGTTGTACTTCAGCTTAACTGTAGGTACTTGTCTCTCGTCATATAGAGCCGGCTGCAAGGCTGCAAACGTTATTATCGATTGAGTTTGTTCTTCTCCTCCCGGGATTGTGCCGTGAGGGCCGCTGTCTGAGCACGGCGTACCTCAGGCAGGGAGCTGATCTTTTATTTATACCTGGGGAGAAGCCGCCCATTCGCGTGGATCAGCACACAGCATTGTTTGGACATCCACACCGCAAATACGGCGTGATGAAGTATTTATGTTCAAGCCTCCAGATTTGCACCGCTTTAAACAAAAGCCGAGACAAAAAGTCCCTCAGACCAATACTCCTGTCACGGCAATCCCCGATACTAATGATTTTCTGTAGACGCTGAGAATTTCAACTACCTACTCAGCAATTTCTGCTGGGACGTCCTCAACACTCGGTCTGGTGATGCTCTTTTCTAAAGCACGTCAGAGTCGTTTCCTTTCGCAATATCGGTGGATATAACACAGGCCTTGAGTGAGGAATACATCTTGATACAGTCCCTACCTTTATCCGAATCAGATGAAATATGAAATGTTGCACGTACCTTGCGTGAGAGCCAGTAGACACACTGCCCATAGCTCGCCGGGACGCCACATTTCCAGGGACACAGATGACTCGCACACGCTCTCCCGAAGAATGGCAGCGGTTCTGTGGTGTTGAAATCCCGCCCACAGCGACACCGTGTTCTCTCCGCTAGTCAGTTTGGTGCCAATTGTCGGAGGACCGACGTTTGGTACCTGAGAGACGGAGTTAGACGTCAGGACCCTCTCACTGCGTGTATAACTCCTGACACCGCGATTACACCGGGCGGTCAGATGGGGTGATAATGAGGACGATGAAAGAGAAGACTGACAGTTGATCAATCGATCAGTCAATTAATCAATCAATCAGGGCACCGAAAGTTGTCCGTCTGTCGAGAGGCCAGAGGGACCGGTCAGGAGGCGGGGAGGAAGCTGACGTCGGTTTTACGGAAACCCTGTAAATCTGACCTAACCACCGTAGAGCCCAGCGTCGTGTGGCGTTACCGAACGTTACCTGACGCTAGCTGCGGAGCGCGCACGTTCTTAGCGTTACCTGACTCCGCCAAGCGCACGTCCCAAACGTTACGCGGCGTTACCTGGCGCACGTTCCAAGGTGTTGCTTGGTGTGTTAACGACGTAGGTCTCAACACAAGGTGTCAGTTCAATCTCCTGGCATGGATTAAACAGAGCCACGAATCGGAAGCCTCGCCTTAGCCAGGGTGTCTCCTCGAAGATTCCTTCTCCCAGATCTAACGGACACTTAAGACGATCTCCGGCCACTTCCAGGCGTCGTGTGAAATGCAGGAGGAAGTGGCTTCATCACTATAAACGCCTACCCCGCTTGTAATCCCGATAACCGTCCCACACACATCCGCGGGATCGCGCGCTCCGGGGGCTAGTAAAGATTGCGCAGAGAAAACCGAAGATAATGACTTGGAGGGACGTTGAACTAGCTGCACTGAACGATCCTCCAAAGTGGCTTACTGTATAAAATTACCTTCATTTACCGTGCAGGGAGCACCACAGGCCGGAAAACAGATCCTGCAAAGGTCCTGCATTCTATTAAAGGAAGGGACATCAAATATATATGTTTGCTGTCCGCGAGAGCCTGTTATGTTGCCGTTCTGAAGAGTGCTTCAGGGCCGTTTGGGACCGTCAGACATTCTTTGATTATCATTGAAGGATATGTCTGGGTCTGACACAAAGCGTAGCCGCGACCGGCAGTACGGTAATGCAGGCGGCATGGGATAAAATACAGTTTAAAGGGAATAAGGACGCGTCCTGGTCTATCTACTCTCGGGATTATGTACAGGTCTTAATCAACCTCCTGTCGGTTAAGGGCGCGTCCTTATCCATTGCCCCCGATTAAGGTCATGACCTTATCCATTTCCTGCCATCCTAATACTATGGTCACATTTCAAAACGGGGTCCGGCCGGGCTGTCTGTGGGAGTGAAAAACAAAACTTTATCTGGAGATTAAAAAGCATATGTTCATAACTAATATTTTTTTAGGTTTTGTGTATTTTTATTTTATTTCATCATATTATCATGCTTTTTGTTTCCGCAAACTGCCCGGCCGTCCGGGTTTGGAAATGAAACCCTGGCATAATATCCATCACCTCTTGGGACATTTCCTTATCTATATCCTTGCCGGATCAAGAGCAGGTTCTATTCCGGCTTAAGATAGGATTGCAATCTGTGACCTTGAGGGGTCAAGTGCACGCTCTTATCCGTCAGCTTGTGGGATTAAAACCTGCTGGAATTGGGGGCATGCCATTATCCATTTCATTGCCGGATTACGATCACGTCCTAATCGGATTAAGGGCACATCTAATCCAACTTTTAGCGAGATTAAGGTTAAATCCCGATGCACTGCCACTTGGGATTTAGAGCATGACGTTATCAATCCCCTGGCTAGATTATGAACAGGTCCTAAACGTGGGTTCACACGTGCGTATATATTCAACTCCGTATGAGTTCCGTATGGAAGTCTTAGCCTCTACCTGGCTCCACAGGGTGCTAGAAAAATAATAGAAATCGGATGAAATATAGACGTCATACATTTGATTCCTTGTATATTATTTAGGTCTTCATTCATCATTTTCATTATCTTTTTACTTTGTTATTTAGTGTTCGAAGCCTTGCACGTGTGCTTGCTTCCTGTCTAATCCTCTTTAAACAAATGTGAATGAATAATATATAAAAAAAAGACAGATGACATGCCAGCAGAGTTAGCTGGTCGCAAACCATACTCCTCGGTCAGCTAACTCCTCTGGTATGACCGTATGTTATGTGTCTATGTTTCTCCAATTTCTCCAATTTCTTCAGCAACCTGTGGAGACTGGTAGAGGCTAAGAATTCCATACGGACCTCATACGGACTTAAATGTATACGCACATCATGTGAACCCGGCTTTATCCACTCCCTATGGGATGAAGGCTTAGGTCACATTTCCGAAGCGTGGTCAGGTCGGGATGTTTTAAGAAACGAAAAATTAAACTGTATACATAGAAATACGCGCAGGTCATTCACGTGAATCTTATTCTGTCATTTTGCGTATCTTGATGTCTTTTATATCATTCCTTTAGCCCCGGAAAGCTGCCCGGCTGGGCCCCGGTTTGGAAATGTGACCTAAGCCTAAGTGTGCGTCTTTATCCATTGCGTTGTGATTATAGATTAAATCCCACCTAGTCCTGACTTTTTAATCACCGACCGCAAGGGCTTCGCCACACCGTGTCACCATTCTGTCTCGACATGCTGATAGAGTTTAAATTCCTGCGTTTTTACAGCGGCAAATATCAAGAAATGAGCTGTCGAAAATGTTTCCATGTTAAAATTAGCACACAAAGTAGCTAATGATAAGAACAGTCAGCTTCTTATCGTTTGATCAAATGAATCCATTGCGTTTCGCCCCCTCATATGTAGGCGTGTTAGACGTTTGATGTATCCGGGCCTTTGTGACGGCACAGAAGTAAAACAATGAACCGTAAATGGACTAATGTTACCGCACAAACTAATTACGATCAGTGTCTAATTCTCGGAAAGATTTATCCAGGCACATCGTTTCCAATTGTCGAAATGACACCAAAACATTTTCAAAGTGCTATAAGCAATTGCAGCCGCAAAATGGATCTGAGTGATTAGATCTATCAACCTCGTCATTTTTGTAGGTGAAACATTAACACAGCGTGTTAATTTCTAATTTGTAACTGTCTAGTCTGAGCAATAGCATTGATGTGGTTAAGTGTTATTATGCAATGATTACCGTATTCTGACTAACTTTGCCGTGTTGATGTAAATTGTGCACTGACGTATGTCGGTACAAATGGGCTAATCCGCCCAGACAGGATGTACTTACTGCGGCATGCGGAGAGCTTACAAATTACACAGGTAGCAAATATTGACTGCACAAAGATGAACGTATGTTGTCTGTATATCTGTTAATTTTATCTCTTTGCTGATATATGGTGGTACACAGTACAAATGAGCTAAGCGAACCAGACTATGCGAAAAACCTATAAATTACAGAGATGGCGAAATGTGATAATATAAAGATGAACGTACACTGTCTGTTTATCTCTGTGTGTGTCTCTACTGATGTATGTAATCCAGCTTTCCCGACTATATTCCCTACCTGAACTACGCCGTACTCTGCGCCTTCAAGCCTAACAGACCATGACATGTGATTATGTAATGATTAAGGCGAACTGTCTGTATATCTATGGATATTATCTCCTTACTTATGTTTCCGCTACTAGAGCCTCTCTCTCTGTCTCTCTTTGTCTGTCTCTCTGTGTCTTTCTCTCTCTATCTATCTCTCTCTTTCTTTGTGTGTGTGTGTGTGTGTGTGTGTGTGTGTGTAAGTGTATGTGCAATATGGCCTCCCTCAATGTTATGGTAAATCCTTACGTAACGCTATTTTTTGCAAGCCGCACAAAACTGTGATTGCATAAAGATTAAGCCACCCTGTCTGAGTTATTTTTTTCCTGATGTTTGTGAGTACAAATGAGCTACTCAGTTGCGGCTCCCTTGTTAGCATGATTGGCTGCCGTGACTGGAATGTTTGAATCAGCCGGTGAATGGTCCTGAGGTCACCGCTAAGAGGCAGACCTTTGCGGTAATGAGTCCCCTCGAGAAGCTCTCCGGAACCCATTCATCCAAGATCCGCCATCTTTGTTCGTGTTGACCTTGAGATGTTCTGTTGTTTGACCTTGGCGTGTTGGCATGCACGAGGGAGCACGTTTTAAGGAGCAGGCTACAGAAACAGCTGTCCATTAGCCAGAGCTAATGCAACATTCGGGGTGATTACAAAGTATAACGGCTGTCTGACTAGTTTTGTGTGTTCTAATTAACCTCCGACATTCATAAAAACACTCGTAAGGACATAACTGTAAATCTGTTCCTCTCGCTGTCTGTAATAAAACCTGTAAAGTTTTGATAGTCCCATGATGATGGGTTTATTATCGTAACGTATCAGGTAAAACTACAGAGACAGTCGTTAAGATTAAGTCTTAAGTAATGCAACATCAGGATCTCTCTAGGATGATAACAGCAAATATGAGAGAGTTACACAATTCTCTTAAATCATACAAATGATTATCTACGTATTTATGTGTTTGTTTATTCATTTATCTGTTTGTTTGTTTCGCTGTTAAGCACGCACGGTAGCTATCATAATCATTTTTTTCGTAATTCAATAGTACATTGAAATTTGACCTAAATTATATTGGACAGTCAGGGATTCCCAAAAGTCATGGGCTAGTACGAAGGGCTAGCCTTACTGACATAGACAATACAAATGGAATTTGACATGGACAGGATAACGATCAATAACAATATTCTAAGTAAAGCCTCGCAATAGCATGATTTTACTAAGCTATGCAGACGATGTATCAAATCAAGGTAATTTCACAAGGTAACATTTTACAAATCAGAGATAAAGGTCATCTGAGAGATAAAATGTGGTCATGTTGTTCACCTTTGACCCAATGAAATAAAATGACATAAAAACTCTTGATTGAAAAAGATTAAGTTCGAATGTTTGTTGGGGACAATGTCCCTAGCATAACGGAGAGATATACTGTAATGTGCTTATATCGGTTACCTTTCACCCAATAAAATTAGAAGAAAAAAAACATTTTGATTGAAAAAAAAAATTAGGTTCGAATGTTTGGAGGGGACAAAATACGTCCCTAAAATAACGGAAACTAAATAGAGAACATAAACTTCTCCACTGTGTCCGCCTCTGGCCCCGGAAAATTGCCTGCACACCCCGTGCCTTGATGGGTATATGGAGCCTGCGGTGATGGGGCTTCTGGTGATTGGATTATGTGGGTGGATGATGAACCAAAATAGCAAAGTTTGACTTTTGATCCTGCCGCATCTTGGGGGGATTAGTCCGTGTCTTCTTTTCTTTCCTCGAGGAAGAACAACGAGAAGAACGTAAGAAACTTGATCTTGTTATTTTGTAACTTCTAAGGGCGACGTATGCTCAGTTATCTTCAAGATCAAAGCTGGAAATGGTTTTGGTTGGAAGCGAATATTGCATATTTAAAAAAAAATGTTCTGAATTGCCATAGAGACAGACATACATTGCAGGTAACATTGAAGCATGCCTGGTTAAAAGTATTAGATGTTGTTTTTCTGAGAATTTCATCAATACTACTGAACCATGCGCTTACATTTCATCTTAACCCCATGCCATGGATACTTAAATCATGCAGCACTTCGTACCCCTTTCTGGGTGAATAATTGTCCCTTTTGATATAATAACGCCCCCCGCGTTTTCTCTATTCATTTTTAATGAAATACGCGCGTATCAGGTAAGCAATTTGACATATTAGCCGGCGCAATCAGCGTTTGTTTGTTATTATGGCAATGAATAATGTATAAATCCCGTCTCCCGAGACGAGCGGAATCAAACGTGAACGAGGAGAGCAAAGTGGTGGAATTAACAGCACATCCCGGGCGGGGCTCACCGGGAAATGGAATTAGTTTCTGGCACGCGATTTATGATCAGCAGACAGACGGGAGATTAGCGGGATAGGGAACCAGATTGGATCAGTTGCTATGGTAACATATGGGTGTTTGTGGGGGTTTAGGATCCAGGTTGGATCAGTTGTCATGGCCACAGATGGGAGTTGAGGGGTGATCAGGAACCAGATTTGATTTGTTGCCATGGGAACACATAGAGGTGTTGTATGTGTATGTCTGTGTGTGTGTGTGGGGGGGGGGGGATCAGGAACAAGAATGGACCAGTTGCTATGACAGCAGACATGCATTTTGTGGAGATCAGAAACCAGAATGGATCAGTTGCCATGGTAACAGATGGGAGTATTTGGGGAATATCAGTACTGAGAATGGACCAGTTGCCATGGTAACAGATGGGAGTAATTTTTATCACTTGCCTGGCGACCACCTAACTTGCTGTCCTCACACATTTGTCTCTTTTATTTTCATACAGACTAGCCTGCAGACTACCATTTGAGGTTTGTAAATCATACTTTGTCTTTCTCATCCTGCTCTCAATCTAGATTTCTCATGTCCATGTATAACACTTTGGGTTGATGCAGGTACAGTTAATCTTGTACTAGTGAAGACATTTTGGCCATCGTTATTCTGGTCCCATCAATTTTCCCAAACTTTAAGAATCCTGTTATATCTACTGTTACCATTTCCCTCGAGTCTCTTTATTTTTTGGGATTGGCAGGGTTTAGACTACGATAAGACAGCAGAAAGTACGCGTGCCGCTGTGTTAAACAGACACTGGTTCTCCCTTCCAGTTTGAACAACTGCCGCCACTGGACGGTCAGACTGGCGACTGTACGGTAAGCATCCACCTAGCGGTCATACCTCACAATGCAGGCAGAATTCTCCCTGTTCCCTGTGCTGGTAAGGCTCGTTGGGCTGGTGTCGGTTTCTATTCAGGCTGGGAATATTGTCACAGCGAGGAGGTTATAACAGAGTCATTTCTACTCTTGTCATGCTTCATAAACCACTCCAGACCCCACATGACCCCCAGGCCTAACCAGGGATGACTACATGAATACCTCACGTGTCTGTTGGCTGAGCGGCTGGGATCTGACCTGAACCTGACTTATCATGGGGGTTTACATGGGGGGATCCTCGCAACTTTTAAGAACGAAATAGACCACTAAGGACCCCACATGACCCCCAGACCTAACCAGGGATGACTACATGAATACCTCACGTGTCTGTGGGCTGAGCGGCTGGAACCCGACCTAAACCTGACTTATCATGGGGGTCTACATGGGGGGTTCCTCGCAACTCTTAATAACAAGATAGGGTCAGTAGCAAAGCTAGGGTGTGAATATCAAAAATCCTGGGCGCTCTGGTGTGACTTAGGGCAATCCTAGCCTGGTCGTGACCCAAAGTGGCCCCGTGGCACATTCTGCGGCTGTTGGGATATTTGGGGGCACGGTCAAGCCCCTAAATTATGTTAACTCGTAGTTAAAATCAACCCTGGACCCGGCAACAAATAGACCCCGTAACCTATAGCCTAATCGTGAAAAGACTGAGAGTTACCATCGACGTCTCCGACAGTCCACCGGGACACATTCACGGCTTAAGAGCGCTCTCGGCTTTCTTTACCATTAAAATCTTTATGTGAATATGGTTACTGTATAACGAAACATCTGTATAAAATGTAACGTCTGTGACCGATTCTAGTATCTAGAGTCTCTATCATCCTGGCAATTATTCATTTACGGGAGGTCCTATATTTACATTGCATGGATTATCTCACGTCAATATGCTTCATTATGAGTAAGATCTGACGCCCTCTAACTTAAGAAAATGAAATGTTCTACGCTATTTAGCCCGGCTATGATCATGCCAAGGTCAAGTCCGACTCGTTCTAACCCGTCTCCGAACCAGACCTTATCTGACGGCTCCCTGCACGGCCTGTCAGGCCCTCTTCATCAGTTCAAACACTAGAATTGAACTCCTGTCGTTTTCCCGTTCGGTCCGAATGATTTCCTTTCTGTTGGCTGATTTTCTGCGCCCAAGCGAACTGACGCGTCGTGATGGATGATAGCTCCTTTTAATAACCTTTAACTTTGCTGACTCGGCAGGAATATGTATTTATTCGTGTTAGTTTGCGCTATTTTCTAAAGTTTGTAGCGCTGATTTTCTGCGCCCATTCGGACTGACGCGTCTGGCTGGATGAGGGCCTCTCTAAATAACCTTTAACTTCGCTGATTCGGCGGTTTCAATGCGTTATATTTGCGTTATTACGCGTCATTCTGGTTAGTTCGTAGTGCTAATTTTCTTCGTCCATGCGGACTGACGCTTCATGATGGATGAGGGCTTCTCTTGATAACCTTTTATTTTTGCTGAATGGACAGGAATACATGTTTCAATGCGTTATATTTGCGTTATTACGCGTTATCCTGATTAGTTCATAGTGCTGATTTTCTGCGTCCATGCGGACTGGTCAACGCGCCATGATGGATAAGAGTATCTCCTAATAACCGGTTTTGCTGACTCGGCAGAAATACGTGCACGTGGATTTAACATTCAACACGATGCTGCCTTAAGACCCTACGAGCAGACTAAGTAGCTTCCCTGTCACAGGAAGCACATGATTCCTAAGCGTAATGTGTATTGGAAAACTGTAGGATAGCCATGGAATGGAAAACAGTGTCATTGGACACTCTAAAATATATGAGACAGTGAGTGCGTTAAAACAACTGAAATCTTCTCAAAGGATATTTTTTTTAAACTATGAGACATGAATGTATCCAATGTTGTCATGTAGTCAAAGACAAGGTATCAAAGTTTAAGACAACATGTGCCAACAGGTGAGAAGTGTGTCTGTAACATGCGGGATCCCGCAGAACGTCCCTCCGCGTTAGATAGTCATTCCTTACGTACCAAAGAGGTTAAATCGATATGGGAAGATTGTGACCTTCTTCTAATTTGTCCCATTTTCTGACAGTCAGACATCTAACAGGGGCCGGATCCAGTCAGGAGCCCTTGTGATTTCACCCGGAAGACCTTTTGTTTCAAAACTCTACTTCAGTTAACAAATCTGACCATTGAAAGTCACTCAGATATTTTGGTTTATGTGTTTATTATTAACAGATCTCGAATGGTTAAATCTGTCTCCTAGTGAAAAACATGGGTTCACCAAGAAAAATAGGGAATTTGTTTTCTTAACTGGTGAAATAATTACAGCTGTTATCACAAGCAAACGTAGTTATCGCTGATTTCGACTAAGATATCTTTTTGAAATAAAACAATTGTGATGAATAGCTTAATGACGAGCTGCCTGTTTACCTTTGTCTTTCAAAATTTTAGATCATTCCCATTATATTAGAAACGTAACCACAAGGAAGCTTGTTCCATAAAGATATAGGACCAGTAGAACTCAGTGTCTTGGGGCCTGAAGATTAGTCATTCCTGTCAGACCTGGGTTGACCCGGGAACAGCGGAACCTCCCGTACATCACGGTAAGTACCTGATGAACAGCCGCATTGTGTCTGACTGTACGTGAGGAGTTGTTCTGATGGTGTCATTACCACCAGCCTACACGACAATCCCGTACGTGAGGAGTTGTGCTGATGTTCTCACTGCCACCAGTGTACATGACAAGCCCGAACATCCGTCTTCAAAACGATGGATTTGTTGTCCCAAGAAGCCCTCTTTATCTGCAGTCTGATCTGCTGAACAGACAGCATGAATCGACCAAACTACGCGTATACGGTGAATGGTCTGCTAGCCTATAGTGTATTCATTTTATCTTGTCATATTCATCTTCTGTGTAGTGCGGGAACCTTTCAGAACTCCCAGAAACAAGGATGAATGGGCTGCTAGCCTACAGTGGCTAGCTGGTCAACTGTTCATTTGATGTCAATTGCAACATGTCTAGTTCTTAAACGTTTAATATGAAGCCCGGGGTGCCGGTAACAACATCCAAAAAGCGCGAACCTTTATGGTAACATCCCTACGCTATCTGTACATATCATACAGTGGAGGGCTAGACTCGCTGGACAACGCTACAGAAGCCAAGAGGAACTGGTCAGCGACCTGATTCTGTCGTCACCAAGACTGTGATGGCTCTACACGTGCTGTTTCTCCTCCACAAAATTAGGTGGCACTGCATGAAATATGGGATTTACCACACGTACCTCGGGAATGTAAATACCTGGTAAATGTGACAGGTAACATTTACCGTGATAGATCTACACGTGTTGTTAGAGCTCCACAAACCTATGTGGATAAACTTACCCGTGCTGTCAGTGTCCATGTTAGGAACTTTACAAACATCATGAAAGACAGAGGATCTTGGAGAAGTAGAGCAGCAAGTAGCCCGGGCATCCAGCGTGACAAGATGATGACAATGGGCAGTGGGCAAATCTTAGGACTTTCCTAGGAATCAAACAGTACCGCCCCATATCTTCTGACAGGTAAACGTTTGGAACCGTTTCCATCCACCAATTTTTACTCCTTGGTCAATCATCAGATGCTGCGAGATGTTTGAGAGTTGGCTGCAGTTAGGAACAGAAAAAAGTGGCGGCCATGTTTATATTCTGCCCCGGAGGAATTACGTATAAATAATTACATCATCCTTTAAGATAACGTTGTCACAGAAGCTGTGCGTTGTTTTTCTATATTTTGCTGAATTGTTTCCTTGTTGGTTTGGTAGTTTGTTGGCTGGTTTGTAGATTTGTTTGTTTTTTGTTCGGTTGGTTGGTTGGTTGACAGGCTGGTTGGTACGCACACTCTGAACTGGATTCAGTTTCATCTTATACAAATCATGCTCCCTTTCCTAGGTTGGGCTAAATGTATGTAAAATCATTTTTTAAAGAAGTACCTATTAAAATACGTTCTGAGCCCCCAGCAGTGTCTGCCCCTGCATAAGCTAGATAATGCACGTAATTGTAGCTATGGGACAGACAGCCATCGATCCGCGGAGTCCCATCCCCGCGGGTCAGTGTGCGCGGCTCTCCGCGGAGCATATCGATGTGGCGCCTGTAGAAGTCGCAGCCATTACGCTAATCCGGGAGGAATCACATGACTTACGAGTCCTTCGGAATGAATGTCACAACTTTTATCATTTCTGATCTGAATAGATGAAAGCATTAATCAAGTGCTTCAAACTTCGTCAGCCTCAATCACAGGTCTCTGGCTATAATGTTGTATTTTAACTCACCTAATTCTTGAATGAATGTCATAAATTTTATTATTTATGATCTGTATAGATGTAAGTATTGATCAATTGCTTCAAACTTCGTCAGCCTGGATTGATAAACTAATGTGGTATTTTTACACGCATAATTCTTGTTAATTGATATAATCAAGGACATCAACATAGATTGAAACATCATATATAACGTCATTTGCATAAATAACCGTCCACTTAAATTTCACTGAACTTAATGCTACATTTATGATATTCATAACTTATGCTAATTTCATGACGCAATGGGTCAAAATCCAAGATGGCGGACCATGTCATTAGCGACGGCAACATCAGGTTATTTTTACTCATATTCCGGCACAGGTCAACATCTTTCAGGTATGCAAAAGAGCCAATACCCCCGGCCCCAGGAAGAAACAAAAAGGTCTAGGGTTTGAAGTTATTATTACCTTTGCCAGAATGGCTAAGGTTATGTTTTGGGCTTGTGAGTCTGTCTGTCTGTGTGTGTGTGTGTTAACAGCATAACTCAAGAAGCCTTGGATGTATCCCGATAATATTTGGTAGGTGGGTAGGGGTCGGGAAAACGAAGGTCAAGTTCGATAATGGGCCCCCTAGCGGCTCTCAAAGGTACTGCAGCAGAACCTCAATTTTTTATATCTCGTGTTCTGGACATGTTGTGGTTATGATTTTTGAGTAGTAGATAGCCCTTGGGACAGAGAGTAAGTGCTGTAAGTTTGGACCCCCTAGCGGCTTGTTTGGAACTGCAGTCACCGATTTCCTTTCAAACTTTGGACGAGAATAACTAGAGAACGTGTTGATGGATCGTCATGATTTTTGGAATGTAGATAGCCCAAGCAACAATGTACATAATGGAATACTAATTATGCAAATCAGCAACTAATTTGCATAACTAATGGGGAAAGTTTATAAATCCACTGCATTTCACGATAGGACTTTCAAACTTGTCACATATATGGATGAGAAAGAGAGAAATATCAATGCATATTAATTATTCAAATGACGGCCTCATTTGCATTATTAATGAGAAAATATAAACGTATTGACGGTTCGTCATGATATTTGGTATGTAGATAGCCAAAGGGAAGACTTACATGATGGAATTCTAATTTTGCAAATCGACAGCTAATTTACATAATTAATGAGGAAAGTTTGTAAATCCACTGCATTCCTTTATAGGACTTTCAAACTTATCACATTTGTAGCTGAGAAAGAAAGAAATATCAATACATTATTAATTATGCAGATGATGATCTCATTTGCATAATTAATGGAAAATATGAACGTGTTGACGGATCGTCATGATTTTTGGTATAGATATGATAAGTAAAAACTTACATAATGAGATACTAGTTATGCAAATTAACAGCTAATTTGCATAATTAATGAGGGAAGTTGATAAATCCACCGCATTCAGTGATAGGACTTTCAAACTTGTCACATATGTAACTGAGAAAGATGGCAGAGAGTAAGAGGTGTATGTTTGGGTCCGCTAACGTCTTTCCTTGAACTGCAGGAGCCGGTTTAGTTTCCTACTTTGAAAGAGAATAAGTCAAGAAGGATGAAAGGATCATCATGATTTTTGGTATGCTGATAACTTAAGTGATGCTTGATACAATTTGATATTATTATGTAAATAGGGATCTAATTTGTATAAGCAATGGCAAACTGTTATGAAGCAATGGCAAAATGTTATGAACCAACTCCAGGCATATAAAATAAAATGTAATGAGTAACAAATTTATGTCTACAGACATCATTCTACATAACAAACCTGGTTTATTTGGCAACGGTATGTGTTCGTGGAACTCTAGTTTTCGTTATATAATGAGATTCATACGATATAATCTCTTAACACTCACAAATGAGGAACGCAGAAGGAAACAGTTCCTCAAGCAATTTCATCCAGTTGCTTTGGTAATGGTTTCCTTTCGCATCTTATTACCTTCCTGGACGTAACGAGGAAAATATTGCCCTTTAATTTCATTTCCTCTTCCTCACATGTTAAAGGTACACTCTCACTGCATTCGCGTCACTGCGAAATTCTAATCAAAAGATACTCAACGAATTTCCGAGATTAAAAAAAAATTGTTGTATTTTGTTGTCTTCTATGCCATAACTTTACATATATATTACGAAATGTATAAATTATCCACACACACAAAAATCGGAGAAAACAACACAACAGTGCCGCAGTGAACGAACCCCGCAGTGCCGCACCGGTGCCCCAAGTGCAGTGAGACACCACCTTTAGTGTGTTGTATGTATGGCTGTCCCTAATCCTATCGGCTCTAAGTTTGTAAGTCTGCGATGTTTGCCGTAAATCGCGCACAGATGGGCATCACGGCGTGTAATAATGGGCCATTTGTCAGCGCGTATAGATGTGAATATTATGAGTTTCATACTGAGCTTCATACGTTATGATCTCTTAATACCCTCAAATGAAAAGTATAAGATCAACATGAGGAACACGCAAGAAAGAAACAGTTACTCAAACAATCTTATTCAGCTGCTTAGGTAACGGTTTTCTTACGAAACGTTAACGCATTATCTTTGTTGACGTTACATGAGGAACACATTATAGCTCACGAATGCTGTCCCTTTTATCCCGTTTCTTCTTCCTCACAGGTTTAGTGTGTCGTATGTATCAATTTCTGTAATCCTATCAGCTCTTAGTTTGTAAAAACCCCTTTCCACTAGACGGTAATCGCACTGCGCTCTCACTGCGACCTAAATGTATCCTTCGCTTTTACACTGGGTATAACGTTATTATACAAAACATAAAAGTGAGACTGAGAAGACAACAAAACACACAAAGTGTAAAAAGGTACGTTTCTTTTCGTTACAATTTGTTGAGCGATATGTCAAATTTGAGGTCGCAGAGCGAGCGCGGCGAGAGCGCCGTCCTAGTGGAAATGGGGTATAATCCTATCGGCTCTAAGTTTGTAAGTCCGCGATGTTTGCCGTAAATCGCGCCCAGATGGGCATCACGGCGTGTAATAATGAACCATTTGTCAGCGCGTAAGGCGACAGCGGGGCGATCCCGTAAGTCACGCCGGGATGTAAGCCTCCGTATCGGCTTTATCTGTATCAAACACTCGGCAGTTACACGGCTGTTCTCTCATGCCGGATTACGGCACAAACGGGATCACATGATACATCATAACCTTCTTTACAGACTTCTTGCAGCGCTGTTTTTTTTATTAGATTATCTTGTGTACTTGCAGCCAGTAGGTACCAAATGTTTTCAGGAATGAGACTTCAGTAATGAGTTTACCTCCTCGAACACGGAACCCCCTTTTACGTCCCTTCCGAAAGACGAATTCATTAATTCTTGCTCGGGCTACAGCATCGGGTCGTCCTTGGGTAGTCTCCCATCTGTATCACACATTCAGCAGTTACACGGCTGTTCTCTCACGCCGGATTACGGCACAAACGAGACCACATGATACATCACCGCCTGTGGATACATTAGCCTTCTTCCCAAACTCCTTGTAGTGTTAGCTTTTATTTCAAGGGGATTGTGTGTGTGTGGGGGGGGGGGGGTGGATCATGATGAGACACGTTGTCATCTTCATGAATTTGGTGCTCCACGAACAATTGCAAGCCAATTAGCCAATTCAAAATATATCAAAATCGTGAACCAGCGCTACTCCCTAGTCTCTACCAGGCTATGCGGATCGGTGGTCTAATACTAGTAGTAGCAATTGGACAAGTGGATCTAGAGTCAATAGTACACTAGGGGAGTCGGCCGGCCAGAGGAGTTATTTCCTCGCGACTCCCCCAGCGTATCATTGAGGCTAAGGAAGCAGAGCTGGTTCACGATTTTCAACATTGGGTAAGGTTTTCGAATGCCGTGAGGGAGGGTTTCTTACTGAAGCATGAAGTTCATGAAGAGGACATGAAGAATTCTTGCGGCCCGTACCTCTCCAGGTATTAGGGAACCTTAGCAAATGTTGAAAATCGCGAACCAGAGCCCCCCCCCCCCCATAAAATGAAAGCTGCTTAAAGTCTGCGAAGGAGGCTACCGGATACAGAAGTGACGAAAGCTCTTTCAGGAACTTCTAGGAACGCCGGGAGGGAATCAACATTGAAGGCATCCTCATGGATCGTTCAAAATAAAGCGATTAAGTTATTCACCTGTACTTACACCAACTTAAAGAGAATTTGATACATTTTATAATCATAGTGTTAAAATCATTATACTTACTTTTTGTGTATTTGCCGTTGTAGAAAATCTTACAGATGCTCTGTCAGTAAGGTTTACATCAGCCGGAACCGACACAACTGTAGTAGCCAAGCGGGGCTACTTAAATGTTACATGGCTTAGTGTGCAATCTATAGTAACCTGAATAATTCATGTATGTGGGCTAATCTTAGCAAAAGTTGCAAACACTCTATTCCTTACAGCAAACGGACTGAGAACGGCCTCCTCACTTCCGATGACGCCATACCGTCTACAAACCACACTTACAGATCTGAGCCCATCCCAAGACTTGGAGCAGATACTTAAGGTAAGTGGATTACTCAAGGAAAACCCGAAATGCCATTAAGACGTTCCCTCCCGAGTCTTAATCCCCTGGTTCCCTCCCCCGGCAGTTCCTGCTCCCTAAGTGTTGATGAATGCGCTTGTCTCACAGGCAGGGGGATGATATTAAGAAGGCGATGCAGGGAGTTCGGGTCGTTCGTGAAAACTTGTGCGTAATGCGATCATCAATCATTGCAGCTAACCGTGTGCATATCTGGTATTAGCTGTCAGCAGAAACGAGCCCGTCTGAGAGGATATCTGTTGTTAGAGATGGATAGACGTTAGGTAAAGCGGATATAGATCGAGAAACGTTATGGTTAGGTGAAGCCGTTATAGATGGAGAGATGTTATGGTTAGGTGAAGCGTTTAGCACAGATGTGGTGATGACAAGTTGGGGCATCAGTGTTCAAAAACACTAGCGCGGTACCAGTCACAGTAGAGCTGGGTTGGGTCTAAACTGACCGGGGTCTGAGCCATAGGCCAATGCACTGGTTTTGGTCTCAATACAATAGCAGCACGTTTAATTGCACACCCCTTTGTCAACATTCTTCGTGCAATTATTCAGGTGGTGCAAGTTCAAGTTTTTCAGCTGCACCGCACCTCCACGGGACTTAAGTATTCCGTGCAATTAACCGAAATGTGCGGTAATCCGTTGTGCAACTGGCTTCTACTGTGTGACATAGAGAGAGGAAGGGCTTGCTTTCTATTATTCCTCTTGTAACATGAGCTACTGCAAGAGAATAGTTGGACCTGATCTCTGTCCGTTCTTGCTCAGTCAGGTTTGTAAGAAGTACTTAGTAGGGAAATCACACCGCAAACCATTGGTCCTGAGTTCATTTCCACATCACGCACATTAACCACCAGAAATACGTTTGTGTATCCATTTCTCTTTATTACCCTCACCATAAAGGTTTCACGCTTATAATGAACGGTAACAAAACCGTCGAACACAATTTTAAGCACGGCTACATAAAGCTGGTGATTAATTGCAGAATTAGGTCTGTCCAAATGTTATTTTCCTCCGGGCCCTCGCGGGAAGCCGATACTAAAACTGGCTTTTGTCAGACAGACGCTTGACTGCAAGCCACTTTAGAAGGCTCTATGGGTCGGCATTTTTTTTACCTGCAATACTAATTTTCCGGATGTATATCAGTTCCCTTTCTACTCGTGTTCTTGCGAATCACCACCAAAGACGTGGTGAAAAATTAATACCTTTGCATTTTAAGATATTTAAACCACGTAAAATCATGACTCAGAACAGGGCGATAAAACACGCACAGACACACACACACACACACACCGAAGAGAATACCTCCATTTTCATGTGGGAAAAAAGCACATTGTAAGCAAAAAAACGAAAAGGCCCATACTTGGGTTTTAAGTCTGGATGTAACACCCGGTGTAACACCACGTAAAAACATGGTGATAAAACGTGAGATCCACGCTGTGCCGGGGACGTCGTCACCTCGGATGAGCGATGGGGATTTCCCCAGCGGCGTCGCACCTGGTTAATATCCCCGCTTCAGCATTCATTAACAACACTCACATTAATATCCGCCGCATTACACGCAATCTGCACCGGCCTCGTGCCGCGTGATATATGATCCTTACCTCGACGGGGGGAGAGAAACTTGCTCCGAGAACTAATTATAGACTTAAGACGACTCCTTCTTCGGGCCCACTTAAGATGGCACATGCTGAAGACAGATGTCTGTTGGATGAGATATGATGGAAGTCTTGAGTAAAATCGTCTTAACGTCTTAAGATAGAAGTCATTCATCTTTGAAAGGTGGCAAATATGGACGACTTTTCTTGGAAACACAGATATAAGGGCTTTTGTTCTACCGCATGGAGTTCTCTTAATAGACTCCTCCGAATAATAGACTCTGTACACTTTGTAACTCCAACCGTATAGAGAATGAAGTCCATTTTATATTAGAGTGTCCTTTATACAATGACATGCGCAACTCTTTTATCAGTGCTCTGAATGTAGTAGATACACGATGTAAAGAGTTAACCAACGACAACCTGTTTGTACATATAATGACAACTTTGTACAACACAAACTCTGTGAGTTCGTATACACATGTTTTAAGAAAAGGGAAGAGTCATGTAAACGTTAGATATAGTGATAGCTTAGTTGCAGATGTATTGTTTATTCAATTGTAATACTACATATTATAGTACTTAGTCTTTATAATTAGTATCCCATCATGGGATTTGCTGCATTTAGCCCACATGGGCAGGAACATGCAAATAAAGATCATTCATTCTTAATACCATCTTTTAAAACGAACAGTTTGAAAAACATAAAGAACATTATCTGTAAGGAAAAGCCTGCCACATGAATTACAAACTAGGCCATCACATGGGGAATTTAAACAAGAAGTACTGAACATTGCCCACATGCGTTGAAACACATACGCTTCGTAATTGCTACTTTAAAATCATTGTATGTTACTGGGATTCTATGTCATCTGTATGTTGATTATAATCCTGAGTTGTGTATGTTTTACATGCAGTTTCCTCTTCAGAAAGAGGAGCTGTCACGCAGGCAGATAGCTGAAGAGAGCTGTTACTCTACTAGACAGATACTTCCTTCATACGCTTTATCAAACATGTGGATACAACTAATTGGTTTCAAGGCGATGTCTGCACGTAAACACTTCACCCCAGGCTGCTCTGCACAAACTGTTTTGAATACATCATTAGCAAGAGCATAAACAACATATCGTATGGCGTCTGGATGCTTTTGGATAGCCTCCGTTACAGTCTTCGAACGGGGATGGTTTTTATTTTGAGGTGGAGGTGTTGGTTCGCGATATTCAACGTTGGCTATACTCTCTTGTGCCGAGAAAGGGAGTTTGCTGTGGAATGGAGTTTCGCCCCGTTTCGACGACTGCAACGCAGTCCCCACC